>OY720161.1:21775441-22375441 GCA_963082805.1 Hemicrepidius hirtus | reverse complement strand
CCCCAGAGTCTATCGCAAACCTCCCAGAGATTACCCAGGCTTTCCAGACTTCCGAGTGGGTAACCACGAGTTCTTACGAAACACTCAGACTTCCCAGAGCTTACGCAGACTTTAAAGACTTCCAAGTGAGGAACCCAGAATTCTTATGAAATACCCAGACTTCCCAGGTGTTACTCAGGTTTTGCAGACTTTCTAGTGAGTAACCCAGAGTTCTTATGAACTACCCATGCTCCCCAGAGTCTATCCCAAACCTCCCAGAGGTTACCCAGGCTTTCCAGACTTCCAAGTGGGGAACCCAGAATTGTTACGAAATGCGCAGACTTCAAATGGGTTACCCAGGCTTTGCAGACTTCGAAGTGAAGAACTCAAAATTCTTACGAAATACTCAGACTTCCCAGGGCTTTCCCAGGCTTTCCAGACTTCCAAGTAGGAACCCAGAAATCTTACAAAACACCCAGACTTCCCAGAGCTTACCCAGACTTTCCAGACTTCCAAGTGAGGAACCCAGAATTCTTACGAAATAATCAGACTTCCCGTGGGTTACCTAGGCTGTGCAGAATTCCACGTGAGGAACCCAGAATTCTTACGAAATACCCAGACTTCCCAGGGGTTACCCAGTCTTTCTAGATTTCCAAGTGGTGAACCCAGTAATCTTAGATATACCCATGTTTGCAGACTTTCTAGTGAGTAACCCAGAATTCTTATGAACTACCTATGTTCTCCAGGGACTAACCCAGACCTCCCGGAGGTTACCCAGGCTTTCCAGACTTCCAAGTGAGGAACCAAGAGTTCTTACGAAACACTCAGACTTCCCAGAGCTTACGCAGACTTTAAAGACTTCCAAGTGAGGAACCCAGAATTCTTATGAAATACCCAGACTTCCCAGGGGTTACTCAGGCTTTGCAGACTTTCTAGTGAGTAACCCAGAATTCTTATGAACTACCCATGCTCCCCAGAGTCTAACCCAGACCTCCCAGAGGTTACGCAGGCTTTCCAGATTTCCAAGTGGGGAACCCAGGATTCTTACGTAATATCCAGAATTTCCAAGGCTTACCTAGTCTTTCCAGACTTCCTAATGAGTAACCCAGAATTCTTATGAACTATCCATGCTCCCCAGAGGCTAACTCAGCCCTCGCAGAGCTTACCCAGTCTTTCCAGACTTCCAAGTGGGGAATCCAGAATTCTTTCGAAATACCCAGACTTCCCATGGGTTACCCAGGCTGTGCAGACTTCCACGTGAGGAACCCAGAATTCTTACGAAATACCCAAACTTCCCAGGGGTTACACAGTCTTTCTAAATTTCCAAGTGGTGAACCCAGAATTCTTAGATATATCCAGGTTTACAGACTTTCTAGTGAGTAACCCAGAATTCTTATGAAGTACCCATGCTCCCCAGAGACTAACCCAGACCTCCCAGAAGTTACCCAAGCTTTCCAGACTTCCAAGTGGGGAACCCAGAATTCTTACGAAATACCCAGACTTCCCATGGGTTACCCAGGCTGTGCAGACTTCCACGTGAGGAACCCGGAATTCTTACGAAACACCCAGACTTCCCAGGGCTTACCCAGGCTTTTCAAATTTCCAAGTGATTAACCCTGAATTCTTATGAAATACCTTGAATTCCCAGGGGTTACTCAGGCTTTGCAGACTTTCTAGTGAGTAACCCAGAATTCTTGTGAACTACCCATGCTTCCCAGAGTCTATCCCAAACCTCCCAGAGGTTACCCAGGCTTTCCAGACTTCCAAGTGGGGGACCCAGAATTGTTACGAAATACCCAGATTTCCCATAGGTTACCCAGTCTTTCTAGTTTTCCAAGTGGTGAACCCAGAATTCTTAAATGTACCCAGGTTTACAGACTTTCTAATGAGTAACCCAGAATTCTTATGAACTACCCATGTTCTCCAGGGACTAACCCAGACCTCCCAGAGTTTAACCAGGCTTTCCAGACTTCCAAGTGAGGAACCCAGAATTCTTACGAAACACCCAGACTTCCCAGGGCTTACCCAGGCTTTTCAAACTTCCAAGTGAGGAACCCTGAATTCTTCTGAAATACCCTGACTTCCCAGGGGTTACCTAGGCTTTCCAGACTTCGAAGTGAAGAATCCAGAATTCTTACGAAATACCCAGACTTCCCAGGGCTTGCCCAGGCTTTCCAGACATCCAAGTGAGGAACCCAGAATTCTTACGAAACACCCAGACTTCCCAGAGCTTACCTAGACTTTCTAGACTTCCAAGTGAGGAACCCAGAATTCTTATGAAATACCCAGACTTCCCAGGGGTTACTCAGGCTTTGAAGATTTCCAAGTGGGGAACCCAGAATTCTTAGATGTACCCAGGTTTGCAGACTTTCTAGTGAGTAACGCAGAATTCTTGTGAACTAGCCATGCTCCACAGAGTCTATCCCAAACCTCCCAGAGGTTACCCAGGCTTTCCAGACTTCCAAGTGGGGAACCCAGAATTGTTACGAAATACCCAGACTTCCCATAGGTTACCCAAGCTTTCCAGACTGCCAAGTGAGTAAACCAGAATTCGTACGAAATACCCAGACTTCCCAGGGGTTACCCAGGCTTTGCAGACTTTGTAGTGAGTAACCCAGAAATCTTACGAAATACCCAGACTTCCCAGCGGTTACCCAGGCTTTGCAGACTTTGTCGTGAGTAACCCAGAACTCTTGTGAACTACCCATGCTTCCCAGAGTCTATCCCAAACCTCCCAGAGGTTACCCAGGCTTTCCAGACTTCCAAGTGGGGAACCCAGAATTGTTACGAAATACCCAGATTTCCCATAGGTTACCCAGTCTTTCTAGATTTCCAAGTGGTGAACCCAGAATTCTTAAATGTACCCAGGTTTACAGACTTTCTAATGAGTAACCCAGAATTCTTATGAATTACCCATGTTCTCCAGGGACTAACCCAGACCTCCCAGAGTTTACCCAGGCTTTCCAGACTTCCAAGTGAGGAACCCAGGATTCTTACGAAACACCCAGACTTCCCAGGGCTTACCCAGGCTTTTCAAACTTCCAAGTGAGGAACCCTGAATTCTTCTGAAATACCCTGACTTCCCAGGGGTTACCTAGGCTTTCCAGACTTCGAAGTGAAGAATCCAGAATTCTTACGAAATACCCAGACTTCCCAGGGCTTGCCCAGGCTTTCTAGACTTCCAAGTGAGGAACCCAGAATTCTTATGAAATACCCAGACTTCCCAGGGGTTACTCAGGCTTTGAAGATTTCCAAGTGGGGAACCCAGAATTCTTAGATGTACCCAGGTTTGCAGACTTTCTAGTGAGTAACGCAGAATTCTTGTGAACTAGCCATGCTCCCCAGAGTCTATCCCAAACCTCCCAGAGATTACCCAGGCTTTCCAGACTTCCGAGTGGGGAACCCAGAATTGTTACGAAATAGCCAGACTTCCCATAGGTTACCCAAGCTTTCCAGACTGCCAAGTGAGTAAACCAGAATTCGTACGAAATACCCAGACTTCCCAGGGGTTACTCAGGCTTTGAAGATTTCCAAGTGGGGAACCCAGAATTCTTAGATGTACCCAGGTTTGCAGACTTTCTAGTGAGTAACGCAGAATTCTTGTGAACTAGCCATGCTCCCCAGAGTCTATCCCAAACCTCCCAGAGATTACCCAGGCTTTCCAGACTTCCGAGTGGGGAACCCAGAATTGTTACGAAATAGCCAGACTTCCCATAGGTTACCCAAGCTTTCCAGACTGCCAAGTGAGTAAACCAGAATTCGTACGAAATACCCAGACTTCCCAGGGGTTACCCAGGCGTTGCAGACTTCCAAGTGAGGAACCCAGAATTCTTACGAAATATCCAGACTTCCCAGGGCTTACCCATGCTTTCTAGACTTCCTAGTGAGGAACCCAGAATTCTTATGAAATACTCAGACTTCCCAGGGGTTACCCAAGCTTTCCAGGCTTCCAAGTGAGGAACCCAGAATTCTTATGAAATACCCAGACTTCCCAGGGGTAACCCAAGCTTTCCAGGCTTCCAAGTGAGGAACCCAGAACTCTTGTGAACTACCCATGCTACCAAGAGACTAACACAGACATCCCAGAAATTACCCCGGCTTTCCAGACTTCCAAGTGGGGAACCCAGAATTCTTACGAAATGCCCAGACTTCCCATGGGTTACCCAGGTTTTCCAGACTTCCAAGTGAGTAACCCAGAAATGTTATGAACTACCCATGCTCCCCAGAGTCTATCCCAAACCTCCCAGAGGTTCCCCAAGCTTTCCAGACTTCCAAGTGGGGAACAGTGAATTCTTACGAAATACCTTTCCAGACATCCAAGTGGGGAACCCAGAATTTTTACGAAATAACCAGACCTCCCAGAGGTTACCGAGGCTTTCTAGACTTCCAAGTGAGGAACCTAGAGTTCTTACGAAACACCCAGACTTCCCAGGGCTTACCCAGGCTTTTCAAACTTCCAAGTGAGGAACCCTGAATTCTTATGAAATACCCTGACTTCCCAGGGGTTACTCAGGCTTTGCAGACTTTCTAGTGAGTAACCCAGAATTCTTGTGAACTACCCATGCTCCCCAGAGTCTATGCCAAACCTCCCAGAGGTTACCCATTCTTTCCAGACTTCCAAGTGGGGAACCCAGAATTGTTACGAAATACCGAGACTTCCCATAGGTTACCCAAGCTTTCCAGACTTCCAAGTGAGGAACCCATATTTCCTATTAACTACCCATGTCCTCCAGAGACTAACCCAGACCTCGAAGGGGTTACTGAGGCTGCCCAGACTTCCAAGTGGGGAGCCCAGAATTCTTACGAAACACCAAGACTTCCCATGGGTTACCCAGGCTGTGCAGACATCCAAGTGAGTAAAACAGAATTCTTACGAAATACCCAGACTTCCCAGGGGTTACCCAGGCTTTGCAGACTTTCTAGTGAGTAACTCAGCATACTTATGAACTACCCATGCTCCCCAGAGTCTATCCCGAACTTTCCAGAGGTTACCCAGGCTTTCCAGACTTCAAAGTGGGGAACCCAGAAATCTTACGAAACACCCAGACTTCCCAGAGCTTACCCAGTCTTTCCAGACTTCCAAGTGAGGAACCCAGAATTCTTCTGAAATACCCAGATTTCCCAGGGGTTACTCAGGCTTTGCAGACTTTCTAGTGAGTAACCCAGAATTCTTGTGAACTACCCATGCTGCCCAGAGTCTATCCCAAACCTCCCAGAGGTTACCCAGGCTTTCCAGACTTCCAAGTGGGGTACCCAGAATTGTTACGAAATACCCAGACTTCCCATAGGTTACCCAATCTTTCCAGACGTCCAAGTGAGGAGCCCATATTTCTTATTAACTACCCATGCCCCCCAGAAGCTATCCCAGACCTCCAAGGGGTTACCGAGGCTTTCCAGACTTCCAAGTGGGGAGTCCAGAATTCTTACGAAACACCCAGACTTCCCATGGGTTACCCAGGCTGTGCAGACATCCAAGTGAGTAAAACAGAATTCTTACGAAATACCCAGACTTCCCAGGGGTTACCCAGGCTGTGCAGACTTTCTAGTGAGTAACCCAGAATTCTTGTGTACTACCCATGCTCCCCATAGGTTATCCCGAACTTCCCAGAGGTTACCCAGGCTTTCCAGACTTCCACGTGAGGAACCCAGAATTCTTACGAAATACCCAGACTTCCCAGGGGTTACCCAGTCTTTCTAGATTTCCAAGTGGTGAACCCAGTATTCTTAGATATACCCAGGTCAGTAACCCAGAATTCTTATGAACTACCCATGTTCTCCAGGGACTAACCCAGACCTCCCGGAGGTTACCCAGGCTTTCCAGACTTCCAAGTGAGGAACCAAGAGTTCTTACGAAACACTCAGACTTCCCAGAGCTTACGCAGACTTTAAAGACTTCCAAGTGAGGAACCCAGAATTCTTATGAAATACCCAGACTTCCCGGGGGTTACTCAGGTTTTGCAGACTTTCTAGTGAGTAACCCAGAATTCTTATGAACTACCCATGCTCCCCAGAGTCTATCCCAAACCTCCCAGAGGTTACCCAGGCTTTCCAGACTTCCAAGTGGGGAACCCAGAATTGTTACGAAATGCGCAGACTTCAAATGGGTTACCCAGGCTTTGCAGACTTCGAAGTGAAGAACTCAGAATTCTTACGAAATACCCAGACTTCCCAGGGCTTACCCAGGCTTTCCAGACTTCCAAGTAGGAACCCAGAAATCTTACAAAACACCCAGACTTCCCAGAGCTTACCCAAACTTTCCAGACTTCCAAGTGAGGAACCCAGAATTCTTACGAAATAATCAGACTTCCCGTGGGTTACCTAGGCTGTGCAGACTTCCACGTGAGGAACCCAGAATTCTTACGAAATACCTAGACTTCCCAGGGGTTACCCAGTCTTTCTAGATTTCCAAGTGGTGAACCCAGTAATCTTAGATATACCCATGTTTGCAGACTTTCTAGTGAGTAACCCAGAATTCTTATGAACTACCCATGTTCTCCAGGGACTAACCCAGACCTCCCGGAGGTTACCCAGGCTTTCCAGACTTCCAAGTGACTAACCAAGAGTTCTTACGAAACACTCGGACTTCCCAGAGCTTACGCAGACTTTAAAGACTTCCAAGTGAGGAACCCAGAATTCTTATGAAATACCCAGACTTCCCAGGGGTTACTCAGGATTTGCAGACTTTCTAGTGAGTAACCCAGAATTCTTATGAACTACCCATGCTCCACAGAGGCTAACTCAGCCCTCGCAGAGCTTACCCAGTCTTTCCAGACTTCCAAGTGGGGAATCCAGAATTCTTTCGAAATACCCAGACTTGCCATGGGTTACCCAGGCTGTGCAGACTTCCACGTGAGGAACCCAGAATTCTTACGAAATACCCAAACTTCCCAGGGGTTACACAGTCTTTCTAAATTTCCAAGTGGTGAACCCAGAATTCTTAGATATATCCAGGTTTACAGACTTTCTAGTGAGTAACCCAGAATTCTTATGAAGTACCCATGCTCCCCAGAGACTAACCCAGACCTCCCAGAAGTTACCCAAGCTTTCCAGACTTCCAAGTGGGGAACCCAGAATTCTTACGAAATACCCAGACTTCCCATGGGTTACCCAGGCTCTGCAGACTTCCACGTGAGGAACCCGGAATTCTTACGAAACACCCAGACTTCCCAGGGCTTACCCAGGCTTTTCAAATTTCCAAGTGATTAACCCTGAATTCTTATGAAATACCTTGAATTCCCAGGGGTTACTCAGGCTTTGCAGACTTTCTAGTGAGTAACCCAGAATTCTTGTGAACTACCCATGCTTCCCGGAGTCTATCCCAAACCTCCCAGAGGTTACCCAGGCTTTCCAGACTTCCAAGTGGGGGACCCAGAATTGTTACGAAATACCCAGATTTCCCATAGGTTACCCAGTCTTTCTAGTTTTCCAAGTGGTGAACCCAGAATTCTTAAATGTACCCAGGTTTACAGACTTTCTAATGAGTAACCCAGAATTTTTATGAACTACCCATGTTCTCCAGGGACTAACCCAGACCTCCCAGAGTTTACCCAGGCTTTCCAGACTTCCAAGTGAGGAACCCAGAATTCTTACGCAACACCCAGACTTCCCAGGGCTTACCCAGGCTTTTCAAACTACCAAGTGAGGAACCCTGAATTCTTCTGAAATACCCTGACTTCCCAGGAGTTACCTAGGCTTTCCAGACTTCGAAGTGAAGAATCCAGAATTCTTACGAAATACCCAGACTTCCCAGGGCTTGCCCAGGCTTTCCAGACATCCAAGTGAGAAACCCAGAATTCTTACGAAACACCCAGACTTCCCAGAGCTTACCTAGACTTTCTAGACTTCCAAGTGAGGAACCCAGAATTCTTATGAAATCCCCAGACTTCCCAGGGGTTACTCAGGCTTTGAAGATTTCCAAGTGGGGAACCCAGAATTCTTAGATGTACCCAGGTTTGCAAACTTTCTAGTGAGTAACGCAGAATTCTTGTGAACTAGCCATGCTCCCCAGAGTCTATCCCAAACCTCCCAGAGGTTACCCAGGCTTTCCAGACTTCCAAGTGGGGAACCCAGAATTGTTACGAAATACCCAGATTTCCCATAGGTTACCCAGTCTTTCTAGATTTCCAAGTGGTGAACCCAGAATTCTTAAATGTACCCAGGTTTACAGACTTTCTAATGAGTAACCCAGAATTCTTATGAACTACCCATGTTCTCCAGGGACTAACCCAGACCTCCCAGAGTTTACCCAGGCTTTCCGGACTTCCAAGTGAGGAACCCAGGATTCTTACGAAACACCCAGACTTCCCAGGGCTTATCCAGGCTTTTCAAACTTCCAAGTGAGGAACCCTGAATTTTTCTGAAATACCCTGACTTCCCAGGGGTTACCTAGGCTTTCCAGACTTCGAAGTGAAGAATCCAGAATTCTTACGAAATACCCAGACCTCCCAGGGCTTGCCCAGGCTTTCTAGACTTCCAAGTGAGGAACCCAGAATTCTTATGAAATACCCAGACTTCCCAGGGGTTACTCAGGCTTTGAAGATTTCCAAGTGGGGAACCCAGAATTCTTAGATGTACCCAGGTTTGCAGACTTTCAAGTGAGTAACGCAGAATTCTTGTGAACTAGCCATGCTCCCCAGAGTCTATCGCAAACCTCCCAGAGATTACCCAGGCTTTCCAGACTTCCGAGTGGGGAACCAAGAGTTCTTACGAAACACTCAGACTTCCCAGAGCTTACGCAGACTTTAAAGACTTCCAAGTGAGGAACCCAGAATTCTTATGAAATACCCAGACTTCCCAGGTGTTACTCAGGTTTTGCAGACTTTCTAGTGAGTAACCCAGAGTTCTTATGAACTACCCATGCTCCCCAGAGTCTATCCCAAACCTCCCAGAGGTTACCCAGGCTTTCCAGACTTCCAAGTGGGGAACCCAGAATTGTTACGAAATGCGCAGACTTCAAATGGGTTACCCAGGCTTTGCAGACTTCGAAGTGAAGAACTCAAAATTCTTACGAAATACCCAGACTTCCCAGGGCTTTCCCAGGCTTTCCAGACTTCCAAGTAGGAACCCAGAAATCTTACAAAACACCCAGACTTCCCAGAGCTTACCCAGACTTTCCAGACTTCCAAGTGAGGAACCCAGAGTTCTTACGAAATAATCAGACTTCCCGTGGGTTACCTAGGCTGTGCAGAATTCCACGTGAGGAACCCAGAATTCTTACGAAATACCCAGACTTCCCAGGGGTTACCCAGTCTTTCTAGATTTCCAAGTGGTGAACCCAGTAATCTTAGATATACCCATGTTTGCAGACTTTCTAGTGAGTAACCCAGAATTCTTATGAACTACCCATGTTCTCCAGGGACTAACCCAGACCTCCCGGAGGTTACCCAGGCTTTCCAGACTTCCAAGTGAGGAACCAAGAGTTCTTACGAAACACTCAGACTTCCCAGAGCTTACGCAGACTTTAAAGACTTCCAAGTGAGGAACCCAGAATTCTTATGAAATACCCAGACTTCCCAGGGGTTACTCAGGCTTTGCAGACTTTCTAGTAAGTAACCCAGAATTCTTATGAACTACCCATGCTCCCCAGAGTCTAACCCAGACCTCCCAGAGGTTACGCAGGCTTTCCAGATTTCCAAGTGGGGAACCCAGGATTCTTACGTAATATCCAGAATTTCCAAGGCTTACCTAGTCTTTCCAGACTTCCTAATGAGTAACCCAGAATTCTTATGAACTATCCATGCTCCCCAGAGGCTAACTCAGCCCTCGCAGAGCTTACCCAGTCTTTCCAGACTTCCAAGTGGGGAATCCAGAATTCTTTCGAAATACCCAGACTTCCCATGGGTTACCCAGGCTGTGCAGACTTCCACGTGAGGAACCCAGAATTCTTACGAAATACCCACACTTCCCAGGGGTTACACAGTCTTTCTAAATTTCCAAGTGGTGAACCCAGAATTCTTAGATATATCCAGGTTTACAGACTTTCTAGTGAGTAACCCAGAATTCTTATGAAGTACCCATGCTCCCCAGAGACTAACCCAGACCTCCCAGAGGTTACCCAAGCTTTCCAGACTTCCAAGTGGGGAACCCAGAATTCTTACGAAATACCCAGACTTCCCATGGGTTACCCAGGCTGTGCAGACTTCCACGTGAGGAACCCGGAATTCTTACGAAACACCCAGACTTCCCAGGGCTTACCCAGGCTTTTCAAATTTCCAAGTGATTAACCCTGAATTCTTATGAAATACCTTGAATTCCCAGGGGTTACTCAGGCTTTGCAGACTTTCTAGTGAGTAACCCAGAATTCTTGTGAACTACCCATGCTTCCCAGAGTCTATCCCAAACCTCCCAGAGGTTACCCAGGCTTTCCAGACTTCCAAGTGGGGGACCCAGAATTGTTACGAAATACCCAGATTTCCCATAGGTTACCCAGTCTTTCTAGTTTTCCAAGTGGTGAACCCAGAATTCTTAAATGTACCCAGGTTTACAGACTTTCTAATGAGTAACCCAGAATTCTTATGAACCTCCCATGTTCTCCAGGGACTAACCCAGACCTCCCAGAGTTTAACCAGGCTTTCCAGACTTCCAAGTGAGGAACCCAGAATCCTTACGAAACACCCAGACTTCCCAGGGCTTACCCAGGCTTTTCAAACTTCCAAGTGAGGAACCCTGAATTCTTCTGAAATACCCTGACTTCCCAGGGGTTACCTAGGCTTTCCAGACTTCGAAGTGAAGAATCCAGAATTCTTACGAAATACCCAGACTTCCCAGGGCTTGCCCAGGCTTTCCAGACATCCAAGTGAGGAACCCAGAATTCTTACGAAACACCCAGACTTCCCAGAGCTTACCTAGACTTTCTAGACTTCCAAGTGAGGAACCCAGAATTCTTATGAAATACCCAGACTTCCCAGGGGTTACTCAGGCTTTGAAGATTTCCAAGTGGGGAACCCAGAATTCTTAGATGTACCCAGGTTTGCAGACTTTCTAGTGAGTAACGCAGAATTCTTGTGAACTAGCCATGCTCCACAGAGTCTATCCCAAACCTCCCAGAGGTTACCCAGGCTTTCCAGACTTCCAAGTGGGGAACCCAGAATTGTTACGAAATACCCAGACTTCCCATAGGTTACCCAAGCTTTCCAGACTGCCAAGTGAGTAAACCAGAATTCGTACGAAATACCCAGACTTCCCAGGGGTTACCCAGGCTTTGCAGACTTTGTAGTGAGTAACCCAGAAATCTTACGAAATACCCAGACTTCCCAGCGGTTACCCAGGCTTTGCAGACTTTGTCGTGAGTAACCCAGAATTCTTGTGAACTACCCATGCTTCCCAGAGTCTATCCCAAACCTCCCAGAGGTTACCCAGGCTTTCCAGACTTCCAAGTGGGGAACCCAGAATTGTTACGAAATACCCAGATTTCCCATAGGTTACCCAGTCTTTCTAGATTTCCAAGTGGTGAACCCAGAATTCTTAAATGTACCCAGGTTTACAGACTTTCTAATGAGTAACCCAGAATTCTTATGAATTACCCATGTTCTCCAGGGACTAACCCAGACCTCCCAGAGTTTACCCAGGCTTTCCAGACTTCCAAGTGAGGAACCCAGGATTCTTACGAAACACCCAGACTTCCCAGGGCTTACCCAGGCTTTTCAAACTTCCAAGTGAGGAACCCTGAATTCTTCTGAAATACCCTGACTTCCCAGGGGTTACCTAGGCTTTCCAGACTTCGAAGTGAAGAATCCAGAATTCTTACGAAATACCCAGACTTCCCAGGGCTTGTCCAGGCTTTCTAGACTTCCAAGTGAGGAACCCAGAATTCTTATGAAATACCCAGACTTCCCAGGGGTTACTCAGGCTTTGAAGATTTCCAAGTGGGGAACCCAGAATTCTTAGATGTACCCAGGTTTGCAGACTTTCTAGTGAGTAACGCAGAATTCTTGTGAACTAGCCATGCTCCCCAGAGTCTATCCCAAACCTCCCAGAGATTACCCAGGCTTTCCAGACTTCCGAGTGGGGAACCCAGAATTGTTACGAAATACCCAGACTTCCCATAGGTTACCCAAGCTTTCCAGACTGCCAAGTGAGTAAACCAGAATTCGTACGAAATACCCAGACTTCCCAGGGGTTACCCAGGCTTTGCAGACTTCCAAGTGAGGAACCCAGAATTCTTACGAAATATCCAGACTTCCCAGGGCTTACCCATGCTTTCTAGACTTCCTAGTGAGGAACCCAGAATTCTTATGAAATACTCAGACTTCCCAGGGGTTACCCAAGCTTTCCAGGCTTCCAAGTGAGGAACCCAGAATTCTTATGAAATACCCAGACTTCCCAGGGGTAACCCAAGCTTTCCAGGCTTCCAAGTGAGGAACCCAGAACTCTTGTGAACTACCCATGCTACCAAGAGACTAACACAGACATCCCAGAAATTACCCCGGCTTTCCAGACTTCCAAGTGGGGAACCCAGAATTCTTACGAAATGCCCAGACTTCCCATGGGTTACCCAGGCTTTCCAGACTTCCAAGTGAGTAACCCAGAAATGTTATGAAATACCCATGCTCCCCAGAGTCTATCCCAAACCTCCCAGAGGTTCCCCAAGCTTTCCAGACTTCCAAGTGGGGAACCCAGAATTCTTATGAAATACCCAGACTTCCCAGGGGTTACTCAGGCTTTGAAGATTTCCAAGTGGGGAACCCAGAATTCTTAGATGTACCCAGGTTTGCAGACTTTCTAGTGAGTAACGCAGAATTCTTGTGAACTAGCCATGCTCCCCAGAGTCTATCCCAAACCTCCCAGAGATTACCCAGGCTTCCCAGATTTCCAAGTGGTTGACCCAGAATTGTTACGAAATACCCAGACTTCCCATAGGTTACCCAAGCTTTCCAGACTGCCAAGTGAGTAAACCAGAATTCGTACGAAATACCCAGACTTCCCAGGGGTTACCCAGGCTTTGCAGACTTCCAAGTGAGGAACCCAGAATTCTTACGAAATACTCACACTTCCCAGGGGTTACCCAAGCTTTCCAGGCTTCCAGGTGAGGAACCCAGAACTCTTATGAACTACCAATGCTCCCAAGAGACTAACCCAGACATCCCAGAAATTACCCCGGTTTTCCAGACTTCCAAGTGGGGAACCCAGAATTCTTACCAAATGCCCAGACTTCCCATGGGTTACCCAGGCTTTCCAGACTTCCAAGTGAGTAACCCAGTAATCTTATGAACTACCCAAGCTCCCCAGAGTCTATCCCAAACCTCCCAGAGGTTACCCAAGCTTTCCAGACTTCCAAGTGGGGAACAGTGAATTCTTACGAAATACCTTTCCAGACATCCAAGTGGGGAACCCAGAATTTTTACGAAATAACCAGACCTCCCAGAGGTTACCCAGGCTTTCTAGACTTCCAAGTGAGGAACCTAGAGTTCTTACGAAACACCCAGACTTCCCAGGGCTTATCCAGGCTTTTCAAACTTCCAAGTGAGGAACCCTGAATTCTTATGAAATACCCTGACTTCCCAGGGGTTACTCAGGCTTTGCAGCCTTTCTAGTGAGTAACCCAGAATTCTTGTGAACTACCCATGCTCCCCAGAGTCTATGCCAAACCTCCCAGAGGTTACCCAGGCTTTCCAGACTTCCAAGTGGGGAACCCAGAATTGTTACGAAATACCGAGACTTCCCATAGGTTACCCAAGCTTTGCAGACTTTGCCGTGAGTAACCCAGAATTCTTATGAACTGCCCATGCTCCCCAGAGGCTATCCCGAACTTCCCAGAGGTTACCCAGGCTTTCCAGGCTTCCAAGTGGGGAAGCCAGAATTCTTACGAAATACCCTGACTTCCCAGGGGTTACCTAGGCTTTATAGAATTCCTCGTGTAGAACGAAGAATTATTACGTAATACCCGGACTTCCCAGGGCTTACCCAGGCTTTCCAGACTTCGAAGTGAAGAATCCAGAATTGTTACGAAATACCCAGACTTCCCAGGGCTTGCCCAGGCTTTCCAGACGTCCAAGTGAGGAACCTATAGTTCTTACGAAACACCCAGACTTCCCAGGGCTTATACAGGCTTTTCAAACTTCCAAGTGAGGAACCCTGAATTCTTATGAAATACCCTGACTTCCCAGGAGTTACTCAGGCTTTGCAGACTTTCTAGTGAGTAACCCAGAATTCTTGTGAACTACCCATGCTCCCCAGAGTCTATGCCAAACCTCCCAGAGGTTACCCAGGCTTTCCAGACTTCCAAGTGGGGAACCCAGAATTGTTACGAAATACCGAGACTTCCCATAGGTTACCCAAGCTTTGCAGACTTTGCCGTGAGTAACCCAGAATTCTTATGAACTGCCCATGCTCCCTAGAGGCTATCCCGAACTTCCCAGAGGTTACCCAGGCTTTCCAGACTTCCAAGTGGGGAAGCCAGAATTCTTACGAAATACCCTGACTTCCCAGGGGTTACCTAGGCTTTACAGAATTCCTCGTGTAGAACGAAGAATTATTACGTAATACCCGGACTTCCCAGGGCTTACCCAGGCTTTCCAGACTTCGAAGTGAAGAATCCAGAATTGTTACGAAATACCCAGACTTCCCAGGGCTTGCCCAGGCTTTCCAGACGTCCAAGTGAGGAACCCAGAATTCTTACGAAACACCCAGACTTCCCAGAGCTTACCCAGACTTTCCCGACTTCCAAGTGAGGAACCCAGAATTCTTATGAAATACCGAGACTTCCCAGGGGTTACCCACGCTTTCCAGGCTTCCAAGTGAGGAACCCAGAACTCTTATGAACTACCAATGCTCCCAAGAGACTAACCCAGACATCCCAGAAATTACCCCGGCTTTCCAGACTTCCAAGTGGGGAACCCAGAATTCTTACCAAATGCCCAGACTTCCCATGGGTTACCCAGGCTTTCCAGACTTCCAAGTGAGTAACCCAGAAATCTTATGAACTACCCATGCTCCCCAGAGTCTATCCCAAACCTCCCAGAGGTTACCCAAGCTTTCCAGACTTCCAAGTGGGGAACAGTGAATTCTTACGAAATACCTTTCCAGACATCCAAGTGGGGAACCCAGAATTTTTACGAAATAACCAGACTTGCCATGGGTTACCCAGGCTTTCCAGACTTCCAAGTGAGTAACCCAGAAATCTTATGAACTACCCATGCACCCCAGAGTCAATCCTAAACCTCCCAGAGGTTACCCAGGCTTTGCAGACTTCCACGTGAGGAACCCAGAAGTCTTACGAAATACCCAGACTTCCCAGGGCTTACTCAGGCTGTGCAGACTTCCAAGGGAGTAAAACAGAATTCTTTCGAAACAGAACTCTTACAAAATACTCAAACTCCCCAGGGGTTACCCAGGCTTTCTAGACTTCCAAGTGAGGAACCCAGAATTCTTACGAAATTCTCAGGCTTCCCAGAACCTACCCAGGATTTCTAGACTTCCTAGGGAATAACCCAAAATTCTTAGTAACTGCCCAGACTACCAGTGGCCAATCCAAACTTCCCAGGGTTTACCCAGTTTTTCCAGACATCCTAGTGAGTAACCCAGAATTATTATGAACTACCCATGCTCCCCAGAGTCTATCCCAAACCTCCCAGAGGTTACCCAGGCTTTCCAGAATTAAGCGTGGGAAACCCAGAATTCTTACGAAACCCTCAGACTTCCCAGAGCTTATCCAGACTTTAAAGACTTCCAAGTGAGGAACCCAGTATTCTTATGAAACACCCAGACTTCCCAGGGGTTACTCAGGCTTTGCAGACTTTCTAGTGAGTAACCCAGAATTCTTATGAACTACCCATGCTCCCCAGAGTCTAACCCAGACCTCCCAGAGCTTACCCATGCTTTCCAGATTTCCAAGTGGGGAGCCCAGGATTCTTACGTAATATCCAGAATTTCCAAGGCTTACCTAGTCTTTCCAGACTTCCTAATGAGTAACCCAGAATTCTTATGAACTACCCCAGAGACTAACCCAGACCTCCCAGAGGTTACCCAAGCTTTCCAGACTTCCAAGTCTGGAACCCAGAATCCTTACGAAATACCCAGACTTCCCATGGGTTACCCAGGCTGTGCAGACTTCCACGTGAGGAACCCAGAATTCTTACGAAACACCCACTTGGAAGTCTGGAAAGCCTGGGTAACCACTGGGATGTCTGTGTTAGTCTCTGGGGAGCATGGGTAGTTCATAAGAGTTCTGGGTTACTCACTAGGAAGTCTAGAAGGTCTGGACAAACCCTAGGAAGCTGGGGTTACTCACTAGAGAGTCTGCAAAGCCTGAGTAACCCCTGAGAAGTCTGAGTATTTCATAAGAATTCTGGGTTCCTCACTTGGAAGTCTGCATAGCCTAGGTAACCCCTGGGAAGTCTGGGTATTTCGTTAGAATTCTGGTTTACTCACTTGGAACTCTGCACAGCCTGGGTAACCAATGGGAAGTCTGGGTATTACGTAAGAATCCTGGGTTCCCCACTTGGGAATTTACAAAACGTATTGGAAACTTCATAATCGGTATTATTGGCCAAAGATGAAGGCAGACATCACAAAGTATGAGAAATCCTGCCGTGTCTGTAATCAACAGAAGCCAGAACAAAAATTACCTGCAGGCCTTATGGGTCAAAGGCCTCAAGTACATCAACCATGGCAAATGATTAGCTTAGATTTGATCGGACCGCTACCACGATCTGTACATGGTTATACCCATATTCTCGTTGTAGTGGATTACTACAGTAAATATGTGGTGCTGTTTCCCATCCGGCATGCCACAGGGACTTCCTTATGCAAGAACGTGGAAGACGGTATTTTTCTAGTATATGGGGTGCTTCAATTTCTCGTTTGCGATAATGGCGTACAAATGAGGAGCAGAGAGTTTCGCGGTCTTGCTAACCGGTATCGTACTAAAATATTATATACTGCGCTCTACAATCCGCGTGCAGATCCAGCGGAAAGAGTTAACCGTGTCATAAAAACAATGATTTCATCCTACGTTAAGCAAGATCACCGAAAGTGGGACGAACACCTGCCTTCGTTAGCATGTGCCCTAAGAGCTGCAAAGCATGAGACCATTGGCTACTCGCCTTTCTACGTAAACTTCGGTAGAGAGCACGTTAATACTGGTACTGCTTATGGTGCAATCCCTAAAACAGAAACTCATAATATCCAAAACGAAGTTCTTACGAGAGTACAAGGTTTTCAAAAGCTGTACGAAGACATTGGTACGAAATTACGCAGTGCTTACGAGTGCAACAAAAATACTTATAACTTACGCAGAAGGGAAGTGCATTATGCCATTGGCGAGTTAGTGTGGAGGAGAAATAAAGTGATATCCGATGCCGCAAAACACTTTAGCGCCAAGCTTGCACCCATGTTTGTAGGTCCCTAACGCGTCAAAAAAATAGGTGCATTAACGTATGAACTGGAAGATGACGACGGCCATCCCGCCGGACATTGGCATGTGCAAGACCTTAAACCTGCACTCGATGATTTGGGTTATTCGAATGATGATTGAATTTTTATTTTTAGTTCCGTATTCGTTCATAGTTTGTCCTTAGCATAGTTAGTAGTACTTAGTTTGACAGAAAATGGGATCTTCTGTCTTCCATGGAAGGGGGGTGTTGTAACAGATTATTTTCATATAATTATATTCATTAGCAAATAGTTTTTCCTAACAGTGTACCATATTAGATTGCACATTTCACAATTTAAAAATCCATTAAGGAAATTACTCTTCCCATTTTTCTTGAATGTAGGTTGGACTGCCTACCCGAGGTACATTATATATTTCGAATTAACCGCCAAAATATTTTCAAGGTTTAATAATTGTATTTCCGCTTTCTTGCGCTAAAATTTGTTCTTGGTAAAAGTTTCCGATGAAAGAACAGTTCAGTTCGCTGGTGATTCTACAACCTGTTGATTGTAAATTTTGGGATTTCTTCCCTCAAGTAAATCTTGGATAATTTTAACAATCAATATTGTTTATATGGTATCTGTTGTGGTTTTTGAATAGTTTTAAAGAGCCGATACCATAATTTTACCCATTTTGGGGATCTTACGGTTGGAATCATCTTAGCCCACACTTCACTCCAAATACGATCCTAGGTGAGTGTAGCGTTAAGTTTGATTAGCTGACCTTTAATCTTGGTTATTTCTTTAATTTAGGAGAGTTAATTATACGATAATTTATACTTTAAATTATACGTGTAATTCTTCAGTCTTCGATCTACCGAAATTCGAATACAGTCGCACTTCCGTTTTAGACGTTCTTTAAGTATACCCTCAGCTGTTCTTAATTTGAATATTATTCAGAAGTTGTGGTCTTCGTCGTTTGTCCACGTTCCTTTTTGTGAATGGTTGCTACCGCTTGATCTAGTATTTCCCCAGGTTGGACTCTAGGATGCCCATTTAGGAACCGAAGATATTCTGTGGAAGACGTCGTCGAACTACTTAAGCTAAGTTTTATTCTATTAATTACTGTTTTGACTATCGTCATTATTCAATCGTGGAAGTTGCCTCCGAACTGTTATATTTGTTAGTCTGCCTAAAACTGTCGAAGCAAGTGAAATAAATTGCTATTGGGATACTTTATTCGCCACCGGCTAAAAGAATTCCTGTTCAGGTTTATTTGAATTTTATTATTCTGATTTGAGGTTAGATTTTCTATCTAATCACTTACCTTTTTTTTTATGATGCAATAATCAATTACCTACTGTAGTTTGTACTTCCATTGATAATTACTGTAATGTAATGTTATCAGCGGTACACTATTAGTTCGCAAATTTAGCGTTATTATTTAAAGTTATTGATAAATTTCAATTGTAGGTTAAATAAGTTGACCTTACTTGTTTACATTGCTATTAGCGTTATCTCAAATACGCCCCTGCGTGTTATACGGGGTGTGTCATTTTGTTTAATATACAGTTAGATTCACAATATGTTGTAATTGCCATTGACTTTTATTTGTATATTTATTTACATTGCGGCGTTATTTTATTATTAGTATGAACTGTGAGCACAACTCACAGAAGTAGTATTTGCGGAGTTTTCTTTGTCGGGGTTCATTGCGCTACCGTGGGAGATTTTTGACATTCGGAAGAATAATAAATTATCGGTTTAAGTCGGGAGAGATCTCGCTGCGTTAAACAGGTAGTTCCGTGTAATTTTTCATTATTTATTTCAGATTTCTTTATTTTCAAGCAAATTAAGCTTGTTAACTTTGGGGTGTTTAGCCGCAAGTACTCTTTTGGAGTATTTATAATTTATGATGTACTATATTATAAGCAATTAATTAATATTTTCTTATGGTGTTATTATACTGGTCTAAGCGAGCTGAAGTTTTCTTTATTTTGTGATTGGTGATAAACCATTTATTCGGTGGTTTAGGCGCGCAAATGGTTGGACGTTCTGGTTACGCTCACCTGGAACAGTGAGCGAATGCTACAAATTTCTTCGGTGTGGGAAGTTCCTGGCGCCATTTATTTTTTTTCCTCCTTAACAGCTGGACCACGAGTTAAGGAAATTAACCCACTCCCAACACTGAGCAGCCGAAATAATTTTATTCGTTTTGTTCAACGCTACGACCATTGGTCCCTTAAACTATCTATTTTTTTTTCTTTCCCTTTTCATTGCAAAGTAGCGTCACAACCTCCCAGAGGTTACCCAAGCTTTCCAGACTTCCAAGTGGGGAACCCAGAATTGTTACGAAATACCCAGACTTCCCATAGGTTACCCAAGCTTTCCAGACTTCCAAGTGAGGAACCCAGAATTCTTAGATGTACCCAGGTTTGCAGACTTTCTAGTGAGTAACCCAGAATTCTCATGAACTACCCATGTTCTCCAGGGACTAACCCAGACCTCCCAGAGGTTACCCAGGCTTTCCAGACTTCCAAGTGGGGAACCCAGAATTGTTACGAAATACCCAGACTTCCCATAGGTTACCCAAGCTTTCCAGACTTCCAAGTGAGGAACCCATATTTCTTATTAACTACCCATGCCCCCCAGAGACTATCCCAGAACTCCAAGGGGTTACCGAGGCTTTCCAGACTTCCAAGTGGGGTACCCAGAATTCTTAGATATACCCAGGTTTGCAGACTTTCTAGTGAGTAACCCAGAATTCTTATGAACTACCCATGCTCCCCAGAGACTAACCCAGACCTCCCAGAGGTTACCCAAGCTTTCCAGACTTCCAAGTGGGGAACCCGGAATTCTTACAAAATACCCAGACTTCCCTTGGGTTACCCAGGCTGTGCAGACTTCCACGTGAGGAACCCAGAATTCTTACGAAATACCCAGAGTTCCCAGGTGTTACCCAGTCTTTCTAGATTTCCAAGTGGTGAACCCAGAATTCTTAGATGTACCCAGGTTTGCAGACGTTCTAGTGAGTAACCCAGAATTCTTATGAACTACTCATGTTCTCCAGGGACTAACCCAGATCTCCCAGAGGTTACCCATGCTTTTCAGACTTCCAAGTTAGGAACCCAGAATTCTTACTAAACACCCAGAGTTCCCAGGGCTTACCCAGGCTTTTCAAACTTCCAAGCGAAGAACCCTGAATGCTTATGAAATACCCTGTCTTCCCATGGGTTACTCAGGCTTTGTAGACTTTCTAGTGAGTAACCCAGAATTCTTGTAAACTACCCATGCTCCCCAGAGTCTACCCCAAACATCCCAGAGGTTACCCAGGCTTTCCAGACTTCCAAGTGGGGAACCCACGATTGTTACGAAATACCCAGACTTCCCATAGGTTACCCAAGCTTTCCAGACTTCCAAGTGAGGAACCCATATTCCTTATTAACTACCCATGCTACCCAGAGACTATCCCAGACCTCCAAGGGCTTACGGAGGCTTTCCAGACTTCCAAGTGGGGAGCCCAGAATTCTTACAAAACACCGAGACTTCCCATGGGTTACCCAGGCTGTGCCGACATCCAAGTGAGTAAAACAGAATTCTTACGAAATACCCAGACTTCCCAGGGGTTACCCAGGCTTTTCAGACTTTCTAGTGAGTAACCCAGAATTCTTATGAACTACCCATGCTCCCCAGAGGTTATCCCGAACTTCCCAGAGGTTACCCAGGCTTTCCAGACTCTCAAGTGGGGAACCCAGAATTGTTACGAAATGCGCAGACTTCCCATGGGTTACCCAGGCTTTCCAGAGTTCCACGTGTAGAACCCAGAATTCTTACGAAATACCCAGACTTCCCAGGGCTTAACCAGGCTTTCCAGTCTTCGAAGTGTAGAACCCATAATTCTTACGAAATAGACAGACTTCCCAGGGCTTGCCCAGGCTTTCCAGACGTCCAAGTGAGGAACCCAGAATTCTTACGAAACACCCAGACTTTCCAGAGCTTACCCAGACTTTCCAGGCTTCCAAGTGAGGAACCCAGAATTCTTATGAAATACCCAGACTTCCCTCAGGCTTTACAGATTTCCAAGTGGGGAACCCGGAATTCTTAGATATACCCAGGTTTGCAGACTTTCTAGTGAGTAACCCAGAATTCTTATGAACTACCCATGCTCCCCAGAGACTAACCCAGACCTCCCAGAGGTTACCCAAGCTTTCCAGACTTCCAAGTGGGGAACCCAGAATTCTTACGAAATACCCAAACTTCCCTTGGGTTACCCAGCCTGTGCAGACTTCCACGTGAGGAACCCAGAATTCTTACGAAATACCCAGACTTCCTAGGTGTTACCCAGTCTTTCTAGATTTCCAAGTGGTGAACCCAGAATTCTTAGATGTACCAGATGTACCCAGGTTTGCAGACTTTCTAGTGAGCAACCCAGAATTCTTATGAACTACACATGTTCTCCAAGGACTAATCCAGACCTCCCAGAGGTTACCCAGGCTTTCCAGACTTCCAAGTGAGGAACCCAGAATTCTTACGAAACACCCAGACTTCCCAGGGCTTACCCACTCTTTTCAAACTTCCAAGTGAGGAACCCTGAATTCTTATGAAATACCCTGACTTCCCAGGGGTTACCCAAGCTTTCAAGACCTCCAAGTGAGGAACCCAGAATTCTTACGAAACACCCAGACTTCCCAGGGTTTACCCACTTTTTTCAAACTTCCAAGTGAGGAACCCTGAATTCTTATGAAATACCCTGACTTCCCAGGGGTTACTCAGGCTGTGCAGACTTTCTAGTGAGTAAGCCAGAATTCTTGTGAACTACCCATGCTCCCCAGAATCTATCCCAAACATCCCAGAGGTTACCCAGACTTCCCAGGGCTTACCCACTCTTTTCAAACTTCCAAGTGAGGAACCCTGAATTCTTATGAAATACCCTGACTTCCCAGGGGTTACCCAAGCTTTCCAGACCTCCAAGTGAGGAACCCAGAATTCTTAGATGTACCCAGGTTTGCGGACTTTCTAGTGAGTAACCCAGAATCCTTATGAACTACCCATGTTCTCCAGGGACTAACCCAGACCTCCCAGAGGTTACCCAGGCTTTCCAGACTTCCAAGTGAGGAACCCAGAATTCTTACGAAACACCCAGACTTCCCAGGGCTTACCCAGGCTTTTCAAACTTTCAAGTGAGGAACCCTGAATTCTTATGAAATTCCCTGACTTCCCAGGGGTTACTCAGGCTGTGAAGACTTTCTAGTGAGTAAGCCAGAATTCTTGTGAACTACCCATGCTCCCCAGAATCTATCCCAAACATCCCAGAGGTTACCCAGGCTTTCCAGACTTTCAAGTGGGCAACCCAGAATTGCTACGAAATACCCAGACTTCCCATAGGTTACCCAAGCTTTCCAGACTTCCAAGTGAGGAACCCATATTTCTTATTAACTACCCATGCCCCCCAGACTCTATCCCAGACCTCCAAGGGGTTACCGAGGCTTTCCAGACTTCCAAGTGGGGAGCCCAGAATTCTTACGACACACCCAGACTTCCCATGGGTTACCCAGGCTGTGCAGACATCCAAGTGGGTAAAACAGAATTCCTACGAAATACCCAGACTTCCCACTGGTTACCCAGGCTTTGCAGACTTCCATGTGAGGAACCCAGAATTCTTACGAAATACCCAGACTTCCCAGGGCTTACCCAGACTTTTCAAACTTCGAAGTGAAGAACCCAGAATTCTTACGAAATACCCAGACTTCCCAGGGCTTGCCCAGGCTTTCCAGACGTCCAAGTGAAGAACCCAGAATTCTTACGAAACACCCAGACTTCCCAGGGGTTACCTAGGCTTTCCAGAATTCCACGTGTAGAACCCCGAATTCTTACGAAATACCCAGACTTCCCTGGGCTTACCCAGGCTTTCCAGACTTCGAAGTGAAGAACCCAGAATTCTTACGAAATACCCAGACTTCCCAGGGCTTGCCCAGGCTTTCCAGATGTCCAAGTGAGGAACCCAGAATTCTTACGAAACACCCAGACTTCCCAGACTTCCAAGTGAGGAACCCAGAATTCTTATGAAACACCCAGACTTCCCAGGGGTTACTCACGCTTTGCAGATTTCCAAGTGGGGTACCCAGAATTCTTAGATATACCCAGGTTTGCAGACTTTCTAGTGAGTAACCCAGAATTCTTATGAACTACCCATGCTCCCCAGAGACTAACCCAGACCTTCCAGAGGTTACCCAAGCTCTCCAGACTTCCAAGTGGGGAACCCAGAATTCTTACGAAATACCCATACTTCCCTTGGGTTACCCAGGCTGTGCAGACTTCCAAGTGAGGAACCCAGAATTCTTAGATGTACCCAGGTTTGCGGACTTTCTAGTGAGTAACCCAGAATTCTTATGAACTACCCATGTTCTCCAGGGACTAACCCAGACCTCCCAGAGGTTACCCAGGCTTTCCAGACTTCCAAGTGAGGAACCCAGAATTCTTACGAAACACCCAGACTTCCCAGGGCTTATCCAGGCTTTTCAAACTTCCAAGTGAGGAACCCTGAATTGTTATGAAATACCCTGACTTCCCAGGGGTTACTCAGGCTTTGCAGACTTTCTGGTAAGTAAGCCAGAATTCTTGTGAACTACCCATGCACTCCAGAATCTATCCCAAACATAACAGAGGTTACCCACGTTTTCCAGACTTCCAAGTGGGCAACCCAGAATTGTTACGAAATACCCAGATTTCCCATAGGTTACCCAAGCTTTCCAGACTTCCAAGTGAGGAACCCATATTTCTTACGAAACACCCAGACTTCCCATGGGTTACCCAGGCTGTGCAGACTTCCAAGTGAGGAACCCAGAATTCTTACGAAATACCCAGACTTCCCAGGTGTTACCCAGTCTTTCTAGATTTCCAAGTGGTGAACCCAGAATTCTTAGATGTACCCAGGTTTGCAGACTTTCTAGTAAGTAACCCAGAATTCTTATGAACCACCCATGTTCTCCAAGGACTAACCCAGACCTCCCAGAGGTTACCCAGGCTTTCCAGACTTCCAAGTGAGGAACCCAGGATTCTTATAAAATACCCTGACTTCCCAGGGGTTACCCAAGCTTTCCAGAATTCCAAGTGAGGAACCCAGAATTCTTAGATGTACCCAGGTTTGCGGACTTTCTAGTGAGTAACCCAGAATTCCTATGAACTACCCATGTTCGCCAGGGACTAACCCAGACCTCCCAGAGGTTACCCAGGCCTTCCAGACTTCCAAGTGGGCAACCCAGAATTGTTACGAAATGCCCAGACTTCCCATGGGTTACCCAGGCTTTCCAGACTTCCAAGTGAGGAACCCAGAAATCTTACGAATTTCTCAGACTTTCCAGGGTTTATCCAGACGTTCTGGACTTCCTACTGAGTAACCCAGAATTCTTATGAACTACCCAGGCTCCCCAGAAACTAACCCAGACCTTCCAGAGGTTACCCAGACTTTCCAGATTTCCAATTGGGGAACCCAGAACTCTTACGAAATACCCAGACTTCCCATGGGTTACCCAGGCTTTGCAGACTTCCACATGAGGAATCCAGAATTCTTACAAAATACCCAGACCCGCCAGGGGTTACTCAGGCTTTGCAGACTTCCACGTGAGTAAATCAGAATTGGTACGAAATACCCAGACTTCCCACGGGTTACCCAGGCTTTGCAGACTTCCAAGTGAGGACCCCAGAATTCTTACGAAATACCCAGTCTTCCCAGAGCTTACCCAGGCTTTCCAGACTTCCAAGTGAGGAACCCAGAATTTTTATGAACTACCTATGATCCCCAGAGTCTATCCCAAACCTCCCAGGGCTTACCCAGGCCTTCCAGACTTCCAAGTGAGGAATCCCGAATTCTTATAAACTACCCATGCTCCCCAGAGACTAACCCAGACCTCCCAGAGGTTACCCAGGCTTTCCAGACTTCCAAGTAGGGAACCCAGAATTGTTACGAAATGCCCAGACTTGACATGGGCTACCCAAGCTTTCCAAACTTCCAAGTGAGGAAGCCAGAATTCTTATAAACTACCCATGATCCCCAGAGACTAACCCAGACCTCCCAGAGGTTACCCAGGCTTTCCAGACTTCCAAGTGGGGATCCCAGAATTGTTACGGATTACCCAGACTTCCCATGGGTTACGCAGGCTGTGCAGACTTCCACGTGAGGAACAAAGAGTTCTTACGAAATACCCATACTTCCCATGGGTTACGCAGGCTGTTCAGACTTCCACGTGAGGAACCCAGAACTCTTACGAAACACCCAGACTTCCAAGAACTTACCCAGTCCTTCCAGAATTCCGCGTGGGAAACCCAGAATTCTTACAAAATACCCAGACTTCCCAGGGCTTACCCAGGCTGTCCAGACTTCAAAGTGAGGAACCCAGAATTCTTACGAAACACCCTGACTTTCCTGAGCTTACCCAGTTTTTCCAGACTTCCAAGTGAGGAACCCAGAATTCTTATGAAATACCCAGACTTCCCAGGGGCTGCTCAGGCTTTGCAGACACTCTAGTGAGTAACCCAGAATTCTTATGAAATTCCAATGCTCCCCAGAGTCTATCCCAAACCTCCCAGAGCTTACCCAGGCTTTTCAGAATTCCGCGTGGGAAACCCAGAATTCTTACAAAATACCCAGACTTCCTAGCGCTTACCCAGGCTTTCCAGACTTCCAAGTGAGGAACCCAGAATTCTTACGAAACACCCAGACTTCCCAGAGCTTACCCAGACTTTCCAGACTTCCAAGTAAAGAACCCAGAATTCTTATGAAATACCCAGACCTTCCAGAGGTTACCCAGGATTTCCAGATTTCCAAGTGGGGAAACCAGGATTCTTACGTAATATCCAGACTTTCCAAGGCTTACCTAATCTTTCCAGACTTCCTAGTGTGTAACCCAGAATTCTTTTGAACTACCCATGCTCCCCAGAGGCTAACCCAGACCTCGCAGAGGTTACGCAGGCTTACCAGACTTCCAAGTGGGGATCCCAGAATTCTTACGAAATACCCAGACTTCCCATGGGTTACCCAGGCTGTGCAGACTTCCACGTGAGTAACCCAGAATTCTTACGAAATACCCAGACTTCCCATGGATTACCCAGGCTGTGCAGACTTCCACGTGAGGAACCCAGAATTCTTACGAAATACCCAGACTTCCCATGGGTTACCCAGGCTGTGCAGACTTCCACGTGAGTAACCCAGAATTTTTACGAAATACCCAGACTTCCCATGGGTTACCCAGGCTGTGCAGACTTCCACGTGAGGAACCCAGAATTCTTACGAAATACCCAGACTTCCCATGGGTTACCCAGGCTGTGCAGACTTCCACGTGAGGAACTCAGAATTCTTACGAAATACCCAGCTTCCCAGGGGTTACCCAGGCTTTCCAGACTTCCAAGTGAGGCACCCAGAATTCTTGCGAAATACCCAGATTTCCCATGGGTTACCCAGGCTTTGCAGACTTCCAAGTGAGGAACCCAGAATTCTTACAAAATTCTCAGGATTCCCAGAGCTTACCCAGGATATTTAGACATCCAAGGGAATAACCCAGAACTCTTAGTAACTACCCAGAGTACCAGGGGCCAATCCAAACTTCCTAGGGAGTAATCCAGAATTCCTAGGAACCACGCAGACACTCCACGGACTAACTTACAATTCTCAGGGGTTACCCAGGCTTTCCAGACTTCCAAGTGAGGAACCCAGAATTCTTACGAAACACCGAGACTTCCCAGAGCTTACCCAGACTTTCTAGACTTCCAAGTGAGGAACCCAGAATTCTTATGAAATACGCAGACTTCCCAGGTGTTACTCAGGCTTTGCAGACTTTCCAATGAGTAACCCAGAATTCTTATGAACTACCCATGCTCCCCAGAGACTAACCCAGACCTCCCAGAGGTTACCCAGTATTTCCAGATTTCCAAGTGGGGAACCCAGGATTCTTACGTAATATCCAGACTTTCCAAGGCTTACCTAATCTTTCCAGACTTCCTAGTGTGTAACCCAGAATTCTTATGAACTACCGATGCTCTCCAGAGTCTATCCCAAACCTCCCAGAGGTTACCCAGGTTTCCAGAATTCCACGTGGGGAACCCAGAATTCTTACAAAATACCCAGACTTCCCAGGGGTTACCCAGTCTTTCTAGATTTCCAAGTGGTGAACTAAAAATTCTTAGATATACCCAGGATTTGCAGACTTTCTAGTGAGTAACCCAGAATTCTTATGGACTACCGATGCTCTCCAGAGTCTATCCCAAACCTACCAGAGGTTACATAGGCTTTCCAGACCTCCAAGTGAGGGAACCCAGAGATGTTACGAAATGCCCAGACTTCCCATTGGTTACCCAGGCTTTCCAGACTTCCAAGTGAGAAACCCCGAATTCTTACGAAATACCCAGACTTCCCAGGGCTTACCCAGGCTTTCCAGACTTCCAAGTGAGGAACCCAGAATTCACATGGAAGTCTGCAAAGCCTGGGTATCCCATTGGAAGTCTGGGTATTTCGTAAGAATCTTGGGTGCCCTACTTGGAAGTCTGGAATGCCTGGGTAACCTCTGGTATGTCTAGGTTAGTCTCTGAGCAGCAGGGTATTTCATAAGAGTTTTGGGTTCCTCACATGGAAGTCTGCAAAGCCTGGGTAACCCATGGGAAGTCTGGGTAATTCGTAAGAATTCTGGGTTCCTGACGTGGAAGTCTGGAAATCCTGGGTAACCCCTGGGAATTGTATGTTAGTCCGTGGAGAGTCTGAGTAGTTCCTATGAATCCTGGGTTACTCCCTTGGAAGTCTGGAAAGTCTGGGTTATTTCGTAAGGATTCTGGGTTCATCACTTGGAAGTCTAGAAAGCCTGGGTAACCCCTGGGAATTCTGGGTGGGCGCCTGGTAGTCTGGGTGGTTACTAAGAATTCTGGGTGATTCCCTAGGAAATTTAGAAATCCCGAGTAAGCTCACAGAAACCTGAGAATTTCGTAAGAATTCTGGGTTCCTCACTTGGAAGTCTAGAAAGCCAGGGTAACCCCTAGGGAGTCTGGGTATTATGTAAGAATTCTGGATTCCTCACGTGGAAGTCTGCAAAGCCTGGGTAAGTCCTGGGAAGTCTGGGCGTTTCGTAAGAATTCTCGGTTCCTCACTTGGAAGTCTGGAAAGCCTGGGTAACCTCTGGGAGGTCTGGGTTAGTCCCTGGAGAACATGGGTAGTTCATAAGAATTCTGGGTTACTCACTAGAAAGTCTGAAAACCTGGGTACATCTAAGAATCTGGGTTCACCACTTGGAAATCTACAAAGACTGGGTAACACCTGGGAAGTCTGGGTATTTCGTAAGAATTCTGGGTTCCTCACGTGGAAGTCTGCACAGCCTGGGTAACCCATGGGAAGTCTGGGTATTTCGTAAGAATTCTGGGTTAACCACTTGGAAGTCTGGAAAGCTTGGGTAACATCTGGGAGGTCTGGGTTAGTCTCTGGGGAGCATGGGTAGTTCATAAGAATTCTGGGTTAATCACTAGAAAGTCTGCAAACCTGGGTACATCTAAGAATTCTGGGTTCACCACTTGGAAATCTACAAAGACTGGGTAACACCTGGGAAGTCTGGGTATTTCGTAAGAATTCTGGGTTCCTCACGTGGAAGTCTGCACAGCCTGGGTAACCCATGGGAAGTCTGGGTATTTCGTAAGAATTCTGGGTTCCCCACTTGGAAGTCTGGAAAGCTTGGGTAACATCTGGGAGGTCTGGGTTAGTCTCTGGGGAGCATGGGCAGTTCATAAGAATTCTGGGTTAATCACTAGAAAGTCTGCAAACCTGGGTATATCTAAGAATTCTGGGTTCCCCACTTGGAAATCTGCAAAGCCTGAGTAACCCCGCGGAAGTCTGGGTATTTCATAAGAATTATGGGTTCCTCACTTGGAAGTCTGGAAAGTCTGGGTAAGCTCTGGGAAGTCTGGGTGTTTCGTAAGAATTCTGGGTTCCTCACTTGGACGTCTGGAAAGCCTGTGCAAGCCCTGGGAAGTCTGGGTATTTCGTAAGAATTCTGGGTACTTCACTTCGAAGTCTGGAAAGCCTGGGTAAGCCCTGGAAAGTCTGGGTATTTCGTAAGATTTCTGGGTTCTACACGTGGAATTCTGGAAAGCCTGGGTAACCCCTGGGAAGTCAGGGTATTTCGTAAGAATTCTGGGTTCCTCACATGGAAGTCTGCAAAGCCTGGGTAGCCCATGGGAAGTCTGCGCATTTCGTAACAATTCTGGGTTCCCCACTTGGAAGTCTGGAAAGCCTGGGTAACCTCTGGGAAGTTCGGCATAGCCTCTGGGGAGCATGGGTAGTTCATAAGGATTCTGGGTTACTCACTAGAAAGTCTGCAAAGCCTGGGTAAGCGCTGGGAAGTCTGGGTGTTTCGTAAGAATTCTGGGTTCCTCACTTGGAAGTCTTGAAAGCCAGGGTAACCCCTAGGGAGTCTGGGTATTATGTAAGAATTCTCTATTCCTCACGTGGAAGTCTGGAAAGCCTGGGTAACCCCTTGGAAGTCTGGGTATTTCGAAAGAACTCTGGGTTCCTCACTTGGAAGTCTGGAAAGCTTGGGTAACCTATGGGAAGTCTGGGTGTTTCGTACGAATACTGTTTTACTCACTTGGAAGCCTGCACAGCCTGGGTAACCATAGGGAAGTCTGGGTATTTCTTAAGAATTCTAGGCTCCTCACATGGACGTCTGGAAAGCCTGGGTAAGCCCTGGGAAGTCTGGGTATTTCGTAAGAATTCTGGGTTCTACACGTGGAATTCTGGAAAGCCTGGGTAACCCCTGGGAAGTCAGATTATTTCGTTTGAATTCTGGGTTCCTCACATGGAAGTCTGCAAAGCCTGGGTAACCCATAGGAAGTCTGGGCATTTCGTAACAATTCTGGGTTCCCCACTTGGAAGTCTGGAAAGCCTGGGTAACCTCTGGGAAGTTCGGGATAGACTCTGGGGAGCAAGGGTAGTTCATAAGAATTCTGGTTTACTCACTAGAAAGTCTGCAAAGCCTGGGAAACCCCTGGGAAGTCTGGGTATTGCGTACGAATTCTGTTTTACTCACTTGGAAGCCTGCACAGCCTGGGTAAGCCATAGGAAGTCTGGGTATTTCTTAAGATTTCTAGGTTACTCATTTGGACGTCTGCAAAGCCTGGGTAAGCCCTGGGAAGTCTGGGTATTTCGTAAGAATTCTGAGTTCTTCACTTCGAAGCCTGGAAAGACTGGGTAAGCCCTGGGAAGTCTGGGTATTTCGTAAGAATTGTGGGTTCCTCACATGGAAGTCGGCAAAGCCTGGGTAACTTATGGGAAGTCTGGGCATTTCGTAAGAATTCTGGGTTCCCCACTTGGAAGTCTGGAAAGCCTGGGTAACCTCTGGGAAGTTCGGGATAGACTCTGGGGAGCAAGGGTAGTTCATAAGCATTCTGGGTTACTCACGACAAAGTCTGTAAAGCCTGGGTAAGCGCTGGGAAGTCTGGGTATTTTGTAAGATTTCTGGGTTACTCACTACAAAGTCTGCAAAGCCTGGGTCACCCATGGGAAGTCTGGGCATTTCGTAACAATTCTGGGTTCCCCACTTTGAAGTCTGGAAAGCCTGGGCAACTTCTAGAAAGTTCGGGATATACTCTGGGGAGCATGGGTAGTTCATAAGAATTCTGGGTTACTCACTAGAAAGTCTGCAAAGTCTGGGAAACCCCTGGGAAGTCTGGGTATTTCGTAAGAATTCTGAATTCTTCACTTCGAAGCATGGAAAGACTGGGTAAGCCCTGGGAAGTCTGGGTATTTTGTAAGAATTCTGGGTTCTACACATGGAATTCTGGAAAGCCTGGGTAACCCCTGGGAAGTCAGATTATTTCGTTAGAATTCTGGGTTCCTCACATGGAAGTCTGCAAAGCCTGGGTAACCCATAGGAAGTCTGGGCATTTCGTAACAATTCTGAGTTCCCCACTTGGAAGTCTGGAAAGCCTGGGTAACCTCTGGGAAGTTCGGGATAGACTCTGGGGAGCAAGGGTAGTTCATAAGAATTCTGGTTTACTCACTAGAAAGTCTGTAAACCCTGGGAAACCCCTGGGAAGTCTGGGTATTGCGTACGAATTCTGTTTTACTCACTTGGAAGCCTGCACAGCCTGGGTAACCCATAGGAAGTCTGGGTATTTCTTAAGAATTCTAGGTTACTCATTTGGACGTCTGGAAAGCCTGGGTAAGCCCTGGGAAGTCTGGGTATTTCGTAAGAATTCTGAGTTCTTCACTTCGAAGCCTGGAAAGACTGGGTAAGCCTTGGGAAGTCTGGGTATTTCGTAAGAATTGTGGGTTCTGCTCGTGGAATTCTGGAAAGCCTGGGTAACCCCTGGGATGTCAGGGTATTTCGTTAGAATTCTGGGTTCCTCACATGGAAGTCGGCAAAGCCTGGGTAACTTATGGGAAGTCTGGGCATTTCGTAAGAATTCTGGGTTCCCCACTTGGAAGTCTGGAAAGCCTGGGTAACCTGTGGGAAGTTCGGGATAGACTCTGGGGAGCAAGGGTAGTTCATAAGCATTCTGGGTTACTCACGACAAAGTCTGTAAAGCCTGGGTAAGCGCTGGGAAGTCTGGGTATTTTGTAAGATTTCTGGGTTACTCAGTACAAAGTCTGCAAAGCCTGGGTCACCCATGGGAAGTCTGGGCATTTCGTAACAATTCTGGGTTCCCCACTTTGAAGTCTGGAAAGCCTGGGTAACTTCTAGAAAGTTCGGGATATACTCTGGGGTGCATGGGTAGTTCATAAGAATTCTGGGTTACTCACTAGAAAGTCTGCAAAGCCTGGGAAACCCCTGGGAAGTCTGGGTATTTCGTAAGAATTCTGTTTTATTCACTTGGGTGTCTGCACAGCCTGGGTAACCCGTGGGAAGTCTGTTTATTTCGTAAGAATTCTGGGTTCCTCACGTGGAAGTCTGGAAATCCTGGGTAACCCCTGGGAATTGTATGTTAGTCCGTGTAGAGTCTGGGTAGTTCCTAGGAACCCTGCATTTGTTTTGCATTTCTGGGTTAATTTTTTATCCCTACACTAACCGCTAATTCTTGACCTGGAGGAATATTTTATATTACCTACTGCAAAATCGCATGCTTCGATAAAATTCTATAAGTTAGTTTGGTGTCCATAATAATTAGGAATAAGATCAGTTAGATCTTTTAGTCTGCATGATGAATTTATTGAACTTGTGTCTGAATTTTGAGGTGGGGCACTTGGGGTACCAGATAATAGATTTCTGACAGAAAGTTGCACCTGAGTTTGGTCATATCTGGCAAGACATTAAAACAGCGTTTGTACTTGGTAGTGAATAATTTCGGCAGGAGGGAAAATAGTCTTTCAGAAGTGTATCAACTGGCTTACAAGTCATTTATACTGACTTGCATTGGAGGTGTGTTGCTTCGTTTGAAGCCATTTTAATAATTTTGATTTTACATGGTAAGTTTCCAAGTAGTTACTTCTCACTGATCCGTTACCTTATGAAATTAGTAAACAATAAATTTTACTTTCGTTTACAGCGCAACAAATCACAAAACACTGGATGTTGAGAAGAGGTTCAGAAGTTTCCTGGGCGAATTTCTGAAGTTCTTACTAGAGCTCGTTTCACTGTGACTATGCAGTGTAGAGGGATAGGGCTACAGTATTGCCATATTTCCCCAGCAAGTCGCTTAAAACTGAACACGAAGAGAAATACAAGGTGTCTCTCAAATATGGTGCCATAGCTTAACCTAGCTTAACCCCGATTCCGGGGATCAAAATAAGACGATTTAACGCAACTTACCTCTATCCGAAATTACTTCGTTAAAGCGCTATTCAACGCCAAATATCTTCAAAAAATTTCTATATTTTTAAATAACAAAAGATTGTTTTTGGCGATTAGGATGAAATTTGGGATGTGATTCTTTACTGGAAAAAGGTGTTTTTTGACATCATTTTTTTGTTCAGGAGGGTCACGTAAGTGGTCAATGGTTTATCATCCACAGCAAAAGAAGCTCACAAATTTTTAACAGTTCGGCCAATAGTTGTCAAATTTTTTTTACAGAGAGACATTCATATTTCAAATATTTTTTGTCTCTTGTTTGATTTCGGTATCTGCCATAGTTTAGGCTGAAAAAATTATTTTGATTGGCTGCAGTGCATTTCTTAAAACAGATGTAGTAATCTAGTTGTCCCGTATGTTGAGAAATAAATCACAAAGAGACAATTTGGATATAAAGTTTATTACTAGCAAGAGTATGTAAAGGGTGGCGCAAAATAATCCGAACCATTTCTGAAACAATGGTTCAGCTTATTTTGTACCACCGGTAAATTAATAGATTTACAGCAAATGCTCAATGTGACCACCATTTTCCCGGATGCAAAAGTTGATTCTACCCAAAAAATTGTCTCTTCGTCATTTATGTCTCATCATACGGGGACAACTAGATTATTACATCGTTTTAAGAAATGCACTGCAGCCAATCAAAATATTTTTTTTCAGCCTAAACTATGAGAGATACCGAAATTAAACAAGAAAAGAAAAATATTTGAAATAAGAATGTCACTCTGTAAGAAAATTTTGAAAACTATTGTCTGTTATTAGTTATTATTTTTTTATTAAATAGCTACTTTATAGCCGCAAAACTGTGTCATAATGTGAAATCAAAAATTATGTGTTTCTTTTTTTATAGATATTGCCCGAAAATATCATCTAACACTCACGACAAATGAATTTAAGCAGCATGTGAGTGTATGGATGAGAAGTTCGAATACACGAATAAAAAGAACCCAATCAAAGAAGAACCTCACAACACCGACGTTTGTCGCTATAGATGGGTAGCGTCTTAATTTTTTTATATATATTGCTGTATTTTCCCTTTTATCAATAAAATGCCCGAATACCTTTACCTGTTTAAACACACAAATAAACAAATTTACCCGGAAACTCTTATCTTGGGGTTCCGATACCCTGTCCTGCATCGACAGATATCGCGTGGGTCCACTATTTTGTACAAATTTCTTCAACCAACACAACAAAACTTTCATACGACAAACAAAGAAATTAAATGACGACAAAATTTTAAAGCAACACACAAACAAAATTGAAATTTATTCAAACACAAAGAAAATTACTATTTACTGACACACAAAAAAAAATTAAAAATTAAAAACAAACAATTAAACACCCTATCTTCCCTAGGCTCAAATTAAACTCTTAAATTTATACAAAGAAGGAACTTAACTTAAAATCAATGTTGAACTCTGCTGCATTTGGAATAAATTATGGTTTTCAAACTTCCCGCGCTTCTTTTGTAATTTTGCGCCGACTCCAATCTGCCACTCGATATAGATCACAACCAGTAACACAAAAAAAATGGCTGCTTCACTTGCAAAACCAAACTTTGTATTTTTGTAATAAAATTTCTGAACGGATCAAATTGACAAGCTCTTTTAAGAGATTTTAACAGAGTGATCTTCTCTTTGTTTTGAGGCCGTATTTATCACCTCGTTGCGTTGTTAGAAAAATCTCCATGGGAACCACATTTTTCAGGTAACATCTGAACATCTTTTGTTTAAAAAAAATTAAATTTTCAAATGCCTTTCTGGCCTCTAACTTTCCATTCTTCTCCAAATCAGCCACATATCTGAACTCCTTATATTTTTCTCGATCCAAAAAGGTCCCACTTAAAAACATCCGTCAACTTGGTTAAATTTCTTAATTTTGCTCGAAAAGGAAGATTTGCAGTCAAATCATATAAAATTTCAGATTCCTCACCATTTTCTACACACTTTAAGTCCTTTGACCATCACCAAAAACTTTACTTTCTTCCACAATTAATAAAATATCAAATTTTGGTAACATAACCTCACACCTTATAAAAATTTCAGATAAACCATTTTTTTTTAAGAAAAATCATTTTACACTTGAAGAGAAATCGAATCTAAGTATGGAGATAGCTACAACCCACATCACGAATACTCGGACAACACATTTTGCAACAAACCAACATCTGTCAGAATATCGTAAGATGTTTCGATATCAAATTATACAAATAACAAACTTAAAATAAAAACATAGCCTTGCACAAATAGCTAAATTCATGTAAACAATGAATTATCATACCTAATAAACCATTTTTACATTATCTCAAAGATTTATTCCAACAATACTAAACTTTACGTTTTAGTTGATCGAATGAAAGCATAGGAACCGTATTATGGCCTAAATTTTGAAATTTAGAAGTAAACTACCACTAATACCAAGACGATGAACACAACGAACCAAAATCCCGAGATAAGAGCTACTAGAAACCCGAAATAAACAAATCGTGAACATAAAAGAAAAATTTTAGAAAAGAAACTAAAAATGTTTGACAAATTTATAAAACGTAAGCTTAAGGTTGTAACGAAGTGTCGTGAAAATTGGTGAATTAGTGCAATCTGTGAATAGACCAGTTTAGTTTATATTAATTAGGCCCATTTATTTGGTACATATATTTTTATTTTTATTGTTAAACCCGATATTTAAGTTTGAACCATAGATAAATAATTATTCTATTTCTTTATTTAATTTGCATTCTGTTAATTCTCATAATATGATGTTAAACTATTTAGGTCCAAATATATTTAGTTTACGCGCGACCTCGCCGAGACCGCAGAGATGCGAGCGATCCCCTACCAGCGACCCAGCGCTGTCCGAGAGCGTCGCATTGAGCGTGCCGCGCCGCCGATAGGATTTCCGGACTGTATAAAAGCAGAATTTTTGCTTTATTTAAAGAGTCGTCTTGAGAGTCGTCTTGGGAGTCGACTTGAGAGTTAACTTGAAGAGTTAATTTTGAAGAATTAAATTGTATCCAGCCGAAGAAGAGATCCAGAAGACGTCACCGATCATTTGAAAACCCTCCGACTACAGGTAATAACCCTCCGAATTTTGGTAATGCCACATTAGGGTTGTATCTCCGATTATTAAGTTAGGGTTGAAATTTAGACTTTGTCTCCGATTCATTTAAGTGTTTTAGCTTTGTGTTATTTCGACTTGGAACTATAGCTTTTGCTTTGACGGTGTCAGAGTGAAAATATAGGACCTGGTGCTCTGGTATTTGGAACTTAGCAGTCCAGGTTTCTGGCAGTGCTGTGACCTGGGCATTTGAGTTGTCAAGTAGCAGAGAGTGTTAGGATTTCCGTTACCCGTCCGTGGAGGAACTTGTGCTTTCTTCTTTGACGGAGTCCGAGAAGAAACACAAAGTCCTGGTGGTGCTACAACAGGTACTTGGTGATCTTGACTTCGAGCGGTGCTGTGGTCAAGATACCCAGGTCTTGGGGTAGTTACTAGTCCCCGTAGTTTTCCGTGCAGGGAATTGGTATAACGCCACAAACTCTTGGTGATCTTGGTTTCTGGCGGTGCTGTTGCCACGATACCCAGGACTTGGGGTGTTAGCCATTCCTGGTTCTCTGTACTTTGTTGTCTGCGCGTCGTGACTTCGGGCGGTGCTGTGGTCACGTCGTCCAGGTACCAAGTGCTGGGAACTCCGTATTCCGTCTCTAACAACCTGGTGCTGTTTTGGTTTCTGGCGGAGCTGTGGTCATTGCAGTCCAGGTTATTACCGACCGTTTGTCCCGTCCTGTAAAGCTTCCCCGTAGTTAGTTTTATTTTCCGTTCACATAGGAGGCATTATTCAAACTTCTCAGAGAGTTGTTTCCGACTACCGTCACCGCTACCTATTTTGTTATATTTTATTGTTTACCGTCTGCACCGATAAAACTGTTTTCCGTTTGTATCTACCGTATTGACTTTATTTGATTTACTGTTATTTTACATGATAATAAAATCTCTGTTTATTTACCGTAAGTTGCTTTCTCATTTAATCACCCTGTTTTATTCTTCACTGAAGTTACCTAGGTCTTCGCTCCTCCGACCCCGACTACTGGAGAGAAGCCGTTAGAGAGAAAACTCTTTAAAATCTGGCGCCCGAGTTAAACCCGAAACCGAAATAGCGTCACAAGGTAGCTATCAACCTTTTATATAATTGGCATAGGTATTCGATACAAGCCTGTTAGTGTCTATATCACAGTATAATTTTCCCCCCCAATTTTCTAAGATAAATTTAAGTAGTAAACTTTATATTAAAAAATTCTTAACTAATAATATTTACAAACTGCTTTTCTATTATACTACCTATTTTCTAACAAAAAAAAAATCCCATCCAGCAATTATAACTAGCATTAACTAACTTGATTCTAATATTTACAACAAAATTCTCTTCCTTTTCCCCCCTTGTCCTTTTCTGTTTTATAGTCTATCTAAGCTCCTTATCCTTTCATTTCTACTTGCCTTTATATTCTGTTTCCGAATTGTAATAAACTTTACACTCATCTATGTCTTTAATTAATGTTGCCTATTTATCCTTTTATTATTTTGATAACTGATAACTTTATTCTCTTATTTCCATTAATAACTCATAATCCCAACCCTTATTTAATTATTATCCCCTGTCATTTGACATATTATATAATTCATATTATATACCTTTCACTCTATTTAGTGTTTCATTATTTAAATATTCGACGATTTCCCACCCCTCTTTATTTTATTCGACGATTTATCTTATTATTAAACTTCAATAACATAACTCAGTTATCCTTCTTTACTTTAACCCTGCAACATCTTTTACTTCAACTTTCTATTATGACATTATTAACCTGTACTTCCTGTATCTTCATTCTGTTCTTAATTTTCTAATAAAGGCAAATTTTCATCCCTATTCACAATCTAATTTTCATTCTTTGCTTTTCAACCCTATGTACTCTTTCTTTCCTGCTCTTTTTAATTTTACCACTTCTCTTACTCTGCTCCTCATAACTTCTTATTCCTATATTTTTAAATTATACCCTTCAACTAATTATTTTTTTTTTTTTACCTTGTGTTTAACTTATCCTAAATTAATTCTAGTTTAACTTTTTCTATTCTATTTGTGGTCTATCCACCTTATATTCATACAACATCTGTATGTGGAATTTACCTCTAACTCTATTCGTGTCTGGACACACCAGTTCATAAGTATCTCCAATTTTTTTTTTAATTCTAAACGGTCCCGAAAAAGGAGCTAACAATTTTTCCGTTATTCCCTCGTGTCTATTTGATACCCTTAACGCACGTAGTATCACCAAATCCACTTGTTTAAACTCTACCTTATTCTTAATTTTCTCTTTTTCCTTCCTAATATACCTCTCATTTCTTTTATTCATTCTTTCCCGTACCTTTGCTAACCTTTCCTCAAATTTATCATCCCTGATTTCTTCTGTTATCCATGGCCTTTCTGGATTTTGTTTTTTTATAATAAAATTTGGTGTCTCTTCTGTTACCGTTGAAGGTGTTTCATTTATAAATTTCTCTACATTAGCTAAATACCTAGACCAATTGCAATGTCTATCATAATGCTACGAGGGAATTAATTAGTCAAATTTATAATCTTAAAATATAATCAAAATTTATTAATTTAAAATTCATTGTGAAAGAGTTACATTCCAATGTATTGCATTATTGCTGCATCTAGTGTTTGCATTTGCATTGTGTCATAATCAGGTCAAACTTAGACTCAGCATGTATGCAATAATAAAGAACTTTAGAAATATGAAATAAGCTTGCTAAGGGTTTGTGTAATCTTAAGGAAGCTCTTGCTAAAGAGTTGTAATGGTTAAGCTAAAATTAAATTTAGAGTTAGTTGTTATCTGGGTGCGAGAGGAGAAGGTCCCGGTGGCAAGGGAAGTTGGCCCTTGCCAGTTACACCCCTCTCGGGGGGCGTAACATGTGGTGGAGGTGCGGACCTCTCGTACCCAACACTCATTCGAGCTGAAGAATATGAAAATGGAAAAGAAATCGAGGTTCGATCAGCAAGTCGTAGAAGATAAAAGGAAGTTGGGACAATCATGTCAAATACGTCTTTGGGAGACGAACCGCCAATTGAGGATGGGAAATATATTTTAAAAAGCTAAGTATTATTTTGATTGTTGAATGTTTACTGCCAAAGGTTGCTGGCAATGATAATGTATAATTTTGTATCCCACAGTGCATAATACGCACAGATACGTGGGCTTGTAATTGCATAAAGTGTGCTTATTGCTATTGGTGTCAAAGAAGAATGAATATGTTGTTGCTCGTATAAATGTTTATTATTTTGTGTATCTCACAGTGCATAATAGGCACAGATATGTGAGCTTTAAAGATGTGTTTTAGTTTTTCGCCAGAAGGATGATTATGTTTATTGATATTTTTGTTGTAATTGCACCAGAGTTGTGCTGAGATGGCGAAATGTTACTTGATTTTATTTTTTTTTTGTGAGGCAGTGAATCAATTTGAAATACACCCTTAAATGTGCATAAGGGATGAATTTTAGTATTAACTAGATTTTTAAGTTAGTTTATAATTTACCCTAGATAATTAGATTAAAAGTAGCATAATTTTATTTTCATATGACGACTATCCGAACCAGAGATACGAACGAGGTCACCAGCCGCAGCCGCCACAATCCGCTATCTTTGATATACAATTTTGCCGAATTTGCCGTGGGCAGCTGTATACAGTAAGAAAGAAATCAAGCAAGCAAATATCTACTATCTGCAAGAATACACTAACCGTTCTCCAAGGACCTTTTAACCTGATACTTACTTCTTCACCTACAATCGAATTCCAAATATTTTCCTATCAGTCCCAATAACTAACTCCTATCGCACAATTTCCACATTTAAAAATATTTCCTACCTATCTTAAGTTGACTCCTTATTAATTATTCCAAACATATCTTGATAAATCACTGGAGATTCACTGTACCTACTATTCCAAGTATGGAGCACCAATTCGAACTTTGGAGAACACATAAAATATCTACACTTAAACGTCCTTTTTTGGTGAAATCAAATACCGTTCGGCAAGGATTAATCCAAAAGTTTCTCGGAATAAACCTCGATGAAGACACATCAGACAAACTAACTACATTTTTGTAAAAGTTGCTAAGACGAAACGTGAACAGGTTCATATTCTGCTTATTTGGCGCATTTTGCATAAACTGGAAGTGATTGTGGTAGTGCTAACGTAACAATATTGAACTTAAGATTTGAACAATGACTGATTTGTGACTATTATTTTTAATAAATTGGTTTTATTTTAGTATAAGATATAAATTTTGTGTAAACCGGCTCAAGCTTATAAACGTCGGGTCGCCGTTTTTTAAAGGGGGGAGTAATGCTACGAGGGAATTAATTAGTCAAATTTATAATCTTAAAATATAATCAAAATTTATTAATTTAAAATTCATTGTGAAAGAGTTACATTCCAATGTATTGCATTATTGCTGCATCTAGTGTTTGCATTTGCATTGTGTCATAATCAGGTCAAACTTAGACTCAGCATGTATGCAATAATAAAGAACTTTAGAAATATGAAATAAGCTTGCTAAGGGTTTGTGTAATCTTAAGGAAGCTCTTGCTAAAGAGTTGTAATGGTTAAGCTAAAATTAAATTTAGAGTTAGTTGTTATCTGGGTGCGAGAGGAGAAGGTCCCGGTGGCAAGGGAAGTTGGCCCTTGCCAGTTACACCCCTCTCGGGGGGCGTAACAATATAGCATTAATACCCTTAAGTATTTAATAACTTCTTGCACATATCTCTCAGCTATATTACTGTGGATGGCGTGTACTACAATATGAAATTTTTATTCCCTGATCCTGAAAATGCCCTTTAAATCTCTGATTAGTATAGTACGTAGCATTATCTGCTAATATTCGTCTTGGTCTCCCTATTTCTTCTATAAATTTTTCTATGCAATTAATGGCCGTATCTGTATTGCATTTTCTACATGGGTAGACTTTTGTAAACTTTGAGAAAACATCCACAACTACCATTAGATGTTTGTATCCTTGACTTCTAACTAAATTAGACACAAAATCAATAGCCACTAACTCTAAAGGTTGTTCCACCCTTACACTTTGAACATTGTTTCGGTTTATATGATTTTTATATTTTGTTAAATTGCATGTATGACATTTTACAACCAACTCTTTTATAATTTGTAAGTCTTTACTATTATAATAATTTTCCCTCATTACTAGCCATAATTTCCTAACTCCCAAATGACCATACCTGTTATGAAATTCATTAGCCATTTCATACATGTGTTGTTTTGAAGTAACATACAACTCCGTATCATTCATTCTTTTAATAATCACCCCATCTTTTTGTTCATAACCCCTTATATTTATATTTTCTAGATTATTCCTTAGTTTATTTTTAATTTCCCTTATATATTCATCCTGCTCCTGAATTTCTATAATATACTCCCTAGCAAATATTCCATCCCTTTCATCTAATATATTTAAAGCCACTACTACCTCATTAACTTTCTGATTTCCTTCCATTAACTTCCTACTTAATCCATCTGCTACAATATTCTTTTTACCCGGTATATATTTGATTTTGAAATTGAATTCTTGGATCAACAAGGTCCATCTATAAATTCTGCTATTTGCAAACCTAGTTTTCATCATATGCTCTAAGGCAATATGATCTGTTTCAATAGTAAAACAATTTCCTGTCAAGTAATATTTTAATTTCATGATCGCGAATACAATTGCGGCCATCTCCTTTTCACTAATCGTATAATTCCTTTCATGATTCTTTAAAGATCTTGATACAAATGTAATAGGCATTTCTTCCCCCTCTCTAACCTGTATTAATTCAGCAGCAATTGCTGTATCTGATGCATCCGTCCTCAATAGAAATGGTAGTTCGTAATTAGGGTGATACATCACAATATTTCTACAAAATTCTGCCTTTAAATCTATAAACGCCTCCTCATGTTCCCTAGTCCATTTCCATTGACAACTTCTAATCTATGCTCGTATCCCCTAGCTAATCCTGGTTTCTCATTATCAACTAAATCCATATATCTTGAAATTATTCCTATAAATCTTTCACTATAGTTCTCTTCACAATCTAACATTACCTTTCTTCCCTCTATTATTACCTCATTATCCATCATCCCTTCTTCCTTCTCCACTATTTCATTTTCATATTTGTTTTCCCAATTTTCCCTATTTATCACAACATTTATATTTTTATTCGTTAATATCTCTTCTTCCTTTTCATATTCTAAAAAAGAAATTTCAAAATCTTTCCCTACTAATATTCTTTTCTCTAAGTTTATTATCAAATCATTCACATCCAATATATTCATCCCTATTACTAACTCTATTGTCATATCTGGAACTATTAACATCTCCCCCTTTATACCCTTATTACCTAATAGAATTTCCTGACTCAACTCTTTATTTATAGTAGAAAATTTCTTATTATTTGCTGCAACTAGATTTATCTTTTTGATAGGGATAATATTATTCTTAAAATCTAAAATATTCTTATTTATTAATTCTTCACTAATCAAAGAAAATTCAGCCCCTGTGTCAATTAATGCTATTAATTCTATTTCATTTATCTTAACTTTTATACATGGTAAATTTGAATAATCCTATTGCTAATTTTTATAATTGTATCATTACTAGGCCAATCGATATAATTATTCTTTTGGATGCATATAATGATGCCCCATAATGATACTCTCTAATGAAAATTTTGGTTGTGTACCTCTGCCACCACCTCAATTCTGTCTGGATTGGCATTTTCCTCTATCATTACTGTATTAATCTTATATTCCCCTGTATTTCCTGGTTGTTTTTCCCCCTCTTGCCTTCTCTGTTGATATTCTCTACTCCCCTGATAATTATTACTCTCTCCCCTTTTATTCTCATATCCATTGCTCTCACCCCTATTATTGCCATAATTATGTTGATAATTATTGTATTGATTTCTTTGCCCCCCATTATAACCTTGATTATTTTCATTAGGTCTTTGTTGGCCAAACCTGCTCTGATAATTATTATTTGCAGCTCCCCTATTAAATTGGTTATTCCAATTATTTATATTTGGGACACTGTTGTTAAATTGTTGTCCGTTACCCCTGTTAAAATTACTAAATGATTTGTTTCGATAGTTATTATTATTTGAATTACTATTGTAATTGTTATAATTACCCCTATTAAAATTGTTATTGTTTGAATTGTAGTTGTAATTACCCCTATTAAAATTGTTATTATTTGAATTATTGTTGTAATGGTTATCATTACCCCTATTATTTATATTTGGTTGTATAAACCCTTCCTCAATATGGTCATAAGCTTTCACTATTTGTAAAAATTTATCAATGCTATTTATGTCATCAATTATTACCTTATCTGCTATTTCTTTTCCTAATTGTGTAGCTAATAATCTTATTATCGTCCTAATATCCTTAAGTTCGTCAAATTGTTGAAATAACATGACTTTATTTAACACAAATCTATCCCTACTAATACCTTTTCTTTGATCATAACTTCCCCCATATAATCCTTTCTTCATCTCAGCCTGTTCTACCGCTCCCCAAAATGTTTTCAAAAATGCATCCTTGAATTCCTTCAAGTTTGTACAGTCTCCCTGTTTTATCTGATACCACATTCCTGCTTCTCCTTTCATGGAAGCTTTAATTATTCCCATTTCTATTGTATTTTCATAATGATATTCCATCATTCTTTTAACCCTATTTAAATAATTCTCTAATTCTGAAATAAATGCCTTCGGCTGATCATCCTTATCCCCACTAAATTTTGGCACTTCCCTTTCTATTGACCCTACATTAATCCAATTATTTCCCCCTGTACCCCCTTCATTTATCATATTACCTCTACCCACGTTCTCTGCCACTTGATCATACTTTTGTTTGAACTGTTGATAACATTCCTCAAATTTATTCTCCACATCTTTATGTATGTGATTCAATCCTACCCCTATTCTGTCAAAAGTTTGTCCTCTAATGGTTTCCCATTCTTTTCCTATTGATACTGTTATTTGTTCCCTTTCTTCTTGCGCCATCTCACATTTCTTATTTATCCTTCCAATTTCTGAACTACATTCTTGTATACCCTCTTCTACCGTTGTAACCCTTTCACTTAATATTGTATTAACCTGTTCCAATTTTTCACCCATGACCTGATTATTTATTTTGATCCTATGCTCAAAATTTTCCCACATTTCCTTTTCATGTTTATCCCTCTTCTCACTTTCTAATCTTATAAGTTCCTGAGTTTTCTCACTTTCTAATCTCAATTCCTGTCTAATTTCCTTTTTAAGTTCCTGATTATCCCTACTTATCATTTCATATAACATATGTAAGTCCATTTCTAGCCTTTTCTCTCCCCCTTCTGTCGTAGTTTCTTTACTGACTTCTTTAACCCCTACTGATCCTTGTTCTCCCTCCTCAACGTTTCTTACTTCTACAGTCGTACCTTCCACTGTAAATCCTATCATTGCTAATTGTTCTACTTCTTCCTGTCCAGTATCCCCCTTTGCCCTATCTTTACTCGTTTGCCTAGTCAATCTCTTTTCCCTGTTATCTGCCATGTCTGAACTCTTTTTCTCTTAAACACCCCTGCTATAACTTTAAACTAATCTAAAACAAACCTACTCAATACATCCCAGCTAAATCGAGGCCCCACGTTGGGCGCCATAAATACTTGCTGTATTTTCCCTTTTATCAATAAAATGCCCGAATACCTTTACCTGTTTAAACACACAAATAAACAAATTTACCCGGAAACTCTTATCTTGGGGTTCCGATACCCTGTCCTGCATCGACAGATATCGCGTGGGTCCACTATTTTGTACAAATTTCTTCAACCAACACAACAAAACTTTCATACGACAAACAAAGAAATTAAATGACGACAAAATTTTAAAGCAACACACAAACAAAATTGAAATTTATTCAAACACAAAGAAAATTACTATTTACTGACACACAAAAAAAAATTAAAAATTAAAAACAAACAATTAAACACCCTATCTTCCCTAGGCTCAAATTAAACTCTCAAATTTATACAAAGAAGGAACTTAACTTAAAATCAATGTTGAACTCTGCTGCATTTGGAATAAATGGTGGTTTTCAAACTTCCCGCGCTTCTTTTGTAATTTTGCGCCGACTCCAATCTGCCACTCGATATAGATCACAACCAGTAACACAAAAAAAAATGGCTGCTTCACTTGCAAAACCAAACTTTGTATTTTTGTAATAAAATTTCTGAACGGATCAAATTGACAAGCTCTTTTAAGAGATTTTAACAGAGTGATCTTCTTTTTGTTTTGAGGCCGTATTTATCACCTCGGTGCGTTGTTAGAAAAATCTCCATGGGAACCACATTTTTCAGGTAACATCTGAACATCTTTTGTTTAAAAAAAATTAAATTTTCAAATGCCTTTCTGGCCTCTAACTTTCCATTCTTCTCCAAATCAGCCACATATCTGAACTCCTTATATTTTTCTCGATCCAAAAAGGTCCCACTTAAAAACATCCGTCAACTTGGTTAAATTTCTTAATTTTGCTCGAAAAGGAAGATTTGCAGTCAAATCATATAAAATTTCAGATTCCTCACCATTTTCTACACACTTTAAGTCCTTTGACCATCACCAAAAACTTTACTTTCTTCCACAATTAATAAAATATCAAATTTTGGTAACATAACCTCACACCTTATAAAAATTTCAGATAAACCATTTTTTTTAAGAAAAATCATTTTACACTTGAAGAGAAATCGAATCTAAGTATGGAGATAGCTACAACCCACATCACGAATACTCGGACAACACATATTTGCAACAAACCAACATCTGTCAGAATATCGTAAGATGTTTCGATATCAAATTATACAAATAACAAACTTAAAATAAAAACATAGCCTTGCACAAATAGCTAAATTCATGTAAACAATGAATTATCATACCTAATAAACCATTTTTACATTATCTCAAAGATTTATTCCAACAATACTAAACTTTACGTTTTGTTGATCGAATGAAAGCATAGGAACCGTATTATGGCCTAAATTTTGAAATTTAGAAGTAAACTACCACTAATACCAAGACGATGAACACAACGAACCAAAATCCCGAGATAAGAGCTACTAGAAACCCGAAATAAACAAATCGTGTACATAAAAGAAAAATTTTAGAAAAGAAATTAAAAATGTTTGACAAATTTATAAAACGTAAGCTTAAGGTAGCTATCAACCTTTTATATAATTGGCATAGGTATTCGATACAAGCCTGTTAGTGTCTATATCACAGCAATATATATACATGGCTGTACATTCCTTTAGGAATAGTAGCCGCTCATTTCTTGAGCTCTTGTAACTCATTTCATGTGGTGAGTTGGTCCACGTTCCTTCTTTTCTTGACTTATTCCATCCTGTTGTTTGACCTTGCTTCTTCCGTTATTTTCTTCCACTCGTCTCGGTCCTGTATTTTTTCTCTCCATGCGTGTATCTCCAACTTCTTTATATCCTCCACTACTTGGTCTTCCCACCTGCTTTTCGGTCTTCCTCTTGCTCTGTTGGTTGTCGGTCTCCACATTGTAATTTTCCTGACATCTCTGCTGTTTTCCATTCTTCTTATGTGGCCGTACCAGCGGAGTCTTTGCACTTTTATGAACTTTACTATATCTTCTCCTTTTAGAATATTTTTTATTTCAAAATTCATTAATCTTCTATATTCGTCCGCTGCCACTTTCTTTAATCCGTATATTCTTCTTATAATCTTTCTTTCAAATACTCTTAGCTTTTCTTGTTCTGGGCTTGTTAGGTTCATCGTTTCTGCGCCATAGGTCACTACCGGTCTAATTGCTGCCTTGTACACTCTCATTTTTGTGTTTATACTTATGTTTTTGCTTTTCATAATATTTTTATATTTGTAGTAGCTTTTGTGTCCCGCTTGCACTCTATGTTCAATTTCTATGTTTCTGTCGTTTTTGTTGTTAATTATTATTCCTAGGTATTTAAAATTGTCTACTATTTCGAAATCTAGGGTTCCTATTCTCACTTTTTTATTTATTGCTTTCCTATTTTCTCTGCTTATTTCCATGTATTTACTTTTTTCCTGATTTATTGCTAGGCCTCTTTTCTTTCCCTCTCTTTCGATTTTCTGAATTGCTTCTTCCAAGCTTCTCCTATCTCTGGCTAGCACCGCAAGATCATCTGCATACGCTACTACTTGTGTGGATTTATTGATGATCGTTCCTTTAAGGTTGCACTCTTGGACTATTGCATCCAATGCTACGTTAAATAATGTTGTTGACAGCCCATCTCCCTGTCTTACCCCTACGTTAATCTCAAAATTTTCGGTTTCTCCCTCATCTGTCCTAACTGCTGCTTTTGATTGTTTCATCGTCATTTGTGTCAATCTCACTAGTTTTCCTGGTATTTCCATGTCTCTTCTAAAGCCATATTGGTAGTCTCCTATTTTCATCTCCGTGTGCTTCATTAATTTTTTGTTTATGAGCGTGGTCAGTATCTTATAAATGACATTAAGTAGGGTGATTCCTCTGTAGTTTGTGCATGTGTTTGGATCTCCCTTCTTATGTATTGGCACTATTATTCCCTCTTCCCACTCACTAGGCATCATTTCCTTTTCCCATACATAGGTTAGTAGTTTGAATATTCTTTGTTTTAGGGCTTCTCCCCCGTATTTTATCAGCTCATTGACTATGTTATCCTTCCCCCCTGCTTTATTCATCTTAAGCTGTTCTATTACTTCGGTAAATTCCTCTTCCGTGGGTATGTCTGCATCTTCCATTTCTGTATTATTCTCTGTATTTCCTTCTTTATCCTCCTCTTTCCCTATGTTACTGCCTGTTAGTGTTTCCTTGAAATGTTTTCTCCACTCGCTGCTGCTGATATTCGCTGTAATTCTTTTCCTGTTTTGTTTTTTTATATATCTATAAAGTTTGGTGTTATTTTTATTATCCTTTTCTATTGCTTCCATTATTTTTTCGAGCCACCTTGTCTTTTTCGTTTTTATTAGTTTCGTGCTGTTCTTTCTAATTTCTTGGTATGTCCTGTGTTCTAATTCATTTCCTGTTCTTAACCACTTTAATCTAGCCGCCTTCTTTTTTTGTATTATTTCCTCGCATTCTTCGTCAAACCATTCTTTCATTTTTTCTGTATTTTTTCTCCCCATTACTTCCTCCGCGGCGATTTCCATACATCTTCTTATGTTGCGCCATTCATTGTCTATATCTTTATCCTCCGTCTTTTTTGTTAATTGATTTTTGACTTCTTCTTCATATTGTGTTTTCTTCTCTGGTGTCATTTCAGTATTCCACCTCTTTCTCTTTGTTTGTTTTTTCCTTCCTTCTACCATTCTTAGCTTTAACTTTGCTATCACAAGGATATGATCCGTCCCCACATCCGCTCCTCGGAACGATCTTACATCCTGTATCATTCTTTGCCTCTTTTTACTTATTAAAATGTGGTCTATCTGATTTCCTGTATTTCTGCCAGGTATTAACCATGTTACTTTGTGTTGTATTTTGTGCTGGTATTTTGTACTAGCTATGTACAGTTCTAATTCTGTTGCTAAACTTCCCAACCTTGTTCCATTGTCATTCGTTTCGTTATGCACTGTTTCTCTCCCAGCTATAGCTCTCCAGTATTCTTCTTTCCCCATCTTTGCATTGAAATCCCCTAAAAGGATAAGTGTGTCGTGTTTTGGGATTTTTTCGCATATCTCTCCTAGTTTATCATAGAAGTTATCCTTCTCTTCCTCCGTTGCTACCTCCGTTGGCGCGTAGGCATTTATCAATGTAATGTTGGCTATTTCATTTTTCAGTGTTATGTACGAGATCCTTCCATTTACTCTCTCAAATTCTATTACCTTTCTTCTCAGTTTTTTACTTATCATAAATGCTGTTCCGTTTTGTCCTTGTTTATCTTCCCCTCCGTACCACATTGTGTATTTTTCTTTGTCAATTCTACCTTCTCCTTTCCATCTTATTTCTTGCAGTGCCAGTATTTCTATGTTGTATTCTATCATTTCCTTAGCAACTTCCTCCATTTTCCCTATTGCTAGCATTGTTTTTATGTTCCATGTCCCTATTCTTACTATTGCCTTTTTCTTCTTGCTCTTCCTTTCTGCCGTTTTATTCATTTTCCTTTTCATTGCCTTGTCGTCATCCTCTTTGTCTGTCCCTCTACCTAGTCTTAATAGTTTTTTGCTCCGGTTTTCGTGATCTTCCTCAGTTGCTGATTGAATGCTTCGCTTTCTGGGGACCTTTCACTTGCCGTACGTTTTCCTTCGTGCTGGTTTTCTTCTTCCTTGTCTTTTCCTTTATTTTCGGGCTTTTGAATATCTTCTACACCGAATGCTTCGCCATTCACAATCAGCTTGTTATATCTTTTTTATACTTTATACTATATACTTTTATACTATACTATTTTCATATTTTGTAATGCTTGATATGATTGTAATAAAATATTATTATTGTATTCTTTTTTGTTTTCAAAGATATTACTTAGACGTTTCAAACAATCGAATTACGGTATACAGGGTGTTTCTTAAATCGCGGACACGGATCACGGTACGCCATTCCCCTCCAGATACTGAATGGAAAAATATAATACAATAATGTCCGTTCTTCGCTAGTTTCAGAGTTATTCTCAGTCAAAGATTGAAATTCAATTCCTTTATGCTTTGGAAAAACGGGTAAATTTTAACCGTTCCGCATTGTTCATCAATCAAATATTAAATCTTAATAAATTTGGAATTTTGTATACGTTGTATTCCTTCCTCCGAAGACATTCTTTCTGATAAATATCTGTTGTTAAAATTTTTTTCAATATGTTGCAACAGTGCATTGTACCTATGAGGTTATTACCTAGGAAACTTGTTCATACTGTCTTATTAAAACACCAAACGTTTAAAACAAAGTCCGTGCAAGCATGCGCAATGTTGTCAAATTTAAAAATTTTAAAATGCGAATAACTCGGAAACTAAATACATTAGGACAAAATCGCCTATACTTTTTCAACTCAGTTTTAAGATGAGAATCGCGTAGTGCTCTCCGTGTCCGCCATTTAAGAAACGCCCTGTATACAGGAACGTTTAACAATCATTCATAAAAACATTTTTCAGTTAGTGATTTTTCGATTTAAAGTCGTTTTCTACTTCAGTAAGCTGAATTGCATAAACATCATTCTAAAACGATTCAGAAAATCGTTTACGAAAGATATATGACTGTTTAAAAATCATTCAAAGAAACAGTCGTATATTACTTAGATTTCGATTTAAAAGCGTTTCTTCTTTCAATAAACTGGTTTATTTAAAAACGATTCCAAAACGATTCAGAAAAATGTTTTACGTAACATACATTACTGTTTAAAAATTATTCAAAGAAACATTCGTAGATTACTTAGATTTCGATTTAAAAGCGTTTCTTCTTTCAATAAACTGGTTTATTTAAAAACGATTCCAAAACGATTCAGAAAAATGTTTTACGTAACATACATTGCCGTTTAAAAATCACTCAAAGAAACATTCGTAGATTACTTAGATTTCGATTTAAAAACGTTTCTTCTTTCAATAAACTGGTTTATTTAAAAACGATTCCAAAACGATTCAGAAAAACGTTTTACGTAACATACATTACTGTTTAAAAATCATTCAAAGAAACATTCCTAGATTACATAGATTTCGATTTAAAAGCGGTTCTTCTTTCAATAAACTGGTTTATTTAAAAACGATTCAAAAACGATTCCGAGAATCGAATTTCAGTATGGTTTGCTAACGTTTTAAAAATGATTTTAAAAGCGATTTCTGAATCGATTCAAAGGGCGGACATTTGGAATTTTTGTGGCAAATAAACATCGATTTAGAATCGTTTGAATGATGCCACGAAACGATTCAGAAACGCCACAGAATCGAATTTTTCTACTAGATCTGTAACATAAGTGTACAATATTATTACAACCCTTAATAAATTAATTACTGTATACAATAATAATTAAAACATTGTTCATATAAAAGTTTTCCCATTTGTTACTTATACTCTATGTTTATTCTAAAAAAAAAATATATATATATATAATTATTTAGTAATTCAACAGTAAAGAAACAACCCTTACTATGAACTGTTAGACTTGTAAGATTGAAATGTCAATACTGATTACATAAACTTAACTATCAAGATTAAAATAATGAAGAAATCTTGGTTTTTTTAGGTCAATAAAAACAACAAATTTAAATTTAAGGTTTAATTAGCATTAGCGACGTTTCGGTTCATTAAAGAAACCATTTTCAAGCATCAGGAAATATATAAAAAATTATTAAATTATATGGAATCCATAATTTAAAAAACATGACATAAACCTAAAAAATAGAAACGATGTCTAGAAAAAAGAAATTACAAAAGCATGATTATAAACTTACATGTGACATGTTGTAAAACAACATCATCAAAAAATACATATACCAATTAAGGTAGTAATAAAATGAAATAATAATGCTTCATTTTAAAGTTAAAGAAGCACTTAAACATCTAGGATGGTATTTGAAATAAACTTTTTAAAAGAATTAACCCAAAATTATTTAAGGTCAAGAATGATCAGCCATTTTAACAAAGATAAAATAGTCACATTGACAACCAAATAAAAGTTAGAGATTAACAATTCCCCAAAAATATTGAAAATTATACAGTGACAAAGCAAATAAATGTAATGTGTAATGATTTTTAATATCAGAAAATGAAAACAAACCTACAAAATATTAAAATAAATTTTACTTAAGTTATTAATATCAGTACGGAAATTGACAGCGTTTCTATTTCTTTTAATGTTAACCATTTCTAAAAATAATCTTTTTTGTAAGTTTGCTCCAGTATCCAAAATCTTTATGCGATTATAATCAAAGTTAAACGAGTGCCCAGTATTACAACAATGGTCACACAAAGCAGTGTCCGTTTTTTTATTTTTAACCGAGAGAACATGGTTACTAATACGCTTGTGCAAATACTGCTTTGTTTGACCAATATAGCAAGCATGGCAATCGTTACAATCAATTTTATAAACAACATTTGATATGTTAGTTTTAGGGGTGACAGCTTTTAAATTTGAGAAAAATTGACTTGAAGAGTTTATATTTTTAAAGGCAATTTTAAAATTATACTTACTTAGTATAGTAATGATTTTATGAGAAAAATTAGTATTGATAAAAGACAAAATGGTATAAAAAACAGGTTCAGGTGTAACATTTTTGTTAGGCTTATAATTATTATATATATGGTGAATTCTTTTTTTGATATATTTGTTAATGAAACTAGTAGGGAAATCATTTAAAATTAAAGCATTTTTAACTTTCTTTATATTATCAGAACGAAAACGAAAATGTGATAGTTTTATATCTCTATCGATCAAACTATTTATGATACTGATTTTATATTTGGTAGGAGTATTAGAGTAAAAATTGGTGTATTTTTGAGACCATATATCTTTTGTAAACCAATTGGTTATGATTTTATTATGTGTTCTATGCAAAGTCATATCAAGGAAATTTATTTTATTTTCTTTTTCAATTTCAATAGTAAATTTTATACGGTCATGGTAAGAGTTAAAAGCATTTAATACAACATCAATTTGACTCTTATGAACGCAAGTAATACAATCGTCAACATAACGTTTGAAAAAAGGCAGATTTATATTTAAATTATTAATGACAGTAGTTTCTAAATCTTCCATGACTAAGTTTGCAATAGCAGAGGATAAAGAAGACCCCATGGCAGTTCCGAAAATTTGAGAGTAAAAATTATCTTTATATTGAAAAAATGTAGAATTAAGGCAAAGATTCGCGGCATCAATAAAACTTTTTTTACTAAGATTGGCTCTTCAATCTTAATCTATTTGACTTCTTAACCCCTTGAGATCGTCTTAACCCCAATTTATCTAAATTTTCCAATTTCTCTTTATTGCTCTCCATGAACTGTTTGTCTTTTTTTGCTAATTTCAAAATTTCCACGCATACCCTTACAAACCTCTGTAACCTCAGTCCGTAGCCTACCGATAGTACAAGCCTCCGCACAGATCCCCTCCACAGCGTCTACGTCACAACTGAAGCAGTGCAGTCTGCAAATATTCCCAAGTTCTTTATATACTGTTACGTGCAGAATCGGCAGAATAGACGCCTTTCAAAGTATTTTGGGCACTTTAGGCAGTGTGGAAATTAACTACTATAAGTACCTAGTAATAATTTTTAACAATATGCCTACGGGATGTTGTGTACCGGGCTGTACAAGTAATTACAGGAATTCAGAAAGAATTACCGTATTTAGGTTTCCGAAAAGACAATGTGCGGAAGGAAAAGTGGTTACGTTGTATTCATGGGGAAAACTATACAATCAAAGATTCCACTAGAATTTGTATAAAGCATTTTGGCGAACATTTTATTATTTGCGAGGATAAATTTACCAGATCCGATGGTTCAGTCTTGGTTGTACCAAGACAACAAATTAAATTGACTGATTTATTTATTTATTTATTTTTAAGTAAAGGTGCATCCACCTATTTGGTTATTAGCACCGGTGATTACATTGGTAAGCTAGTAAGTATTATGTTTAATTAAATTTTACAGAACAGGTTGGTGTCTTTTAGAAAGCGTATGAGCTTTTGCTCATTAACTGGGTTGTTGTTTAGGGTTTCTGGTAATGTTATGGGCATATCTAGGTTCGTTTTAATTTGACTGATGATGCGTATCCCACAGTTTTCACAAACCAACCTTCCTATATGACTACTATGTTACCACCCAAACGTAAATCCCCGGGAGAAAGACGTTTAGAATTTGAAAAACGTAAAAAAATAGAACAAGATGGTGAAAAGAAGGCAGGCATGATCACAAATTTTGAGCAATTAAAGGGCAGAATCGAGGAAAAACTTATAAACTTTAAATTCTATTTTGAGTTTAAAATACTACAAAATAAAATTTTTATTTATAATATTATTGAGAGTAGAAACGATATAGATAAACCATATATAGAAAAGAGTATAGTAATTCGTGAAGACCTGTCAACAACTTGTTTTTATAAAAACATAGAAATAAGCAACAAAGATATAAATGGAATTCTGGGAAACCTAAAAAAATGCGACTCATAGCCCATGTTGATAAAAATATTAGAATATTTAAAAAGATACGAAGGAGCTAACTGAGCCGAAGATATGTTTCTAAAATTTTAAATAGAATTGAAAGCGAAACAACTGGTCCAGAAAAACTTGAAAAAGTCAAATTTTGTCACGAACAGATAAATTTAATTCATTCAAAACAAATAAGGTATTCACCTGAGACATTAATATGGGCCAGCTGCATTTTTTTTATGTTTCCAGGGGCATACAGTCTAATAGAACGAAGTAAATATTTGACTCTTCCTTCACCAAAACATTTAAAACGTTTGTTAATGAAACTGGGTACTAAAAATTCTGGAATAGATGAAAGTCATATAAAATATTTAAATGATAAGTTAAGAAAACAATATTTTAAAACTAGCACCGAGCTTGTCACGTAAGGTAGTGTATCCCTCGTCAATTGAAAGACAAAATGTAAATTTATGTGTACGCCTGTTTGATAACAAAAATGTTGCTGCATTAAAATCCAAACATAAAGATAGTATATCGTCTGTGGATGGCACTATAAAATTTATTATTTTGATTTCGAATTGGTGGAAAATTGTTAACTGTAGTTCGAAATTTAAAGGTAATAGATTTAGAGATACCCACTTCGACCCCATTGTTAATATTGATGATGACAAAATTTTGATATTTTTGGAAAATTTTGTCCAGTGGCTAAATTCTTGGGAAAAATTAAACATACAAGGCGAAGCCAAAACTTCAACTAATGGAAAGCTGTCTAAACAGACACAGTTATCGTTGACACATACCGGCAGTAGTTTAATAGAATTGTCCAAGTATTTGCTGAATGAACAAAACTTTGAATATGTTTTACTGGGGAAATTTCAAAATGATAATTTAGAAGGACGTTTTGGAAGATATAGAGAGATGAACGGCGGCAATCGCCATATCTCTGTTGTTCAGGTATTAGAATTAGAAAGAAAATTAAAAATGTTGAGTCTGTTAAAGCTGCAATCATCATCAAGTGGAACGTTTCATTTAAAACATGTTCTAAATGACTGTGAAAAAATTACACATTTGACGAATACCGACACAGATATAGATGAAATTTTCTACGACGCCCTAATATTAACAAATGACGAAACTATCACCGACAATGACAGACATGTTTTAATATACATTGCAGGATACATTTCCAGGACGGTGAATAAAACCCTAGAGTGTAAAGACTGAAAAAATTACACTTGTTATGATAAAGTTTTGGAAACTGAAATGCCAACGTTAAATAAAGAATTTCAGTACCTCACCTGTTTAGATCGTGGCGGTTTAAAATGGCCTAAGGACATTTTTGTCCAAATTATCACAAATTGTATTTATTGTTTAAAGTATTGATAGGAGACAGATATGAAAACAAATTTTTGAACTGTAAAAGTCACATAAATGTACTCCATTACTTGGCACACGAAATGCTCATCTACGACAGTGTAACATTTAATTCCTGTTCCAATTGCGGTATGCCGCATGCAAAATTGGCCGATAAATGTATTCATCATTTTTCAAACATTTTACTTAATAATTATGCAAAAGTTAACCAAAATGTGCTGCACAGTAGTACTAGTATTCGTGGTAGTACAAAAAAAGCTACAGCGATTAAAAAGTTAAGTAGTGTTTAGATAATTAAAATTATTATAAATTGAATAATTTTTCGTTGACGAACAAAATATTTAGTTACAAACTTGTTAGATTTTTAGATTTAAATTAAGTTATAGATATTAAATTTAATGTTTTTTGCAACTTTATTGTCAATTGTAATTGTTTAACGTTATGAAAATACTCATATAAGGGTGTTTCTAAAACGGCGGACGAAGCTCCTTATCCATTCTAGAAACACCCTGTATAAAACTGGTTCCTGAGTTATTAACTTTCCTAAGTAGAATTACCTACGTAATTAGTTATATTTGTAATTTCTTGTATATTGTTTGAAATTTAAATGTTTTGTTGCGTGACAAATTTGAATATCTAGTTTTATTAAATGGGCACCAAAACACCAAAAAGAAAATTAAATAACTACAACAACTTCTCATAATTTATAAATTATATAAATAAATACTGTAAAAACACAAAAAATTAATTACATTAGGTGACTAAATAACTGTGGGTACGCAGTTTCAATACTATTCGTACCTATGCACATGCAAGCACAAACCGGGTCTTGGTGCTTCGACTGTGACGTCACGATTGCTGTGCGGAGGCTTGTACTATCGGTAGGCTACTCTCAGTCCCAGCTGAAGTGTGATTATTAAGGCTTTCCAAGATGATTTTTGCTACATCTTGAGTACTCACCACTTCTTCTTCCTCGCTTTCCTCCAAATCTTTGTTGTTTTCCTCAGAATTCTCTATTCTTACCGCTAGATAATGTTCTTTGTCTTCTTCATCTTCAAATTCCCCTTTACACAGTTTTAACCTATTCGCGTGAACAATTTGTTCTTTATTCTTATTTAATTCTCTTATCTTGAATGTTACTGGCCCCTTTTCTTCCATTCTTCTAAATGGTCCTTTCCATGGCTTAACTAATTTTTTAGATTGACCAATTTTCGTAGACGGATCATACATGTAAATTAAATCCCCACGTTGAAATTGTACATCCTTTGCTTTCTTACTGTATTGTATAGCTCTCTTCTCTGCTGCTAATCGTAGATTGACCTTCTTGCCATGCTGTCTGTAATCTAGCTATAAGTTCTGAAACATAATTATCCCCTAAGTTATACTTAACTATTCTTGGTTTTATGATTAGGTCCATTGGTAAAGTTGGATCTCGCCCGTACAGCAAAAAGTACGGTGAAAACTTGGATGAGGAATGAATAGAAAAGTTGTAACTCATCATTAGATATGGAACCCATGTGTCCCAATCTCTTCCTCCTTTGGAAATGTACTGTGCGAGAAAATCTTTAAAAACTCTATGACATCTTTCGATAGGATTTCCTTGCGGATGGTAAGGCGTTGTATGTAGTTTTTTAATGTCTAGTGTTTCACATAGTTCTTTAAACAATTCTCCTATAAAATTACTTCCACAGTCAGTGATAAGTTGTTCTGGTGTTCCGAATCTCGCTATAACGTTAGTGAAGAAGTATTTGCTAATTGTTCTAGCGGTTTGATCGGGAATTGCCATTACTTCCACATATTTTGTAAAATAGTTATGAAACGTTAATAAATATTTATTTCCTTCGTTAGATGTTATAAATGGACCCACAATATCCATGCAACATCGTTCAAATGGATGTGACACTTCCGGAAATTGTTGTAGCGGCGCCTTTCTTAAATGAGGTGAAGTTTCCCGCTGCTTACATTGATGACATTTAGCTACGTAGTTGTTAATGTCCATTCTCATTTGCGGCCAATAACAACGAAGCCTGATGGATAAGTAAGTCTTATCCTGTCCTGGATGCCCTGCCATTGGTATGTTATGAAAATCGTGAATAACCTTATATACAAATGATTTAGGAATAACCATTAAATCCGCTTGCTCCTCTCCCTTTCTGTACACAATACCGTCCACATCCAAATAATACTCACACTCCTCTTCATTTTCTTCTATTTCTTTATATATCTTCTTACACCACTCATCTGACTCTTGTTCTCTCTTAATCTGCATTCTATCCCACATTGGAAGATACTGGGGTTGTTTACTAACTACACACAATTCCTTTTGAATTGATGGTAAATAATACACAATTATCTTTACCGACGTTTGAGAAAAAATAAATTTGATCATGTCGCTGACAACTTCCCAATGTAAGCCATCCAATCCACACGCCATCCTTGGCATAGCTATTGTTGAATCTGCCAGACGCATGACTTGTCTTTTTAAATCTAATAAGGATTCCCATACCATCTCGTAAGTAGTTTCTTGAAAATATTTTTTCTTAGTTATTAGGTAATATATGTTTCTAGATGGTAATTGTAAAATCGCTACCCCTCCTATCTTTTTCTTTTGAGTTTGCAATTCCCTAACTGATCCGAACTTTTCTTTAAATTCACCCGCTATACCTTTACTCATTGCAAAATCCTGTGAAACCACATGTGCTAACGCATACTGTTCAGGACACGAAAATACGTCTCCTACCTCTTCACTAAATCTATTATTGACAATGTTGTTTGTTTTCCTGAACTCCCTAAATTCTTTTCCTGAAAAGGTTGATTCTTCATCTCCTTCAAACATCCTGCTTAACATGGATCTGATGATAATAGAAGCCAAACTAATGCTCTATGATCGGTGATAATTGTAAATTTTCTTCTGTACACATAACATCTAAACTGCTGAATTGCAAAAACTACTGCTGCACACTCCTTCTCTGTCACAGAATAATTTAGTTGTGCTTTGTTGAATTTCTTTGATGCAAATGCAATTGGACGATGAAATCCACTCTGCTCCTGACTGAGAATCGCTCCCATGCCTACTTTTGATGCATCCGTCTCCAAAATGAAAGGTTTGCTGAAATCTGGATAACACAGGACCTTATCTGATGTGATCGCTGTCTTCAATTTCCGTATAGCTTCTAAACAGCTGTCATCCATTTTAAACTTCACTTCCTTCTTTGTTAAATTTGTCAATGGTTCTGCCATTTCCGCAAAGTTTGGAATAAATCTCCGATACCACCCTACAAGTCCTATGAACTCCCTTATTTTCTTTACACTTGTTGTTGTCGGGAAATCTTGAATACTCTTAATTTTATCTGGATCTGGTTTTATTCCCTCTCCTGAAATTACGTGCCCCAAATACAACACTTGTTGTTTTAGTACGTGGCATTTTGATGGTTTCAGTTTGATGTTAGCCTGACGTAGTCTCTCGAACACTGTTGCTAATGTTTCTAAATGATCTGCTATACCTTTTCCGCTGTGAATAATGATGTCATCTAAATAAACCAAACAAATATCCCCTGTTAAACCTGATAACGTAAAGTTCATAAACCTCTGAAATGTCCTAGGTGCATTCACTAGTCCAAATGGCATTTTCCTATATTGATAATGATTGTCTAGTGCTGAAAACGCTGTCTTCGGAATGGATTCACTATCGACATCGATTTGGTGATATGCTGAGGTTACATCAAAGACACTAAACAAATAAGAGTTGCCCAAATAATGCAAAGATTCTGTCAACCTTGGTATAGGGAAAAATTCTTTATGGGTTACCGAATTTAACGCCCTGTAATCCAAACACATTCGTACCTTCTTCTCTCCATTTGGTAGTGATTTTGTTACCAAAACCACTGGTGCATTCCACGGTGATGAAGGTTCAATCACTTTAGTTCTCAAGAGTTTGTCTATCTCCATCGTTAATACTTCACGTTGAGAGTATGGTATACTGTAGTTTTTCTTGTTAATAGGTGCCACATTGTCTGTAATAATTCTATGTTTCACTGTTGTTGCACTTGACAGTTCATCAACCCCTTCGTCAAAAATGTCTAGATAATCCTGCAGTAGTCCTGTTACCCGCTCCTTAGTATCGTCATCTAGATGTGATAAATTTATTTCTTCACTCACCCAGTTCTTGTCTCGTGTGTTTAGGGTGTTGACCTGAATTTCACCGCCACCAGTTTCCTTTGGAATGAAATCCGGTGCGTCTTCCGCTGTTGCCACTTGCTGATTATTCTGTAGCACAATTTCGAAATCATTTAGATTTATGGCCCGCAGCCACACTTCTGGTTCGTTTTTCACTACTGCACTCGCAACATATACCCTATTGATTGTTGTCTCACTAGGTTCAATCATTAAATTTTCGCATGCTATTTCTGGTTTAATTGAAACCTTAAAAATAACTTCAGTTTTTGGTGGAATTGACAAGTTTTCTGCTAATTTTAGGTTTACAGTAATTATTTCCCCTCCATCCTTTGTAGGTGCTGTGTCTGTGTTTACTACTGATGACCCACTTTCTTGTAAAAATGATGATTCGTTTTGCATCCCTAACCTACCACTAATTCCTTTATGCACTTGCATATTTACTTGTAGTTCCACTGGAACAGCATTTTTGTTGCGTTCATTGCCTTCTGTAGGTCACCATCAGGTGCTGTACTATCATTATTCTTCTTTATATGCTGTCCTCTTAGCACATTAACAGATACTGCTTCCTTCTGGGCTTCTATTTCCCTCTGATTCTTTAAATTCATATTATTAATTAATACTTCATACTCGTTCCCTATTCCTGGAATACCTGCTGAATCTCCATTACCATTAATGGAAGTAGACCTTTGATCCCTGACATCTAGTCCTAAGATCTCGCCTACCTCTGCTTTATTATCTATGCTTCCTTCCACATATTCTTGAATATTATTTAATACCGCTTGTGTTTCTTCTTCCCTTCTTGGTCTTGGTCTTCATAGTTTTCTAAACCCGTTTGATCCTCGCACTGGAATTCTATCCGCTCACGTATGTAGTAAATCGGAATGTTGTAGCCCCACATTCTCAAAACGCTTTCACTAAAAATATGCATAGCCTCATTATTGAATAAGAAGTCTCTCCCTAAAAGCCCCTGAGCCTCGATTCGTAGCGAATCGTAGCATACCATAAAATTATGCCTTCCCAGTTCTACTCCCCTTGCAACTCCTAGGCTGGCTTCTATCATCCCCAATGAGTGTATCTGATGTCCAGTTGCATCTAGTAGCTGTATGTTGTTGACCCTGTACACGAACTCGGGATTCATTGCCTCCAATTTTATGGTTGATACTGCTGCTCCTGAATCTATAAGGAATTTGACTATGCTACCATTAACCCATAGATATATTATACATGGAACATCCATTGTTGTTTCTGTAGAAATTTGTGGGATTGATACTACTACGTTTTCTTGCGATGCTTGTTGTGCGTTACTTAATGACCTTCGACTCGGGTTGCAGTTAAAGGTCCTTTGGAGTTTAAAGTTAAAGGCTGGTTTTGGGTTGTGTTGATTTGATGTTGCCTTTTCACTTGTTGATACGAGTTGCCGTGTGTATGGCCGCTATCTTGATTTTGCCATCCTCCTCGGGAGTTCCCTTGTTGATTGTAAGAGGTCCTGGCATTATAACTTCTCCCATTGTCTGGTCGAAAACTGTGGTAGTACTTATCGCCTCCCTAAGATTCCCTATCTTGACGAAAATAAGTTCTCTGCTGGTTCGACCTATTATATTGATTCCGCGTTTGCCTTGAAAATTGCTGGTATTGCTGATTTCCCCAGTATTGGTTCCTTTGTCCTTGTTGACTTAACCCATGATTGCTTTGATTTCTTGCCACGTTTGATCTGCCCTCTGTGCCATAACGCCCTTGCTGATTCCACTGCTGTTGACCATTCTTCTTCCAGCAATTGTTTGTACTGAGGTTGGACATTCTGCAGTAAGTACACCATGATCTAGAACCTACTGTCATTACTCTTTGACCTGAGGCAAGATTATTATTGAAGGATATTGTATTACATATTTCGTAACGTCTTCCTATCATTTCTGATTTCTCGATGGTTAAATTCTCTTCTGCTAATAGCACAGGAGCTAGTTGTCTCATCAGTTCCTTCTTTAGCCCTATTCTGAATTGATTAAGAACGAGGTCTGCATGTTTCTTCTTGATACCATCAACTTCTCCTTTCTTGGTTCCTTCTAAATCTTCTTCCAACACTGCTCTCCCTAAAGTATTCAACCGAATAACACATGCTGCTACATCTTCATCATGTCTTTGAAAACGTTTTGATAGCTTCATTTGAGCCTCTCCTGGTAATCTAATTGGTGTAAATTTATGCGTCAATCTTTTGATGAATTCGTTCAATGATGCTGTTTCTAGTGTCGGATCAGACTCGTAATATGGTAATGCATCCTTGGTAAGACTGAGCTTAATTATGTGTAGCGTTTGTTCGTCTGACCTGCCATTATATATGGCCCTTCGCTTTATTTGCCTGAAATATTCTTTGGGTGACCCTTTCCCTGTATATGGTTCCATAGTTTTAGCCACCATACCTGTAGTTGTGTAAGAAAACATTGGAGGCTGGCCTTGTGCCGGACCCTGCGTCCCATTGGTTGTATTTGGCATCTTGGCTTTTCCTAACTTGTTTCGACACTAAAATTACAACCACTGCTAGCTGTCTCTTCAAATTATAATATTTGAACTTTTCCACAGACTGATTCGACACTGAATAATTCCCCTATGCTGTACTGAACCAAATACAAAACTAAAAAAAAATAGTTGTACTCGTCGTAGCTGTAAAGAACAATAAGAACCCCGCGTTTTCCAGAAGGAGGTTCCCGTAATCGCTGCCAGTAAATGTAGCTGGAAAGAAAAAAAAACAAGACTTGACCCAAGAATCCTGGGTTTGCCAGAAGGGGGTTCGCGTAACCGCTGCCACCAAATGTAACCAACGACTTCCACTTGTAGTTCCTCTGGTACCTGAAGTATCAAGAGCTGAAAATACCCAACTAGAAGACGTCGATTAACCTAAATCAAAATTATATCCAACCTTGATCTAGGATTTTCACTAAAGAAATATATCCCTGTCAAATTACCCCTCTGAAATAAATAGCCACACCAAAAATCGAATAGCTAATATATTAAGTAATAAATTATAAATAAGAAAATTATAACCCTGGAAAATAAACAATATTAAATAATAAAACTTATATCTTACTTCTGATTTAAAAACACTAAAACTTAGATTTTACACTAACAAAAATTAATACAATTAACGTAGATATCCTGAACTCTAAAGAAGGATAGTAGCACGTAGCTAAACCCTCTTTTCAAGACAAGATTCTCACGTCCACTAACTTCTTGAGGAACTAAGCTTTACCAAGTCAATTAATGCCAATAACTTTTGATAATAAAAACTAAAGTTGACATAATTAGAAATAACTGTAAAAGATAGAACCATAGGCAAAACTTACTTCTTCATGAAAACTGCTACTTAAACTAAAATACAAATATTTGCTACCCATCTATAAATTATTTCAACACATTCTAATAGTTCAAACCCAATTTAATCAGAATTGCAAATAATTATTTCACCATTAAGCTGACTTGACTAATAAGCAATTTATTGAGCTATAAAGAATGTATGGTATTTCATTATTACCCAATTCCAATTAAATAAATGAAATTAATAAAAATTAAAACCAAAAGCCAAAAGGTCTTGGGAGTACACTTGGAAGTCTGCAAAGCCTGGGTAACCTCTGGGAGGTCTGGTTAGTCCCTGGAGAATATGGGTAGTTCATAAGAATTCTGGGTTACTCACTAGAAAGTCTGCAAACCTGAGTACATCTAAGAATTCTGGGTTCACCACTTGTAAATCTAGAAAGACTGGGTAACACCTGGGAAGTCTGGGTATTTCCTAAGAATTTTGGGTTCCTCACGTGGAAGTCTGCACAGCCTGGGTAACCCATGGGAAGTCTGCGCATTTCGTAACAATTCTGGGTTCCCCACTTGGAAGTCTGGAAAGCCTGGGTAACCTCTGGGAAGTTCGGGATAGCCTCTGGGGAGCATGGGTAGTTCATAAGAATTCTGGGTTACTCACGACAAAGACTGCAAAGCCTGGGTAAGCGCTGGGAAGTCTGGGTATTTCGTAAGATTTCTGGGTTACTCACTACAAAGTCTGCAAAGTCTGGGTCACCCATGGGTAGTCTGGGCATTTCGTAACAATTCTGGGTTCCCCACTTTGAAATCTGGAAAGCCTGGGTGACCCCTAGGAAGTCTACGTTAGTCCGTGGAGAGTCTGGGTAGCTCCTAGTAAATTGGGTTACTCCCAAGGAGGTCTGAAAATCCTGGGTAACCCCTGGGAATTGTATGTTATTTCCGTGGAGAGTCTGAGTAGTTCCTAGCAACTCTGGGTTACTCCCTACTAAGTCTGGAGAGTCTGGGTACCCGCTAGGAAGTCTGGTTTATTTCGTTAGGATTCTGGGTTCATCAGTTGGAAGTCTAGAAAGCCTGGGTATCCCCTGGGAAGTCTGGGTATTTCGTAAGAATTCTGGGTTCCCCACTTGGGAGTCTGGAAAGCCTCGGTGACCTCTGGGAGGTCTGGGTATTTCATAAGAATTCTGGGTTCCTCACTTGGTAGTCTGGAAAGCTTGGGTAACCTATGGGAAGCCTGGGTATTTCGTAACAATTCTGGTTTCCCCACTTAGAAGTCTGGAAAGCCTGGGTAAACTCTGGGAGGTTTGGGATAGACTCTGGGGAGCATGGGTAGTTCGTAACAATTCTGGGTTACTCAATAGAAAGTCTCCAAAACCTGAGAAACCCCTGGGAAGTCAGGATATTTCATAAGATTTCAGGGTTCCTCACTCGGAAGTCTGGAAAGCCTGGGTAACGTCTGGGAAGTCTGGGTATTTCGTAAGAATTCTGGGTTCCTCGCGTGGAAGTCTGCACAGCCTGGGTAACCCATGGGAAGTCTGGGTATATCGTAAGAATTCTGGGTTTTCCACTTGGAAATCTGGAAAACCTGGGTAACCTCTGCCACGACTGTGTTAGTCTCTGGGGAGCATGGGTAGTTCATAATTATTCTGGGTTACTCACTAGGAAGTCTGGAAAGCCTGGGTAACCCCTGGGAAGTCTGGATATTTCGTAGGAATTCTGGGTTCCTCACGTGGAAGTCTGCACATCCTGGGTAAGCCCTGGGAAGTCTGGGTAGTTCATAAGAATTTTGGGTTACTCACTAGAAAGTCTACAAAGCCTGGGTAAGCCCTGGGAAGTCTGGGTATTACGTAAGAATTCTGGGTTCATCACGTGGAAGTCTGCTAAGCCTGGGTAACCTCTGGGAAGTCTAGATTAGTCCGTGGAGAGCCTGGGTAGCTCCTAGGATCTCTGGGTTACTCCCTCGGAAGTCTGGAAAGCCTGGGTACCCCCTGGGAAGTCTGGGTGTTTCGTAAGAATTCTGGGTGCCTAACTGGAAGTCTGTAAAGCCTGGGTAAGTCCTGGGAAGTCTGGGTGTTTCGTAAGAATTCTGGGTTCCTCACTTGGAAGTATGGCAAGCCTGGGTAAGCCCTGGGAAGTCTGGGTATTTCGTAAGAACTCTGGGTTCCCCACGTGGAATTCTGGAAAGCCTGGGTAACTTCTGGGAGGTTTGGGATAAACTCTTTAGGAGCATCAGTAGTTCATAAGAATTCTAGGTTACTCACTAGAAAGTCTAGAAAGCCTGGGTAAGCCCTGGGAAGTCTGGGTGTTTCGTCAGAATTCTGGGTTCCTCACTTGGAAGTCTGGAAAGACTGGGTAAGCTCTGGGAAGTCTGGGTATTTTGTAAGAATCCTGCGTTTCCCACGCGGAATTCTGGAAAGCCTGGGTAACCTCTGGGAGGTTTGGGATTGACTCTCGGGAGCATTGGTATTTCATAAGAATTCTGGGTTACTCACTAAAAAGTCTGCAAAGCCTGAGCAACCCCTCTGAAGTCTGGGTATTTCATTAGAATTCTGGGTTCCTCACTTGAAAGACTGGAAAGACTGGGTAAGTTCTGGGAAGTCTGGGTATTTCATAAGAATTCTGGGTTCTACACGTGGAATTCTGGAAAGATTGGGTAACCCCTGGGAAGTCAGGACATTTCGTAACAAGTCTGGGTTAGCCACTTGGAAGTCTGGAAAGCCTGGGTACCCTCTGGGAAGTTCGGGATAGCCTCTGGGGAGCATGGGTAGTTCATAAGAATTCTGGGTTACTTACTACAAAGTCTGCAAAGCCTGGGCCACCCATGGGAAGTCTGGGCATTTCGTAACAATTCTGGGTTCCCCACTTTGAAGTGTTTAACCTTTCCGTACCCGTGCTCTAAAACTTCCTTTAGAACCCATGCGGGGTATTTCAGATACCCCAGTGTGTTTTCGTTTCTATAACTTACTTTGGGTTTCTTATTGTTTTTTATCATAAAAGAAATACAATATAGTTCTTGTAACACAAAATTTTATAGGAAAATACAAATTAAAGTTATTATACAGACAAATATATTCAAAATTTTTTCATTGTTCTTTATTTTCATTTGGTTTGCAGTTTGGGCAATATGATGTAGTGTGTGTTGTTCTATGCAGTGTAGATACTGCTTTGGTATAGATCACACAGAAAAATTTTGTTTTTCTGTCACGAACCCGTGGACAAAAGTTACTTCGTCTAGTGGTATTTACCTGGGGCTCTGACGGTACTGCAGCATCTTCTTGATTGTTTTTTTATTGGAAACATATCAAGAGCTGCTTTTACATATTGATGATACGGAGTACTGATGTTTTTCCGAGCTACAACGTTCGGCTCAACTAAAGCCGTCGATAATTCTCAAAGAAAAGATTTCCTACGACTTCTATCATTTTTATTCCAATCAGGATTCTTCTCTAACCAAATTGTGTATGCATTGAGGGCCGCTTTCCCCCCCCCCATGTGTGCACCTGCGCGTACTGTTTCCATCAGGATTTTGTCATAAGCGGATAAATACTTTGAAAAATAAATTTTGCATTGGGACCCGTGCGGGGTATTTCACGTACCCCAGATAAAAATTAATTGTTCTAACACAATAATATATATATTTTTTAAAATAAAATATTGAAATTAGAAAGATAGTTTATATCTCGAGGAATACCTAGAATCTGAAGATGATAAAAAAATAGCCTGATAATTTACAGCAAAAAAACTACACTGGGGTATGTGAAATACCCCGCACGGGTACGGAAAGGTTAAAGTCTGGGTAACCTCTGGAAAGTTCGGGATAGACTCTGCGGAGCATGGGTAGTTTATAAGAATTCTGGGTTACTCACTAGAAAGTCTGCAAAGCCTGAGTAACCCCTGGGAAGTCTGGGTATTTCGTAAGAATTCTGTTTTACTCACTTGGATGTCTGCACAGCCTGGGTAACGCATGGGAAGTCTGGGTATTTCGTAAGAATTCTGGGTTCCTCACGTGGAAGTCTGGAAATCCTGGGTAACCCCTGGGAATTGTATGTTAGTCCGTGTAGAGTCTGGGTAGTTCCTAGGAACCCTGGGTTACTCCCTAGGAAGTCTGGGTGTTTCGTCCGAATTCAGGGTTCCTCACTTGGAAGTTTGAAAAGCCTGGGTAAGCCCTGGGAAGTCTGGGTGTTTCGTAAGAATTCTGGGTTCCTCACTTGGAAGTCTGGAAAGCCTGGGTAACCTCTGGGATGACTGTGTTAGTCTCTGGGGAGCATGCGTAGTTCATAATAATTCTGGGTTACCCACTAGAAAGTCTACAAAGCCTGGGTAAGCCCTGGGAAGTCTGGGTGTTTCGTAGGAATTCTGGGTTCCTCACTTGGAAGTCTGGAAAGACTGGGTAAACTCTGGGAAGTCTGGGTATTACGTAAGAATTCTGGGTTCATCACGTGGAAGTCTGCTAAGCCTGGGTAACCTCTGGGAAGTATAGGTTAGTCCGTGGAGAGCCTGGGTAGCTCCTAGGATCTCTGGGTTACTCCTTCGGAAGTCTCGAAAGCCTGGGTAACCCCTGGGAAGTCTGGGTATTTCATAAGAATTCTGGGTTCTACACGAGGAATTCTGGAAAGGTTGGGTAACCCCTGGGAAGTCAGGGCATTTCGTAACAATTCTGGGTTCCCCACTTGGAAGTCTGGAAAGCCTGGGTACCCTCTGGGAAGTTCGGGATAGCCTCTGGGGAGCATGGGTAGTTCATAAGAATTCTGGGTTACTTACTACAAAGTCTGTAAAGCCTGGGTCACCCATGGGAAGTCTGGGCATTTCGTAACAATTCTGGGTTCCCGACTTTGAAGTCTGGAAAGCCTGGGTAACCTCTGGAAAGTTCGGCATAGACTCTGCGGAGCATGGGTAGTTTATAAGAATTCTGGGTTACTCACTAGAAAGTCTGCAAGGCCTGGGTAACCCCTGGGAAGTCTGGGTATTTCGTAAGAATTCTGGGTTCCTCACGTGGAAGTCTGGAAATCCTGGGTAACCCCTGGGAATTGTATGTAAGTCCGTGTAGAGTCTGGGTAGTTCCTAGGAACCCTGGGTTACTCCCTAGGAAGTCTGGAGAGTCTGGGTACAAGCTAGGAGGCCTGGTTTATTTTGTAAGAATTCTGGGTTCCCCACTTGGAAGTCTGGAAAGCCTGGGTAACCTCTGGGATGACTGTGTTAGTCTCTGGGGAGCATGGGTAGTTCATAATAATTCTGGGTTACTCACTAGAAAGTCTACAAAGCCTGGGTAAGCCCTGGGAAGTCTGGGTGTTTCGTAAGAATTCTGGGTTCCTCACTTGGAAGTCTGGAAAGACTGGGTAAACTCTGGGAAGTCTGGGTATTACGTAAGAATTCTGGGTTCATCACGTGGAAGTCTGCTAAGCCTGGGTAACCTCTGCGAGGTCTGGGTTAGTCTCTGGGGAGCATGGGTAGTTCATAATAATTTTGGGTTGCTCACTAGGAAGTCTGGAAAGCTTGGGTAACCCCTTGGAAGTCTGGGTATTTCATAAGAATTCAGGGTTCCTCATTTGGAAGTCTGGAAAGCCTGGGTAACCCCTAGGAAGTCTGGGTATTTCGTAAGAATTCTGGGTTCCTCACGTGGAAGTCTGGAAAGCCTGAGTAAGCCCTGGGAAGTCTGGGTGTTTCGTAAGAAATCTGGGTTCCTCACTTGGAAGTATGGCAAGCCTGGGTAACATCTGGGAGGTCTGGGTTAATCTCTGAGGAGCATGGATAGTACATAAAAGTTCTGGGTTCCTCACTTGGAAGTCTGGAAAGCCTGAGTAAGCCCTGGGAAGTCTGGGTGTTTCGTAAGAATTCTAGGTTCCTCACATGGAAGTCTGTAAAGCCTCGGTAACCCATGGGAAGTCTGGGTGTTTCGTAAGAATTCTGGGTTCCTCACTGGAAGTCTGGAAAGCCTGAGTAAGCCCTGGGAAGTCTGGGTGTTTCGTAAGAGTTCTAGATTCCTCACATGGAAGTCTGTAAAGCCTGGGTAACCCATGGGAAGTCTGGGTGTTTCGTAAGTATTCTGGGTTCCTCACTGGAAGTCTGGAAAGCCTGGGTAAGCCCTGGGAAGTCTAGGTGTTTCGTAAGAAATCTGGGTTCCTCACTTGGAAGTATGGCAAGCCTGGCTAACCCATAGGAAGTCTGGGTATTGCGTAAGAATTCTGGGTTCCCCACGTGGAAATCTGGAAAGCCTGGGTAACATCTGGGAGGTCTGGGTTAATCTCTGGAGAGCATGGATAGTACATAAAAGTTCTGGGTTCCTCACTTGGAAGTCTGGAGAGCTTGGGTAACCTATGGGAAGTCTGGGTATTTCGTAACAATCCTGGGTTCCTCTCTTGGAAGTGTGGAAAGCGTTCCAGACGTCCAAGTGTTGAACCCAGATTTCTAACGAAATACCCAGATTTCCCATGGGTTTCCCAGGCTGTGCAGACTTCCACGTGAGGAACCCAGAATTCTTACGAAATGCCCAGACTACCCAGGGCTTATCCAGGCTGTGCAGAGTTCCAAGTGAGTAAAACAGAATTCCTACGAAATACCCAGACTTCCCAGGGGTTACCCAGGCTTTGTATACTTTCTAGTGAGTAACCCAGAATTCTTATGAACTACCCATGCTCCACAGAGTCTATCCCAAACCTCCCAGAGGTTACTCAGGCTTTCCAGAATTCCGCGTGGGGAACCCAGAATTCTTATGAAATACCCAGACTTCCCAGGGGTTACTCAGGCTTTGCAGACTTTCTAGTGAGTAACGCAAATATTCTTATGAACTACCAATGCTCCCCAGAAGCTAACGCAGACCTCCCAGAGATTACTCTGGCTTTCCAGACTGCCAAGTGGGGAACCCCGGATTCTTACGTAACACCCAGACTTTCCAGGGCTTACCTAGTCTTTCCAGACTTCCTACTGAGTAACCCAGAATTCTTATGAACTACCCATGCTCCCCAGAGGCTAAGCCAGACCTCCCAGAGGTTACCCAGGCTTTCCAGACTTTCAAGTGAGGAACCCAGAATTCTTACGAAACACCCAGACTTACCAGGGCTTACCCAGTCTTTCCAGACTTCCAAGAGAGGAACCCAGAATTCTTACGAGATACCCAGACTTCCCATGGGTTACCCAGGCTTTGCAGGCTTCCATGTGGGGAACCCAGAATTCTTACCAAATCCCCACACTTCCCATGGGTTACCCAGGCTTTCCAGACTTCCACGTGAGTAACCCAGAAATATTAACAACTACCCATGCTCCGCAGAGTCTATCCCAAACCTCCCAGTGGTCACCCAGGCTTTCCAGACTTCCAAGTGGGGAACCCATAATTCTTACGAAATGCCCAGACTTCCCATGGGTTACCCGGGCTTTCCAAACTTCCAAGTGAGGAACTAAGAATTCTTATGAAATACCCAGACTTCCCAGGGGTTACTCAGGCTTTGCGACTATCTAGCGAGTAACTAAGAATTCTTATGAACTACCCATGCTCGTCAGAGACTAACCCAGACCTCCCAGAGGTTACCCAGGCTTTCCAGACTTCCAAGTGGGGAACCCAGAATTCCTACGAAATACCCAGACTTCCCAAGGGTTAAACAGGCTTTCTATACTTCCACGTGGGGAACCCAGAATTCTTACGAAATTCTCAGGCTTCTTTGAGCTTACCCAGGATATCTATACTTCCTAGGGAATCACCCGGAATTCTTAGTAACTACCCAGACTACCAGGTGCCAACCCAGAATTCCCAGGGGTTACCCAGGATTTCCAGACTTTCTAGTGAGTAACCCAGAAATCTTATGAACCACCCATGCTCATCAGAGTCTATTACAAGCGTCCCAGAGGTTACTCAGGCTTTCCAGATTTCCAAGTGGGGAACCCAGATTTGTTACGAAATACCCAGACTTCCCAGGGTTTACCCAGAGTTTGCAGACTTTCTAGTGATTACAGCAGAATTATTATGAAATACTCATGCTCCACAGAGACTAACCCAGAATTCCCAGATTTTACCCAGGCTTTCCAGACTTCCAAGTGGGGAACCCAGAATTCTTACGAAATACCCAGACTTCCCAGGGGTTAAGCAGGCTTTGCAGACTTCCACGTGAGGAATCCAGAATTCTTACGAAATACCCAGACTCCCCAGGGGTTACCCAGGCTTTCTAGACTTCCAAGTGACGAACCCAGAATCCTTATGAAATACCCATGCCCCTCAGAGACTGGCCCAGACCTCCAAGAGGTTACCCAGGCTTTGCAGACTTGCAAGTGAGGAACCCAGAATTCTTATGAAATACCCAGACTTGACAGGGGTTACCCAGGCTTTCTAGACTTGCAAGTGAGGAACCTAGAATTCTTACGAAATACCCAGACTTCCCATAGGTTACCCAAGCTTCCCAGACATCTAAGTGAGGAACCCAGAATTCTTATTAACTACCCATGCCCCTCAGAGACTAACCCAGACCTCCCAGAGGTTACCCAGGCTTTCCAGATTTCCAAGTGGTAAACCCAGAATTCTTACGAAATACCCAGAATTCCCATGGCTTACCCAGTCTTTCCAGACTTCCAAGTGAGGAACCCAGAATTCTTACGAAACACCCAGACTTCGCAGGGCTTACCCAGGCTGTGCAGACTTCCAAGTGAGTAAAACATAATTCTTACGAAATACCCAGACTTCCCAGGGGTTACCCAGTATTTGTAGACTTTCTAGTGAGTAACCCAGTATTCTTATGAACTGCCCATGCTCCCCATAGTCTATCCCAAACCTCCCAGAGGTTACCCAGGCTTTCCAGAATTCCACGTGGGGAACCCAGGATTCTTACAAAATGCCCAGACTTCCCAGGGCTTACCCATGTTTTGCAGACTTCCAAGTGAGAAACCCAGAGTTCTTACGAAACACCCAGACTTCCCAGAGCTTACCCAGGCTTTCCAGACTTCCACGTGAGGAACCCAGAATTCCAAGTGGGGAGAACCCAGAATACTTATGAAATACCCAGACTTCCCATGGGTTACCCAGGCTTTCCAGACTTCCAAGTGAGGAACACAGAATACTTATGAAATACCCAGACTTTCCAGGACTTACCCAGTCTTTCCAGACTTCCTAGTGGGTAACCCAGAGTTCCTATCAACTACCCATGCTCCCCAGAGACTAACCCAGAATTCCCAAGGGTTTCCCAGGCTTTCCAGACTTCCAAGTGAGGAACCCAGAATTATTATGAAATACCCAGACTTCCCAGGGGTTACTCATACTTTGCAGACTTTCTAGTGAGTAACGCAGAATCCTCATGAACTACTCATGCTCCCCTGGGGTTACTCAGGCTTTGCAGACTTTCTAGTGAGTAACCCAGAATTCTTATAAACTACCAATGCTCCCCAGAGTCTATCCCAAACCTCCCAGAGGTTACCCAGGCTTTCCAGAATTCCGCGTGGGGAACCCAAAATTCTTACGAAATACCCAGATCTCCCAGGGGTTACCCAGGCTTTCTATACTTCCAAGTGATGAACCCAGAATCCTTACGAAATAAACCAGACTTCCTAGCGGGTACCCAGACTCGCCAGACTCCCTACGGAGTAACCCAGAGTTCCTAGGAACTACTCAGACTCTCCACGAACTAACCTAGACTTCCTAGGGGTTACCCAGGCTTTCCAGACTTCCACGTAAGGAACCCATAATTCTTACGAAATACCCAGACCTCCCATGGGTTACCCGGGCTTTCCTAGGGTGTAACCCAGAGTTACTAGGAGCTGCTCAGATTCTCCACGGACTAACCTAGTGTTGATAGGGGTTACCCAGGCTTTCCAGGCTTCCACGTGAGGAACCCAGAATTCTTACGAAATGACCAGACTTCCCATGGGTTACCCAGGCTTTCCAGACTTCCAAGTGAGGAACCCATAATTCTAATGAAATATCCAGACTTCCCAAGGGTTACTCAGGCTTTGCAGACTTTCTAGTGAGTAACCCAAAATTCTTATGAACTACCCATGCTCGCCAGAGACTAACCCAGACCTCCCAGAGGTTACGCAGGCTTTCCAGACTTCCACGTGAGGAACCCAGAATTCTTACGAAATACCCAGACTTCCCATGGGTTACCCATCCTTTGCAGACTTCCATGTGAGGAACTGTTATGAACTACCCATGCTCCCCAGAGACTAACCCAGACCTCGCAGAGGTTACCCAGGTTTCCAGACTTCCAAGTGGGGAACCCAGGATTCTTACGAAATACCCAGACCTCCCAAGGGTTACCCAGGCTTTCCAGACTTCCAAGTGAGGAACCCAGAATTCTTATGAAATACCCAGACTTCCCAGGGGTTACTCAGGCTTTGCAGACTATCTAGTGAGTAACCCAGAATTTTTATGAACTACCCATACTCGCCAGAGACTAACACAGACTTCCCAGGGCTTACCCAGGCTTTCCAGACTTCCAAGTGAGGAACCCAGACTTCTTACGATACACCCAGACTTCCCATAGCTTACCCAGGCTTTCCAGAATTCCGCGTGGGGAACCCAGAATTCTTACGAAATACCCAGACTTCCCAGGGGTTACTCAGTCTTTGCACACTTTCTAATGAGTAACCCAGAATTCTTATGAACTACCAATGTTCCCCAGAGTCTATCCCAAACCTCCCAGAGGTTACCCAGCCTTTCCAGAAATCCGCGTGGGGAACCCAGAATTCTTACGAAATACCCAGACTTCCCAGCGCTTACCCAGGCTTTCCAGACTTCCAAGTGAGGAACCCAGAATTATTATGAATTACCCATGCTCCTCAGAGCCTATCCCAACCTCCCAGAGGTTACCCTGGCTTTCCAGACTTCCAAGTGGGGAACCCAGAATTGTTACGAAATGCCCAGACTTCCCATGGGTTACCCAGGCTTTCCAGACTTCCAAGTGAGGAACCCATAATTCTTGTGAAACACCCAGACCGTCCAGGGCCTACCCAGGCTTTCCAGACTTCCAAGTGAGGAACCCTGAATTCTTACGAAATACCCAGACTTCCCAAGGGTTACCCAGGCTTTCTAAACTTCCAGGTGAGTAGCACTGAATCTTTATTTATTTATTTATTTATTTATTTATTTATTTATTTATTTATTTATTTATTTATTTATTTATTTATTTATTTATTTATTTATTTATTTATTTATTTATTTATTTATTTATTTATTTATTTATTTATTTATTTATTTATTTATTTATTTCTTTCTTTCTTTCTTTCTTTCTTTATTTCTTTATTTATTTATTTATTTCCATACAGGCTTACAGCCTTTTTACATGGAATCCTAGGAAAAGTATAATATATAATTAAATAATGATAATGATAGGTATGACAATGAAGCAGGTACAAAAAAAAGAAAAATAATACAATATAAATAATTGTGAAGATTGCATTATTAGAATGTCAGGGTTGCAGTAACACACACCACTTTATCTTGAAATGTCCAGTAGTTATCAAAAAATATATCCATATTTACGTTTGTAGAGATGTTGTTTATCGATTTTAACATAGAAATCAGGGGGGTAAGGGGCGTTTGTGATCTATATGGAATCGCATACAATGAAGTGAATCTCGTTGGCCTATAGGGAACTCTTAACCCACACAGAGCTAGAAGATCACTGCAATTTATGCCGTTATTCCATAGTTTGTAGCAGAACATTATTGTATGGTATTGCCTACGAGTGCTTAGGGATAGTATCTGAAATGTGTTGCGTAAGTATGTTGTTCTAATATGACTGTAATGTGGATAGACACCATGTTGTTTAAAGTATAGATACCTCAGAAACTTGTTTTGGACTTTTCAAGCAAGTAATTCTGGTACACCGAATATGGATTCCATATTATGCAGCAGTATTCTAATTTGGATCTTACTAGTGAATTATATAATATTATTAGGGTTTTGATGTGTCTGAACGAGTTGGAGTTCCGAATGATGAAGGCTAGCATTCGGTGAGAATCGGCAACAATTTTTTGGATATGATCGGTAAAACTTAATTTCGTATCTAGGGTTACTCCCAGATCTTTTATTGTATCTGTTCTTTTCAATGGTGTTTATTCATGGTGTAATCACAAATTAGTGGTGTTACTTTTTTACTAAAGGTAACTATAAAGCATTTGGATGTATTAAAGTGAAGTTTATTAGTAATACTCCATTGCACTATGTTACCGATAACCATTTTTGCAACTCATGCGAATCTGCATCACAGGTCACTTCTTTGTACAACTTCATGTCATCAGCAAATAGAAGGCAGTTAGAATTTTTAATTGCTGCTGGTAAATCATTGATAAACATTAGAAAAAATAGTGCACCCAAATTAGAGCCCTGAGGTACTCCAGAATAAGCCGGATATCTTTCACAGTGCAAGTTGTTAATCCAAACCTAGAAATTTCTATTGTTAAGATATTCCGCAAATAGTTGTAAAGAAGGTCCGTCTACTCCAAAGCGACTCATTTTTTCCAATAGCATATCGAGATCTACTTTATCGAATGCTTTGACAAAATCTGTGTATACAGCGTCCACTTGGGTTTTCCTTTCAAAAGCGTTGTAGACATCATTGGTAAAAGTAAAAAGATTACTGGTTGTCGACCTTTTAGGCATAAAACCATGCTGCGAGCTGACTATTTGCCCCTGCACGTGTGTAAATAGTTTTTTATAAATAATTTGTTCAAATACTTTTCCTGGGGAAGATAGAATTGCTATAGGTCGATAGTTTTCAATTTTAGATTTTTCACCAGATTTGAAAATGGGACAGATTTTAGACGTTTTCCATGAATCAGGAAACGTACTCGTTGCTACTATTAGATTGTATATATGCAATAGCGGTGTTATAAATAATTCCGCGCATCCCTTTAGTACATATGGTGGTATTTTAACAGGACCAGCCGATTTTTTGGGCTTGGGACGTTTTATGGCCTCTTTGTAATCTAAGGGAGTAATGGTACCGATAACAAGGTGTTGCAGGAGTCCGGAGACAAGTTGAAACTAGATGTATTATATAACGCGCGCTGATCTGAGAATATTGTTGCGGCGCGTGTATTGTTCCAAGTTGTCTAATTTTTCATCATATTGACGGGAAATTTCACTAATTCGTTTTTCGTTTTGTTGTTTGATTAATTCTAGTTGATCATTGAGCTTAGCGAACATTTTCTCAACGATCTTATTTATAAAATCATCGTTGACTAGCGAAATAAGTGCGTCTAGTACTATTTCTTTAATTTCGGCTCTGTTATCGCGAGTGAAACCCATTTTTTCTTGTTGTATATTGTGATGGTTTCAGATAAGTATGTATATTGCACTAATTATCTCTATTACACTGCGTTGAACACCTTATACAGAGAAATTTTCCAAGAGCACCAAACAAACACGTCTACTCGCTTGCCGTACCCATCACCTATTCTTCTTATGAACTACTCATGCTCCCTAGAGACTAACCCAGACTTGCCAGCGGTTACTCAGGCTTTGCAGATTTCCACGTGAGTAAACCAGAATTCGTACGAAATACCCAGACTTCCCAGGGGTTACCCAGGCTTTGCAGACTCACAAGTGAGGAACCCAGAATTCTTACGAAATGCCCAGACTTTTCAGGGCTTAACCAGGCTTTCCAGACTTCCAAATGAGGAACCCAGAATTCTTACGATACACCCAGACTTCCCAGAGCTTACCCAGGCTTTCCAGAATTCCGCGTGGGGAACTCAGAATTCTTACGAAATACCCAGACTTCCCAGATCTTACCCAGGCTTTCCAGACTTCCAAGTGAGGAACCCAGAATTCTTACGATACACACAGACTTCCCAGAGCTTACCCAGGCTTTCCAGAATTCCGTGTGGGGAACCCAGAATTTTTACGAAATATCCAGACTTCCCAGGGGTTACTCAGGCTTTGCAGACTTTCTAGTGAGTAACTCAGAATCCTTATGAACAACCCATGCTCCCCAGAGACTAACCCAGACTTCCCAGGGCTTACCCAGGCTTTCCAGACTTCCAAGCGAGGAACCCAGAATTCTTACTATACACCCAAACCTCCCAGAGCTTACCCAGGCTTTCCAGAATTCCGCGTGGGGAACTCAGAATTCTTACGAAATACCCAGACTTCCCAGATCTTACCCAGGCTTTCCAGACTTCCAAGTGAGGAACCCAGAATTCTTACGATACACACAGACTTCCCAGAGCTTACCCAGGCTTTCCAGAATTCCGTGTGGGGAACCCAGAATTTTTACGAAATATCCAGACTTCCCAGGGGTTACTCAGGCTTTGCAGACTTTCTAGTGAGTAACTCAGAATCCTTATGAACAACCCATGCTCCCCAGAGACTAACCCAGACTTCCCAGGGCTTACCCAGGCTTTCCAGACTTCCAAGCGAGGAACCCAGAATTCTTACTATACACCCAAACCTCCCAGAGCTTACCCAGGCTTTCCAGAATTCCGCGTGAGGAACCCAGAATTCTTATGAAATACCCAGACTTGCCAGGGGTTACTCAGGCTTTGCAGACTTCCACGTGAGTAAACCAGAATTCGTACGAAATACCCAGACTTCCCAGGGGTTACTCAGACTTTGCAAACTTTCTAGTGAGTAAAGCAGAATTATTATGAACTACCCACGCTTCCCATAGACTAACCCAGACCTCCCAGAGGTTACCCAGGCTTTTCAGACTTCCAAGTAGGGAACCCAGAATTCTTACGAAATACCTAGACTTCCCATGGGTTACCCAGGCTTTTCAGACTTCCAGGTGAGGAACCCAGAATTCTTATGAAATACCCAGACTTCCCAGGGGTTAGTCAAGCTTTGCAGACTTTCTAGTGAGTAACCCAGGATTCTTGTGAACTACCCATTCTCTCCAGAGACTAACTCAGACCTCCCAGAGGTTACCCAAGCTTTCCAGACTTCGAAGTGGGGAACGCAGGATTCTTACGTAATACCCAGACTTTCCAGGTCTTACGTAGTCTTTACAGACTTCCTAGTGAGTAACCCAGAATTCTTATGAACTACCCATGCTCCCCAGAGGCTAACCCAGACCTCCCACAGGTTACCCAGGCTTTCCAGACTTCCAAGTGAGGAACCCAGAATTCTTACGAAATACCCAGATTTGCCAGGGCTTACTCAGGCTTTGCAGACTTTGTAGTAAGTAACTCAGGATTCTTATGAACTACCGATGCTGCCCAGAGTCAATCCCAAACCTCCCAGAGGTTACCCAGGCTTTCCAGACTTCCAAGTGGGGAACCCAGAATTGTTACGAAATATCCAGACTTCCCAAGGGTTACTCAGGCTTTGCAGACTTTCTAGTGAGTAACTCAGGATTCTTATGAACTACCGATGCTGCCCAGAGTCAATCCCAAACCTCCCAGAGGTTACCCAGGCTTTCCAGACTTCCAAGTGGGGAACCCAGAATTCTTACGAAATATCCAGACTTCCCAAGGGTTACTCAGGCTTTGCAGACTTTCTAGTGAGTAACTCAGGATTCTTATGAACTACCGATGCTGCCCAGAGTCAATCCCAAACCTCCCAGAGGTTACCCAGGCTTTCCAGACTTCCAAGTGGGGAGCCCAGAATTGTTACGAAATGCCCAGACTTTCCATGGCTTACCCAGCCTTTCCAGACTTCCAAGTGAGGAACCCAGAATTCTTACGAAATTCTCAAACTTACCAGGCTTTATTCAGACTTTCTAAACTTCCTGGTGAGTAACCCAGAATTTTTATGAACTACCCATGCTCCCCAGAGACTAACCCAGACTTCCCAGGGCTTACCCAGGCTTTCCAGACTTCCAAGTGAGGAACCCAGAATTCTTACGAAATTCTCAGACTTACCAGGCTTTATTCAGACTTTCTAAACTTCCTGGTGAGTAACCCAGAATTCTTATAAACTACCCATGCTCCCCAGAGACTAACCCAGACTTCCCAGGGCTTACCCAGGCTTTCCAGACTTCCAAGTGAGGAACCCAGAATTCTTACGAAATTCTCAGACTTACCAGGCTTTATTCAGACTTTCTAAACTTCCTGGTGAGTAACCCAGAATTCTTATAAACTACCCATTCTCTCCAGAGACTAACTCAGACCTCCCAGAGGTTACCCAGGCTTTCCAAACTTCCAAGTGGGGAACGCAGGATTCTTACGTAATACCCAGACTTTCCAGGTCTTACGTAGTCTTTCCAGACTTCTTAGTGAGTAACCCAGAATTCTTATGAACTACGCATGCTCCCCAGCGGCTAACTTAGACCCCCCAGAGGTTACCCAGGCTTTCCAGACTTCCAAGTGAGGAACCCAGAATTCTTACGAAATACCCAGATTTGCCAGGGCTTACTCAGGCTTTGCAGACTTTGTAGTGAGTAACCCTGGATTCTTAATAACTACCGATGCTCCCAGAGTCAATCCCAAACCTCCCAGAGGTTACCCAGGCTTTCCAGACTTCCAAGTGGGGAACCCAGAATTGTTACGAAATGCCCAGACTTTCCAGGGCTTACCCAGCCTTTCCAGACTTCCAAGTGAGGAACCCAGAATTCTTACGAAATTCTCAGACTTACCAGGCTTTATTCAGACTTTCTAAACTTCCTGGTGAGCAACCCAGAATTCTTATAAACTACCCATGCTCCCCAGAGACTAACCCAGACTTCCCAGATCTTACCCAGGCTTTCCAGACTTCCAAGTGAGGAACCCAGAATTCTTACGATACACACAGAATTCCCAGAGCTTACCCAGGCTTTCCAGAATTCCGTGTGGGGAACCCAGAATTTTTACGAAATATCCAGACTTCCCAGGGGTTACTCAGGCTTTGCAGACTTTCTAGTGAGTAACTCAGAATTCTTATGAACAACCCATGCTCCCCAGAGACTAACCCAGACTTCCCAGGGCTTACCCAGGCTTTCCAGACTTCCAAGCGAGGAACCCAGAATTCTTACTATACACCCAAACCTCCCAGAGCTTACCCAGGCTTTCCAGAATTCCGCGTGGGGAACCCAGAATTCTTACGAAATATCCAGACTTCCCAGGGGTTACTCAGTCTTTGCAGACTTTCTAATGAGTAACCCAGAATTCTTATGAACTACCAATGTTCCCCAGAGTTTATCCCAAACCTCCCAGAGGTTACCCAGCCTTTCCAGAAATTCGCGTGGGGAACCCAGAATTCTTACGAAATGCCCAGACTTCCCAGGGGTTACTCAGGCTTTGCAGACTTTCTAGTGAGTAACGCAGAATCCTTATGAACTACTGATGCTCCCCAGAGACTAACCCAGACCTCCCAGAGGTTACCCAGGCTTTCCAGAATTCCAAGTGGGGAACCCAGGATTCTTACGTACTACCCAGACTTTCCAGGGCTCACCCAGTCTATCCAGGCTTCCTAGTGGGTAACCCAGAGTTCTTATCAACAACCCATGCTCACCAGAGACTAACCCAACCTCCCAGGGGTTACCCAGGCTGTCCAGACTTCCAAGTGAGGCACCCAGAATTCTTACGAAATAACCAGACTTTCTAGGGCTTACCCAGTCTTTCCAGACTTCCAAGTGAGGAACCCAGAATTCTTACGAAACACCCAGACCGTCCAGGACCTACCCAGGCTTTCCAGACTTCCAAGTGAGGAACCATGAATTCTTACGAAATACCCAGATTTCCCATGGGTTACCCAGGCTTTCTCAACTTCCAAGTGATGAACCCAGAATTCTGATGAACTACCCATGCCCCTCAGAGCCTATCCCAACCTCCCAGAGGTTACCCATACTTTCCAGACTTCCAAGTGGGGAACCCAGAATTGTTACGAAATACCCAGACTTCCCAAGGGGTACCCAGGCTTTCTAAACTTCCACGTGAGGAACTCAGAATTCTTACGAAATGCCCCAGACTTCCCATGGGTTACCCAGGCTTTCCAGACTTCCAAGTGAGGAACTCAGAATTCTTATGAATTACCCAGACTTCCCAGGGGTTACTCAGGCTTTGCAGAGTATCTAGTGAGTAACCCAGAATTCTTATGAACTACCCATGCTCGTCAGAGACTAACCCAGACGTCCCAGAGGTTATCCAGGCTTTTTAGACTTCCATGTGGGGAACCCAGAATTCTTACGAAATGCCCCAGACTTCCCATGGGTTACCCAGGCTTTCCAGACTTCCAAGTGAGGAACCCAGAATTCTTATGAATTACCCAGACTTCCCAGGGGTTACTCAGGCCTTGCAGACTATCTAGTGAGTAACCCAGAATTCTTATGAACTACCCATGCTCGCCAGAGACTAACCCAGACCTCCCAGAGGTTACCCAGGCTTTTTAGACTTCCAAGTAGGGAACCCAGAATTCTTAAGAAATACCCAGACCTCCCAGGGGTTACCCAGGTTTTGCAGACTTTCTAGTGAGTAAACCAGAATTCTTGTGAACTACATATGCTCCCCAGAGGCTAACCCAGACCTCCCAGGGCTTACCCAGGCTTTCCACACTTCCAAGTGAGGAACCCGGAATTCTTACGATACACCCAGACTTCCCAGAGCTTACCCAGGATTTCCAGAATTCCGCGTGGGGAACCCAGAATTCTTACGAAATACCCAGACTTCCCAGGGGTTAGTCAAGCTTTGCAGACTTTCTAGTGAGTAACCCAGGATTCTTGTGAACTACCCATTCTCTCCAGAGACTAACTCAGACCTCCCAGAGGTTACCCAAGCTTTCCAGACTTCGAAGTGGGGAACGCAGGATTCTTACGTAATACCCAGACTTTCCAGGTCTTACGTAGTCTTTACAGACTTCCTAGTGAGTAACCCAGAATTCTTATGAACTACCCATGCTCCCCAGAGGCTAACCCAGACCTCCCACAGGTTACCCAGGCTTTCCAGACTTCCAAGTGAGGAACCCAGAATTCTTACGAAATACCCAGATTTGCCAGGGCTTACTCAGGCTTTGCAGACTTTGTAGTAAGTAACTCAGGATTCTTATGAACTACCGATGCTGCCCAGAGTCAATCCCAAACCTCCCAGAGGTTACCCAGGCTTTCCAGACTTCCAAGTGGGGAACCCAGAATTGTTACGAAATATCCAGACTTCCCAAGGGTTACTCAGGCTTTGCAGACTTTCTAGTGAGTAACTCAGGATTCTTATGAACTACCGATGCTGCCCAGAGTCAATCCCAAACCTCCCAGAGGTTACCCAGGCTTTCCAGACTTCCAAGTGGGGAACCCAGAATTCTTACGAAATATCCAGACTTCCCAAGGGTTACTCAGGCTTTGCAGACTTTCTAGTGAGTAACTCAGGATTCTTATGAACTACCGATGCTGCCCAGAGTCAATCCCAAACCTCCCAGAGGTTACCCAGGCTTTCCAGACTTCCAAGTGGGGAGCCCAGAATTGTTACGAAATGCCCAGACTTTCCAGGGCTTACCCAGCCTTTCCAGACTTCCAAGTGAGGAACCCAGAATTCTTACGAAATTCTCAAACTTACCAGGCTTTATTCAGACTTTCTAAACTTCCTGGTGAGTAACCCAGAATTTTTATGAACTACCCATGCTCCCCAGAGACTAACCCAGACTTCCCAGGGCTTACCCAGGCTTTCCAGACTTCCAAGTGAGGAACCCAGAATTCTTACGAAATTCTCAGACTTACCAGGCTTTATTCAGGCTTTCTAAACTTCCTGGTGAGTAACCCAGAATTCTTATAAACTACCCATGCTCCCCAGAGACTAACCCAGACTTCCCAGGGCTTACCCAGGCTTTCCAGACTTCCAAGTGAGGAACCCAGAATTCTTACGAAATTCTCAGACTTACCAGGCTTTATTCAGACTTTCTAAACTTCCTGGTGAGTAACCCAGAATTCTTATAAACTACCCATTCTCTCCAGAGACTAACTCAGACCTCCCAGAGGTTACCCAGGCTTTCCAAACTTCCAAGTGGGGAACGCAGGATTCTTACGTAATACCCAGACTTTCCAGGTCTTACGTAGTCTTTCCAGACTTCCTAGTGAGTAACCCAGAATTCTTATGAACTACGCATGCTCCCCAGCGGCTAACTTAGACCCCCCAGAGGTTACCCAGGCTTTCCAGACTTCCAAGTGAGGAACCCAGAATTCTTACGAAATACCCAGATTTGCCAGGGCTTACTCAGGCTTTGCAGACTTTGTAGTGAGTAACCCTGGATTCTTAATAACTACCGATGCTCCCCAGAGTCAATCCCAAACCTCCCAGAGGTTACCCAGGCTTTCCAGACTTCCAAGTGGGGAACCCAGAATTGTTACGAAATGCCCAGACTTTCCAGGGCTTACCCAGCCTTTCCAGACTTCCAAGTGAGGAACCCAGAATTCATACGAAATTCTCAGACTTACCAGGCTTTATTCAGACTTTCTAAACTTCCTGGTGAGCAACCCAGAATTCTTATAAACTACCCATGCTCCCCAGAGACTAACCCAGACTTCCCAGATCTTACCCAGGCTTTCCAGACTTCCAAGTGAGGAACCCAGAATTCTTACGATACACACAGAATTCCCAGAGCTTACCCAGGCTTTCCAGAATTCCGTGTGGGGAACCCAGAATTTTTACGAAATATCCAGACTTCCCAGGGGTTACTCAGGCTTTGCAGACTTTCTAGTGAGTAACTCAGAATTCTTATGAACAACCCATGCTCCCCAGAGACTAACCCAGACTTCCCAGGGCTTACCCAGGCTTTCCAGACTTCCAAGCGAGGAACCCAGAATTCTTACTATACACCCAAACCTCCCAGAGCTTACCCAGGCTTTCCAGAATTCCGCGTGGGGAACCCAGAATTCTTACGAAATATCCAGACTTCCCAGGGGTTACTCAGTCTTTGCAGACTTTCTAATGAGTAACCCAGAATTCTTATGAACTACCAATGTTCCCCAGAGTTTATCCCAAACCTCCCAGAGGTTACCCAGCCTTTCCAGAAATTCGCGTGGGGAACCCAGAATTCTTACGAAATGCCCAGACTTCCCAGGGGTTACTCAGGCTTTGCAGACTTTCTAGTGAGTAACGCAGAATCCTTATGAACTACTGATGCTCCCCAGAGACTAACCCAGACCTCCCAGAGGTTACCCAGGCTTTCCAGAATTCCAAGTGGGGAACCCAGGATTCTTACGTACTACCCAGACTTTCCAGGGCTCACCCAGTCTATCCAGGCTTCCTAGTGGGTAACCCAGAGTTCTTATCAACAACCCATGCTCACCAGAGACTAACCCAACCTCCCAGGGGTTACCCAGGCTGTCCAGACTTCCAAGTGAGGCACCCAGAATTCTTACGAAATACCCAGACTTTCTAGGGCTTACCCAGTCTTTCCAGACTTCCAAGTGAGGAACCCAGAATTCTTACGAAACACCCAGACCGTCCAGGACCTACCCAGGCTTTCCAGACTTCCAAGTGAGGAACCATGAATTCTTACGAAATACCCAGATTTCCCATGGGTTACCCAGGCTTTCTCAACTTCCAAGTGATGAACCCAGAATTCTGATGAACTACCCATGCCCCTCAGAGCCTATCCCAACCTCCCAGAGGTTACCCATACTTTCCAGACTTCCAAGTGGGGAACCCAGAATTGTTACGAAATACCCAGACTTCCCAAGGGGTACCCAGGCTTTCTAAACTTCCACGTGAGGAACTCAGAATTCTTACGAAATGCCCCAGACTTCCCATGGGTTACCCAGGCTTTCCAGACTTCCAAGTGAGGAACTCAGAATTCTTATGAATTACCCAGACTTCCCAGGGGTTACTCAGGCTTTGCAGAGTATCTAGTGAGTAACCCAGAATTCTTATGAACTACCCATGCTCGTCAGAGACTAACCCAGACGTCCCAGAGGTTATCCAGGCTTTTTAGACTTCCATGTGGGGAACCCAGAATTCTTACGAAATGCCCCAGACTTCCCATGGGTTACCCAGGCTTTCCAGACTTCCAAGTGAGGAACCCAGAATTCTTATGAATTACCCAGACTTCCCAGGGGTTACTCAGGCCTTGCAGACTATCTAGTGAGTAACCCAGAATTCTTATGAACTACCCATGCTCGCCAGAGACTAACCCAGACCTCCCAGAGGTTACCCAGGCTTTTTAGACTTCCAAGTAGGGAACCCAGAATTCTTAAGAAATACCCAGACCTCCCAGGGGTTACCCAGGTTTTGCAGACTTTCTAGTGAGTAAACCAGAATTCTTGTGAACTACATATGCTCCCCAGAGGCTAACCCAGACCTCCCAGGGCTTACCCAGGCTTTCCACACTTCCAAGTGAGGAACCCGGAATTCTTACGATACACCCAGACTTCCCAGAGCTTACCCAGGATTTCCAGAATTCCGCGTGGGGAACCCAGAATTCTTACGAAATACCCAGACTTCCCAGGGGTTACTTAGTCTTTGCAGACTTTCTAATGAGTAAAACAGAATGTTCCCCAGAGTCTATCCCAAACCTCCCAGAGGTTACCCAGCCTTTCCAGAAATCCGCGTGGGGAACCCAGGATTGTTACGAAATACCCAGATTTCCCAGGGGTTACTCAGGCTTTGCAGACTTTCTAGTGAGTAAAGCAGAATTATTATGAACTACCCATGCTTCCCATAGACTAACCCAGATCTCCCATAGGTTACAGCGGCTTTTCAGACTTCCAAGTAGGGAACCCAGAATTCTTACGAAATACCCAGACTTCCCATGGGTTACCCAGGCTTTTCAGACTTCCAGGTGAGGAACCCAGAATTCTTATGAAATACCCAGACTTCCCAGGGGTTAGTCAAGCTTTGCAGACTTTCTAGTGAGTAACCCAGGATTCTTGTGAACTACCCATTCTCTCCAGAGACTAACTCAGACCTCCCAGAGGTTACCCAAGCTTTCCAGACTTCGAAGTGGGGAACGCAGGATTCTTACGTAATACCCAGACTTTCCAGGTCTTACGTAGTCTTTACAGACTTCCTAGTGAGTAACCCAGAATTCTTATGAACTACCCATGCTCCCCAGAGGCTAACCCAGACCTCCCAGAGGTTACCCAGGCTTTCCAGACTTCCAAGTGAGGAACCCAGAATTCTTACGAAATACCCAGATTTGCCAGGGCTTACTCAGGCTTTGCAGACTTTGTAGTAAGTAACTCAGGATTCTTATGAACTACCGATGCTGCCCAGAGTCAATCCCAAACCTCCCAGAGGTTACCCAGGTTTTCCAGACTTCCAAGTGGGGAACCCAGAATTGTTACGAAATATCCAGACTTCCCAAGGGTTACTCAGGCTTTGCAGACTTTCTAGTGAGTAACTCAGGATTCTTATGAACTACCGATGCTGCCCAGAGTCAATCCCAAACCTCCCAGAGGTTACCCAGGCTTTCCAGACTTCCAAGTGGGGAACCCAGAATTCTTACGAAATATCCAGACTTCCCAAGGCTTACCCAGCCTTTCCAGACTTCCAAGTGAGGAACCCAGAATTCTTACGAAATTCTCAAACTTACCAGGCTTTATTCAGACTTTCTAAACTTCCTGGTGAGTAACCCAGAATTTTTATGAACTACCCATGCTCCCCAGAGACTAACCCAGACTGCCCAGGGCTTACCCAGGCTTTCCAGACGTCCAAGTGAGGAACCCAGAATTCTTACGAAATTCTCAGACTTACCAAGCTTTATTCAGACTTTCTAAACTTCCTGGAGTAACCCAGAATTCTTATAAACTACCCATGCTCCCCAGAGACTAACCCAGACTTCCCAGGGCTTACCCAGGCTTTCCAGGATTCCAAGTGAGGAACCCAGAATTCTTACGAAATTCTCAGACTTACCAGGCTTTATTCAGACTTTCTAAACTTCCTGGTGAGTAACCCAGAATTCTTATAAACTACCCATTCTCTCCAGAGACTAACTCAGACCTCCCAGAGGTTACCCAGGCTTTCCAAACTTCCAAGTGGGGAACGCAGGATTCTTACGTAATACCCAGACTTTCCAGGTCTTACGTTGTCTTTCCAGACTTCCTAGTGAGTAACCCAGAATTCTTATGAACTACCCATGCTCCCCAGCGGCTAACTTAGACCCCCCAGAGGTTACCCAGGCTTTCCAGACTTCCAAGTGAGGAACCCAGAATTCTTACGAAATACCCAGATTTGCCAGGGCTTACTCAGGCTTTGCAGACTTTGTAGTGAGTAACCCTGGATTCTTAATAACTACCGATGCTCCCCAGAGTCAATCCCAAACCTCCCAGAGGTTACCCAGGCTTTCCAGACTTCCAAGTGGGGAACCCAGAATTGTTACGAAATGCCCAGACTTTCCAGGGCTTACCCAGCCTTTCCAGACTTCCAAGTGAGGAACCCAGAATTCTTACGAAATTCTCAGACTTACCAGGCTTTATTCAGACTTTCTAAACTTCCTGGTGAGCAACCCAGAATTCTTATAAACTACCCATGCTCCCCAGAGACTAACCCAGACTTCCCAGATCTTACCCAGGCTTTCCAGACTTCCAAGTGAGGAACCCAGAATTCTTACGATACACACAGACTTCCCAGAGCTTACCCAGGCTTTCCAGAAGTCCGTGTGGGGAACCCAGAATTTTTACGAAATATCCAGACTTCCCAGGGGTTACTCAGACTTTGCAGACTTTCTAGTGAGTAACTCAGAATTCTTATGAACAACCCATGCTCCCCAGAGACTAACCCAGACTTCCCAGGGCTTACCCAGGCTTTCCAGACTTCCAAGTGAGGAACCCAGATTTCTTACTATACACCCAAACCTCCCAGAGCTTACCCAGGCTTTCCAGAATTCCGCGTGGGGAACCCAGAATTCTTACGAAATATCCAGACTTCCCAGGGGTTACTCAGTCTTTGCAGACTTTCTAATGAGTAACCCAGAATTCTTATGAACTACCAATGTTCCCCAGAGTTTAGCCCAAACCTCCCAGAGGTTACCCAGCCTTTCCAGAAATTCGCGTGGGGAACCCAGAATTCTTACGAAATGCCCAGACTTCCCAGGGGTTACTCAGGCTTTGCAGACTTTCTAGTGAGTAACGCAGAATTCTTATGAACTACTGATGCTCCCCAGAGACTAACCCAGACCTCCCAGAGGTTACCCAGGCTTTCCAGAATTCCAAGTGCGGAACCCAGGATTCTTACGTACTACCCAGACTTTCCAAAGCTTACCCAGTCTTTCCAGGCTTCCTAGTGGGTAACCCAGAGTTCTTATCAACAACCCATGCTCACCAGAGACTAACCCAACCTCCCAGGGGTTACCCAGGCTGTCCAGACTTCCAAGTGAGGCACCCAGAATTCTTACGAAATACCCAGACTTTCTAGGGCTTACCCAGTCTTTCCAGACTTCCAAGTGAGGAACCCAGAATTCTTACGAAACACCCAGACCGTCCAGGACCTACCCAGGCTTTCCAGACTTCCAAGTGAGGAACCATGAATTCTTACGAAATACCCAGATTTCCCATGGGTTACCCAGGCTTTCTCAACTTCCAAGTGATGAACCCAGAATTCTTACGTAATTCCCAGATATCCCGCCGGGTACCCAGGCTTTCCAAACCTCCTAGGGAGTAACGCAGGATTCCTAGGAACTACTAAGTCCCTCCACGGACTAACCTATACTTCCCAGGGGTTAGCCAGGCTTTGCACACTTTGTAGTGAGTAACCCAGAATTCTGATGAACTACCAATGCCCCTCAGAGCCTATCCCAACCTCCCAGAGGTTACCCATACTTTCCAGACTTCCAAGTGGGGAACCCAGAATTCTTACGAAATACCCAGACTTACCAGGCTTTATTCAGACTTTCTAAACTTCCTGGTGAGTAACCCAGAATTCTTATTAACTACCCATGCTCCCCAGAGACTAACCCAGACTTCCCAGGGCTTACCCAGGGTATTCAGACTTCCAAGTTAGGAACCCAGAATTCCCTACGAAATACCCAGATTTACCAGCGGTTACTCAGGCTTTGCAGACTTTCTAGTGAGTAAAGCACAAGACTTTCTAGGGCTTACCCAGTCTTTCCAGACTTCCAAGTGAGGAACCCAGAATTCTTACGAAACACCCAGACCGTCCAGGACCTACCCAGGCTTTCCAGACTTCCAAGTGAGGAACCATGAATTCTTACGAAATACCCAGACTTCCCAAGGGGTACCCAGGCTTTCTAAACTTCCACGTGAGGAACTCAGAATTCTTACGAAATGCCCCAGACTTCCCATGGGTTACCCAGGCTTTCCAGACTTCCAAGTGAGGAACTCAGAATTCTTATAAATTACCCAGACTTCGCAGGGGTTACTCAGGCTTTGCAGACTATCTAGTGAGTAACCCAGAATTCTTATGAACTACCCATGCTCGCCAGAGACTAACCCAGACCTCCCAGAGGTTATCCAGGCTTTTTAGACTTCCATGTGGGGAACCCAGAATTCTTACGAAATGCCCCAGACTTCCCATGGGTTACCCAGGCTTTCCAGACTTCCAAGTGAGGAACCCAGAATTCTTATGAATTACCCAGACTTCCCAGGGGTTACTCAGGCCTTGCAGACTCTCTAGTGAGTAACCCAGAATTCTTATGAACTACCCATGCTCGCCAGAGACTAACCCAGACCTCCCAGAGGTTACCCAGGCTTTTTAGACTTCCAAGTAGGGAACCCAGAATTCTTAAGAAATACCCAGACCTCCCAGGGGTTACCCAGGTTTTGCAGACTTTCTAGTGAGTAAACCAGAATTCTTGTGAACAACATATGCTCCCCAGAGGCTAACCCAGACCTCCCAGGGCTTACCCAGGCTTTCCACACTTCCAAGTGAGGAACCCAGAATTCTTACGATACACCCAGACTTCCCAGAGCTTACCCAGGATTTCCAGAATTCCGCGTGGGGAACCCAGAATTCTTACGAAATACCCAGACTTCCCAGGGGTTACTTAGTCTTTGCAGACTTTCTAATGAGTAAAACAGAATGTTCCCCAGAGTCTATCCCAAACCTCCCAGAGGTTACCCAGCCTTTCCAGAAATCCGCGTGGGGAACCCAGGATTGTTACGAAATACCCAGATTTCCCAGGGGTTACTCAGGCTTTGCAGACTTTCTAGTGAGTAAAGCAGAATTATTATGAACTACCCATGCTTCCCATAGACTAACCCAGACCTCCCATAGGTTACAGCGGCTTTCCAGACTTCCAAGTGGGGATCTAAGGATTCTTACGAAATACCCAGACTTACCAGGCTTTATTCAGACTTTCTAAACTTCCTGGTGAGTAACCCAGAATTCTTATGAACTACCCATGCTCCCCAGAGACTAACCCAGACTTCCCAGGGCTTACCCAGGGTTTTCAGACTTCCAAGTTAGGAACCCAGAATTCCCTACGAAATACCCAGATTTTCCAGCGGTTACTCAGGCTTTGCAGACTTTCTAGTGAGTAAAGCACCAGACTTTCTAGGGCTTACCCAGTCTTTCCAGACTTCCAAGTGAGGAACCATGAATTCTTACGAAATACCCAGATTTCCCATGGGTTACCCAAGCTTTCTAAACTTCCAAGTGGGGAACCCAGAATTCTTGCGAAATACCCAGACTTTCCAGGACTTATGCAGTCTTTCCAGACTTCCTAGTGGGTAACCCAGAGTTCCTATCAACTACCCATGCTCCCCAGAGACTAACCCAGACCTCCCAGGGGTTGCCCAGGCTTTCCAGACTTCCACGTAAGGAACCCAGAATTCTTGCGAAATACCCAGACTTTCTAGGGCTTACCCAGTCTTTTAAGATTTCCAAGTGAGGAACCCAGAGTTCTTATCAACTACCCATGCTCCCCAGAGACTAACCCAGCCTCCCAGGGCTTACCCGGTCTTTCCAGACTTCCTAGTGAGGAACCCAGAGTTCTTATCAACTACCCATGCTCCCCAGAGGCGAACCCAACCTCCCAGGGGTTACCCAGGCTTTCCAGACTTCCAAGTAAGGAACCGAGAATTCTTACGAAATACCCAGACTTTCCAGGGCTAACCCAGTCTTTCCAGACTTCCAACTGAGAAACCCAGAATTCGTACAAAACACCCAGACCGTCCAGGGCCTACCCAGGCTTTCCAGACTTCCAAGTGAGGAATCCTGAATTCTTACGAAACACCCAGAATTCCCATGGGTTATCCAGGCTTTCTAAACTTCCAAGTGAGGAACCCAGAATTCTTGCGAAATACCCAGACTTTCCATGGATCACCCAGGCTTTGCAGACTTCCACGTGAGGACCCCAGAATTCTTAGTAACTACCCAGACTACCAGGGGCCTATCCAAACTTCCCAGGGTTTACCCAGTCTTTCCAGACTTGCTAGTGAGTAACCCAGAATTATTATGAACTACCCATGCTCCCCAGAGACTAACCCAGGCATCCCAGAGGTTACACAGACTTCCAAGTGGGGAACCCAGATTTCTTACAAAATACCCAGACTTCCCAGGGCTTACCCAGTCTTTCCAGACTTCCAAGTGAGGAACCCAGAATTCTTATGAAATACCCAGGCTACCCATGGGTTACCCAAGCATTCCAGACATCCAAGTGGGGAACCCAGAATTTTTACCAAATACGCAGGCTTCCACGTGGGGAAACCAGAATTGTTACGAAATGCCCAGACTTCCCATGGGTTACCCAGGCTTTCCAGACTTCCAAGTCAAAAACCCAAAATTCTTACGTAATTCTCAGACTTTCCAGGGTTTATCCAGACTTTCTAGACTTCCTACTGAGTAACCAAGAATTCTTGTGAATTACCTATGCTCGTCAGAGTCTACCCCAAACCTCCCAGAGGTTACCCAGGCTTTCCAGACTTCCAAGTGAGGAACCCAGAATTCTTATGAAATACCCAGACTTCCCAGGGGTTACTCAGGCTTTGCAGACTTCCTACTGAGTAACCCATAATTCTTATGAATTACCTATGCTCCTCAGAGACTAACCGAAACTTCCCAGAGGTTACCCAGTCCTTCCAGATTTCCAAGTGGGGAACCCAGAATTCTTACGAAATACCCAGACTTCCCAGGGGTTACCCAGGCTTTCTAGACTTCCTAGTGAGGAACCCAGAATTCTTATGAAATACCCAGACTTGCCAGGGGTTACTCAGGCTTTGCAGACTTCCACGTGAGTAAACCAGAATTCGTACGAAATACCCAGACTTCCCAGGGGTTACCCAGGCTTTGCAGACTCACAAGTGAGGAACCCAGAATTCTTACGAAATGCCCAGACTTCCCAGGACTTACCCAGGCTTTCTAGACTTCCTATTGAGGAACTAAGAATTCTTATGAAATACCCAGACTTCCCGGGGGTTACTCACTCTTTGCAGACTTTCTAGTGAGTAACCCAAAATTCTTATGAACTACCCATGCTCCCTAGAGACTAACCCACACCTCGCAGACATTACTCAGGTTTCCAGACTACCAAGTGGGGAACCCAGGATTCTTACGTAATACCCAGACTTTCCAGGGGTTACCTAGTCTTTCCAGACTAACTAGTGATTAACCCAGAATCCTTATGAACTACCCCTGCTCCCCATAGGCTAACCCAGACCTCCCAGAGGTTACCCAGGCTTTCCAAACTTCAAAGTGAGGAACCCAGAAATCTTACGAAATACCCATACCTTCCAGGGCTTACCCAGTCTTTGCAGACTTCCATGTGGGGAACCCAGAATTCTTACCAAATGCCCAGACTTCCCATGGGTTACCCAGGCTTTACAGACTTCCAAGTGAGTAACCCAGAAATCTTAAGAACTACCCATGCTCCCCAGAGTCTATCCCAAAACTCCCAGAGGTTACCCAGGCTTTCTAAACTTCCAAGTGAGGAACCCAGAATTCTTGCGAAATACCCAGACTTCCCATGGATCACCCAGGCTTTGCAGACTTCCACGTGAGGACCCCAGAGTTCTTAGTAACTACCCAGACTACCAGGGGCCTATCCAAACTTCCCAGGGTTTACCCAGTCTTTCCAGACTTGCTAGTGAGTATATCAGAATTATTATGAACTACCCATGCTCCCCAGAGACTAACCCAGTCATCCCAGAGGTTACACAGACTTCCAAGTGGGGAACCCAGATTTCTTACAAAATACCCAGACTTCCCAGGGCTTACCCAGTCTTTCCAGACTTCCAAGTGAGGAACCCAGAATTCTTATGAAATACCCAGGCTACCCATGGGTTACCCAAGCTTTCCAGACATCCAAGTGGGGAACCCAGAATTTTTACCAAATACACAGACTTCCACGTGGGGAAACCAGAATTGTTACGAAATACCCAGACTTCCCAGGGGTTACTCAGGCTTTGCAGACTTCCTACTGAGTAACCCATAATTCTTATGAATTACCTATGCTCCTCAGAGACTAACCGAAACTTCCCAGAGGTTACCCAGTCCTTCCAGATTTCCAAGTGGGGAACCCAAAATTCTTACGAAATACCCAGACTTTCCAGGGGTTACCTAGTCTTTCCAGACTAACTAGTGACTAACCCAGAATCCTTATGAACTACCCATGCTCCCCATAGGCTAACCCAGACCTCCCAGAGGTTACCCAGGCTTTCCAAACTTCAAAGTGAGGAACCCAGAAATCTTACGAAATACCCATACCTTCCAGGGCTTACCCAGTCTTTGCAGACTTCCATGTGGGGAACCCAGAATTCTTACCAAATGCCCAGACTTCCCATGGGTTACCCAGGCTTTCCAGACTTCCAAGTGAGTAACCCAGAAATCTTAAGAACTACCCATGCTCCCCAGAGGCTATCCCAAAACTCCCAGAGGTTACCCAAGTTTTCCAGACTTCCAAATGGGGAACCCAGGATTCTTACTCAATACCCAGACTTCCCAGGGTTTACCCAGGCTTTTCAGGCTTTGTTGTGAGTAACCCAGAATTCTTATGAAATATCCATGATCCCAGAGTCTATCCCAAACCTCCCAGAGGTTACCCAGGATTTGCAGACTTCCACGTGAGGAATCCAGAATTCTTACAAAATACCCAGACTCCCCAGGGGTTACCCAGGCTTTCTAGACTTCCAAGTGAGGAACCCAGAATTCTTATGAAATACCCAGACTTGCCAGGGGTTACTCAGGCTTTGCAGACTTCCACGTGAGTTAACCAGAATTCGTACGAAATACCCAGACTTCCCAGGAGATACCCAGGCATTGCAGACTTCCAAGTGAGGAACCCAGAATTCTTACGAAATACCCAGACTTCCCAGGGCTTACCCAGGCTTTCCAGACTTTCACGTGAGGAACCCAGAATTCGTAAGAAATAGCCAGACCTCCCAGAGGTTACCCTGGTTTAACAGACTTCCACGTGTGGAACCCATAATTCTTACGTAATACCCAGACTTCCCAGGGGTTACCAAGGCTTTGCAGACTTTGTAGTGAGTAACCGACAATTCTTATGACTACCCATGATCCCCAGAGTCTATCCCAAACCTCCCAGAGGTTACCCAGGCTTTCCAGACTTCCAAATGCGGAACCCAGAATTCTTACGAAATTCTCAGACTTTCCAGGGTTTATCCAGACTTTCTAGACTTCCTACTGAGTACCCCAGAATTCTTATGAACTACCCATGCTCCCCAGAGACTAACCCAGACCTCCCAGAGGTTACCCAGACTTTCCTGATTTCTAAGTGGGGAACCCAGAATTCTTACGAAATACCCAGACTTCCCATGGGTTACCCAGGATTTGCAGACTTCCACGTGAGTAAACCAAAATTGGTACGAAATACCCAGACTTCCCAGGGGTTGCCCAGGCTTTGCAGACTTCCAAGTGAGGAACCTAGAATTCTTACGAAATACCCAGTCTTCCCAGAGCTTACCCAGGCTTTCCAGACTTCCAAGTGATTAACCCAGAATTTTTATGAACTACCCATGATCCCCAGAGTCTATCCCAAACCTCGCAGGGCTTACCCAGGCTTTCCAGACTTCCAAGTAGGTAACCCAGAATTGTTATGAACTACCCATGCTCCCCAGTGTCTATATCCCAAACCTCCCAGAGGTTACCCAGGCTTTCCACACCTCCAACTGGGGAACCCAGAGTTGTTACGAAATGCGCAGGCTTCCCATGGGTTACCCAGGCTTTGCAGACTTCCATGTGAGGAACTCAGAATTCTTACCAAATACCCAGATTTCCCAGGGGTTACCCAAGCTTTCCAGACTTCCAAGTGAGGAACCCAGAACTCTTATGAACTACCCATGCTCGTCAGAGATTAACCCAGACATCCCAGAGGTTACCCAGGTTTTCCAGACTTCCACGTGGGGAACCCAGGATTCTTACGAAATACCCAGACTTCCCAGGGGTTACTCAGGCTTTGCAGACTTTGTAGTGAGCAACCCAGAATTCTTATGAACTACCCATGCTCCCCAGAGTCTATCCCGAACCTCCCAGAGGTTACCCAGGCTTTCCAGAATTCCGCGTGGGAAACCCAGACTTCTTACAAAATGCCCAGACTTCCCATGGGTTACCCAGGCTCTCCAGACTTCCAAGTGAGGAACCCCGAATTATTGCGAAATATCCAGACTTCCCAGGGCTTACCCAGGCTTTCCAGACTTCCAAGTGAGGAACCCAGAATTCGTACCCCACTTGGAATTCTGGAAACCTGGGTAACCTCTGGGAGGTTTGGGATAGACTCTGGGGAGCATGGGTAGTTCACAAGAATTCTCGGTTACTCACTAGAAAGTCTGCAAACCTGGGTATATCTAAGAATTCTGGGTTCACCACTTGGAAATCTAGAAAGACTGGATAACCCCTGGGAAGTCTAGGTATTTCGTAAGAATTCCGGGTTCCTCACGTGGAAGTCTGCACAGCCTGGGTAACCCATGGGAAGTCTGGGTATTTCGTAAGAATACTGGGTTCCTCACTTGGAAGTCTGGACAGCTTGGGTAACCTCTGGGAGGTCTGGGTTAGTCTCTGGGGAGCATGGGTAGTTCATAAGAATTCTGGGTTACTCACTAGAAAGTCTGGAAAGCCTGGGTATATCTAAGAATTCTGGGTGCACCACTTGGAAATCTAGAAAGACTGGGTAACCCCTGGGAAGTCTGGGTTTTTCGTAAGAATTCTGGGTTCCTCACGTGGGAGTCTGCACAGCCTGGGTAACCCATGGGAATTCTGGGTATTTCGTAAGAATTCTGGGTTCCCCACTTGGAAGTCTGGAAAGCCTGGGTAACCTCTGGGAGGTCTGGGTTAACCTCTGGGGAGCATGGGTAGTTCATAAGAATTCTGGGTTGCTCACTAGGAAGTCTGGAAAGACTAGGTAAACCCTGGGAAGTTTGGATTGGCCCCTGGTAGTCTGGGTAGTTACTAGGAATTCTGGGATATTCCCTAGGATGTCTAAATATCCTGGGTAAGCCCTGGGAACCCTGAGCATTTCGTAAGAATTCTGGGTTCCTCACTTGGAAGTCTGCAAAGCCTGGGTAACCCATGAGAAATCTGGCTACTTCGCAAGAATTCTTTCTTCCTCACTTGGAAGTCTGGAAAGCCTGTTTAACCCCTTGGAAGTCTGGGTATTTCGTAAGAACTCTTGGTTTCTCACGTGGAAGTCTGCACAGCCTGCGTAACCCATAGGAAGTCTGGGTAATTCGTTACAAGTCTGGGTTCCCCACTTGGAAGTCTGGAAAGCCTGGGTAACCTCTGGGAGGTGTGGGTTAGTCTCTGGGGTGCATGGGTAGTTCATAATAATTCTGGGTTACTTACTAGGAAGTCTGCAAAGCCTGGGTATTGTAACGGTAGTTACAATAATTGTTAAATAAATAAGATGTTTTGGAGAGCAATATTAAAATTATGTTTATTAAATTGAAAATTCAAATTGAAACTTGTTTATCTTGAATTATATCGTAACTATATCAACCCAAAACATGAAATCAAAGCCCACCCATTACACTACTCCCCCCTCCAAAAAAAGAAAACAAAAAACCTATACCGGGTGGTGACTTGAGCGACGCAACATAGGGATTTCAATGGAAAATTCTTAATGTTCAATTATTGGCTCCCCTAATTATTTTAGAGCAAAAGTGGTTTTTTGTAGAGAAATAAATTCTGCATCTTTTCGTACTATTATTTACAATTTTCCATTTTCCAGAAGCGTAGAAATAGAAGAAATTAGAAATGGTCTTTTTAAAAAAATCACTGATGCCATGGAATTATAAAATCAAACAAACGCACTGACATTTCGTCCCATTACATTTTTTTTCTTTTTAAAGCAATAAAACGGGTAGGTAATAGGAACATATTTTACGCTAAACAAGGCACTTTATAATTTCTACTTTTTCTTTCGTTGAATACATTTTAAAAATAATAGATTTTAATAATCGGTTATAAACTTCAAACCGCAATGACAAATGTAAATGCGAATGTTGTTTGTTTAGATAATTTCAAGGCATCACTGATTTGTTTAAAAAGACCATTTTTAATTTCTTCTATTTCTACCCTTCCGGAAAATGGAAAATTATAAATAATCGTACGAACAGATGCAGAATTGTTTTCTCTACAAAAAACCTCAACACACTTTTGCTCTAAAATAATTAGGGGAGCCAATAATTAAACATTACGAATTTACCATTGAAATCCCTATGTTGCGTTGCTCAAGTCACCACCCTGTATATTTAAATAAATATAAATTTATATATTTATATATATATATATATATTATATTTATTTATATATTTAAATAAATATAAATTAAAGAAGTATTTTGGAGAGCAGTATTTAGAATATGTTTATTGTTTTTAATACAAAATAGAACTGATTATGAAATAAATATTTGTTACCATCCCAACCCAAAACATTAAATCAAAGCCAACCCATGAAACCATTACACTACCCCCCCTCCAAAAGAGAAAAGAAAAAAATCTTTGGGTAAGTGAAAACTTTGGATGAACAGTGATGCTGAACATTCCAAGCTGCAAAACACTTGACCATCTTTTCAGAAAACAATTACAAATATAAAATTGAACATAAGTATAATAAATTTTCTTTTTCTTTATTTCTTCGTTTCTTGTTGATGTTCGTTGCTTCCAATCTTGATGATAGTGGATACAAAAATATACAAAACCGAAAAAAACTCAAAAAAAAAAAAATTAGAAACAAAAATTGTTAATTGTGTGTATTAGTGTATTTGTATTAGAAGTGAAAATGAGTGAGTTTAGATTAAAAGTTTGTAAGTAGATTGTTAAACCAAGATGAATTCCGGTTTAGAGTCAAATTGCACAAATTTGATTATCATTATGAGGAACCATCTGGTGAAGAGAAAGTTAATATTTAATGGATATGAGTGTTGTATTTGTATCTGTTAATATTTAATGGAGGTGAATGTTGTATTTGCATGATTGAGTGAATTATAAGTAAGCATAAGAAGTTTGTAAGGTAGATTGTGAAGTTGGACTAATTAAGATAAATTCCGGTTAAGAGCCAAATTACGCAAATATTGATAATCAAAACCTGAGGAATTGTCTGTTCGACTTACACAATTAATTAAGAAAGAGATGTAGATGTGTATTAGTTATGTTGAAATGTGTAATAATAAAAAGTAAAAAAATTATCGCCCCAATCATCCCAAAACAAATAAAAACATTATTTCAAACAAAAAACCACTATCATCTACCCCAATCGTACCATAAATTAAATCCAAATCCATCCCATAACACTTTCCATATTATTTACTGACTTTATCCCCAAAAAATTCACTTCGCACCAACCAAAATTTAAAATAAAATGTTTGTAATTAATTTTGAAATTGATTTATGTCATATCTGACGTTTGACGTTTGAGTCCAATATTAAATGAATTTAAAAAAATAGCATTCAAGGAGTGTATAATATAAATTTAGAGTCTGTTAAATTGAAATAGAGAAATTAACACCATGACACTTATCTTTGATAATATCCAGTCGTTTTAATAGTAGTATCAAAACCATTACCATTTAAAATACAACCATATCAATATATCAGTAAATTTTTATCATTTTTCTTGTCCAAATCAGTCGGAGGGGTCACCAAATGTAACGGTTGTTACAATAATTGTTAAATAAATAAGATGTTTTGGAGAGCAATATTAAAATTATGTTTATTAAATTGAAAATACAAATTGAAACTTGTTTATCTTGAATTATATCGTAACTATATCAACCCAAAACATGAAATCAAAGCCCACCCATTACAGTATATCTAAGAATTTTGGGTTCCCACTTGGAATTCTGGAAAGCCTGGGTAACCTCTGGGATGACTGGGATAGCCTCTGTGGAGCATGGCTAGTTCATAATAATTCTGGGTTACTCACTAGGAAGTCTGGAAAGACTGGGTAAACCCTGGGAAGTCTGGGTTTTTCGTAAGAATTCTGTTTTACTCCCTTGGAAGTCTGCACAACCTGGGTAAGCCCTGGGAAGTCTGCGTGTTGCGTAAGAATACTGGGTTCCTCTCTTGGAAGTCTGGAAATCCTGGGTAACCTCTGGTAAGTCTGGGTATTTCGTAAGAATTCTGTTTTACTCCCTTGGAAGTGTGCACAGCCTAGCTAAGCCCTGGGAAGTCTGGGTATTTCGTAAGAATTCTGTTTTACTCCCTTGGAAGTCTGCACAGCCTGTTTAAGCCCTGGGAAGTCTGGGTGTTTCGTAAGAATCCTGGGTTCCCCACTTGGAAGTCTGGAAAGCCTGGGTAACCTCTGGGAGGTCTGGGTTAGTCTCTGGGGAGCATGGGTAGTTCATAAGAGTTCTGGGTTCCTCACTTGGAAGTCTGGAAAGCTTGGGTAACCCCTGGCAAGTCTGGGTATTTGGTAAGAATCCTGGGTTCCTCACATGGAAGTCTGTAAAGCCTGGGTAACCCATGGGAAGTCTGCGTATTTCGTAAGAATTCTGCGTTCCTCACGTGGAAGTCTGGAAAGCCTGGGTAACCCCTAGGAAGAATCCTGGGTTCCTCACTTGGAAGTCTGGAAAGCTTGGGTAATCCCTGGGAAGTCTGGGTATTTGGTAAGAATCCTGGGTATCTCACTTGGAAATCTGGGAAGCCTGGGTAAGCCCTGGGAAGTCTGGGTATTTTGTAAGTATTCTGGGTTCCCCACTTGGAGGTCTGAAAAGCCTGGGTAACCTCTGGAAGGTTTGGGATAGACCCTGGGGAGCATGGGTAGTTCATAAGAATTCCGTTTTACTCACTTGGAAGTCTGCACAGCCTGGGCCAGCTCTGGGAAGTCTGGGTGTTTCGTAAGAATTCTGGGTTCCTCACTTGGAAGTCTGGAAAGCCTCGGTAAGCCCTGGGAAGTCTGGGTATTTCGTAAGGGTTCTGGGTTCCTCACTTGGAAGTCTGGAAAGCCTGGGTAAGCCCTGGGAAGTCTGGATACTTTGTAAGATCTCTGGGTTCCCCACGTGGAATTCTGGGAAGCCTGAGAATTTCGTAAGAATTCTGGGTTCCTCACTTGGAAGTCTGCAAAGCCTGGGTAACCCCTTGGAAGTCTGGGTATTTCGTAAGAACTCTGGGTTCCTCACTTGGAAGTCTGGAAAGCCTGGGTAACCCATGGAAAGTCTGGGTATTTCGCAAGAATTCTGGGTTCCCCATGTGGAATTCTGGAAAGCCTGGATAACCTCTGGGAGGTTTGGGATAGATCTGGGGAGCATGGGTATTTCATAAGCATTCTGGGTTACTCACGACAAAGTCTGGGTAGTTCGCAAGAATTCTGGGATCCCCATGTGGAATTCTGTAAAGACTGGGTAACCTCAAGGAGTTCTGGGTTAGTCCCCGGAGAACATGGGTGGTTCATAAGTATTCTGGGGTACTCACTAGAAAGTCTGCAAGGCCTGGCTATACCTAAGAATTCTGCGTTCACCACTTGGAAATCTAGAAAGACTGGGTAACCCCTGGGAAATCAGGGTATTTCGTAAGAATTCTGGGTTCCTCATGTGGAAGTCTGCACAGCCTGAGAACCCATGGGAAGTCTGGGTAATTCGTAAGGATTCTGGGTTCATCACTTGGAAGTCTAGAAAGCCTGGGTAACCCCTGGGAATTCTGGGTGGGCGCCTGGTAGTCTGGGTAGTTACTAAGAATTCTGGGTGATTCCCTAGGAAGTTTAGAAATCCCGGGTAAGCTCACAGAAGCCTGAGAATTTCGTAAGAATTCTGGGTTCCTCACTTGGAAGTCTAGAAAGCCAGGGTAACCCCTAGGGAGTCTGGGTATTATGTAAGAATTCTGGATTCCTCACGTGGAAGTCTGCAAAGCCTGGGTAGCCCATGGGAAGTCTGGGCAATTTGTAACAATTCTGGGTTCCCCACTTGGAAGTCTGGAAAGCCTGGGTAAGAGCTGGGAAGTCTGGGTATTTCGTAAGAATTCTGGGTTCTTCACTTCGAAGTCTGGAAAGCCTGGGTAAGCCCTGGGAAGTCAGGGTATTTCGTAAGAATTCTGGGTTCCCCACTAGGAAGCCTGGAAAGGCGGGGTAACGTGTGCGAGATCTGGGTTAGTCTCTGGGGAGCATGGGTAGTTCATAAGGATTCTGGGTTACTCACTAGAAAGTCTGCAAAGCCTGAGTAACCCGTGGGAAGTCTGGGTATTTCATAAGAATCCTGGGTTCCCCACTTAGAAATCTGGAAAGCCTGGGTAACCTCTGGGAGGTCTGGGTTAGTCTCTGGGGAGCATGGGTAGTTCAGAAGAATTCTGGGTTACTCACTAGAAAGTCTGCAAAGGCTGAGTAACCCGTTGGAAGTCTGGGTATTTCATAAGAATTCTGGGTTCCTCACTTGGAAGTCTGGAAAGTCTGGGTAAGCTCTGGGAAGTCTGGGTGTTTCGTAAGAATTCTGGGTTCCTCACTTGGACGTCTGGAAAGCCTGGGTAAGAGCTGGGAAGTCTGGGTATTTCGTAAGAATTCTGGGTTCTTCACTTCGAAGTCTGGAAAGCCTGGGTAAGCCCTGGGAAGTCTGGGTATTTCGTAAGAATTCTGGGTTCCTCACATGGAAGTCTGCAAAGCCTGGGTAACACATGGGAAGTCTGGGCAATTTGTAACAATTCTGGGTTCCCCACTTGGAAGTCTGGAAAGCCTGGGTAACCTCTGGGAATTTCGGGATAGCCTCTGGTTAGCATGGGTAGTTCATAAGAATTCTGGGTTACTCACGACAAAGTCTGCAAAGCCTTTGTAAGCGCTGGGAAGGCTGGGTATTTCGTAAGATTTCTGGGTTACTCACTACAAAGTCTGCAAAGCCTGGGACACCCATGGGAAGTCTGGGCATTTCATAACAATTCTGGGTTCCCCACCTTGAAGTCTGGAAAGCCTGGGTAACCCCTGGGAAGTCAGGGTATTTCGTAAGAATTCTGGGTTCCCCACTTGGAAGCCTGGAAAGCCGGGGTTACGTGTGCGAGATCTGGGTTAGTCTCTGGGGAGCATGGGTAGTTCATAAGGATTCTGGGTTACTCACTAGAAAGTCTGCAAAGCCTGAGTAACCCGTGGGAAGTCTGGGTATTTCATAAGAATCCTGGGTTCCCCACTTAGAAATCTGGAAAGCCTGGGTAACCTCTGGGAGGTCTGGGTTAGTCTCTGGGGAGCATGGGTAGTTCAGAAGAATTCTGGGTTACTCACTAGAAAGTCTGCAAAGCCTGAGTAACCCGTGGGAAGTCTGGGTATTTCATAAGAATTCTGGGTTCCTCACTTGGAAGTCTGGAAAGTCTGGGTGAGGTTTGGATAGACTCTCGGGATCATTGGTATTTCATAAGAATCGTGGGTTCCCCACTTAGAAATCTGGAAAGCCTGGGTAACCTCTGGGAGGTCTGGGTTAGTCTCTGGGGAGCATGGGTAGTTCAGAAGAATTCTGGGTTACTCACTAGAAAGTCTGCAAAGCCTGAGTAACCCGTGGGAAGTCTGGGTATTTCATAAGAATCCTGGGATCCCCACTTAGAAATCTGGAAAGCCTGGGTAACCTCTGGGAGGTCTGGGTTAGTCTCTGGGGAGCATGGGTAGTTCAGAAGAATTCTGGGTTACTCACTAGAAAGTCTGCAAAGCCTGAGTAACCCGTGGGAAGTCTGGGTATTTCATAAGAATTCTGGGTTCCTCACTTGAAAGTCTGGAAAGACTGGGTAAGCTCTGGGAAGTCTGGGTGTTTCGTAAGAATTCTGGTTTCCTCACTTCGAAGTCTGGAAAGCCTGGGTAAGCCCTGGGAAGTCAGGGTATTTCGTAAGAATTCTGGGTTCCCCACTTGGAAGCCTGGAAAGCCGGGGTAACGTGTGCGAGATCTGGGTTAGTCTCTGGGGAGCATGGGTAGTTCATAAGGATTCTGGGTTACTCACTAGAAAGTCTGCAAAGCCTGAGTAACCCGTGGGAAGTCTGGGTATTTCATAAGAATCCTGGGTTCCCCACTTAGAAATCTGGAAAGCCTGGGTAACCTCTGGGAGGTCTGGGTTAGTCTCTGGGGAGCATGGGTAGTTCAGAAGAATTCTGGGTTACTCACTAGAAAGTCTGCAAAGCCTGAGTAACCCGTGGGAAGTCTGGGTATTTCATAAGAATTCTGGGTTCCTCACTTGGTAGTCTGGAAAGTCTGGGTGAGGTTTGGATAGACTCTCGGGATCATTGGTATTTCATAAGAATCGTGGGTTCCCCACTTAGAAATCTGGAAAGCCTGGGTAACCTCTGGGAGGTCTGGGTTAGTCTCTGGGGAGCATGGGTAGTTCAGAAGAATTCTGGGTTACTCACTAGAAAGTCTGCAAAGCCTGAGTAACCCGTGGGAAGTCTGGGTATTTCATAAGAATCCTGGGTTCCCCACTTAGAAATCTGGAAAGCCTGGGTAACCTCTGGGAGGTCTGGGTTAGTCTCTGGGGAGCATGGGTAGTTCAGAAGAATTCTGGGTTACTCACTAGAAAGTCTGCAAAGCCTGAGTAACCCGTGGGAAGTCTGGGTATTTCATAAGAATTCTGGGTTCCTCACTTGAAAGTCTGGAAAGACTGGGTAAGCTCTGGGAAGTCTGGGTGTATCGTAAGAATTCTGGGTTCCTCACTTGGAAGTCTGGAAAGCCTGGGTAAGCCCTGGGAAGTCTGGGTAAGCTCTGGGAAGTCTGGGTGTTTCGTAAGAATTCTGGGTTCCTCACTTGAAAGTCTGGAAAGCCTGGGTAAGCGCTGAGAAGTCTGGGTATTTCGTAAGATTTCTGGGTTTCTCACTTGAAAGTCTGGAAAGACTGGGTAAGCTATGGGAAGTCTGGGTGTTTCGTAAGAATTCTGTGTTCCTCACTTGGAAGTCTGGAAAGCCTGGGTAAGCCCTGGGAAGTCTGGGTAAGCTCTGGGAAGTCTGGGTGTTTCGTAAGAATTCTGGGTTCCTCACTTGGAAGTCTGGAAAGCCTGGGTAAGCGCTGGGAAGTCTGGGTATTTCGTAAGAATTCTGGGTTCCACACGTGGAATTCTGGAAAGCCTGGGTAAACTCTGGGAGGTCTGGGTTAGTCTCTGGGGAGCATGAGTAGATCATAAGGATTCTGCGTTACTCACTAGAAAGTTTGCAAAGTATGAGTAACCCCTGGGAAATCTGGGTATTTCATAAGAATTCTGGGTCCCTCACGTGGAAGTCTGGAAAGCCTGGGTAACCTCTGGGAGGTCTGGGTTAGTCTCTGGGGAGCATGAGTAGTTCATAAGGATTCTGCGTTACTCACTAGAAAGTTTGCAAAGTATGAGTAACCCCTGGGAAATCTGGGTATTTCATAAGAATTCTGGGTCCCTCACGTGGAAGTCTGCACAGCCTGAGTAACCCAGGATTCTTGTGAACTACCCATTCTCTCCAGAGACTAACTCAGACCTCCCAGAGGTTACCCAGGCTTTCCAGACTTCCAAGTGGGGAACGCAGGATTCTTACGCAATACCCAGACTTTCCAGGTCTTACGTAGTCTTTCCAGACTTTCTAGTGAGGAACCCAGAATTCTTACGAAATACCCAGATTTGCCAGGGCTTACTCAGGCTTTGCAGACTTTCTAGTGAGTAGCTCAGAATTCGTATGAACTACCCATGCTCCCCAGAGACAAACCCAGACTTCCCAGTGCTTACCCAGGCTTTCCAGACTTCCAAGTGAGGAACCCAGAATTCTTACGATACACCCAGACTTCCCAGAGCTTACCCAGGCTTTCCAGAATTCCGCGTGGGGAACCCAGAATTCTTACGAAATATCCAGACTTCCCAGGGGTTACTCAGTCTTTGCAGACTTTCTAATGAGTAACCCAGAATTCTTATGAACTACCAATGTTCCCCAGAGTCTATCCCAAACTTCCCAGAGGTTACCCAGCCTTTCCAGAAATTCGCGTGGGGAACCCAGAATTCTTACGAAATACCCAGACTTCCCAGGGCTTACCCAGGCTTTCCAGTCTTCCAAGTGAGGAACCCAGAATTCTTATGAAATACCCAGACTTCCCAGGGGTTACTCAGGCTTTGCAGACTTCCTAGTGAGTAACCCAGAGTTCTTATGAACTACCCATGCTCCTCAGAGCCTATCCCAACCTCCCAGAGGTTACCCAGGCTTTCCAGACTTCCAAGTGAGGAACCCAGAATTCTTATGAAATACCCAGACTTCCCAGGGGTTACTCATACTTTGCAAACTTTCTAGTGAGTAGCGCAGAATCCTTATGAACTACTCATGCTCCCCAGAGGCTAACCCAGACCTCCCAGAGGTTACCCAGGCTTTCCAGAATTCCACGTGGGGAACCCAGAATTCTTACGAAATACCCAAACTTTCCAGGGGTTACTCAGGCTTTGCAGACTTTTTAGTGAGTAACGCAGAATCCTTATGAACTACTGATGCTCCCCAGAGACTAACCCAGACCTCCCAGAGGTTACCCAGGCTTTCCACAATTCCAAGTGGGGAGCCCAGGATTCTTACGTACTACCCAGACTTTCCAGGGCATACCCAGTCTTTCCAGGCTTCCTAGTGGGTAACCCAGAGTTCTTATCAACAGCCCATGCTCACCAGAGACTAACCCAACCTCCCAGGGGTTACCCAGGCTTTCCAGAATTCCAAGTGAGGCACCCAGAATTCTTACGAAATACCCAGACTTTCTATAGCTTACCCAGTCTTTCCAGACTTCCAAGTGAGGAAGACAGAATTCTTACGATACACCCAGACTTCCCAGAGCTTACCCAGGATTTCCAGAATTCCGTGTGGGGAACCCAGAATTCTTACGAAATACCCTGAATTCCCAGGGGTTACTCAGTCTTTGCAGACTTTCTAATGAATAACCCAGAATTCTTATGAACTACCAATGTTCCCCAGAGTCTATCCCAAACCTCCCAGAGGTTACCCAGCCTTTCCAGAAATCCGCGTGGGGAACCCAGAATTCTTACGAAATACCCAGACTTCCCAGGGCTTAGCCAGGCTTTCCAGACTTCCAAGTGAGGAACCCAGAATTCTTATGAACTACCCATGCTCCTCAGAACCTATCCCAACCTCCCAGATGTTACCCAGGCTTTCCAGACTTCCAAGTGGGGAACCCAGAATTGTTACGAAATACCCAGATTTGCCAGGGCTTACTCAGGCTTTGCAGACTTTGTGGTGAGTAACCCAGGATTCTTATGAACTACCGATGCTCCCCAGAGTCAATCCCAAACCTCCCAGAGGTTACCCAGGCTTTCCAGACTTCCAAGTGGGGAAGCCAGAATTGTTACGAAATGCCCAGACTTTCGAGGGCTTACCCAGGCTTTCCAGAATTCCGCGTGGGGAACCCAGAATTCTTACGAAATATCCAGACTTCCCAGGGGTTACTCAGGCTTTGCAGACTTTCTAGTGAGTAGCTCAGAATTCGTATGAACTACCCATGCTCCCCAGAGACTAACCCAGACTTCCCAGTGCTTACCCAGGCTTTCCAGACTTCCAAGTGAGGAACCCAGAATTCTTACGATACACCCAGACTTCCCAGAGCTTACCCAGGCTTTCCAGAATTCCGCGTGGGGAACCCAGAATTCTTACGAAATATCCAGACTTCCCAGGGGTTACTCAGTCTTTGCAGACTTTCTAATGAGTAACCCAGAATTCTTATGAACTACCAATGTTCCCCAGAGTCTATCCCAAACTTCCCAGAGGTTACCCAGCCTTTCCAGAAATTCGCGTGGGGAACCCAGAATTCTTACGAAATACCCAGACTTCCCAGGGCTTACCCAGGCTTTCCAGTCTTCCAAGTGAGGAACCCAGAATTCTTATGAAATACCCAGACTTCCCAGGGGTTACTCAGGCTTTGCAGACTTCCTAGTGAGTAACCCAGAGTTCTTATGAACTACCCATGCTCCTCAGAGCCTATCCCAACCTCCCAGAGGTTACCCAGGCTTTCCAGACTTCCAAGTGAGGAACCCAGAATTCTTATGAAATACCCAGACTTCCCAGGGGTTACTCATACTTTGCAAACTTTCTAGTGAGTAGCGCAGAATCCTTATGAACTACTCATGCTCCCCAGAGGCTAACCCAGACCTCCCAGAGGTTACCCAGGCTTTCCAGAATTCCACGTGGGGAACCCAGAATTCTTACGAAATACCCAAACTTTCCAGGGGTTACTCAGGCTTTGCAGACTTTTTAGTGAGTAACGCAGAATCCTTATGAACTACTGATGCTCCCCAGAGACTAACCCAGACCTCCCAGAGGTTACCCAGGCTTTCCACAATTCCAAGTGGGGAGCCCAGGATTCTTACGTACTACCCAGACTTTCCAGGGCATACCCAGTCTTTCCAGGCTTCCTAGTGGGTAACCCAGAGTTCTTATCAACAGCCCATGCTCACCAGAGACTAACCCAACCTCCCAGGGGTTACCCAGGCTTTCCAGAATTCCAAGTGAGGCACCCAGAATTCTTACGAAATACCCAGACTTTCTATAGCTTACCCAGTCTTTCCAGACTTCCAAGTGAGGAAGACAGAATTCTTACGATACACCCAGACTTCCCAGAGCTTACCCAGGATTTCCAGAATTCCGTGTGGGGAACCCAGAATTCTTACGAAATACCCTGAATTCCCAGGGGTTACTCAGTCTTTGCAGACTTTCTAATGAATAACCCAGAATTCTTATGAACTACCAATGTTCCCCAGAGTCTATCCCAAACCTCCCAGAGGTTACCCAGCCTTTCCAGAAATCCGCGTGGGGAACCCAGAATTCTTACGAAATACCCAGACTTCCCAGGGCTTAGCCAGGCTTTCCAGACTTCCAAGTGAGGAACCCAGAATTCTTATGAACTACCCATGCTCCTCAGAACCTATCCCAACCTCCCAGATGTTACCCAGGCTTTCCAGACTTCCAAGTGGGGAACCCAGAATTGTTACGAAATACCCAGATTTGCCAGGGCTTACTCAGGCTTTGCAGACTTTGTGGTGAGTAACCCAGGATTCTTATGAACTACCGATGCTCCCCAGAGTCAATCCCAAACCTCCCAGAGGTTACCCAGGCTTTCCAGACTTCCAAGTGGGGAAGCCAGAATTGTTACGAAATGCCCAGACTTTCGAGGGCTTACCCAGGCTTTCCAGAATTCCGCGTGGGGAACCCAGAATTCTTACGAAATATCCAGACTTCCCAGGGGTTACTCAGGCTTTGCAGACTTTCTAGTGAGTAGCTCAGAATTCGTATGAACTACCCATGCTCCCCAGAGACTAACCCAGACTTCCCAGTGCTTACCCAGGCTTTCCAGACTTCCAAGTGAGGAACCCAGAATTCTTACGATACACCCAGACTTCCCAGAGCTTACCCAGGCTTTCCAGAATTCCGCGTGGGGAACCCAGAATTCTTACGAAATATCCAGACTTCCCAGGGGTTACTCAGTCTTTGCAGACTTTCTAATGAGTAACCCAGAACTCTTATGAACTACCAATGTTCCCCAGAGTCTATCCCAAACTTCCCAGAGGTTACCCAGCCTTTCCAGAAATTCGCGTGGGGAACCCAGAATTCTTACGAAATACCCAGACTTCCCAGGGCTTACCCAGGCTTTCCAGTCTTCCAAGTGAGGAACCCAGAATTCTTATGAAATACCCAGACTTCCCAGGGGTTACTCAGGCTTTGCAGACTTCCTAGTGAGTAACCCAGAGTTCTTATGAACTACCCATGCTCCTCAGAGCCTATCCCAACCTCCCAGAGGTTACCCAGGCTTTCCAGACTTCCAAGTGAGGAACCCAGAATTCTTATGAAATACCCAGACTTCCCAGGGGTTACTCATACTTTGCAAACTTTCTAGTGAGTAGCGCAGAATCCTTATGAACTACTCATGCTCCCCAGAGGCTAACCCAGACCTCCCAGAGGTTACCCAGGCTTTCCAGAATTCCAAGTGAGGAACCCAGAATTCTTATGAAATACCCAGACTTCCCAGGGGTTACTCATACTTTGCAAACTTTCTAGTGAGTAGCGCAGAATCCTTATGAACTACTCATGCTCCCCAGAGGCTAACCCAGACCTCCCAGAGGTTACCCAGGCTTTCCAGAATTCCACGTGGGGAACCCAGAATTCTTACGAAATACCCAAACTTTCCAGGGGTTACTCAGGCTTTGCAGACTTTTTAGTGAGTAACGCAGAATCCTTATGAACTACTGATGCTCCCCAGAGACTAACCCAGACCTCCCAGAGGTTACCCAGGCTTTCCACAATTCCAAGTGGGGAGCCCAGGATTCTTACGTACTACCCAGACTTTCCAGGGCATACCCAGTCTTTCCAGGCTTCCTAGTGGGTAACCCAGAGTTCTTATCAACAGCCCATGCTCACCAGAGACTAACCCAACCTCCCAGGGGTTACCCAGGCTTTCCAGAATTCCAAGTGAGGCACCCAGAATTCTTACGAAATACCCAGACTTTCTATAGCTTACCCAGTCTTTCCAGACTTCCAAGTGAGGAAGACAGAATTCTTACGATACACCCAGACTTCCCAGAGCTTACCCAGGATTTCCAGAATTCCGCGTGGGGAACCCAGAATTCTTACGAAATACCCAGAATTCCCAGGGGTTACTCAGTCTTTGCAGACTTTCTAATGAATAACCCAGAATTCTTATGAACTACCAATGTTCCCCAGAGTCTATCCCAAACCTCCCAGAGGTTACCCAGCCTTTCCAGAAATCCGCGTGGGGAACCCAGAATTCTTACGAAATACCCAGACTTCCCAGGGCTTAGCCAGGCTTTCCAGACTTCCAAGTGAGGAACCCAGAATTCTTATGAACTACCCATGCTCCTCAGAACCTATCCCAACCTCCCAGATGTTACCCAGGCTTTCCAGACTTCCAAGTGGGGAACCCAGAATTGTTACGAAATACCCAGACTTCCCAGGGGTTACTCAGTCTTTGCAGACTTTCTAATGAGTAACCCAGAATTCTTATGAACTACCAATGTTCCCCAGAGTCTATCCCAAACCTCCCAGAGGTTACCCAGCCTTGCCAGAAATCCGCGTGGGGAACCCAGAATTCTTACGAAATACCCAGACTTCCCAGGGCTTAGCAAGGCTTTCCAGACTTCCAAGTGAGGAACCCAGAATTCTTATGAACTACCCATGCTCCTCAGAACCTATCCCAACCTCCCAGATGTTACCCAGGCTTTCCAGACTTCCAAGTGGGAAACCCAGAATTGTTACGAAATGCCCAGACTTCCCATGGGTTACCCAGGCTTTCCAGACTTCCACGTGAGGAACCCAGAATTCTTACGAAATACCCAGACTTCCCATGGGTTACCCAGGCTTTGCAGACTTCCCTGTGAGGAACCCAAAATTCTTACCAAATACCCAGACTTCCCAGGGGTTACCCAAGCTTTCCAAACTTCCAAGTGAGGAACCCAGAACTCTTGTGAACTACCCATGCTCCCCAGAGACTAACCCAGACCTCGCAGAGGTTACCCTAGCTTTCCAGACTTCCAAGTGGGGAACCCAGGATTCTTACGAAATACCCAGACTTCCCAAGGGTTACCCAGGCTTTCTAAACTTCCACGTGAATAACCCAGAGTTCTTACGAAATGCCCAGACTTCCCATGGGCTACCCAGGCTTTCCAGACTTCCAAGTGAGGAACCAAGAATTCTTATGAAATACCCAGACTTCCCAGAGGTTACTCAGGCTTTGCAGACTTTGTAGTGAGTACCCCAGAATTCTTATGATCGACCCATGCTCCCCAGAGACTAACCCAGACCTCCCAGAGGTTACACAGGCTTTCCAGACTTCCACGTGAGGAACCCAAAATTCTTACAAAATACCCATACTTCCCAGAGTTTACTCAGGCTCTGCAGACTTTGTAGTGAGTAACCCAGAATTCTTATGAACTACCTATGCTCGCCAGAGTCTATCCCAAACCTCCCAGAAGTTACCGAGGCTTTCCAGACTTCCAAATGAGGAACCCAGAACTCTTATGAACTACCCATGCTCCCCAGAGACTAACCCAGACCTCGCAGAGGTTACCCGGGCTTTCCAGACTTCCAAGTGGGGAACCCAGGAGTCTTACGAAATACCCAGACTTCCCAAGGGTTACCCAGGCTTTCTAAACTTCCACGTGAATAACCCAGAGTTCTTACGAAATGCCCAGACTTCCCATGGGCTACCCAGGCTTTCCAGACTTCCAAGTGAGGAACCCAGAATTCTTTTGAAATACCCAGACTTCCCAGAGGTTACTCAGGCTTTGCAGACTTTGTAGTGAGTACCCCAGAATTCTTATGATCGACCCATGCTCCCCAGAGACTAACCCAGACCTCCCAGAGGTTAGACAGGCTTTCCAGACTTCCACGTGAGGAACCCAAAATTCTTACGAAATACCCATACTTCCCAGAGTGTACTCAGGCTTTGCAGACTTTGTAATGAGTAACCCAGAATTCTTATGAACTACCTATGCTCGCCAGAGTCTATCCCAAACCTCCCAGAAGTTACCGAGGCTTTCCAGACTTCCAAGTGGGGAACCCAGAATTGTTACGAAATGCCCAGACTTCCCAGGGCTTAACCAGGCTTTCCAGACTTCCAAATGAGGAACCCAGAATTCTTACTATACACCCAGACTTCCCAGAGCTTACCCAGGCTTTCCAGAATTCCAATTGATTAACCCAGAATTCTTACGAAATACCCAGTTTTTCCAGGGCTTACTCAGGCTTTGCAGACTTTGTAGTGAGTAACCCAGGATTCTTATGAACTACCGATGCTCCCCAGAGTCAATCCCAAACCTCCCAGAGGTTACCCAGGCTTTCCAGACTTCCAAGTGGGGAACCCAGAATTGTTACGAAATGCCCAGACATTCCAGGGCTTACCCAGCCTTTCCAGACTTCCAAGTGACGAACCCAGAATTCTTACGAAATTCTCAGACTTACCATGCTTTATTCAGACTTTCTAAACTTCCTGGTGAGTAACCCAGAATTCTTATGAACTACCAATGTTCCCCAGAGTCTATCCCAAACCTCCCAGAGGTTACCCAGGCTTTCCAGAATTCCGCGTGGGGAACCCAGAATTCTTACGAAATATCCTGACTTCCCAGGGCTCAGTTTGCAGACTTTCTGATGAGTAACCCAGAATTCTTATGAACTACCAATGTTCCTCAGAGTCTATCCCAAACCTCCCAGAGTTTACCCAGCCTTTCCAGAAATTCGCGTGGGGAACCCAGAATTCTTACGAAATACCCAGACCTCCCAGGGCTTACCCAGGCTTTCCAGACTTCCAAGTGAGGAACCCAGAATTGTTACGAAATGCCCAGACTTCCCATGGGTTACCCAGGCTTTCCAGTCTTCCAAGTGAGGAACCCAGAATTCTTATGAAGTACCCATACTTCCCAGGGGTTACTCAGGCTTTGCAGACTTTCTAGTGAGTAACGCAGAATCCTTATGAACTACTCATGCTCCCCAGAGACTAACCCAGACCTCCCAAAGGTTACCCAGACTTTCCAGAAATCCAAGTGGTGAACCCAGGATTCTTACACACTACCCAGACTTTCCAGGGCTTAAACAGTCTTTCCAGACTTCCTAGTGGGTAACCCAGAATTCTTATGGACTACCCATGCTCCTCAGAGCCTATCCCAACCTCCCAGAGGTTACCCAGGCTTTCCAGACTTCTAAGTGAGGAACCCAGAATTCTTACGAAATACCCAGACTTCCCAGGGGTTACTCATACTTTGCAGACTTTCTAGTGAGTAACTCAGAATCCTTATGAACTACTCATGCTCCCCAGAGACTAACCCAGATCTCCCAGAGGTTACCCAGGCTTTCCAGAATTCCACGTGGGGAACCCAGAATTCTTACGAAGTACCCAGACTTCCCATTGGTTACCCAGGTTGTGCAGACTTGCAAGTGAGGCACCCAGAATTCTTATGAAATACCCAGACTTCGCAGGGGTTACTCAGGCTTTGCAGACTTTCTAGTGAGTAACCCAGAATTGTTATGAACTACCCAGACTTTCCAGGGCTTACCCAGTCTTTCCAGACTTCCTAGTGAGTAACCCAGAGTTCTTATGAACTACCCATGCTCCTAGAGCCTATCCCAACCTCCCAGAGGTTACCCAGGCTTTCCAGACTTCCAAGTGAGGAACCCAGAATTCTTATGAAATACCCAGACTTCCCAGGGGTTACTCATACTTTGCAAACTTTCTAGTGAGTAGCGCAGAATCCTTATGAACTACTCATGCTCCCCAGAGACTAACCCAGACCTCCCAGAGGTTACCCAGGCTTTCCAGAATTCCACGTGGGAACCCAGAATTCTTACGAAATACCCAGACTTTCCAGAGGTTACTCAGGCTTTGCAGACTTTTTAGTGAGTAACGCAGAATCCTTATGAACTACTGATGCTCCCCAGAGACTAACCCAGACCTCCCAGAGGTTACCCAGGCTTTCCAGAATTCCAAGTGGGTAACCCAGAGTTCTTATCAACAACCCATGCTCACCAGAGACTAACCCAACCTCCCAGAGCTTACCCAGGATTTCCAGAATTCCGCGTGGGGAACCCAGAATTCTTACGAAATACCCAGACTTCCCAGGGGTTACTCAGTCTTTGCAGACTTTCTAATGAGTAATCCAGAATTCTTATGAACTACCAATGTTGCCCAGAGTCTATCCCAAACCTCCCAGAGATTACGCAGCCTTTCCAGAAATCCGCGTGGGGAACCCAGAATTCTTACGAAATACCCAGACTTCCCAGGGCTTAGCCAGGCTTTCCAGACTTCCAAGTGAGGAACCCAGAATTCTTATGAACTACCCATGCTCCTCAGAACCTATCCCAACCTCCCAGATGTTACCCAGGCTTTCCAGACTTCCAAGTGGGGAACCCAGAATTGTTACGAAATACCCAGACTTCCCAGGGGTTACTCAGTCTTTGCAGACTTTCTAATGAGTAACCCAGAATTCTTATGAACTACCAATGTTCCCCAGAGTCTATCCCAAACCTCCCAGAGGTTACCCAGCCTTTCCAGAAATCCGCGTGGGGAACCCAGAATTCTTACGAAATACCCAGACTTCCCAGGGCTTAGCCAGGTTTTCCAGACTTCCAAGTGAGGAACCCAGAATTCTTATGAACTACCCATGCTCCTCAGAACCTATCCCAAACTCCCAGAAGTTATCCAGGCTTTCCAGACTTCCAAGTGGGGAACCCAGAATTGTTACGAAATGCCCAGACTTCCCATGGGTTACCCAGGCTTTCCCGACTTCCAGGTGAGGAACCCAGAATTCTTACGAAATACCCAGACTTCCCATGGGTTACCCAGGCTTTGCAGACTTCCCTGTGAGGAACCCAAAATTCTTACCAAATACCCAGACTTCCTAGGGGTTACCCAAGCTTTCCAAACTTCCAAGTGAGGAACCCAGAACTCTTATGAACTACCCATGCTCCCCAGAGACTAACCCAGACCTCGCAGAGGTTACCCGGGCTTTCCAGACTTCCAAGTGGGGAACCCAGGAGTCTTACGAATTACCCAGACTTCCCAAGGGTTACCCAGGCTTTCTAAACTTCCACGTGAATAACCCAGAGTTCTTACGAAATGCCCAGACTTCCCATGGGCTACCCAGGCTTTCCAGACTTCCAAGTGAGGAACCCAGAATTCTTATGAAATACCCAGACTTCCCAGAGGTTACTCAGGCTTTGCAGGCTTTGTAGTGAGTACCCCAGAATTCTTATGATCGACCCATGCTCCCCAGAGACTAACCCAGACCTCCCAGAGGTTAGCCAGGCTTTCCAGACTTCCACGTGAGGAACCCAAAATTCTTACGAAATACCCATACTTCCCAGAGTGTACTCAGGCTTTGCAGACTTTGTAGTGAGTAACCCAGAATTCTTATGAACTACCTATGCTCGCCAGAGTCTATCCCAAACCTCCCAGAAGTTACCGAGGCTTTCCAGACTTCCAAGTGGGGAACCCAGAATTGTTACGAAATGCCCAGACTTCCCAGGGCTTAACCAGCATTTCCAGACTTCCAAGTGAGGAACCCAGAATTCTTACGAAATTCTCAGACTTACCAGGCTTTATTCAGACTTTCTAAACTTCCTGGTGAGTAACCCAGAATCCTTATGAACTACCCATGCTCCCCAGAGACTAACCCAGACTTCCCAGGGCTTACCCAGGCTTTCCAGACTTCCAAGTGAGGAACCCAGAATTCTTACGATACACCCAGACTTCCCAGAGCTTACCCAGGCTTTCCAGAATTCCGCGTGGGGAACCCAGAATTCTTACGAAATATCCTGACTTCCCAGGGGTTACTCAGTCTTTGCAGACTTTCTGATGAGTAACCCAGAATTCTTATGAACTACCAATGTTCCTCAGAGTCTATCCCAAACCTCCCACAGGTTACCCAGCCTTTCCAGAAATCCAAGTGGTGAACCCAGGATTCTTACATACTACCCAGACTTTCCAGGGCTTTAACAGTCTTTCCAGACTTCCTAGTGAGTAACCCAGAATTCTTATGGACTACCCATGCTCCTCAGAGCCAATCCCAACCTCCCAGAGGTTACCCAGGCTTTCCAGAATTCCACGTGGGGAACCCAGAATTCTTACGAAGTACCCAGACTTCCCATTGGTTACCCAGGTTGTGCAGACTTGCAAGTGGGGAACCCAGAATTGTTACGAAATGCCCAGACTTCCCATGGGTTACCCAGGCTTTCCAGACTTCCAGGTGAGGAACCCAGAATTCTTATGAACTACCCATGCTCCTGAGAGACTAACCCAGACCTCCCAGAGGTGACCCAGGCTTTACAGACTTCCACGTGAGGAACCCAGAATTCTTACGAAATACCCAGACTTCCCATGGGTTACCCAGGCTTTGCAGACTTCCCTGTGAGGAACCCAAAATTCTTACCAAATACCCAGATTTCCCAGGGGTTACCCAAGCTTTCCAAACTTCCAAGTGAGGAACCCAGAACTTTTATGAACTACCCATGCTCCCCAGAGACTAACCCAGACCTCGCAGTTTACCCGGGCTTTCCAGACTTCCAAGTGGGGAACCCAGGATTCTTACGAAATACCCATACTTCCCAAGGGTTACCCAGGCTTTCTAAACTTCCACGTGAATAACCCAGAGTTCTTACGAAATGCCCAGACTTCCCATGGGCTACCCAGGCTTTCCAGACTTCCAAGTGAGAAACCCTGAATTCTTATGAAATACCCAGACTTCCCAGAGGTTACTCAGGCTTTGCAGACTTTGTAGTGAGTACCCCAGAATTCTTATGATCGACCCATGCTCCCCAGAGACTAACCCAGACCTCCCAGAGGTTACACAGGCTTTCCAGACTTCCACGTGAGGAACCCAAAATTCTTACGATACACCCAGACTTCCCAGGGATTAACCAGGCTTTCCAGACTTCCAAATGCGGAACCCAGAATTCTTACGATACACCCAGACTTCCCAGAGCTTACCCAGGCTTTCCAGAATTCTGCGTGGGGAACCCAGAATTCTTATGAAATACCCAGACTTCCCAGAGGTTACTCAGGCTTTGCAGGCTTTGTAGTGAGTACCCCAGAATTCTTATGATCGACCCATGCTCCCCAGAGACTAACCCAGACCTCCCAGAGGTTAGACAGGCTTTCCAGACTTCCACGTGAGGAACCCAAAATTCTTACGAAATACCCATACTTCCCAGAGTGTACTCAGGCTTTGCAGACTTTGTAGTGAGTAACCCAGAATTCTTATGAACTACCTATGCTCGCCAGAGTCTATCCCAAACCTCCCAGAAGTTACCGAGGCTTTCCAGACTTCCAAGTGGGGAACCCAGAATTGTTACGAAATGCCCAGACTTCCCAGGGCTTAACCAGGCTTTCCAGACTTCCAAATGAGGAACCCAGAATTCTTACTATACACCCAGACTTCCCAGAGCTTACCCAGGCTTTCCAGAATTCCGCGTGGGGAACCCAGAATTCTTATGAAATACCCAGATTTCCCAGGGGTTACTGAGGGTTTGCAGACTTTCTAGTGCGTAAAGCAGAATTATTATGAACTACCCATGCTTCCCATAGACTAACCCAGACCTCCCAGAGGTTACCCAGGCTTTTCAGACTTCCAAGTGGGGAACCCAGAATTCTTACGAAATACCCGGACTTCCCAGGGGTTAGTCAAGCTTTGCAGACTTTCTAGTGAGTAACCCAGGATTCTTGTGAACTACCCATTCTCTCCAGAGACTAACTCAGACCTCCCAGAGGTTACCCAGGATTTCCAGCCTTCCAAGTGGGGAACGCAGGATTCTTACGTAATACCCAGACTTTCCAGGTCTTACGTAGTCTTTCCAGACTTCCTAGTGAGTAACCCAGAATTTTTATGAACTACCCATGCTCCCCAGAGGCTAACTTAGACACCCCAGAGGTTACCCAGGCTTTCCAGACTTCCAAGTGATTAACCCAGAATTCTTACGAAATACCCAGATTTGCCAGGGCTTACTCAGGCTTTGCAGACTTTGTAGTGAGTAACCCAGGATTCTTATGAACTACCGATGCTCCCCAGAGTCAATCCCAAACCTCCCAGAGGTTACCCAGGCTTTCCAGACTTGCAAGTGGGGAACCCAGAATTGTTACGAAACGCCCAGACTTCCCATGGGTTACCCAGGCTTTCCAGACTTCCAGGTGAGGAACCCATAATTCTTATGAACTACCCATGCTCCTCAGAGACTAACCCAGACCTCCCAGAGGTGACCCAGGCTTTCCAGACTTCCACGTGAGGAACCCAGAATTCTTACGAAATACCCAGACTTCCCATGGGTTACCCAGGCTTTGCAGACTTCCCTGTGAGGAACCCAAAATTCTTACCAAATACCCAGATTTCCCAGGGGTTACCCAAGCTTTCCAAACTTCCAAGTGAGGAACCCAGAACTCTTATGAACTACCCATGCTCCCCAGAGACTAACCCAGACCTCGCAGAGTTTACCCGGGCTTTCCAGACTTCCAAGTGGGGAACCCAGGATTCTTACGAAATACCCATACTTCCCAAGGGTTACCCAGGCTTTCTAAACTTCCACGTGAATAACGCAGAGTTCTTACGAAATGCCCAGACTTCCCATGGGCTACCCAGGCTTTCCAGACTTCCAAGTGAGAAACCCTGAATTCTTATGAAATACCCAGACTTCCCAGAAGTTACTCAGGCTTTGCAGACTTTGTAGTGAGTACCCCAGAATTCTTATGATCGACCCATGCTCCCCAGAGACTAACCCAGACCTCCCAGAGGTTACACAGGCTTTCCAGACTTCCACGTTAGGAACCCAAAATTCTTACGATACACCCAGACTTCCCAGGGCTTAACCAGGCTTTCCAGACTTCCAAATGCGGAACCCAGAATTCTTACGATACACCCAGACTTCCCAGAGCTTACCCAGGCTTTCCAGAATTCTGCGTGGGGAACCCAGAATTCTTATGAAATACCCAGATTTCCCAGGGGTTACTCAGGCTTTGCAGACTTTCTAGTGCGTAAAGCAGAATTATTATGAACTACCCATGCTTCCCATAGACTAACCCAGACCTCCCAGAGGTTACCCAGGCTTTTCAGACTTCCAAGTGGGGAACCCCGAATTCTTACGAAATACCCAGACTTCCCATGGGTTACCCAGGCTTTTCAGACTTCCAGGTGAGGAACCCAGAATTCGTATGAAATTCCCAGACTTCCCAGGGGTTAGTCAAGCTTTGCAGACTTTCTAGTGAGTAACCCAGGATTCTTGTGAACTACCCATTCTCTCCAGAGACTAACTCAGACCTCCCAGAGGTTACCCAGGCTTTCCAGACTTCCAAGTGAGAAACGCAGGATTCTTACGTAATACCCAGACTTTCCAGGTCTTACGTAGTCTTTCCAGACTTCCAAGTGAGGAACCCAGAATTCTTACGAAATACCCAGATTTGCCAGGGCTTACTCAGGCTTTGCAGACTTTGTAGTGAGTAACCCAGGATTCTTATGAACTACCGATGCTCCCCAGAGTCATCCCAAACCTCCCAGAGGTTACCCAGGCTTTCCAGACTTCCAAGTGGGGAACCCAGAATTGTTACGAACTGCCCAGACTTTCCAGGGCTTACCCAGTCTTTCCAGACTTCCTAGTGAGTAACCCAGAATTCTTATGAACTACCAATGTTGCTCAGAGTCTATCCCAAACCTCCCAGAGGTTACCCAGGCTTTCCAGACTTCCAAGTGAGGGACCCAGAGTTCTTATGAAATACCCAGACTTCCCAGTGGTTACTCATACTTTGCAAACTTTCTAGTGAGTAACCCAGGATTCTTATGAACTACTCATGCTCCCCAGAGACTAACCCAGATCTCCCAGAGGTTACCCAGGCTTTCCAGAATTCCACGTGGGGAACCCAGAATTCTTACGAAATACCCAGACTTCCCATTGGTTACCCAGGTTGTGCAGACTTGCTAGTGAGGAACCCAGAATTCTTATGAATTACCCAAACTTCGCAGGGGTTACTCAGGCTTTGCAGACTTTCTAGTGAGTAACCCAGAATTCTTTATGAACTACCCAGACTGTCCAGGGCTTACCTACTTCCTAGTGAGTAACCCAGAATTCTTATGAACTACCAATGTTGCTCAGAGTCTATCCCAAACCTCCCAGAGGTTACCCAGGCTTTCCAGACTTCTAAGTGAGGAACCCAGAATTCTTATGAAATACCCAGACTTCTCAGGGGTTACTCATACTTTGCAGACTTTCTAGTGAGTAACGCAGAATCCTTATGAACTACTCATGCTCCCCAGAGACTAACCCAGATCTCCCAGAGGTTACCCAGGTTTTCCAGAATTCCACGTGGGGAACCCAGAATTCTTACGAAATACCCAGACTTCCCATTGGTTACCCAGGTTGTGCAGACTTGCAGGTGAGGAACCCAGAATTCTTATGAAATACCCAAACTTCGCAGGGGTTACTCAGGCTTTGCAGACTTTCTAGTGAGTAACCCAGAATTCTTATGAACTACCCAGACTTTCCAGGGCTTACCCAGTCTTTCCAGACTTCCTAGTGAGTAACCCAGAATTCTTATGAACTACCCATGCTCCTCAGAGCCTATCCCAACCTCCCAGAGGTTACCCAGGCTTTCCAGACTTCCAAGTTAGGAACCCAGAGTTCTTATGAAATACCCAGACTTCCCAGTGGTTACTCATACTTTGCAAACTTTCTAGTGAGTAACCCAGGATTCTTATGAACTACTCATGCTCCCCAGAGACTAACCCAGATCTCCCAGAGGTTACCCAGGCTTTCTAGAATTCCAAGTGGGGAACCCAGGATTCTTACGAACTACCCAGACTTTCCAGGGCTTACATAGTCTTTCCAGGCTTCCTAGTGGGTAACCCAGAGTTCTTATAAACAACCCATGCTCACGAGAGACTAACCCAACCTCCCAGGGGTTACCCAGGCTTTCCAGACTTCCAAGTGAGGCACCCAGAATTCGTACGAAATACCCAGACTTTCTAGGGCTTACCCAGTCTTTCCAGACTTCCAAGTGAGGAACCCAGAATTCTTACGAAACACCCAGACCGTCCAGGACCTACCCAGGCTTTCCAGGCTTCCAAGTGAGGAACCAGGATTCTTACGTACTACCCAGACTTTCCAGGGCTTACATTGTCTTTCCAGGTTTCCTAGTGGGTAACCCAGAGTTCTTATAAACAACCCATGCTCACCAGAGACTAACCCAACCTCCCAGGGGTTACCCAGGCTTTCCAGACTTCCAAGTGAGGCACCCAGAATTCTTTCGAAATACCCAGACTGTCCAGGGCTTACCCAGTCTTTCCAGACTTCCTCGTGAGTAACCCAGAATTCTTATGAACTACGCATGCTCCTCAGAGCCTATCCCAACCTCCCAGAGGTTACCCAGGCTTTCCAGACTTCCAAGTGAGGAACCCAGAATTCTTATGAAATACCCAAACTTCCCAGGGGTTACTCATACTTTGCAAACTTTCTAGTGAGTAACGCAGAATCCTTATGAACTACTCATGCTCCCCAGAACCTAACCCAGACCTCCCAGAGGTTACCCAGGCTTTCCAGAATTCCAAGTGGGGAACCCAGGATTCTTACGTACTACCCAGACTTTCCAGGGTTTACATAGTCTTTCCAGGCTTCCTAGTGGGTAACCCAGAGTTCTTATAAACAACCCATGCTCACCAGAGACTAACCCAACCTACCATGGGTTACCCAGGCTTTCCAGACTTCCAAGTGAGGCACCCAGAATTCTTACGAAATACCCAGACTTTCTAGGGCTTACCCAGTCTCTCCAGACTTCCAAGTGAGGAACCCAGAATTCTTACGAAACACCCAGACCGTCCAGGACCTACCCAGGCTTTCCAGACTTCCATGTGAGGAACCATGAATTCTTACGAAATACATAGATTTCCCATGGGTTACCCAGGCTTTCTCAACTTCCAAGTGATGAACCCAGAATTCTTACGTAATTCCCAGACTTCCCGCCGGGTACCCAGGCTTTCCAAACCTCCTAGGGAGTAACGCAGGATTCCTAGGAACTACTAAGTCCCTTCACGGACTAACCTATACTTCCCAGGGGTTAGCCAGGCTTTGCACACTTTGTAGTGAGTAACGCAGAATTCTGATGAACTACCCATGCCCCTCAGAGCCTATCCCAACCTCCCAGAGGTTACCCATACTTTCCAGACTTCCAAGTGGGTAACCCAGAATTGTTACGAAATACCCAGACTTCCCAGGGCTTAACCAGGCTTTCCAGACTTCCAAATGAGGAACCCAGAATTTTTACGATACACACAGACTTCCCAGAGCTTACCCAGGCTTTCCAGAATTCCGCGTGGGGAACCCAGAATTCTTATGAAATACCCAGATTTCCCAGGGGTTACTCAGGCTTTGCAGACTTTCTAGTGCGTAAAGCAGAATTATTATGAACTACCCATGCTTCCCATAGACTAACCCAGACCTCCCAGAGGTTACCCAGGCTTTTCAGACTTCCAAGTGGGGAACCCAGAATTCTTATGAACTACCAATGTTCCTCAGAGTATATCCCAAACCTCCCAGAGGTTACCCAGCCTTTCTAGAAATTCGCGTGGGGAACCCAGAATTCTTACGAAATACCCAGAATTCCCAGGGCTTACCCAGGCTTTCCAGACTTCCAAGTGAGGAACCCAGAATTGTTACGAAATGCCCAGACTTCCCATGGGTTACCCAGGCTTTCCAGTCTTCCAAGTGAGGAACCCAGAATTCTTATGAAATAACCATACTTCCCAGGGGTTACTCAGGCTTTGCAGACTTTCTAGTGAGTAACGCAGAATCCTTATGCACTACTCATGCTCCCCAGAGACTAACCCAGACCTCCCAAAGGTTACCCAGGCTTTCCAGAAATCCAAGTGGTGAACCCAGGATTCTTACATACTACCCAGACTTTCCAGGGCTTAAACAGTCTTTCCAGACTTCCTAGTGAGTAACCCAGAATTCTTATGGACTACCCATGCTCCTCAGAGCCTATCCCAACCTCCCAGAGGTTACCCATTCTTTCCAGACTTCTAAGTGGGGAACCCAGAATTCTTATGAAATAATCAGACTTCCCAGGGGTTACTCATACTTTGCAGACTTTCTAGTGAGTAACGCAGAATCCTTATGAACTACTCATGCTCCCCAGAGACTAGCCCAGATCTCCCAGAGGTTACCCAGGCTTTCCAGAATTCCACGTGGGGAACCCAGAATTCTTACGAAGTACCCTGACTTCCCATTGGTTACCCAGGTTGTGCAGACTTGCAAGTGAGGAACCCAGAATTCTTATGAAATACCCAGACTTCGCAGGGGTTACTCAGGCTTTGCAGACTTTCTAGTGAGTAACCCAGAACTCTTATGAACTACCCATGCACCCCAGAGACTAACCCACACCTCGCAGAGGTTACCCGGGCTTTCCAGACTTCCAAGTGGGGAACCCAGGATTCTTACGAAATACCCAGACTTCCCAAGGGTTACCCAGGCTTTCTAAACTTCCACGTGAATAACCCAGGGTTCTTACGAAATGCCCAGACTTCCCATGGGCTACCCAGGCTTTCCAGACTTCCAAGTGAGGAACCCAGAATTCTTATGAAACACCCAGACTTCCCAGAGGTTACTCAGGCTTTGCAGACTTTGTAGTGAGTACCTCAGAATTCTTGTGATCGACCCATGCTCCCCAGAGGCTAACCCAGACCTCCCAGAGGTTACACAGGCTTTCCAGACTTCCACGTGAGGAACCCAAAATTCTTACGAAATACCCATACTTTCCAGATGTTACTCAGGCTTTGCAGACTTTGTAGTGAGTAACCCAGAATTCTTATGAACTACCTATGCACGCCAGAGTCTATCCCAAACCTCCCAGAGGTTACCGAGGCTTTCCAGACTTCCAAGTGGGGAACCCAGAATTGTTACGAAATGCCCAGACTTCCCAGGGGTTAACCAGGCTTTCCAGACTTCCAAATGAGGAACCCAGAATTCTTACGGTACACTCAGACTTCCCAGAGCTTACCCAGGCTTTCCAGAATTCTGCGTGGGGAACCCAGAATTCTTATGAAATACCCAGATTTCCCAGGGGTTACTCAGGCTTTGCAGACTTTCTAGTGAGTAACGCAGAATCCTTATGAACTACTGATGCTCCCCAGAGACAAACCCAGACCTCCCAGAGGTTACCCAGGCTTTCCAGACTTCTAAGTGAGGAACCCAGAATTCTTATGAAATACCCAGACTTCTCAGGGGTTACTCATACTTTGCAGACTTTCTAGTGAGTAACGCAGAATCCTTATGAACTACTCATGCTCCCCAGAGACTAACCCAGATCTCCCAGAGGTTACCCAGGTTTTCCAGAATTCCACGTGGGGAACCCAGAATTCTTACGAAATACCCAGACTTCCCATTGGTTACCCAGGTTGTGCAGACTTGCAGGTGAGGAACCCAGAATTCTTATGAAATACCCAAACTTCGCAGGGGTTACTCAGGCTTTGCAGACTTTCTAGTGAGTAACCCAGAATTCTTATGAACTACCCAGACTTTCCAGGGCTTACCCAGTCTTTCCAGACTTCCTAGTGAGTAACCCAGAATTCTTATGAACTACCCATGCTCCTCAGAGCCTATCCCAACCTCCCAGAGGTTACCCAGGCTTTCCAGACTTCCAAGTTAGGAACCCAGAGTTCTTATGAAATACCCAGACTTCCCAGTGGTTACTCATACTTTGCAAACTTTCTAGTGAGTAACCCAGGATTCTTATGAACTACTCATGCTCCCCAGAGACTAACCCAGATCTCCCAGAGGTTACCCAGGCTTTCTAGAATTCCAAGTGGGGAACCCAGGATTCTTACGAACTACCCAGACTTTCCAGGGCTTACATAGTCTTTCCAGGCTTCCTAGTGGGTAACCCAGAGTTCTTATAAACAACCCATGCTCACGAGAGACTAACCCAACCTCCCAGGGGTTACCCAGGCTTTCCAGACTTCCAAGTGAGGCACCCAGAATTCGTACGAAATACCCAGACTTTCTAGGGCTTACCCAGTCTTTCCAGACTTCCAAGTGAGGAACCCAGAATTCTTACGAAACACCCAGACCGTCCAGGACCTACCCAGGCTTTCCAGGCTTCCAAGTGAGGAACCAGGATTCTTACGTACTACCCAGACTTTCCAGGGCTTACATTGTCTTTCCAGGTTTCCTAGTGGGTAACCCAGAGTTCTTATAAACAACCCATGCTCACCAGAGACTAACCCAACCTCCCAGGGGTTACCCAGGCTTTCCAGACTTCCAAGTGAGGCACCCAGAATTCTTTCGAAATACCCAGACTTTCTAGGGCTTACCCAGCCTTTCCAGACTTCCAAGTGAGGAACCCAGAATTCTTACGAAACACCCAGACCGTCCAGGACCTACCCAGGCTTTCCAGACTTCCAAGTGAGGAACCATGAATTCTTACGAAATACCCAGATTTCCCATGGGTTACCCAGGCTTTCTCAACTTCCAAGTGATGAACCCAGAATTCTTACGTAATTCCCAGATTTCCCGCCGGGTACCCAGGCTTTCCACACCTCCTAGGGAGTAACGCAGGATTCCTAGGAACTACTAAGTCCCTCCACGGACTAACCTATACTTCCCAGGGGTTAGCCAGGCTTTGCACACTTTGTAGTGAGTAACGCAGAATTCTGATGAACTACCCATGCCCCTCAGAGCCTATCCCAACCTCCCAGAGGTTACCCATACTTTCCAGACTTCCAAGTGAGTAACCCAGAATTCTTATGGACTACCCAGACTTTCCAGGGCTTACCCAGTCTTTCCAGACTTCCTAGTGAGTAACCCAGAATTCTTATGAACTACCCATGCTCCTCAGAGCCTATCCCAACCTCCCAGAGGTTACCCAGGCTTTCCAGACTTCCAAGTGAGGAACCCAGAGTTCTTATGAAATACCCAGACTTCCCAGTGGTTACTCATACTTTGCAAACTTTCTAGTGAGTAACCCAGGATTCTTATGAACTACTCATGCTCCCCAGAGACTAACCCAGATCTCCCAGAGGTTACCCAGGCTTTCCAGAATTCCACGTGGGGAACCCAGAATTCTTACGAAATACCCAGACTTCCCATTGGTTACCCAGGTTGTGCAGACTTGCAAGTGAGGAACCCAGAATTCTTATGAAATACCCAAACTTCGCAGGGGTTACTCAGGCTTTGCAGACTTTCTAGTGAGTAACCCAGAATTCTTATGAACTACCCAGACTTTCCAGGGCTTACCCAGTCTTTCCAGACTTCCTAGTGAGTAACCCAGAATTCTTATGAACTACCCATGCTCCTCAGAGCCTATCCCAACCTCCCAGAGGTTACCCAGGCTTTCCAGACTTCCAAGTGAGGAACCCAGTATTCTTATGAAATACTCAGACTTCCCAGGGGTTACTCATACTTTGCAAACTTTCTAGTGAGTAACCCAGGATTCTTATGAACTACTCATGCTCCCCAGAGACTAACCCAGATCTCCCAGAGGTTACCCAGGCTTTCCAGAATTCCACGTGGGGAACCCAGAATTCTTACGAAATACCCAGACTTCCCATTGGTTACCCAGGTTGTGCAGACTTGCAAGTGAGGAACCCAGAATTCTTATGAAATACCCAAACTTCGCAGGGGTTACTCAGGCTTTGCAGACTTTCTAGTGAGTAACCCAGAATTCTTATGAACTACCCAGACTTTCCAGGGCTTACCCAGTCTTTCCAGACTTCCTAGTGAGTAACCCAGAATTCTTATGAACTACCCATGCTCCTCAGAGCCTATCCCAACCTCCCAGAGGTTACCCAGGCTTTCCAGACTTCCAAGTTAGGAACCCAGAGTTCTTATGAAATACCCAGACTTCCCAGTGGTTACTCATACTTTGCAAACTTTCTAGTGAGTAAACCAGGATCCTTATGAACTACTCATGCTCCCCAGAGACTAACCCAGATCTCCCAGAGGTTACCCAGGCTTTCCAGAATTCCAAGTGGGGAACCCAGGATTCTTACGAACTACCCAGACTTTCCAGGGCTTACATAGTCTTTCCAGGCTTCCTAGTGGGTAACTCAAAGTTCTTATAAACAACCCATGCTCACGAGAGACTAACCCAACCTCCCAGGGGTTACCCAGGCTTTCCAGACTTCCAAGTGAGGCACCCAGAATTCTTACGAAATACCCAGACTTTCTAGGGCTTACCCAGTCTTTCCAGACTTCCAAGTGAGGAACCCAGAATTCTTACGAAACACCCAGACCGTCCAGGACCTACCCAGGCTTTCCAGACTTCCAAGTGAGGAACCATGAATTCTTACGAAATACCCAGATTTCCATGGGTTACCAAGGCTATCTCAACTTCCAAGTGATGAACCCAGAATTCTTACGTAATTCCCAGACTTCCCGCCGGGTACCCAGGCTTTCCAAACCTCCTAGGGAGTAACGCAGGATACCTAGGAACTACTAAGTCCCTCCACGGACTAACCTATATTTCCCAGGGGTTAGCCAGGCTTTGCACACTTTGTAGTGAGTAACGCAAAATCCTTATGAACTACTCATGCTCCCCAGAACCTAACCCAGACCTCCCAGAGGTTACAAAGGCTTTCCAGAAATCCAAGTGGGGAACCCAGGATTCTTACGTACTACCCAGACTTTCCAGGGCTTACATAGTCTTTCCAGGCTTCCTAGTGGGTAACCCAGAGTTCTTATAAACAACCCATGCTCACCAGAGACTAACCCAACCTCCCAGGGGTTACCCAGGCTTTCCAGACATCCAAGTGAGGCACCCAGAATTCTTACGAAATAACCAGACTTTCTAGGGCTTACCCAGTCTTTCCAGACTTCCAAGTGAGGAACCCATAATTCTTACGAAACACCCAGACCGTCCAGGACCTACCCAGGCTTTCCAGACTTCCAAGTGAGGAACCATGAATTCTTACGAAATACCCAGATTTCCCATGGGTTACCCAGGCTTTCTCAACTTCCAAGTGATGAACCCAGAATTCTTACGTAATTCCCAGACTTCCCGCCGGGTACCCAGGCTTTCCACACCTCCTAGGGAGTAACGCAGGATTCCTAGGAACTACTAAGTCCCTCCACGGACTAACCTATACTTCCCAGGGGTTAGCCAGGCTTTGCACACTTTGTAGTGAGTAACGCAGAATTCTGATGAACTACCCATGCCCCTCAGAGCCTATCCCAACCTCCCAGAGGTTACCCATACTTTCCAGACTTCCAAGTGGGGAACCCAGAATTGTTACGAAATACCCAGACTTCCCAAGGGTTACCCAGGCTTTCTAAACTTCCACGTGAGGAACCCAGAATTCTTACGAAATGCCCCAGACTTCCCATGGGTTACCCAGGCTTTCCAGACTTTCAAGTGAGGAACTCAGAATTCTTATGAATTACCCAGACTTCCCAGGGGTTACTCAGGCTTTGCAGACTATCTAGTGAGTAACACAGAATTCTTATGAACTACCCATGCTCGCCAGAGACTAACCCAAAACTCCCAGAGGTTACCCAGGCTTTTTAGACTTCCATGTGGGGAACCCAGAATTCTTACGAAATGCCCCAGACTTCCCATGGCTTACCCAGGCTTTCCAGACTTCCAAGTGAGGAACCCAGAATTCTTATGAATTACCCAGACTTCCCAGGGGTTACTCAGGCCTTGCAGACTATCTAGTGAGTAACCCAGAATTCTTATAAACTACCCATGCTCGCCAGAGGCTAACCCAGACCTCCCAGAGGTTACCCAGGCTTTTTAGACTTCCAAGTGGGGAACCCAGAATTCTTAAGAAATACCCAGACTTCCCAGGGGTTACCCAGGCTTTGCAGACTTTCTAGTGAGTAACCCAGAATTCTTGTGAACTACCCATGCTCCCCAGAGGCTAACCCAGACTTCCCAGGGCTTACCCAGGCTTTCCACACATCCAAGTGCGGAACCCAGAATTCTTACGATACACCCAGACTTCCCAGAGCTTACCCAGGTTGTGCAGACTTGCAAGTGAGGAACCCAGAATTCTTATGAAATACCCAAACTTCGCAGGGGTTACTCAGGCTTTGCAGACTTTCTAGTGAGTAACCCAGAATTCTTGTGAACTACCCATGCTCCCCAGAGGCTAACCCAGACTTCCCAGGGCTTACCCAGGTATTCCACACATCCAAGTGCGGAACCCAGAATTCTTACGAAATACCCAGACTTCCCATTGGTTACCCAGGTTGTGCAGACTTGCAAGTGAGGAACCCAGAATTCTTATGAAATACCCAAACTTCGCAGGGGTTACTCAGGCTTTGCAGACTTTCTAGTGAGTAACCCAGAATTCTTATGAACTACCCAGACTTTCCAGGGCTTACCCAGTCTTTCCAGACTTCCTAGTGAGTAACCCAGAATTCTTATGAACTACCCATGCTCCTCAGAGCCTATCCCAACCTCCCAGAGGTTACCCAGGCTTTCCAGACTTCCAAGTGAGGAACCCAGAGTTCTTATGAAATACCCAGACTTCCCAGTGGTTACTCATACTTTGCAAACTTTCTAGTGAGTAACCCAGGATTCTTATGAACTACTCATGCTCCCCAGAGACTAACCCAGATCTCCCAGAGGTTACCCAGGCTTTCCAGAATTCCACGTGGGGAACCCAGAATTCTTACGAAATACCCAGAGTTCCCATTGGTTACCCAGGTTGTGCAGACTTGCAAGTGAGGAACCCAGAATTCTTATGAAATACCCAAACTTCGCAGGGGTTACTCAGGCTTTGCAGAATTTCTAGTGAGTAACCCAGAATTCTTATGAACTACCCAGACTTTCCAGGGCTTACCCAGTCTTTCCAGACTTCCTAGTGAGTAACCCAGAATTCTTATGAACTACCCATGCTCCTCAGAGCCTATCCCAACCTCCCAGAGGTTACCCAGGCTTTCCAGACTTCCAAGTGAGGAACCCAGTATTCTTATGAAATACTCAGACTTCCCAGGGGTTACTCATACTTTGCAAACTTTCTAGTGAGTAACCCAGGATTCTTATGAACTACTCATGCTCCCCAGAGACTAACCCAGATCTCCCAGAGGTTACCCAGGCTTTCCAGAATTCCACGTGGGGAACCCAGAATTCTTACGAAATACCCAGACTTCCCATTGGTTACCCAGGTTGTGCAGACTTGCAAGTGAGGAACCCAGAATTCTTACGAAATACCCAAACTTCGCAGGGGTTACTCAGGCTTTGCAGACTTTCTAGTGAGTAACCCAGAATTCTTATGAACTACCCAGACTTTCCAGGGCTTACCCAGTCTTTCCAGACTTCCTAGTGAGTAACCCAGAATTCTTATGAACTACCCATGCTCCTCAGAGCCTATCCCAACCTCCCAGAGGTTACCCATACCTTCCAGACTTCCAAGTGGGGAACCCAGTATTGTTACGAAATACCCAGACTTCCCAAGGGTTACCCAGGCTTTCTAAACTTCCACGTGAGGAACCCAGAATTCTTACGAAATGCCCCAGACTTCCCATGGGTTACCCAGGCTTTCCAGACTTCCAAGTGAGGAACTCAGAATTCTTATGAATTACCCAGACTTCCCAGGGGTTACTCAGGCCTTGCAGACTATCTAGTGAGTAACCCAGAATTCTTATGAACTACCCATGCTCGCCAGAGACTAACCCAGACCTCCCAGAGGTTACCCAGGCTTTTTAGACTTCCAAGTGGGGAACCCAGAATTCTTAAGAAATACCCAGACTTCCCAGGGGTTTCCCAGGCTTTGCAGACTTTCTAGTGAGTAACCCAGAATTCTTGTGAACTACCCATGCTCCCCAGAGGCTAACCCAGACTTCCCAGGGCTTACCCAGGCTTTCCACACATCCAAGTGCGGAACCCAGAATTCTTACGATACACCCAGACTTCCCAGAGCTTACCCAGGATTTCCAGAATTCCGCGTAGGGAACCCAGAATTCTTACGAAATACCCAGACTTCCCAGGGGTTACTTAGTCTTTGCAGACTTTCTAATGAGTAAAACAGAATGTTCCCCAGAGTCTATCCCAAACCTCCCAGAGGTTACCCAGCCTTTCCAGAAATCCGCGTGGGGAACCCAGAATTGTTACGAAATACCCAGATTTCCCAGGGGTTACTCAGGCTTTGCAGCCTTTCTAGTGAGTAAAGCAGAATTATTATGAACTACCCATGCTTCCCATAGACTAACCCAGACCTCCCATAGGTTACAGAGGCTTTCCAGACTTCCAAGTGGGTATCCCAGAATTCTTACGAAATACCCAGACTTACCAGGCTTTATTCAGACTTTCTAAACTTCCTGGTGAGTAACCCAGAATTCTTATGAACTACCCATGCTCCCCAGAGACTAACCCAGACCTCCCAGGGCTTACCCAGGGTTTTCAGACTTCCAAGTTAGGAACCCAGAATTCTTACGAAATACCCAGATTTCCCAGCGGTTACTCAGGCTTTGCAGACTTTCTAGTGAGTAAAGCACCAGACTTTCTAGGGCTTACTCAGTCTTTCCAGACTTCCAAGTGAGGAACCCAGAATTCTTACGAAACACCCAGACCGTCCAGGACCTACCCAGACTTTCCAGACTTCCAAGTGAGGTACCATGAATTCTTACGAAATACCCAGATTTCCCATGGGTTGCCCAGGCTTTCCAGACTTCCAAGTAAGGAACCCAGAGTTCTTATCAACTACCCATGCTCCCCAGAGATTAACCCATCCTCCCAGGGCTTACCCAGTCTTTCCAGACTTCCAAGTGAGGAACCCAGAGTTCTTATCAACTACCCATACTCCCCAGAGGCTAACCCAGCCTCCCAGGGGTTACCCAGGATTTCCAGACTTCCAAGTAAGGAACCGAGAATTCCTACGAAATACCCAGACTTTCCAGGGCTAACCCAGTCTTTCCAGACTTCCAACTGAGAAACCCAGAATTCGTACAAAACACCCAGACCGTCCAGGGCCTACCCAGGCTTTCCAGACTTCCAAGTGAGGAATCCTGAATTCTTACGAAATACCCAGACTTCCCATGGGTTACCCAGGCTTTCTAAACTTCCAAGTGAGGAACCCAGAATTCTTGCGAAATACCCAGACTTCCCATGGATCACCCAGGCTTTGCAGACTTCCACGTGAGGACCCCAGAATTCTTAGTAACTACCCAGACTACCAGGGGCCTATCCAAACTTCCCATGTTTTACCCAGTCTTTCCAGACTTCATAGTGAGTAACCCAGAATTATTATGAACTACCCATGCTCCCCAGAGACTAACCCAGTCATCCCAGAGGTTACACAGACTTCCAAGTGGGGAACCCAGATTTCTTACAAAATACCCAGACTTCCCAGGGCTTACCCAGTCTTTCCAGACTTCCAAGTGAGGAACCCAGAATTCTTACGAAACACCCAGACTTCGCAGGGCTTACCCAGGCTGTGCAGACTTCCAAGTGAGTAAAACAGAATTCTTACGAAATACCCAGACTTCCCAGGGGTTACCCAGTATTTGTAGACTTTCTAATGAGTAACCCAGTATTCTTATGAACTGCCCATGCTCCCCATAGTCTATCCCAAACCTCCCAGAGGTTACCCAGGCTTTCCAGAATTCCACGTGGGGAACCCAGAATTCTTACAAAATGCCCAGACTTCCCAGGGCTTACCCATGTTTTGCAGACTTCCAAGTGAGAAACCCAGAATCCTTACGAAACACCCAGACTTCCCAGAGCTTACCCAGGCTTTCCAGACTTCCACGTGAGGAACCCAGAATTCCAAGTGGGGAACCCAGAATACTTATGAAATACCCAGACTTCCCATGGGTTACCCAGGCTTTCCAGACTTCCAAGTGGGGAACCCAGAATACTTATGAAATACCCAGACTTCCCAGGACTTTCCAGACTTCCTAGTGGGTAACCCAGAGTTTCTATCAGCTACCCATGCTCCCCAGAGACTAACCCAGAATTCCCAGGGGTTGCCCAGGCTTTCCAGACTTCCAAGTGAGGAACCCAGAATTATTATGAAATACCCAGACTTCCCAGGGGTTACTCATACTTTGCAGACTTTCTAGTGAGTAACGCAGAATCCTTATGAACTACTCATGCTCCCCAGGGGTTACTCAGGCTTTGCAGACTTTCTAGTGAGTAACCCAGAATTCTTATAAACTACCAATGCTCCCCAGAGTCTATCCCAAACCTCCCAGAGGTTACCCAGGCTTTCCAGAATTCCGCGTGGGGAACCCAAAATTCTTACGAAATACCCAGACCTCCCAGGGGTTACCCAGGCTTTCTATACTTCCAAGTGATGAACCCAGAATCCTTACGAAATAAACCAGACTTCCTAGCGGGTACCCAGACTCGCCAGACTCCCTAGGGAGTAACCCAGAGTTCCTAGGAATTACTCAGACTCTCCACGGACTAACCGAGACTTCCTAGGGGTTACCCAGGCTTTCCAGAATTCCACGTAAGGAACCCATAATTCTTACGAAATACCCAGACTTCCCATGGGTTACCCGGGCTTTCCTAGGGAGTAACCCAGAGTTACTAGGAGCTGCTCAGATTCTCCACGGACTAACCTAGTGTTGATAGGGGTTACCTAGGCTTTCCAGGCTTCCACGTGAGGAACCCAAAATTCTTACGAAATACCCAGACCTCCCAGGGGTTACCCAGGCTTTCTATACTTCCAAGTGATGAACCCAGAATCCTTACGAAATAAACCAGACTTCCTAGCGGGTACCCAGACTCGCCAGACTCCCTAGGGAGTAACCCAGAGTTCCTAGGAACTACTCAGACTCTCCACGGACTAACCGAGACTTCCTAGGGGTTACCCAGGCTTTCCAGACTTCCACGTAAGGAACCCATAATTCTTACGAAATACCCAGACTTCCCATGGGTTACCCGGGCTTTCCTAGGGAGTAACCCAGAGTTACTAGGAGCTGCTCAGATTCTCCACGGACTAACCTAGTGTTGATAGGGGTTACCCAGGCTTTCCAGGCTTCCACGTGAGGAACCCAAAATTCTTACGAAATACCCAGACCTCCCAGGGGTTACCCTGGCTTTCTATACTTCCAAGTGATGAACCCAGAATCCTTACGAAATAAAACAGACTTCCTAGCGGGTACCCAGACTCGCCAGACTCCCTAGGGAGTAACCCAGAGTTCCTAGGAACTACTCAGAATCTCCACGGACTAACCGAGACTTCCTAGGGGTTACCCAGGCTTTCCAGAATTCCACGTAAGGAACCCATAATTCTTACGAAATACCCAGACTTCCCATGGGTTACCCGGGCTTTCCTAGGGAGTAACCCAGAGTTACTAGGAGCTGCTCAGATTCTCCACGGACTAACCTAGTGTTGATAGGGGTTACCCAGGCTTTCCAGGCTTCCACGTGAGGAACCCAGAATTCTTACGAAATACCCAGACTTCCCATGGGTTACCCATCCTTTGCAGACTTCCATGTGAGAAACTGTTATGAACTACCCATGCTCCCCAGAGACTAACCCAGACCTCGCAGAGGTTACCCAGGTTTCCAGACTTCCAAGTGGGGAACCCAGGATTCTTACGAAATACCCAGACCTCCCAAGGGTTACCCAGGCTTTCCAGACTTCAAAGTGAGGAACCCAGAATTCTTATGAAATACCCAGACTTCCCAGGGGTTACTCAGGCTTTGCAGACTATCTAGTGAGTAACCCAGAATTGTTATGAACTACCCATGCTCGCCAGAGACTAACACAGACTTCCCAGGGCTTACCCAGGCTTTCCAGACTTCCAAGTGAGGAACCCAAAATTCTTACGATACACCCAGACTTCCCATAGCTTACCCAGGCTTTCCAGAATTCCGCGTGGGGAACCCAGAATTCTTACGAAATACCCAGACTTCCCAGGGGTTACTCAGTCTTTGCACACTTTCTAATGAGTAACCCAGAATTCTTATGAACTACCAATGTTCCCCAGAGTCCATCCCAAACCTCCCAGAGGTTACCCAGCCTTTCCAGAAATCCGCGTGGGGAACCCAGAATTCTTACGAAATACCCAGACTTCCCAGCGCTTACCCAGGCTTTCCAGACTTCCAAGTGAGGAACCCAGAATTATTATGAATTACCCATGCTCCTCAGAGCCTATCCCAACCTCCCAGAGGTTACCCTGGCTTTCCAGACTTCCAAGTGGGGAACCCAGAATTGTTACGAAATGCCCAGACTTCCCATGGGTTACCCAGGCTTTCCAAACTTCCAAGTGAGGAACCCAGAACTGTTATGAACTACGCATGCTCCCCAGAGACTAACCCAGACCTCGCAGAGGTTACCCAGGTTTCCAGACTTCCAAGTGGGGAACCCAGGATTCTTACAAAATACCAAGACTTCCCAAGGGTTACCCAGGCTTTCCAGACTTCCAAGTGAGGAACCCATAATTCTTGTGAAACACCCAGACCGTCCAGGGCCTACCCAGGCTTTCCAGACTTCCAAGTGAGGAACCCTGAATTCTTACGAAATACCCACACTTCCCAAGGGTTACCCAGGCTTTCTAAACTTCCACGTGAGTAACACTGAATCCTTATTTATTTATTTATTTATTTATTTATTTATTTATTTATTTATTTATTTATTTTTATTTATTTATTTATTTATTTTTTATTTATTTATTTATTTATTTCCATACAGGCTTGCAGCCTTTTTACATGGAATCCTAGGAAAAGTATAATATATAATTAAATAATGATAATGATAGGTATGACAATGAAGCAGGTACAAAAAAAAGAAAAATAATACAATATAAATAATTGTGAAGATTGCATTATTAGAATGTCAGGGTTGCAGTAACAGGAAATTCACCACTTTATCTTGAAATGTCCAGTAGTTATCAAAAAATATATCCATATTTACGTTTGTAGAGATGTTGTTTATCGATTTTAACATAGAAATCAGGGGGGTAAGGGGCGTTTGTGATCTATATGGAATCGCATACAATGAAGTGAATCTCGTTGGCCTATAGGGAACTCTTAACCCACACAGAGCTAGAAGATCACTGCAATTTATGCCGTTATTCCATAGTTTGCAGCAGAACATTATTGTATGGTATTGCCTACGAGTGTTTAGGGATAGTATCTGAAATGTGTTGCGTAAGTATGTTGTTCTAATATGACTGTAATGTGGATAGACACCATGTTGCTTAAAGTATAGGTACCTCAGAAACTTGTTTTGGACTTTTCAAGCAAGTAATTCTGGTACACCGAATATGGATTCCATATTATGCAGCAGTATTCTAATTTGGATCTTACTAGTGAATTATATAATATTATTAGGGTTTTGATGTGTCTGAACGAGTTGGAGTTCCGAATGATGAAGGCTAGCATTCGGTGAGAATCGGCAACAATTTTTTGGATATGATCGGTAAAACTTAATTTCATATCTAGGGTTACTCCCAGATCTTTTATTGTATCTGTTCTTTTCAATGGTGTTTATTCATGGTGTAATCACAAATTAGTGGTGTTACTTTTTTACTAAAGGTAACTATAAAGCATTTGGATGTATTAAAGTGAAGTTTATTAGTAATACTCCATTGCACTATATTACCGATAACCATTTGCAACTCATGCGAATCTGCATCACAGGTCATTTCTTTGTACAACTTAATGTCATCAGCAAATAGAAGGCAGTTAGAATTTTTAATTGCTGCTGGTAAATCATTGATAAACATTAGAAAAAATAGTGCACCCAAATTAGAGCCCTGAGGTACTCCAGAATAAGCCGGATATCTTTCACAGTGCAAATTGTTAATCCAAATCTAGAAATTTCTATTGTTAAGATATTCCGCAAATAGTTGTAAAGAAGGTCCGTCTACTCCAAAGCGACTCATTTTTTCCAATAGCATATCGAGATCTACTTTATCGAATGCTTTGACAAAATCTGTGTATACAGCGTCCACTTGGGTTTTCCTTTCAAAAGCGTTGTAGACATCATTGGTAAAAGTAAAAAGATTACTGGTTGTCGACCTTTTAGGCATAAAACCATGCTTCGAGCTGACTATTTGCCCCTGCACGTGTGTAAATAGTTTTCTATAAATAATTTGTTCAAATACTTTTCCTGGGGAATATAGAATTGCTATAGGTCGATAGTTTTCAATTTTAGATTTTTCACCAGATTTGAAAATGGGACAGATTTTAGACGTTTTCCATGAATCAGGAAACGTACTCGTTGCTACTATTAGATTGTATATATGCAATAGCGGTGTTATAAATAATTCCGCGCATCCCTTTAGTACATATGGTGGTATTTTAACAGGACCAGCCGATTTTTTGGGCTTGGGACGTTTTATGGCCTCTTTGTAATCTAAGGGAGTAATGGTACCGATAACAAGGTGTTGCAGGAGTCATGAGACAAGTTGAACCTAGATGTATTATATAACGCGCGCTGATCTGAGAATATTATTGCGGCGCGTGTATTGTTCCAAGTTGTCTAATTTTTCATGATATTGACGGGAAATTTCACTAATTCGTTTTTCGTTTTGTTGTTTTATTAATTCTAGTTGATCATTGAGCTTAGCGGACATTTTCTCAACGATCTTATTTATAAAATCATCGTTGACTAGCGAAATAAGTGCGTCTAGTACTATTTCTTTAATTTCGGCTCTGTTATCGCGAGTGAAACCCATTTTTTCTTGTTGTATATTGTGATGGTTTCAGATAAGTATGTATATTGCACTAATTATCTCTATTACACTGCGTTGAACACCTTATACAGAGAAATTTTCCAAGAGCACCAAACACACACGTCTACTCGCTTGCCGTACCCATCACCTATTCTTCTTATGAACTACCCATGCTCCCCAGAGACTAACCCAGACATCCCAGAAATTACCCCGGCTTTCCAGACTTCCAAGTGGGGAACGCAGGATTCTTACACAGACTTCCCAGGGGTTACCCAGGCTTTGCAGACTTTGTAGTGAGTAACCCAGAATTCTTATGAACTACCCATGCACCCCAGAGTCAATCCCAAACCTCCCAGAGATTACCCAGGCTTTCCAGACTTCCAAGTGAGGAACCCAGAATTCTTACGAAATACCCAGACTTCCCAGGCCTTACCCAGACTTTCCAGACCTTCACGTGAGGAACCCAGAATTCGTAAGAAATAGCCAGACCTCCCAGAGGTTACCCAGGTTTAACAGACTTCCACGTGTGGAACCCATAATTCTTACGTAATACCCAGACTTCCCAGGGGTTACCAAGGCTTTGCAGACTTTGTAGTGAGTAACCCACAATTCTTATGACTACCAATGATCCCCAGAGTCTATCCCAAACCTCCCAGGGGTTACCCAGGCTTTGCAGACTTTGTAGTGAGTAACCCAGAATTCTTATGAACTGCCCATGATCCCCAGAGTCTATCCCAAACCTCCCAGAGGTTACCCAGACTTTCCAGAATTTCACGTGGGGAACCGAGAATGCTTACAAAATACCCAATCTTCCCAGGGCTTACCCAGGTTTTCCAGACCTCCAAGTGGGGAACCCAGCGTTGTTACGAAATGTCCAGACTTCCCATGGGTTACCCAGGCTTTCCAGTCTTCCAAGTGAGGAACCCAGAATTCGTACGAAACACCCAGACTTCCCAGGGTATACCCAGGCTTTGCAGACTTTCTAGTGAGTAACCCAGAATTGTTATGAACTACCCATGCTCCCCAGTGTCTATCCCAAACCTCCCAGAGGTTACCCAGGCTTTCCACACCTCCAAGTGGGGAACCCAGAGTTGTTACGAAATGCGCAGGCTTCCCATGGGTTGCCCAGACTTCCAAGTGAGTAAAACGGAATTGTTACGAATTACCCAGACTTCCCAGGGCTTGCCCAGGCTTTGCAGATTTTCTAGTGAGTAACCCAGAATTGTTATGAACTACCCATGCTCCCCAGTGTCTATCCCAAACCTCCCAGGGGTTACCCAAGCTTTCCAGACTTCCAAGTGGTGAACCCAGGATTCTTACGAAATACCCAGACTTCCCAGGGCTTACCCAGGCTGTGCAGACTTCCAAGGGAGTAAAACAGAATTCTTACGAAATACCCAGTCTTCCCATGGGTTGCCCAGGCTTGCAGACTTCCAAGTGAGGAACCCAGAATTCTTACGAAACACCCAGATTACCCAGGCTGTGCAGACTTCCAAGGGAGTAAAACAGAATTCTTACGAAATACCCAGTCTTCCCATGGGTTACCCAGGCTTTGCAGACTTCCACATGAGGAATCCAGAATTCTTACGAAATACCCAGTCTTCCCAGAGCTTACCCAGGCTTTCCAGACTTCCAAGTGATTAACCCACAATTTTTATGAACTACCCATGATCCCCAGAGTCTATCCCAAACCTCGCAGGGCTTACCCAGGCCTTCCAGACTTCCAAGTGAGGGATCCCGAATTCTTATAAACTACCCATGCTCCCCAGAGACTAACTCAGACCTCCCAGAGGTTACCCAGGCTTTCCAGACTTCCAAGTAGGTAACCCAGAATTGTTACGAAATGCCCAGACTTGACATGGGTTACCCAAGCTTTCCAAACTTCCAAGTGAGGAAGCCAGAATTCTTATAAACTACCCAGACTTCCCAGGTGTTACCCAGTCTTTGTAGATTTCCAAGTGGTGAACCCAGAATTCTTAGATGTACCCAGGTTTGCAGACTTTCTAGTGAGTAACCCAGAATTCTTATGAACCACCCATGTTCTCCAGCGACTAAACCAGACCTCCCAGAGGTTACCCAGGCTTTCCAGACTTCCAAGTGAGGAACCCAGAATCCTTACGTGGAAGTCCGGAAATCCTGAGTAACCCTTGGGAATTGTATGTTAGTCCGTGGAGAGTCTGAGTAGTTCCTATGAATCCTGGGTTACTCCCTAGGAAGTCTGGAAAGTCCGGGTACCGGCTTGGAAGTCTGGGTTATTTCGTAAGGATTCTGGGTTCATCACTTGGAAGTCTAGAAAGCCTGGGTAACCCCTGGGAATTCTGGGTTGGCGCCTGGTAGTCTGAGTAGTAACTAAGAATTCTGGGTGATTCCCTAGGAAGTATAGAAATCCTGGGTAATCTCAGAGAAGCCTGAGAATTTCGTAAGAATTCTGGGTTCCTCACTTCGAAGTCTAGAAAGCCAGGGTAACCCCTAGGTAGTCTGCGTATTATGTAAGAATTCTGGATTCCTCACGTGGAAGTCTGGAAAGCCTGGGTAACCCCTTGGAAGTCTGGGTATTTCGAAAGAACTCTGGGTTCCCCACTTGGAATTCTGGAAAGCTTGGGTAACCTCTGGGGGGTTTGGGATAGACTGGGGAGCATGGGTAGTTCACAAGAATTCTCGGTTACTCACTAGAAAGTCTGCAAACCTGGGTATATCTAAGAATTCTGGGTTCACCACTTGGAAATCTAGAAAGACTGGGTAACCCCTGGGAAGTCTAGGTATTTCGTAAGAATTCTGGGTTCCTCACGTGGAAGTCTGCACAGCCTGGGTAACCCATGGGAAGTCTGGGTATTTCGTAAGAATACTGGATTCCTCACTTGGATGTCTGGACAGCTTGGGTAACCTCTGGGAGGTCTGGGTTAGTCTCTGGTGAGCATGGGTAGTTCATAAGAATTCTGGGTTACTCACTAGAAAGTCTGCAAAGCCTGGGTATATCTAAGAATTCTGGATCCACCACTTGGAAATCTAGAAAGACTGGGTAACCCCTGGGAAGTCTAGGTATTTCGTAAGAATTCTGGGTTCCTCACGTGGAAGTCTGCACAGCCTGGGTAACCCATGGGAAGTCTGGGTATTTCGTAAGAATTCTGGGTTCCCCACTTGGAAGTCTGGAATGCCTGGGTAACCTCTGGGAGGTCTGGGTTAACCTCTGGGGAGCATGGGTAGTTCATAAGAATTCTGGGTTACTCACTAGGAAGTCTGGAAAGACTAGGTAAACCCTGGGAAGTTTGGGTACTTCGCAAGAATTCTTTCTTCCTCACTTAGAAGTCTGGAAAGCCTGTTTAACCCCTTGGAAGTCTGGGTATTTCGTAAGAACTCTTGGTTCCTCACGTGGAAGTCTGCACAGCCTGCGTAACCCATAGGAAGTCTGGGTAATTCGTAACAATTCTGGGTTCCCCACTTGGAAGTCTGGAAATCCTGGGTAACCTCTGTTAGGTGTGGGTTAGTCCCTGGGGTGCATGGGTAGTTCATAATAATTCTGGGTTACTTACTAGGAAGTCTGCAAAGCCTGGGTATTGTAACGGTAGTTACAATAATTGTTAAATAAATAAGATGTTTTGTTGAGCAATATTAAAATTATGTTTATTAAATTGAAAATACAAATTGAAACTTGTTTATCCTGAATTATATCGTAACTATATCAACCCAAAACATGAAATCAAAGCGCACCCATTACACTACTCCCCCCTCCAAAAAAAGAAAACAAAAAAACCTATATATTTAAATAAATATAAATTTATATATTTATATATATATATTTTTTATATTTCTTTATATATTTAAATAAATATAAATTAAAGAAGTATTTTGGAGAGCAGTATTTAGAATATGTTTATTGTTTTTAATACAAAATAGAACTGATTATGAAATAAATATTTGTTACCATCCCAACCCAAAACATTAAATCAAAGCCAACCCATGAAACCATTACACTATCCCCCCTCCAAAAGAGAAAAGACAAAAATCTTTGGGTAAGTGAAAACTTTGGATGAACAGTGATGCTGAACATTCCAAGCTGCAAAACACTTGACCATCTTTTCAGAAAACAATTACAAATATAAAATTGAACATAAGTATAATAAATTTTCTTTTTTCTTTATTTCTTCGTTTCTTGTTGATGTTCGTTGCTTCCAATCTTGATGATAGTGGATACAAAAATATACAAAACTGAAAAAATCTCAAAAAAAGAAATTAGAAACAAAAATTGTTAATAATTGTGTGTATTAGTGTATTTGTATTAGAAGTGAAAATGAGTGAGTTTAGATTAAAAGTTTGTAAGTAGATTGTTAAACCAAGATGAATTCCGGTTTAGAGTCAAATTGCACAAATTTGATTATCATTATGTGGAACCATCTGGTGAAGAGAAAGTTAATATTTAATGGATATGAGTGTTGTATTTGTATTTGTTAATATTTAATGGAGGTGAATGTTGTATTTGCATGATTGAGTGAATTATAAGTAAGCATAAGAAGTTTGTAAGGTAGATTGTGAAGTTGGACTAATTAAGATAAATTCCGGTTAAGAGTCAAATTACGCAAATATTGATAATCAAAACCTGAGGAATTATCTGTTCGACTTACACAATTAATTAAGAAAGAGATGTAGATGTGTATTAGTTATGTTGAAATGTGTAATAATAAAAAGTAAAAAAATCATCGCCCCAATCATCCCAAAACAAATAAAAAACATTATTCCAAACAAAAAACCACTATCATCTACCCCAATCGTACCATAAATTAAATCCAAATCCATCCCATAACACTTTCCATATTATTTATTGACTTTATCCCCAAAAAATTCACTTCGCACCAACCAAAATTTAAAATAAAATGTTTGTAATTAATTTTGAAATTGATTTATGTCATATCTGACGTTTGACGTTTGAGTCCAATATTAAATGAATTTAAAAAAATAGCATTCAAGGAGTGTATAATATAAATTTAGAGTCTGTTAAATTGAAATAGAGAAATTAACACCATGACACTTATCTTTGATAATATCCAGTCGTTTTAATAGTAGTATCAAAACCATTACCATTTAAAATACAACCATATCAATATATCAGTAAATTTTTATCATTTTTCTTGTCCAAATCAGTCGGAGGGGTCACCAAATGTAACGGTTGTTACAATAATTGTTAAATAAATAAGATGTTTTGGAGAGCAATATTAAAATTATGTTTATTAAATTGAAAATACAAATTGAAACTTGTTTATCTTGAATTATATCGTAACTATATCAACCCAAAACATGAAATCAAAGCCCACCCATTACAGTATATCTAAGAATTTTGGGTTCCCACTTGGAATTCTGGAAAGCCTGGGTAACCTCTGGGATGACTGGGATAGCCTCTGGGGAGCATGGCTAGTTCATAATAATTCTGGGTTACTCACTAGGAAGTCTGGAAAGACTGGGTAAACCCTGGGAAGTCTGGGTTTTTCGTAAGAATTCTGTTTTACTCCCTTGGAAGTGTGCACAGCCTGGCTAAGCCCTGGGAAGTCTGGGTATTTCGTAAGAATTCTGTTTTACTCCCTTGGAAGTCTGCACAGCCTGTTTAAGCCCTGGGAAGTCTGGGTGTTTCGTAAGAATCCTGGGTTCCCCACTTGGAAGTCTGGAAAGCCTGGGTAACCTCTGGGAGGTCTGGGTTAGTCTCTGGGGAGCATGGGTAGTTCATAAGAGTTCTGGGTTCCTCACTTGGAAGTCTGGAAAGCTTGGGTAACCCCTGGCAAGTCTGGGTATTTGGTAAGAATCCTGGGTTCCTCACATGGAAGTCTGTAAAGCCTGGGTAACCCATGGGAAGTCTGCGTATTTCGTAAGAATTCTGCGTTCCTCACGTGGAAGTCTGGAAAGCCTGGGTAACCCCTAGGAAGAATCCTGGGTTCCTCACTTGGAAGTCTGGAAAGCTTGGGTAATCCCTGGGAAGTCTGGGTATTTGGTAAGAATCCTGGGTATCTCACTTGGAAATCTGGGAAGCCTGGGTAAGCCCTGGGAAGTCTGGGTATTTTGTAAGTATTCTGGGTTCCCCACTTGGAGGTCTGAAAAGCCTGGGTAACCTCTGGAAGGTTTGGGATAGACCCTGGGGAGCATGGGTAGTTCATAAGAATTCCGTTTTACTCACTTGGAAGTCTGCACAGCCTGGGCCAGCTCTGGGAAGTCTGGGTGTTTCGTAAGAATTCTGGGTTCCTCACTTGGAAGTCTGGAAAGCCTCGGTAAGCCCTGGGAAGTCTGGGTATTTCGTAAGGGTTCTGGGTTCCTCACTTGGAAGTCTGGAAAGCCTGGGTAAGCCCTGGGAAGTCTGGATACTTTGTAAGATCTCTGGGTTCCCCACGTGGAATTCTGGGAAGCCTGAGAATTTCGTAAGAATTCTGGGTTCCTCACTTGGAAGTCTGCAAAGCCTGGGTAACCCCTTGGAAGTCTGGGTATTTCGTAAGAACTCTGGGTTCCTCACTTGGAAGTCTGGAAAGCCTGGGTAACCCATGGAAAGTCTGGGTATTTCGCAAGAATTCTGGGTTCCCCATGTGGAATTCTGGAAAGCCTGGATAACCTCTGGGAGGTTTGGGATAGATCTGGGGAGCATGGGTATTTCATAAGCATTCTGGGTTACTCACGACAAAGTCTGGGTAGTTCGCAAGAATTCTGGGATCCCCATGTGGAATTCTGTAAAGACTGGGTAACCTCAAGGAGTTCTGGGTTAGTCCCCGGAGAACATGGGTGGTTCATAAGTATTCTGGGGTACTCACTAGAAAGTCTGCAAGGCCTGGCTATACCTAAGAATTCTGCGTTCACCACTTGGAAATCTAGAAAGACTGGGTAACCCCTGGGAAATCAGGGTATTTCGTAAGAATTCTGGGTTCCTCATGTGGAAGTCTGCACAGCCTGAGTAACCCATGGGAAGTCTGGGTAATTCGTAAGGATTCTGGGTTCATCACTTGGAAGTCTAGAAAGCCTGGGTAACCCCTGGGAATTCTGGGTGGGCGCCTGGTAGTCTGGGTAGTTACTAAGAATTCTGGGTGATTCCCTAGGAAGTTTAGAAATCCCGGGTAAGCTCACAGAAGCCTGAGAATTTCGTAAGAATTCTGGGTTCCTCACTTGGAAGTCTAGAAAGCCAGGGTAACCCCTAGGGAGTCTGGGTATTATGTAAGAATTCTGGATTCCTCACGTGGAAGTCTGCAAAGCCTGGGTAGCCCATGGGAAGTCTGGGCAATTTGTAACAATGCTGGGTTCCCCACTTGGAAGTCTGGAAAGCCTGGGTAAGAGCTGGGAAGTCTGGGTATTTCGTAAGAATTCTGGGTTCTTCACTTCGAAGTCTGGAAAGCCTGGGTAAGCCCTGGGAAGTCAGGGTATTTCGTAAGAATTCTGGGTTCCCCACTAGGAAGCCTGGAAAGGCGGGGTAACGTGTGCGAGATCTGGGTTAGTCTCTGGGGAGCATGGGTAGTTCATAAGGATTCTGGGTTACTCACTAGAAAGTCTGCAAAGCCTGAGTAACCCGTGGGAAGTCTGGGTATTTTGTAGGAATTCTGGGTTTCCCACGCGGAATTCTGGAAAGCCTGGATAACCTCTGGGAGGTTTGGGATAGACTCTGGGGAGCATGGTAGTTATAAGAATTCTGGGTTACTCAATAGGAAGTCTGGAAAGACTAGGTAAGCCTTGGAAAGTCTGGATATTACGTAAGAATCCTGGGTTCCCCACTTGCAAATCTCTCAAAGCCTGAGTAACTCCTGGGAAGCCTAGGTATTTCATAAGAATTCTGGGTTCCTCACTTGGAAGTCAGGAAAGTCTGGGTAAGCTCTGGGAAGTCTGGGTGTTTCGTAAGAATTCTGGGTTCCTCACTTGGACGTCTGGAAAGCCTGATTAAGAGCTGGGAAGTCTGGGTATTTCGTAAGAATTCTGGGTTCTTCACTTCGAAGTCTGGAAAGCCTGGGTAAGCCCTGGGAAGTCTGGGTATTTCGTAAGAATTCTGATTTCTACACGTGGAATTCTGGAAAACCTGGGTAACCCCTGGAAGTCAGGGAATTTCGTAAGAATTCTGAGTTCCTCACATGGAAGTCTGCAAAGCCTGGGTAACACATGGGAAGTCTGGGCATTTCGTAACAATTCTGGGTTCCCCACTTGGAAGTCTGGAAAGCCTGGGTAACCTCTGGGAAGTTCGGGATAGCCTCTGGTTAGCATGGGTAGTTCATAAGAATGCTGGGTTACTCACGACAAAGTCTGCAAAGCCTGGGTAAGCGCTGGGAAGTCTGGGTATTTCGTAAGATTTCTGGGTTACTCACTACAAAGTCTGCAAAGCCTGGGTCACCCATGGGAAGTCTGGGCATTTCGTAACAATTCTGGGTTCCCCACTTTGAAGTCTGGAAAGCCTGGGTAACCCCTGGGAAGTCAGGGTATTTCGTAAGAATTCTGGGTTCCTCACATGGAAGTCTGCAAAGCCTAGGTAACCTGTGGGAAGTTCGGGATAGCCTCTGGTTAGCATGGGTAGTTCAAAAGAATTCTGGATTACTCACGACAAAGTCTGCAAAGCCTGGGTAAGCGCTGGGAAGTCTGGGTATTTCGTAAGATTTCTGGGTTACTCACTACAAAGTCTGCAAAGCCTGGGTCACCCATGGGAAGTCTGGGCATTTCGTAACAATTCTGGGTTCCCCACTTTGAAGTCTGGAAAGCCTGGGTAACCTCTGGAAAGTTCGAGATAGACTCTGGGGATCATGGGTAGTTCACAAGAATTCTGGGTTACTCTATTCGAAGTCTGGAAAGTCTGGGTTATTTCGTAAGGATTCTGGGTTCTTCACTTGGAAGTCTAGAAAGCCTGGGTCACCCCTGGGAATTCTGGGTGGGCGCCTGGTAGTCTGGGTAGTTACTAAGAATTCTGGGTGATTCCCTAGGAAGTTTAGAAATCCCGGGTAAGCTCACAGAAGCCTGAGAATTTCGTAAGAATTCTGGGTTCTTCACTTGGAAGTCTAGAAAGCCAGGGTAGCCCATGGGAAGTCTGGGTATTTCGTAAGAATCCTGGGTTCCCCACTTGAATGTCTGGAAAGCCTGGGTAACCCCTGAGAATTGTAGCTTAGTCCGTGGAGGGTCTGCGTAGTTCCTAGGAATTCTGGATTACTCCCTAGGAAGTCTGGAAAGCTTGGGTAACCTCTGGGAGGTCTGGGTATTTCGTAAGAATTCTGGGTTCCTCACCTGGAAGTCTGCACTGTAACGAGGCGACTAACCGGTAGGCGAAAATTAAGAAGCAGATAAGTGGCTTCTGTTTTCGCTGAGGTCAGTCGTCCTCGTTGCGCTCCGAATTTCTCCGTCATTCCCACCCTGACGAAATTTCAAAGACTGCGCATCCATTCAGAGTGGGGAACGATACGCTCCCCTATAAAACCGGTGCGCAGCCCACTTTCGAGGAGAATTTTCTGACATCTTTCAGAGTCTAGAGAATTTGAGAAAGATTTCCGAACGAGATTCAAAGCTAGTTTGCCAACAAACTAACTTTGAACTCTTATTCCGTAGGTAAATTAATTCCGATTTGTTCTTCAAACAAGCCCCGGTTCTTTTGGAACATAGATTCAATTTACCAAAGCATTAATGCGAGTGGTTTCGGTTTACAAAGTAATACTTGGTTGAATATAAAGTAAAATTAATTTTTGGGATTAATTACCCGTTCATTTCCCGTTGATTGTTCATTAACCCCTTGTTTCACCGTTGGAGGACTTGGAGTTGTATGTGTATGGTCGTTTCGGCTGCAATGTGCAATCCAAGCTTCCTTTACTAATTAACAAGCAGTATTTGTGTTAAACAGTACAGTTGTTAATTAGGTCCCGTCTCAATCAAGTTTATGTACTAATTGCGTTGTTACGGTTACTCAGGCAAGTGAAATATATGCCTTACTGTCGCAACCCAATTGGTTTCGTAGATTTGGTGTTATTTGAACAATCAACCAGTATTTTGCCGTAATTAATTATTTCCTCCGTGAGGAAAGTAAAGGTTAGAACGAGTATTCTTTGTATACACCTGGACTCATCCGCATTAATACATTCCCGATTTTGAGTATCAATTAAAAGTAATTTCAAATACTTACCCGTATAATAAAATAATTCCGAGGTGTTTGCACCCACCTCTTGGTTCACTATTCACAAGTCCCGGCACTGTAATTTTCCCGAAAGCCAAAATTAGTGACGCCATTATACCGTCACCTTGTTGCGAACTTTCACCTGCTTTGCTTATAGTACGCAGCCCTGTCTGAGTGACAGATCTGGCGCACTCTCCCTGCAAAGTCCCGTTTACTCAACTAAATCTTAATTATCCTTGTTTTATTAACCGTTTCAGTTTATTTAATTATTCCTTATATAATTATCCTGTACATAAATGTAAATATTATCTATAATTATTCCGAATAATAAATTGTTATTAAGGTTTTAACTCTCCAGTTATTTATTTACCCCTTATTCCGAACCCTGGTCAACTCAAGAGCTACCCTAGTGCACTAATAAATTCTGTACGTCAGGGGGAACGTTACATGGCACCCGAGCAGGGTTGACATTCCCCAATTAGGTACAGGGCGCCCGATACTAGGTATGTTTGTATAATTTTTCCGCAACTGGAGAGAAACCTTTTAAATCCGTGTCATGCATAATTCTTTATTTTTATTTACAGAGTTTAACATGTTTAGTTTGTACAGTTTGTAGTAACCGACCCGACATCATGCCACCGTATTCCAGGTATCCAGGTATAATTTCTTCTGTTATTTAGAAACAGGAAGCCGTTGACATGCAGGACTACAATACTGTGATGACAGACCCATGGACCGCACCACCCAGAAATCCGCTTGTACCGCTGGTATGTGACGTCGTCCAACAATGGGGTGTCCGATTCAACGGAGAGGGTGATCCTGCCCCCTTCCTGGTAAGACTAAAAGAAATTACCCAGTACTACCAGTTCCCGCCTGATTCTGTTCTGCCCGTCCTACCGTTACTGCTGGAAGGGAAAGGTTTAGACTGGTACCGGAATAATAAACATAATTGGCATACCTTGTTCGATTTTGAGAGCGACTTCCGACTGTTCTACATGCCCAGCCGAATCCGAAATAGAACAGCCATCCGTCCTCGGCCGCTACCTGTCCAGCCGGATAAACCAGTCACCGCCGAAGAAAACCCGAAGTCCAGGTGTGAAGAAGGACCTCAAGTGATGGTTGCCACCACCGAAATTCCCGAGGCTCCATCGCGTTCGATCATCTCCACACCCACGACAACGTTGCCGACTCCAGGTCCCGAACAACATACCCGTGCACCAGTTGTGCAAGCTCCAGGTCCCAGTGTCGTTCCAGCCGCCGAGTTGACCGCTCCAGGTGAGGTGGTTATATTACAGCCGCTGGAGGAACAAGCCTGTATGAATCCAGGTACATTTAACTGCGAACCGGAACCTGAAAAACCTGATATGAAGATTGCTCCGCCAAAGAACAAGAAGAATTACCTGTCATCGCCGACCGTAGACTGTGTCCAGGTCCTCCGAGAGCCTCCATCGACTCCACCGTGCATAGCCATGGAGCAGGAAGAGTTTCGCCATCCGTTTCCCGTACCCGAGGAACTTCTTCCTGCTGCCAGCTTCCGTCCGTCCGGGATGGAGTCTTTGGAGATCCCAGCCATACCTCCTGTGGTGGTGCAAGTGCCGAGACCGAGCCAGAATTTCCCGTCCTCACCGCCGCATAAAATGCAAGTATCTTCCGTCCACAGCTCTGTTTCAGATTCCAGCTACTTTTTCGAACCACCGGACTACCGCCGGAATAAACAGTCCGACCGCCGAAGCCGCCGGAGGAAACCGCCGGTCCGCCGAAGACACCAGCCTCTCCGCCCGAGATACCAGTCAGGCCAGCAGCAAACCTGGGTTCTCCTGGAACACCAGCCGGCCCGTCGGCAGAACCAGCTTGCCCGCTTCAGCCGCCAGCCTGTCCGCCCGCCGGAAGCAAGTCCATCCGCCATGGAGACGAGCCCGTCAGCATAGGCATCACCATCCGCCCTGCAACTTGTATATATTTATATTTGATTTCTTTTTATTAACCTGTTTGATTTTTATTGTATATACCGTTTACTAACCGTCCTGTTTAATTTTTGTTTTAGTCCCGTAAGTTTTTTCTTTCCCCCCGGGAAGGGAGGAATGTAACGAGGCGACTAACCGGTAGGCGAATATTAAGAAGCAGATAAGTGGCTTCTGTTTTCGCTGAGGTCAGTCGTCCTCGTTGCGCTCCGAATTTCTCCGTCATTCCCACCCTGACGAAATTTCAAAGACTGCGCATCCATTCAGAGTGGGGAACGATACGCTCCCCTATAAAACCGGTGCGCAGCCCACTTTCGAGGAGAATTTTCTGACATCTTTCAGAGTCTAGAGAATTTGAGAAAGATTTCCGAACGAGATTCAAAGCTGGTTTGCCAACAAACTAACTTTGAACTCTTATTCCGTAGGTAAATTAATTCCGATTTGTTCTTCAAACAAGCCCCGGTTCTTTTGGAACATAGATTCAATTTACCAAAGCATTAATGCGAGTGGTTTCGGTTTACAAAGTAATACTTGGTTGAATATAAAGTAAAATTAATTTTTGGGATTAATTACCCGTTCATTTCCCGTTGATTGTTCATTAACCCCTTGTTTCACCGTTGGAGGACTTGGAGTTGTATGTGTATGGTCGTTTCGGCTGCAATGTGCAATCCAAGCTTCCTTTACTAATTAACAAGCAGTATTTGTGTTAAACAGTACAGTTGTTAATTAGGTCCCGTCTCAATCAAGTTTATGTACTAATTGCGTTGTTACGGTTACTCAGGCAAGTGAAATATATGCCTTACTGTCGCAACCCAATTGGTTTCGTAGATTTGGTGTTATTTGAACAATCAACCAGTATTTTGCCGTAATTAATTATTTCCTCCGTGAGGAAAGTAAAGGTTAGAACGAGTATTCTTTGTATACACCTGGACTCATCCGCATTAATACATTCCCGATTTTGAGTATCAATTAAAAGTAATTTCAAATACTTACCCGTATAATAAAATAATTCCGAGGTGTTTGCACCCACCTCTTGGTTCACTATTCACAAGTCCCGGCACTGTAATTTTCCCGAAAGCCAAAATTAGTGACGCCATTATACCGTCACCTTGTTGCGAACTTTCACCTGCTTTGCTTATAGTACGCAGCCCTGTCTGAGTTACAGATCTGGCGCACTCTCCCTGCAAAGTCCCGTTTACTCAACTAAATCTTAATTATCCTTGTTTTATTAACCGTTTCAGTTTATTTAATTATTCCTTATATAATTATCCTGTACATAAATGTAAATATTATCTATAATTATTCCGAATAATAAATTGTTATTAAGGTTTTAACTCTCCAGTTATTTATTTACCCCTTATTCCGAACCCTGGTCAACTCAAGAGCTACCCTAGTGCACAAATAAATTCTGTACGTCAGGGGGAACGTTACATGGCACCCGAGCAGGTTTGACATTCCCCAATTAGGTACAGGGCGCCCGATACTAGGTATGTTTGTATAATTTTTCCGCAACTGGAGAGAAACCTTTTAAATCCGTGTCATGCATAATTCTTTATTTTTATTTACAGAGTTTAACATGTTTAGTTTGTACAGTTTGTAGTAACCGACCCGACATCATGCCACCGTATTCCAGGTATCCAGGTATAATTTCTTCTGTTATTTAGAAACAGGAAGCCGTTGACATGCAGGACTACAATACTGTGATGACAGACCCATGGACCGCACCACCCAGAAATCCGCTTGTACCGCTGGTATGTGACGTCGTCCAACAATGGGGTGTCCGATTCAACGGAGAGGGTGATCCTGCCCCCTTCCTGGTAAGACTAAAAGAAATTACCCAGTACTACCAGTTCCCGCCTGATTCTGTTCTGCCCGTCCTACCGTTACTGCTGGAAGGGAAAGGTTTAGACTGGTACCGGAATAATAAATATAATTGGCATACCTTGTTCGATTTTGAGAGCGACTTCCGACTGTTCTACATGCCCAGCCGAATCCGAAATAGAACAGCCATCCGTCCTCGGCCGCTACCTGTCCAGCCGGATAAACCAGTCACCGCCGAAGAAAACCCGAAGTCCAGGTGTGAAGAAGGACCTCAAGTGATGGTTGCCACCACCGAAATTCCCGAGGCTCCATCGCGTTCGATCATCTCCACACCCACGACAACGTTGCCGACTCCAGGTCCCGAACAACATACCCGTGCACCAGTTGTGCAAGCTCCAGGTCCCAGTGTCGTTCCAGCCGCCGAGTTGACCGCTCCAGGTGAGGTGGTTATATTACAGCCGCTGGAGGAACAAGCCTGTATGAATCCAGGTACATTTAACTGCGAACCGGAACCTGAAAAACCTGATATGAAGATTGCTCCGCCAAAGAACAAGAAGAATTACCTGTCATCGCCGACCGTAGACTGTGTCCAGGTCCTCCGAGAGCCTCCATCGACTCCACCGTGCATAGCCATGGAGCAGGAAGAGTTTCGCCATCCGTTTCCCGTACCCGAGGAACTTCTTCCTGCTGCCAGCTTCCGTCCGTCCGGGATGGAGTCTTTGGAGATCCCAGCCATACCTCCTGTGGTGGTGCAAGTGCCGAGACCGAGCCAGAATTTCCCGTCCTCACCGCCGCATAAAATGCAAGTATCTTCCGTCCACAGCTCTGTTTCAGATTCCAGCTACTTTTTCGAACCACCGGACTACCGCCGGAATAAACAGTCCGACCGCCGAAGCCGCCGGAGGAAACCGCCGGTCCGCCGAAGACACCAGCCTCTCCGCCCGAGATACCAGTCAGGCCAGCAGCAAACCTGGGTTCTCCTGGAACACCAGCCGGCCCGTCGGCAGAACCAGCTTGCCCGCTTCAGCCGCCAGCCTGTCCGCCCGCCGGAAGCAAGTCCATGCGCCATGGAGACGAGCCCGTCAGCATAGGCATCACCATCCGCCCTGCAACTTGTATATATTTATATTTGATTTCTTTTTATTAACCTGTTTGATTTTTATTGTATATACCGTTTACTAACCGTCCTGTTTAATTTTTGTTTTAGTCCCGTAAGTTTTTACTTTCCCCCCGGGAAGGGAGGAATGTAACGAGGCGACTAACCGGTAGGCGAATATTAAGAAGCAGATAAGTGGCTTCTGTTTTCGCTGAGGTCAGTCGTCCTCGTTGCGCTCCGAATTTCTCCGTCATTCCCACCCTGACGAAATTTCAAAGACTGCGCATCCATTCAGAGTGGGGAACGATACGCTCCCCTATAAAACCGGTGCGCAGCCCACTTTCGAGGAGAATTTTCTGACATCTTTCAGAGTCTAGAGAATTTGAGAAAGATTTCCGAACGAGATTCAAAGCTGGTTTGCCAACAAACTAACTTTGAACTCTTATTCCGTAGGTAAATTAATTCCGATTTGTTCTTCAAACAAGCCCCGGTTCTTTTGGAACATAGATTCAATTTACCAAAGCATTAATGCGAGTGGTTTCGGTTTACAAAGTAATACTTGGTTGAATATAAAGTAAAATTAATTTTTGGGATTAATTACCCGTTCATTTCCCGTTGATTGTTCATTAACCCCTTGTTTCACCGTTGGAGGACTTGGAGTTGTATGTGTATGGTCGTTTCGGCTGCAATGTGCAATCCAAGCTTCCTTTACTAATTAACAAGCAGTATTTGTGTTAAACAGTACAGTTGTTAATTAGGTCCCGTCTCAATCAAGTTTATGTACTAATTGCGTTGTTACGGTTACTCAGGCAAGTGAAATATATGCCTTACTGTCGCAACCCAATTGGTTTCGTAGATTTGGTGTTATTTGAACAATCAACCAGTATTTTGCCGTAATTAATTATTTCCTCCGTGAGGAAAGTAAAGGTTAGAACGAGTATTCTTTGTATACACCTGGACTCATCCGCATTAATACATTCCCGATTTTGAGTATCAATTAAAAGTAATTTCAAATACTTACCCGTATAATAAAATAATTCCGAGGTGTTTGCACCCACCTCTTGGTTCACTATTCACAAGTCCCGGCACTGTAATTTTCCCGAAAGCCAAAATTAGTGACGCCATTATACCGTCACCTTGTTGCGAACTTTCACCTGCTTTGCTTATAGTACGCAGCCCTGTCTGAGTGACAGATCTGGCGCACTCTCCCTGCAAAGTCCCGTTTACTCAACTAAATCTTAATTATCCTTGTTTTATTACCCGTTTCAGTTTATTTAATTATTCCTTATATAATTATCCTGTACATAAATGTAAATATTATCTATAATTATTCCGAATAATAAATTGTTATTAAGGTTTTAACTCTCCAGTTATTTATTTACCCCTTATTCCGAACCCTGGTCAACTCAAGAGCTACCCTAGTGCACAAATAAATTCTGTACGTCAGGGGGAACGTTACATGGCACCCGAGCAGGTTTGACATTCCCCAATTAGGTACAGGGCGCCCGATACTAGGTATGTTTGTATAATTTTTCCGCAACTGGAGAGAAACCTTTTAAATCCGTGTCATGCATAATTCTTTATTTTTATTTACAGAGTTTAACATGTTTAGTTTGTACAGTTTGTAGTAACCGACCCGACATCATGCCACCGTATTCCAGGTATCCAGGTATAATTTCTTCTGTTATTTAGAAACAGGAAGCCGTTGACATGCAGGACTACAATACTGTGATGACAGACCCATGGACCGCACCACCCAGAAATCCGCTTGTACCGCTGGTATGTGACGTCGTCCAACAATGGGGTGTCCGATTCAACGGAGAGGGTGATCCTGCCCCCTTCCTGGTAAGACTAAAAGAAATTACCCAGTACTACCAGTTCCCGCCTGATTCTGTTCTGCCCGTCCTACCGTTACTGCTGGAAGGGAAAGGTTTAGACTGGTACCGGAATAATAAATATAATTGGCATACCTTGTTCGATTTTGAGAGCGACTTCCGACTGTTCTACATGCCCAGCCGAATCCGAAATAGAACAGCCATCCGTCCTCGGCCGCTACCTGTCCAGCCGGATAAACCAGTCACCGCCGAAGAAAACCCGAAGTCCAGGTGTGAAGAAGGACCTCAAGTGATGGTTGCCACCACCGAAATTCCCGAGGCTCCATCGCGTTCGATCATCTCCACACCCACGACAACGTTGCCGACTCCAGGTCCCGAACAACATACCCGTGCACCAGTTGTGCAAGCTCTAGGTCCCAGTGTCGTTCCAGCCGCCGAGTTGACCGCTCCAGGTGAGGTGGTTATATTACAGCCGCTGGAGGAACAAGCCTGTATGAATCCAGGTACATTTAACTGCGAACCGGAACCTGAAAAACCTGATATGAAGATTGCTCCGCCAAAGAACAAGAAGAATTACCTGTCATCGCCGACCGTAGACTGTGTCCAGGTCCTCCGAGAGCCTCCATCGACTCCACCGTGCATAGCCATGGAGCAGGAAGAGTTTCGCCATCCGTTTCCCGTACCCGAGGAACTTCTTCCTGCTGCCAGCTTCCGTCCGTCCGGGATGGAGTCTTTGGAGATCCCAGCCATACCTCCTGTGGTGGTGCAAGTGCCGAGACCGAGCCAGAATTTCCCGTCCTCACCGCCGCATAAAATGCAAGTATCTTCCGTCCACAGCTCTGTTTCAGATTCCAGCTACTTTTTCGAACCACCGGACTACCGCCGGAATAAACAGTCCGACCGCCGAAGCCGCCGGAGGAAACCGCCGGTCCGCCGAAGACACCAGCCTCTCCGCCCGAGATACCAGTCAGGCCAGCAGCAAACCTGGGTTCTCCTGGAACACCAGCCGGCCCGTCGGCAGAACCAGCTTGCCCGCTTCAGCCGCCAGCCTGTCCGCCCGCCGGAAGCAAGTCCATCCGCCATGGAGACGAGCCCGTCAGCATAGGCATCACCATCCGCCCTGCAACTTGTATATATTTATATTTGATTTCTTTTTATTAACCTGTTTGATTTTTATTGTATATACCGTTTACTAACCGTCCTGTTTAATTTTTGTTTTAGTCCCGTAAGTTTTTTCTTTCCCCCCGGGAAGGGAGGAATGTAACGAGGCGACTAACCGGTAGGCGAATATTAAGAAGCAGATAAGTGGCTTCTGTTTTCGCTGAGGTCAGTCGTCCTCGTTGCGCTCCGAATTTCTCCGTCATTCCCACCCTGACGAAATTTCAAAGACTGCGCATCCATTCAGAGTGGGGAACGATACGCTCCCCTATAAAACCGGTGCGCAGCCCACTTTCGAGGAGAATTTTCTGACATCTTTCAGAGTCTAGAGAATTTGAGAAAGATTTCCGAACGAGATTCAAAGCTGGTTTGCCAACAAACTAACTTTGAACTCTTATTCCGTAGGTAAATTAATTCCGATTTGTTCTTCAAACAAGCCCCGGTTCTTTTGGAACATAGATTCAATTTACCAAAGCATTAATGCGAGTGGTTTCGGTTTACAAAGTAATACTTGGTTGAATATAAAGTAAAATTAATTTTTGGGATTAATTACCCGTTCATTTCCCGTTGATTGTTCATTAACCCCTTGTTTCACCGTTGGAGGACTTGGAGTTGTATGTGTATGGTCGTTTCGGCTGCAATGTGCAATCCAAGCTTCCTTTACTAATTAACAAGCAGTATTTGTGTTAAACAGTACAGTTGTTAATTAGGTCCCGTCTCAATCAAGTTTATGTACTAATTGCGTTGTTACGGTTACTCAGGCAAGTGAAATATATGCCTTACTGTCGCAACCCAATTGGTTTCGTAGATTTGGTGTTATTTGAACAATCAACCAGTATTTTGCCGTAATTAATTATTTCCTCCGTGAGGAAAGTAAAGGTTAGAACGAGTATTCTTTGTATACACCTGGACTCATCCGCATTAATACATTCCCGATTTTGAGTATCAATTAAAAGTAATTTCAAATACTTACCCGTATAATAAAATAATTCCGAGGTGTTTGCACCCACCTCTTGGTTCACTATTCACAAGTCCCGGCACTGTAATTTTCCCGAAAGCCAAAATTAGTGACGCCATTATACCGTCACCTTGTTGCGAACTTTCACCTGCTTTGCTTATAGTACGCAGCCCTGTCTGAGTGACAGATCTGGCGCACTCTCCCTGCAAAGTCCCGTTTACTCAACTAAATCTTAATTATCCTTGTTTTATTAACCGTTTCAGTTTATTTAATTATTCCTTATATAATTATCCTGTACATAAATGTAAATATTATCTATAATTATTCCGAATAATAAATTGTTATTAAGGTTTTAACTCTCCAGTTATTTATTTACCCCTTATTCCGAACCCTGGTCAACTCAAGAGCTACCCTAGTGCACAAATAAATTCTGTACGTCAGGGGGAACGTTACATGGCACCCGAGCAGGTTTGACATTCCCCAATTAGGTACAGGGCGCCCGATACTAGGTATGTTTGTATAATTTTTCCGCAACTGGAGAGAAACCTTTTAAATCCGTGTCATGCATAATTCTTTATTTTTATTTACAGAGTTTAACATGTTTAGTTTGTACAGTTTGTAGTAACCGACCCGACATCATGCCACCGTATTCCAGGTATCCAGGTATAATTTCTTCTGTTATTTAGAAACAGGAAGCCGTTGACATGCAGGACTACAATACTGTGATGACAGACCCATGGACCGCACCACCCAGAAATCCGCTTGTACCGCTGGTATGTGACGTCGTCCAACAATGGGGTGTCCGATTCAACGGAGAGGGTGATCCTGCCCCCTTCCTGGTAAGACTAAAAGAAATTACCCAGTACTACCAGTTCCCGCCTGATTCTGTTCTGCCCGTCCTACCGTTACTGCTAAAAGGGAAAGGTTTAGACTGGTACCGGAATAATAAATATAATTGGCATACCTTGTTCGATTTTGAGAGCGACTTCCGACTGTTCTACATGCCCAGCCGAATCCGAAATAGAACAGCCATCCGTCCTCGGCCGCTACCTGTCCAGCCGGATAAACCAGTCACCGCCGAAGAAAACCCGAAGTCCAGGTGTGAAGAAGGACCTCAAGTGATGGTTGCCACCACCGAAATTCCCGAGGCTCCATCGCGTTCGATCATCTCCACACCCACGACAACGTTGCCGACTCCAGGTCCCGAACAACATACCCGTGCACCAGTTGTGCAAGCTCCAGGTCCCAGTGTCGTTCCAGCCGCCGAGTTGACCGCTCCAGGTGAGGTGGTTATATTACAGCCGCTGGAGGAACAAGCCTGTATGAATCCAGGTACATTTAACTGCGAACCGGAACCTGAAAAACCTGATATGAAGATTGCTCCGCCAAAGAACAAGAAGAATTACCTGTCATCGCCGACCGTAGACTGTGTCCAGGTCCTCCGAGAGCCTCCATCGACTCCACCGTGCATAGCCATGGAGCAGGAAGAGTTTCGCCATCCGTTTCCCGTACCCGAGGAACTTCTTCCTGCTGCCAGCTTCCGTCCGTCCGGGATGGAGTCTTTGGAGATCCCAGCCATACCTCCTGTGGTGGTGCAAGTGCCGAGACCGAGCCAGAATTTCCCGTCCTCACCGCCGCATAAAATGCAAGTATCTTCCGTCCACAGCTCTGTTTCAGATTCCAGCTACTTTTTCGAACCACCGGACTACCGCCGGAATAAACAGTCCGACCGCCGAAGCCGCCGGAGGAAACCGCCGGTCCGCCGAAGACACCAGCCTCTCCGCCCGAGATACCAGTCAGGCCAGCAGCAAACCTGGGTTCTCCTGGAACACCAGCCGGCCCGTCGGCAGAACCAGCTTGCCCGCTTCAGCCGCCAGCCTGTCCGCCCGCCGGAAGCAAGTCCATCCGCCATGGAGACGAGCCCGTCAGCATAGGCATCACCATCCGCCCTGCAACTTGTATATATTTATATTTGATTTCTTTTTATTAACCTGTTTGATTTTTATTGTATATACCGTTTACTAACCGTCCTGTTTAATTTTTGTTTTAGTCCCGTAAGTTTTTTCTTTCCCCCCGGGAAGGGAGGAATGTAACGAGGCGACTAACCGGTAGGCGAATATTAAGAAGCAGATAAGTGGCTTCTGTTTTCGCTGAGGTCAGTCGTCCTCGTTGCGCTCCGAATTTCTCCGTCATTCCCACCCTGACGAAATTTCAAAGACTGCGCATCCATTCAGAGTGGGGAACGATACGCTCCCCTATAAAACCGGTGCGCAGCCCACTTTCGAGGAGAATTTTCTGACATCTTTCAGAGTCTAGAGAATTTGAGAAAGATTTCCGAACGAGATTCAAAGCTGGTTTGCCAACAAACTAACTTTGAACTCTTATTCCGTAGGTAAATTAATTCCGATTTGTTCTTCAAACAAGCCCCGGTTCTTTTGGAACATAGATTCAATTTACCAAAGCATTAATGCGAGTGGTTTCGGTTTACAAAGTAATACTTGGTTGAATATAAAGTAAAATTAATTTTTGGGATTAATTACCCGTTCATTTCCCGTTGATTGTTCATTAACCCCTTGTTTCACCGTTGGAGGACTTGGAGTTGTATGTGTACGGTCGTTTCGGCTGCAATGTGCAATCCAAGCTTCCTTTACTAATTAACAAGCAGTATTTGTGTTAAACAGTACAGTTGTTAATTAGGTCCCGTCTCAATCAAGTTTATGTACTAATTGCGTTGTTACGGTTACTCAGGCAAGTGAAATATATGCCTTACTGTCGCAACCCAATTGGTTTCGTAGATTTGGTGTTATTTGAACAATCAACCAGTATTTTGCCGTAATTAATTATTTCCTCCGTGAGGAAAGTAAAGGTTAGAACGAGTATTCTTTGTATACACCTGGACTCATCCGCATTAATACATTCCCGATTTTGAGTATCAATTAAAAGTAATTTCAAATACTTACCCGTATAATAAAATAATTCCGAGGTGTTTGCACCCACCTCTTGGTTCACTATTCACAAGTCCCGGCACTGTAATTTTCCCGAAAGCCAAAATTAGTGACGCCATTATACCGTCACCTTGTTGCGAACTTTCACCTGCTTTGCTTATAGTACGCAGCCCTGTCTGAGTGACAGATCTGGCGCACTCTCCCTGCAAAGTCCCGTTTACTCAACTAAATCTTAATTATCCTTGTTTTATTAACCGTTTCAGTTTATTTAATTATTCCTTATATAATTATCCTGTACATAAATGTAAATATTATCTATAATTATTCCGAATAATAAATTGTTATTAAGGTTTTAACTCTCCAGTTATTTATTTACCCCTTATTCCGAACCCTGGTCAACTCAAGAGCTACCCTAGTGCACAAATAAATTCTGTACGTCAGGGGGAACGTTACATGGCACCCGAGCAGGTTTGACATTCCCCAATTAGGTACAGGGCGCCCGATACTAGGTATGTTTGTATAATTTTTCCGCAACTGGAGAGAAACCTTTTAAATCCGTGTCATGCATAATTCTTTATTTTTATTTACAGAGTTTAACATGTTTAGTTTGTACAGTTTGTAGTAACCGACCCGACATCATGCCACCGTATTCCAGGTATCCAGGTATAATTTCTTCTGTTATTTAGAAACAGGAAGCCGTTGACATGCAGGACTACAATACTGTGATGACAGACCCATTTACCGCACCACCCAGAAATCCGCTTGTACCGCTGGTATGTGACGTCGTCCAACAATGGGGTGTCCGATTCAACGGAGAGGGTGATCCTGCCCCCTTCCTGGTAAGACTAAAAGAAATTACCCAGTACTACCAGTTCCCGCCTGATTCTGTTCTGCCCGTCCTACCGTTACTGCTGGAAGGGAAAGGTTTAGACTGGTACCGGAATAATAAATATAATTGGCATACCTTGTTCGATTTTGAGAGCGACTTCCGACTGTTCTACATGCCCAGCCGAATCCGAAATAGAACAGCCATCCGTCCTCGGCCGCTACCTGTCCAGCCGGATAAACCAGTCACCGCCGAAGAAAACCCGAAGTCCAGGTGTGAAGAAGGACCTCAAGTGATGGTTGCCACCACCGAAATTCCCGAGGCTCCATCGCGTTCGATCATCTCCACACCCACGACAACGTTGCCGACTCCAGGTCCCGAACAACATACCCGTGCACCAGTTGTGCAAGCTCCAGGTCCCAGTGTCGTTCCAGCCGCCGAGTTGACCGCTCCAGGTGAGGTGGTTATATTACAGCCGCTGGAGGAACAAGCCTGTATGAATCCAGGTACATTTAACTGCGAACCGGAACCTGAAAAACCTGATATGAAGATTGCTCCGCCAAAGAACAAGAAGAATTACCTGTCATCGCCGACCGTAGACTGTGTCCAGGTCCTCCGAGAGCCTCCATCGACTCCACCCTGCATAGCCATGGAGCAGGAAGAGTTTCGCCATCCGTTTCCCGTACCCGAGGAACTTCTTCCTGCTGCCAGCTTCCGTCCGTCCGGGATGGAGTCTTTGGAGATCCCAGCCATACCTCCTGTGGTGGTGCAAGTGCCGAGACCGAGCCAGAATTTCCCGTCCTCACCGCCGCATAAAATGCAAGTATCTTCCGTCCACAGCTCTGTTTCAGATTCCAGCTACTTTTTCGAACCACCGGACTACCGCCGGAATAAACAGTCCGACCGCCGAAGCCGCCGGAGGAAACCGCCGGTCCGCCGAAGACACCAGCCTCTCCGCCCGAGATACCAGTCAGGCCAGCAGCAAACCTGGGTTCTCCTGGAACACCAGCCGGCCCGTCGGCAGAACCAGCTTGCCCGCTTCAGCCGCCAGCCTGTCCGCCCGCCGGAAGCAAGTCCATCCGCCATGGAGACGAGCCCGTCAGCATAGGCATCACCATCCGCCCTGCAACTTGTATATATTTATATTTGATTTCTTTTTATTAACCTGTTTGATTTTTATTGTATATACCGTTTACTAACCGTCCTGTTTAATTTTTGTTTTAGTCCCGTAAGTTTTTTCTTTCCCCCCGGGAAGGGAGGAATGTAACGAGGCGACTAACCGGTAGGCGAATATTAAGAAGCAGATAAGTGGCTTCTGTTTTCGCTGAGGTCAGTCGTCCTCGTTGCGCTCCGAATTTCTCCGTCATTCCCACCCTGACGAAATTTCAAAGACTGCGCATCCATTCAGAGTGGGGAACGATACGCTCCCCTATAAAACCGGTGCGCAGCCCACTTTCGAGGAGAATTTTCTGACATCTTTCAGAGTCTAGAGAATTTGAGAAAGATTTCCGAACGAGATTCAAAGCTGGTTTGCCAACAAACTAACTTTGAACTCTTATTCCGTAGGTAAATTAATTCCGATTTGTTCTTCAAACAAGCCCCGGTTCTTTTGGAACATAGATTCAATTTACCAAAGCATTAATGCGAGTGGTTTCGGTTTACAAAGTAATACTTGGTTGAATATAAAGTAAAATTAATTTTTGGGATTAATTACCCGTTCATTTCCCGTTGATTGTTCATTAACCCCTTGTTTCACCGTTGGAGGACTTGGAGTTGTATGTGTATGGTCGTTTCGGCTGCAATGTGCAATCCAAGCTTCCTTTACTAATTAACAAGCAGTATTTGTGTTAAACAGTACAGTTGTTAATTAGGTCCCGTCTCAATCAAGTTTATGTACTAATTGCGTTGTTACGGTTACTCAGGCAAGTGAAATATATGCCTTACTGTCGCAACCCAATTGGTTTCGTAGATTTGGTGTTATTTGAACAATCAACCAGTATTTTGCCGTAATTAATTATTTCCTCCGTGAGGAAAGTAAAGGTTAGAACGAGTATTCTTTGTATACACCTGGACTCATCCGCATTAATACATTCCCGATTTTGAGTATCAATTAAAAGTAATTTCAAATACTTACCCGTATAATAAAATAATTCCGAGGTGTTTGCACCCACCTCTTGGTTCACTATTCACAAGTCCCGGCACTGTAATTTTCCCGAAAGCCAAAATTAGTGACGCCATTATACCGTCACCTTGTTGCGAACTTTCACCTGCTTTGCTTATAGTACGCAGCCCTGTCTGAGTGACAGATCTGGCGCACTCTCCCTGCAAAGTCCCGTTTACTCAACTAAATCTTAATTATCCTTGTTTTATTAACCGTTTCAGTTTATTTAATTATTCCTTATATAATTATCCTGTACATAAATGTAAATATTATCTATAATTATTCCGAATAATAAATTGTTATTAAGGTTTTAACTCTCCAGTTATTTATTTACCCCTTATTCCGAACCCTGGTCAACTCAAGAGCTACCCTAGTGCACAAATAAATTCTGTACGTCAGGGGGAACGTTACATGGCACCCGAGCAGGTTTGACATTCCCCAATTAGGTACAGGGCGCCCGATACTAGGTATGTTTGTATAATTTTTCCGCAACTGGAGAGAAACCTTTTAAATCCGTGTCATGCATAATTCTTTATTTTTATTTACAGAGTTTAACATGTTTAGTTTGTACAGTTTGTAGTAACCGACCCGACATCATGCCACCGTATTCCAGGTATCCAGGTATAATTTCTTCTGTTATTTAGAAACAGGAAGCCGTTGACATGCAGGACTACAATACTGTGATGACAGACCCATGGACCGCACCACCCAGAAATCCGCTTGTACCGCTGGTATGTGACGTCGTCCAACAATGGGGTGTCCGATTCAACGGAGAGGGTGATCCTGCCCCCTTCCTGGTAAGACTAAAAGAAATTACCCAGTACTACCAGTTCCCGCCTGATTCTGTTCTGCCCGTCCTACCGTTACTGCTGGAAGGGAAAGGTTTAGACTGGTACCGGAATAATAAATATAATTGGCATACCTTGTTCGATTTTGAGAGCGACTTCCGACTGTTCTACATGCCCAGCCGAATCCGAAATAGAACAGCCATCCGTCCTCGGCCGCTACCTGTCCAGCCGGATAAACCAGTCACCGCCGAAGAAAACCCGAAGTCCAGGTGTGAAGAAGGACCTCAAGTGATGGTTGCCACCACCGAAATTCCCGAGGCTCCATCGCGTTCGATCATCTCCACACCCACGACAACGTTGCCGACTCCAGGTCCCGAACAACATACCCGTGCACCAGTTGTGCAAGCTCCAGGTCCCAGTGTCGTTCCAGCCGCCGAGTTGACCGCTCCAGGTGAGGTGGTTATATTACAGCCGCTGGAGGAACAAGCCTGTATGAATCCAGGTACATTTAACTGCGAACCGGAACCTGAAAAACCTGATATGAAGATTGCTCCGCCAAAGAACAAGAAGAATTACCTGTCATCGCCGACCGTAGACCGTGTCCAGGTCCTCCGAGAGCCTCCATCGACTCCACCGTGCATAGCCATGGAGCAGGAAGAGTTTCGCCATCCGTTTCCCGTACCCGAGGAACTTCTTCCTGCTGCCAGCTTCCGTCCGTCCGGGATGGAGTCTTTGGAGATCCCAGCCATACCTCCTGTGGTGGTGCAAGTGCCGAGACCGAGCCAGAATTTCCCGTCCTCACCGCCGCATAAAATGCAAGTATCTTCCGTCCACAGCTCTGTTTCAGATTCCAGCTACTTTTTCGAACCACCGGACTACCGCCGGAATAAACAGTCCGACCGCCGAAGCCGCCGGAGGAAACCGCCGGTCCGCCGAAGACACCAGCCTCTCCGCCCGAGATACCAGTCAGGCCAGCAGCAAACCTGGGTTCTCCTGGAACACCAGCCGGCCCGTCGGCAGAACCAGCTTGCCCGCTTCAGCCGCCAGCCTGTCCGCCCGCCGGAAGCAAGTCCATCCGCCATGGAGACGAGCCCGTCAGCGTAGGCATCACCATCCGCCCTGCAACTTGTATATATTTATATTTGATTTCTTTTTATTAACCTGTTTGATTTTTATTGTATATACCGTTTACTAACCGTCCTGTTTAATTTTTGTTTTAGTCCCGTAAGTTTTTTCTTTCCCCCCGGGAAGGGAGGAATGTAACGAGGCGACTAACCGGTAGGCGAATATTAAGAAGCAGATAAGTGGCTTCTGTTTTCGCTGAGGTCAGTCGTCCTCGTTGCGCTCCGAATTTCTCCGTCATTCCCACCCTGACGAAATTTCAAAGACTGCGCATCCATTCAGAGTGGGGAACGATACGCTCCCCTATAAAACCGGTGCGCAGCCCACTTTCGAGGAGAATTTTCTGACATCTTTCAGAGTCTAGAGAATTTGAGAAAGATTTCCGAACGAGATTCAAAGCTGGTTTGCCAACAAACTAACTTTGAACTCTTATTCCGTAGGTAAATTAATTCCGATTTGTTCTTCAAACAAGCCCCGGTTCTTTTGGAACATAGATTCAATTTACCAAAGCATTAATGCGAGTGGTTTCGGTTTACAAAGTAATACTTGGTTGAATATAAAGTAAAATTAATTTTTGGGATTAATTACCCGTTCATTTCCCGTTGATTGTTCATTAACCCCTTGTTTCACCGTTGGAGGACTTGGAGTTGTATGTGTATGGTCGTTTCGGCTGCAATGTGCAATCCAAGCTTCCTTTACTAATTAACAAGCAGTATTTGTGTTAAACAGTACAGTTGTTAATTAGGTCCCGTCTCAATCAAGTTTATGTACTAATTGCGTTGTTACGGTTACTCAGGCAAGTGAAATATATGCCTTACTGTCGCAACCCAATTGGTTTCGTAGATTTGGTGTTATTTGAACAATCAACCAGTATTTTGCCGTAATTAATTATTTCCTCCGTGAGGAAAGTAAAGGTTAGAACGAGTATTCTTTGTATACACCTGGACTCATCCGCATTAATACATTCCCGATTTTGAGTATCAATTAAAAGTAATTTCAAATACTTACCCGTATAATAAAATAATTCCGAGGTGTTTGCACCCACCTCTTGGTTCACTATTCACAAGTCCCGGCACTGTAATTTTCCCGAAAGCCAAAATTAGTGACGCCATTATACCGTCACCTTGTTGCGAACTTTCACCTGCTTTGCTTATAGTACGCAGCCCTGTCTGAGTGACAGATCTGGCGCACTCTCCCTGCAAAGTCCCGTTTACTCAACTAAATCTTAATTATCCTTGTTTTATTAACCGTTTCAGTTTATTTAATTATTCCTTATATAATTATCCTGTACATAAATGTAAATATTATCTATAATTATTCCGAATAATAAATTGTTATTAAGGTTTTAACTCTCCAGTTATTTATTTACCCCTTATTCCGAACCCTGGTCAACTCAAGAGCTACCCTAGTGCACAAATAAATTCTGTACGTCAGGGGGAACGTTACAGCACAGCCTGGGTAACCCATGCGAAGTCTGGGTATTTCGTAAGAATTCCGGGTTCCCCACTTGGAAGCCTGGAAAGCCGGGCTAACGTGTGCGAGGTCTGGGTTAGTCTCTGGGGAGCATGGGTAGTTCATAAGAATTCTGGGTTACTCACTAGAAAGTCTGCAAAGCCTGAGTAACCCGTGGGAAGTCTGGGTATTTCATCAGAATCCTGGGTTCCCCACTTGGAAATCTGGAAAGCCTGGGTAACCTCTGGGAGGTTTGGATAGACTCTCGGGAGCATTGGTATTTCATAAGAATCCTGGGTTACTCACTAGAAAGTCTGCAAGGCCTGAGCAACCCCTGGGAAGTCTGGGTATTTCATAAGAATTCTGGGTTCCTCACTTGAAAGTCTGGAAAGACTGGGTAAGCTCTGGGATGTCTGGGTGTTTCGTAAGAATTCTGGGTTCCTCACTTGGAAGTCTGAAAGCCTGAGCAACCCCTGGGAAGTCTGGGTATTTCATAAGAATTCTGGGTTCCTCACTTGAAAGTCTGGAAAGACTGGGTAAGCTCTGGGAAGTCTGGGTGTTTCGTAAGAATTCTGGGTTACTCACTAGAAAGTCTGCAAAGCCTGAGTAACCCGTGGGAAGTCTGGGTATTTCATAAGAATTCTGGGTTCCTCACTTGGAAGTCTGGAAAGTCTGGGTAAGCTCTGGGACGTTTGGATAGACTCTCGGGAGCATTGGTATTTCATAAGAATCCTTGGTTACTCACTAGAAAGTCTGCAAAGCCTGAGAAACCCCTGGGAAGTCTGGGTATTTCATAAGAATTCTGGGTTCCTCACTTGAAAGTCTGGAAAGACTGGGTAAGTTCTGGGAAGTCTGGGTGTTTCGTAAGAATTCTGGGTTCCTCACTTGGAAGTCTGGAAAGCCTGGGTAAGCCATGGGAAGTCTGGGTATTTTGTAAGAATTCTGGGTTTCCCACGCGGAATTCTGGAAAGCCTGTCTAACCTCTGGGAGGTTTGGGATAGACTCTGGGGAGCATGGGTAGTTATAAGAATTCTGGGTTACTCAGTAGGAAGTCTGGAAAGACTAAGTAAGCCTTGGAAAGTCTGGATATTACTTAAGAATCCTGGGTTTCCCACTTGGAAATCTGCAAAACCTGAGTAACTCCTGGGAAGTCTGGGTATTTCATAAGAATTCTGGGTTCCTCACTTCGAAGTCTGGAAAGTCTGGGTAAGCTCTGGGAAGTCTGGGTGTTTCGTAAGAATTCTGGGTTCTTCACTTCGAAGTCTGGAAAGCCTGGGTAAGCCCTGGGAAGTCTGGGTATTACGTAAGAATTCTGGGTTCTACACGTGGAATTCTGGAAAGCCTGGGTAACCCCTGGGAAGTCAGGGTATTTCGTAAGAATTCTGGGTTACTCACTACAAAGTCTGCAAAGCCTGGGTCACCCATGGGAAATCTGGGCATTTCGTAACAATCCTGGGTTCCTCACTTGAAAGTCTGGAAAGACTGGGTAAGCTATGGGAATTGTATGTTAGTCCGTGTAGAGTCTGGGTAGCTCCTAGGAACCCTGGGTTACTCCCTAGGAAGTCTGGAGAGTCTGGGTACCCGCTAGGAGGTTTATTTTGTAAGGATTCTGGGTTCATCACTTGGAAGTTTGAAAAGCTTGGGTAACCCCTGGGAAGTCTGGGCTTTTCGTAACAATTCTGGATTCCCCACTTGGAAGACTGGAAAGTCTGGGTAAGCTCTGGGAAGTCTGGGTGTATCGTAAGAATTCTGGGTTCCTCACTTGGAAGTCTGGAAAGCCTGGGTAAGCCCTGGGAAGTCTGGGTATTTTGTAAGAATTCTGTTTCTCCCACGCGGAATTCTGGAAAGCCAGGGTAACCTCTGAAAGGTTTGGGATAGACTCTCGGGAGCATTGGTATATCATAGGAATCCTGGGTAACTCACTAGAAAGTCTGCAAAGCCTGAGCAACCACTGGGAAGTCTGGGTATTTCATAAGAATTCTGGGTTCCTCACTTGAAAGTCTGGAAAGACTGGTTAAGCTATGGGAATTCTGGGTGTTTCGTAAGAATTCTGGGTTCCTCACTTGGAAGTCTGGAAAGCCTGGGTAAGCCCTGGGAAGTCTGGGTAAGCTCTGGGAAGTCTGGGTATTTCATAAGAATTCTGGGTTCCTCACTTGGAGGTCTGGAAAGACTGGGTAAGCTCTGGGAAGTCTGGGTGTATCGTAAGAATTCTGGGTTCCTCACTTGGAAGTCTGGAAAGCCTGGGTAAGCCCTGGGAAGTCTGGGTATTTCGTAAGATTTCTGGGTTACTCACTACAAAGTCTACAAAGTCTGGGTCACCTATGGGAAGTCTGGGCATTTCGTAACAATTCTGGGTTCCCCACTTTGAAGTCTGGAAAGCCTGGGTAACCTCTGGACAGTTCGGGATAGACTCTGGGGAGCATGGGTAGTTCATAAGAGTTCTGGGTTACCCACTAGAAAGTCTGCAAAGCCTGGGTAACCCCTGGGAAGTCTGGGTATTTCGTAAGAATTCTGGGTTCCTCACGTGGAAGTCTGGAAAGCCTGTCTAACCTCTGGGAGGTTTGGGATAGACTCTGGGGAGCATGGGTAGTTTTCAGAATTCTGGGTTACTCAGTAGGAAGTCTGGAAAGACTAATTAAGCCTTGGAAAGTCTGGATATTACTTAAGAATCCTGGGTTCCCCACTTGGAAATCTGCAAAACCTGGGTAGCTCCTAGGAACCCTGGGTTAATCCCTAGGAAGTCTGGAGAGTCTGGGTACCCGCTAGGAGGTCTGGTTTATTTTGTAAGGATTCTGGGTTCATCACTTGGAAGTTTGAAAAGCCTGGGTAAGCCTTGGGAAGTCTGGGTGTTTCGTAAGAATTCTGGGCTGCTCACTTGTAAGTCTGGAAAGCCTCGGTAACCTAATGTAGGTCTGGGTTAGTCTCTGGGGGGCATGGGTAGTTAATAAGAATTATGGGTTCCTCATTTGGAAGTCTGGCAAGCTTGGGTAACCTATGGGAAGTCTGGGTATTTCGTAACAATTCTGGGTTCCCCACTTGGAAGTCTGGAAAGCCTGGGTAACCTCTGGGATGTTTGGGATAGACTCTGGGGAGCATGGGTAGTTCACAAGGATTCTGGGTTACTAACTAGAAAGTCTTCAAAGCCTAAGTAACCCCTGGGAAGTCAAGAGTATTTCATAAGAATTCAGAGTTCCTGACTTGGAAGTTTGAAAAGCCCGGGTAAACCCTGGGAAGTCTGGGTGTTTCGTAAGAATTCTCGGTTCCTCACTTGGAAGTCTGGAAAGCCTGGGTAACCTCTGGGAGGTCTGGGTTAGTCCCTGGAGAACATGGGTAGTTCATAAGAATTCTGGGTTACTCACTAGAAAGTCTGCAAACCTGGGTACATCTAAGAATTCTGGGTTCACCACTTGGAAATCTAGAAAGACTGGGTAACCCCTGGGAAATCTGGGTATATCATAAGAATTCTGGGTTCCTCACGTAGAAGTCTGCACAGTCTGAGTAACCCAGGGGAAGTCTGTGTATTTCGTAGGAATTCTGGGTTATTCACATGGAAGTCTGCAAAGCCTGGGTATCCCATGGGAAGTCTGGGTATTTCGTAAGAATCTTGGGTTCAGTACTTGGAAGTCCGGAATGCCTGGGTAACCTCTGGGAGGTCTGGGTTAGTCCCTGGAGAACATGGGTAGTTCATAAGGATTCTGGGTTACTCACTAGAAAGTCTGCAAACCTGGGTACATCTAAGAATTCTGGGTTCCTCACATGGAAGTCTGCAAAGCCTGGGTAGCCCATGGGAAGTCTGCACATTTCGTAACAATTCTGGGTTCCCCACTTGGAAGCCTGGGAAACCTGGATAACCTCTGGGAAGTTCGGGATAGCCTCTGGGGAGCATGGGTAGTTCATAAGGATTCTGGGTTACCCACTAGAAAGTCTGCAAAGCCTGGGTAACCCCTGGGAAGTCTGGGTATTTCGTAAGAATTCTGGTCTACACACTTGGATCTCTGCACAGCCTGGGTAACCCATGGGAAGTCTTTGTGATTCGTAAGAATTCTGGGCTCCCCACTTGGAAGTCTGGAAAGCCTCGGTAACCCCTTGGAGGTCTGCGTTAGTCTCTGGGGGATATGGGTAGTTAATAAGAAATATGGGTTCCTCACTTGGAAGTCTGGAAAGCTTGGGTAACCTATGGGAAGTCTGGGTATTTCCTAACAATTCTGGGTTCCCGACTTGGAAATCTGGAAAGCCTGGGTAACCTCTGGGAGATTTGGGATAGACTCTGGGGAGCATGGGTAGTTCACAAGAATTCTGGGTTACTCACTAGAACGTCTGCAAAGCCTGGGTAACCCCTGGGAAGTCTGGGTATTTCGTAACAATTCTGTTTTACTCACTTGGATGTCTGCACAGCCTGAGTAACCCATGGGAAGTCTGGGTATTTCGTAAGAATTCTGGGTTCCTCACGTGGAAGTCTGGAAATCCTGGGTAACCCATGGGAATTGTATGTTAGTCCGTGTAGAGTCTGGGTAGTTCCTAGGAACCCTGGGTTACTCCCTAGGAAGTCTGGAGAGTCTGGGTACCCGCTAGGAGGTCTGGCTTATTTTGTAAGGATTCTGGGTTCATATCTGGGAAGTTTGAAAAGCCTGGGTAAGCCCTGGGAAGTCTGGGTGTTTCGTAAGAATTCTGGGCTCCCCACTTGGAAGTCTGGAAAGCCTGGGTAACCTCTTGTAGGTCTGGGTTAGTCTCTGGGGGGCATGGCTAGTTAATAAGAATTATGGGTTCCTCATTTGGAAGTCTGGCAAGCTTGGGTAACCTATGGGAAGTCTGGGTATTTCGTAACAATTCTGGGTTCCCCACTTGGAAGTCTGGAAAGCCTGGGTAACCTCTGGGATGTTTGGGATAGACTCTGGGGAGCATGGGTAGTTCACAAGGATTCTGGGTTACTAACTAGAAAGTCTTCAAAGCCTAAGTAACCCCTGGGAAGTCAAGAGTATTTCATAAGAATTCAGAGTTCCTGACTTGGAAGTTTGAAAAGCCCGGGTAAACCCTGGGAAGTCTGGGTGTTTCGTAAGAATTCTCGGTTCCTCACTTGGAAGTCTGGAAAGCCTGGGTAACCTCTGGGAGGTCTGGGTTAGTCCCTGGAGAACATGGGTAGTTCATAAGAATTCTGGGTTACTCACTAGAAAGTCTGCAAACCTGGGTACATCTAAGAATTCTGGGTTCACCACTTGGAAATCTAGAAAGACTGGGTAACCCCTGGGAAATCTGGGTATATCATAAGAATTCTGGGTTCCTCACGTAGAAGTCTGCACAGTCTGAGTAACCCAGGGGAAGTCTGTGTATTTCGTAGGAATTCTGGGTTATTCACATGGAAGTCTGCAAAGCCTGGGTATCCCATGGGAAGTCTGGGTATTTCGTAAGAATCTTGGGTTCCCTACTTGGAAGTCCGGAATGCCTGGGTAACCTCTGGGAGGTCTGGGTTAGTCCCTGGAGAACATGGGTAGTTCATAAGGATTCTGGGTTACTCACTAGAAAGTCTGCAAACCTGGGTACATCTAAGAATTCTGGGTTCCTCACATGGAAGTCTGCAAAGCCTGGGTAGCCCATGGGAAGTCTGCACATTTCGTAACAATTCTGGGTTCCCCACTTGGAAGCCTGGGAAGCCTGGATAACCTCTGGGAAGTTCGGGATAGCCTCTGGGGAGCATGGGTAGTTCATAAGGATTCTGGGTTACCCACTAGAAAGTCTGCAAAGCCTGGGTAACCCCTGGGAAGTCTGGGTATTTCGTAAGAATTCTGGTCTACACACTTGGATCTCTGCACAGCCTGGGTAACCCATGGGAAGTCTTTGTGATTCGTAAGAATTCTGGGCTCCCCACTTGGAAGTCTGGAAAGCCTCGGTAACCCCTTGGAGGTCTGCGTTAGTCTCTGGGGGGCATGGGTAGTTAATAAGAAATATGGGTTCCTCACTTGGAAGTCTGGAAAGCTTGGGTAACCTATGGGAAGTCTGGGTATTTCCTAACAATTCTGGGTTCCCGACTTGGAAATCTGGAAAGCCTGGGTAACCTCTGGGAGATTTGGGATAGACTCTGGGGAGCATGGGTAGTTCACAAGAATTCTGGGTTACTCACTAGAACGTCTGCAAAGCCTGGGTAACCCCTGGGAAGTCTGGGTATTTCGTAACAATTCTGTTTTACTCACTTGGATGTCTGCACAGCCTGAGTAACCCATGGGAAGTCTGGGTATTTCGTAAGAATTCTGGGTTCCTCACGTGGAAGTCTGGAAATCCTGGGTAACCCATGGGAATTGTATGTTAGTCCGTGTAGAGTCTGGGTAGTTCCTAGGAACCCTGGGTTACTCCCTAGGAAGTCTGGAGAGTCTGGGTACCCGCTAGGAGGTCTGGCTTATTTTGTAAGGATTCTGGGTTCATATCTGGGAAGTTTGAAAAGCCTGGGTAAGCCCTGGGAAGTCTGGGTGTTTCGTAAGAATTCTGGGCTCCCCACTTGGAAGTCTGGAAAGCCTGGGTAACCTCTTGTAAGTCTGGGTTAGTCTCTGGGGGGCATGGCTAGTTAATAAGAATTATGGGTTCCTCACTTGGAAGTCTGGAAAGCTTGCGTAACCTATGGGAAGTCTGGGTATTTCGTAACAATTCTGGGTTCCCCACTTGGAAGTCTGGAAAGCCTGGGTAAACTATAGGATGTTTGGGATAGACTCTGGGGAGCATGGGTGTTCACAAGAATTCTGGGTTACTCACTAGAAAGTCTTCAAAGCCTGAGTAACCCCTGGGAAGTCAGGGTATTTCATAAGAATTCAGGGTTCCTCACTTGGATGTTTGAAAAGCCTGGGTAAGCCCTGGGAAGTCTGGGTGTTTCGTAAGAATTCTGGGTTCCTCACTTGTGTAACCAACGACTTCCGCTTGTAGCTCCTCTGGTACCTGAAGTATCAAGAGCTGAAAATACCCAACTAGAAGACGTCGATTAACCTAAATCAAAATTATATCCAACTTTGATCTAGGATTTTCACTAAAGAGATATATCCCTGTCAAATTACCCCTCTGAAATAAATAGCCAAGAAAACACACCAAAAATCGAATAGCTAATATATTAAGTAATAAATTATAAATAAGAAAATTATAACCCTGGAAAATAAACAATATTAAATAATAAAACTTATATCTTACTTCTGATTTAAAAACACTAAAACTTAGATTTTACACTAACAAAAATTAACACAATTAACGTAGATATCCTGAACTCTAAAGAAGGATATTAGCACGTAGCTAAACCCTCTTTTCAAGACAAGATTCTCACGTCCACTAACTTCTTGAGGAACTAAGCTTTACCAAGTCAATTAATGGCAATAACTTTTGATAATAAAAACTAAAGTTGACATAATTAGAATAACTGTAAAAGATAGAACCATAGGCAAAACTTACTTCTTCATGAAAACTGCTACTTAAACTAAAATACAAATATTTGCTACCAATCTATAAATTATTTCAACACATTCTAAAAGTTCAAACCCAATTTAATCAGAATTTCAAATAGTTATTTCACCATTAAGCTGACTTGACTAATAAGCAATTTATTGAACTATAAAGAATGTATGGTATTTCATTATTACCCAATTCCAATTAAATAAATGAAATTAATAAAAATTAAAACCAAACGCCAAAAGGGCTTGGGAGTACATTATCCCCCCCTTTGAAAAAAAACTTACTCTGAAGGAGTGAGTTTTCTTTTTCCACTAAACCACAACTAAAATATAAACTATCAACCCTGATAAAAAAGTCTAGCTATATAAAAAAAAAATCTAAATCTATGAAAAGGTACTGCACTAGTCACTTTCGTTCACACGTTTAAATTTGTTATAATTATTCTGAATTTAGCAAAGCAAATTGGGGGTGGGCACCCCATAGATTATGTTCCTCTGACCTATTCAAACACATTTTCTTAAGAAATTCCGTGCAACATCTTAATCCACACTTTTTACGATTTTTTTAAATTTAAATTTGTTATAATTATTCTGAATTTAGCAAAGCAAATTGGGGGTGGGCACCCCATAGATTATGTTCCTCTGACCTATTTAAACACAGTTTCTTAAGAAATTTCGTGCAACATCTTAATTCACACTTTTTACGATTTTTTTTATTTTAATTTTTAGCCTACTAATATTGAAATCTTATTGATTTAAAAAATGAAGTGCATTAATTGCAGGGGATTCGTGGGGGATGGATTACTGGCGTAACAAGTTCTTGTGATTTTGATCTAACTTGTGGACATTACTAAAAAGTAAACTTTTGCACGTCTTACGCAAATCTTATATTATTTTTAGTTATTTTTTATTTTTTGAATTGATTGAATATCGTCGCAGTTGAGTCTCGTTTTTTGTCCAAAACAATCCCTTTTTGGGGTTTTATAATACTCCATGACAATGTATTATAAGATTTATACGTTTTTAGAAAAATACAGCACCACTTAACTGACCGACTGTAGAAACTGATTCTGGAGGAAATAATGAATCTGAATCTGAAGCTAACTTCAGGCAGCTCAAACAGCTATGAGTTAAGTTTCTTGTGGTGTAAAGTTATTGAGTCAGCTAATTTCTTGAAAATGTTGCTGTTTCCGTGGCATTGGCACCATTTTGAGATGAATGTTTGTATAATCCAAGAACATCCAATCATTTGCTGTAGACGGGTAGGTTCTGATTCAGGAATTCTGGATAAAATTATTGATAGATCCTATTTACCCACAGGTAGGGTATAAACTTTTTAGGAAAACGTTGGAATTATCGATTAATTTGGTAGATTCAAAAGTATTGGTTTTGGAAACAAGGATAGTGAACGAGAACGGAAATATAGCTAGGATAGGAAGGATTGCTTTCTTTGTACCATTTGTGTGGGATGCGGTTCTCTGCCTTGGTCAGTGCATTCGTGAGACATGAAGCGCTCCCATCATTTCCTTTGATCTGACGCCGGGTTTCTACCAGTAGTGAAACCGATGGGTGATGATTCTCCAAACACTGAATGGTGTGCTGCTTAACCTCGGTAAGTAACGTATTAGATCTGTAATGTTATACATATAAGTAATTGTTTAAACCTTATTCCCAATCCGTCTATGTGAAATCTATATTTTATAACTAAAATCCCCCTAAATAAAACATTCTACTATTTACTCCACCAGACCTAATAATTACAAATATAACTAACGGCTGTAATAAAACTCATAATGACCCTGGCACTTTATATACTGTACATGTACTAATCTTCTAAGTAGTATTAATTCTATTTAAAAACTCTGAACATCCTTTGTATGGACTTGTTGTAGTAGCTGGTTCACCCAGAGAATCATTCGTAAGCTTCGAAGTTTCGTAGGCTTTATTATCGTACGCTTCATTTTCCATTGTAACTGATATTTTGCTTGGGGCGGATGGTGCTAGTGTTGTTCTCCGCTCGAGATTGATTTCTTCATTTTCGTCTTGATTCTTTGTTTGAGTTTCATTTCTTTTATGATGCACTATAAATAATGTGAGAGTGTTCCACAAACTTGCTAACAGTGCTAAACCACACCCAAACGTTTTATAAATGGATAATCCTTTAAGTATTACTCCCAATAAATATTTAATTGTTTTAATTATCATATAAATTCCAATGATGCCTGAAAAGAAAATTCCAATGTCTGTAAACCATCCATACACCTGCTGCAATGTATTCCTTGCTAATTTACTGATTTCTTTACCGTCGAATATATTCAATGACGAGTACCCTTGACCATCTGTGTCCAACTGTGACATCTTCATAGCTAGTATGTTTTGAACGGCTTCTCTTTCTAAACCAAATGTTAATAATCTTTGCACTTGTGCGATTTCATTTTGGGAATATAATCCACTCTGTCCTACCGGTTGAATCGGCTGGAATACCAGAGTACGTTCTGCTTCCGGATGAAGTTGATCTGGAGCAGATTTCACCACCGGATCTGGAGCTAATCCTATCCACGTCCCATCTACTTGATAAAGAGGTGGAGTTAAATGCTCACACATCACCTGTGTTGCTTGATCTACAATCAGATGCGTGATTGGAGCCATAAACTTTGATTGGTTGTTCACTTCTATTGGTAGTTCATTATAACAGTATTTTGTTCTTCTAATCGTCACAACTTTCGGAACGCACTGTTAAATATATAAAGCTTCTCCTAAAACTCTTCCAACATAACCAATTTTATTTTTTATAATGGAGCTCAAAGCATTCGGTGTTAGAGGTGCTAATAAAAGTCTGTTCCTTAAAATTTCTCGATATGTCATGCACCGTCTATGTATAGTATCAATATACAAAGTTTCTAACGCTCTTTTGTATGCTTGTTCTGTATATAAAGTTTACTATTTATATAACTTAGTAAATTCGTATTCTGAGGTAATAATACCACTTTTGGATTAATGTATTCATTACCCTCGCTTTCTAAAACTAAAATTTTCGGGTGTTCGGTTTGCCACACCTGATACCCACACACCATAGCAGTCTTCATCAATGCTAATGCGAAAATTTTATCTCCCTGCTCGACCACTAATATTTTTTCCCTATCACTATTTTGTAAAAAACTGTCCCTTGTCCTTTGTAAAGCACACTTAGGTTCTTATCACACCCGGTGTCTTCAGTTGGTTCCCATACTGTCTCCCCAAACGTAATGTCGACACAGTAACCTTTTAAAAATTCACAAGTAATCCCACTCACTAATGAAAGTTCATTTTCTTCAAGTTTAACTGTTGCTAGATAATCCCTTGTAGTAACCTTGATTGCTGCTTGAATAATAACATCTTCCCATGAATGTCCATTTTCACTATATGTAGTCCCTTTACATTTTGCATCTACCGTAACTTTTCCTAAAATTGTCATTGAAGCCACTGTTGTCCCATTCATTTTAATGTCACCTATCACTTTATTATATATTGTCAACCTCCTGTCCCTATGTAAATTGCGACACTGTTCTGCACCTAATGTATAAATAAACGTAGAGACACCTCCTGCGACTGGTGACCCATGGATGTGCATTCCACAATGCTCAATGTGTCGAGTCACTTCTACCAGACATGTCCATGCCTTCTGTAACCCTATTTCGTTTCGCTGAAGTACCCATACTGACTTGTTTTCTTCTCTATAACCACTCTGTATGTCTGGACATTCTACGATGTGCTTTATTGAAATTACCGAAATATTGGCATCCTTATTACTGCAATCGTAAGCGATGAGTGCCTTCCCTAACTCACAGCTAAGTTTTAATACAATCCCTGCCATGTGGAGCAAATTCATGATTATATCTGTAACATAAGTGTACAATATTATTACAACCCTTAATAAATTAATTACTGTATACAATAATAATTAAAACATTGTTCATATAAAAGTTTTCCCATTTGTTACTTACTCTATGTTTATTCTAAAAAAAAAATAAATATATATAATTATTTAGTAATTCAACAGTAAAGAAACAACCCTTACTGTGAACTGTTAGCCTTGTAAGATTGAAATGTCAATACTGATTACATAAACTTAACTATCAAGATTGGCTCTTCAATCTTAACCTATTTGACTTCTTAACCCCTTGAGATCGTCTTAACCCCAATTTATCTAAATTTTCCAATTTCTCTTTATTGCTCTCCATCAACTGTTTGTCTTTTTTTGGTAATTTCAAAATTTCCACGCTTACCCTTACAAACCTCTGTTACCTCAGTCCCAGCTGAAGTGTGATTATTAAGGCTTTCCAAGATGATTTTTGCTACATCCTGAGTACTCACCACTTCTTCTTCCTCGCTTTCCTCCAAATCTTTGTTGTTTTCCTCAGAATTCTCTATTCTTACCGCTAGATAATGTTCTTTGTCTTCTTCATCTTCAAATTCCCCTTTACACAGTTTTAACCTATTCGCGTGAACAATTTGTTCTTTATTCTTATTTAATTCTCTTATCTTGAATGGTACTGGCCCCTTTTCTTCCATTATTCTAAATGGTCCTTTCCATGGCTTAACTAATTTTTTAGATTGACCAATTTTCGTAGACGGATCATACATGTAAACTAAATCCCCAAGTTGAAATTGTACATCCTTTGCTTTCTTATTGTATTGTATAGCTCTCTTCTCTGCTGCTAATCGTAGATTGACCTTCTTGCCATGCTGTCTGTAATCTAGCTATAAGTTCTGAAACAGAATTATCCCCTAAGTTATACTTAACCATTCTTGGTTTTATGATTAGGTCCATTGGTAAAATTGGATCTCGCCCGTACAGCAAAAAGTACGGTGAAAACTTGGATGAGGAATGAATAGAAAAGTTGTAACTCATCATTAGATATGGAACCCATGTGTCCCAATCTCTTCCTGCTTTGGAAATGTACTGTGCTATGAAATCTTTAAAAACTCTTTCGATAGGATTTCCTTGCGGATGGTAAGGCGTTGTATGTAGTTTTTTAATGTCTAGTGTTTCACATAGTTCTTTAAACAATTCTCCTATAAAATTACCTCCACAGTCAGTGATAAGTTGTTCTGGTGTTCCGAATCTCGCTATAACGTTAGTGAAGAAGTATTTGCTAATTGTTCTAGCGGTTTGATCGGGAATTGCCATTACTTCCACATATTTTGTAAAATAGTCCTGAAACGTTAATAAATATTTATTTCCTTCGTTAGATGTTATAAATGGACCCACAATATCCATGCAACATCGTTCAAATGGATGTGACACTTCCAGAAATTGTTGTAACGGTGCCGTTCTTAAATGAGGTGAAGTTTTCCGCTGCTTACATTGATGACATTTAGCTACGTAGTTGTTAATGTCCATTCTCATTTGCGGCCAACAACAACGAAGCCTGATGGATAAGTAAGTCTTATCCTGTCCTGGATGCCCTGCTATTGGTATGTTATGAAAATCGTGAATAACCTTATATACAAATGATTTAGGAATAACCATTAAATCCGCTTGCTCCTCTCCCTTTCTGTACACAGTACCGTCCACATCCAAATAATACTCACACTCCTCTTCATTTTCTTCTATTTCTTTATATATCTTCTTACACCACTCATCTGACTCTTGTTCTCTCTTAATCTGCATTCTATCCCACATTGGAAGATACTGGGGTTGTTTACTAACTACACACAATTCCTTTTGAATTGATGGTAAATAATACACAATTATCTTTACAGACGTTTGAGAAAAAATAAATTTGATCATATCGCTGACAACTTCCCAATGTAAGCCATCCAATCCACACGCTATCCTTGGCATAGCTATTGTTGAATCTGCCAGACGCATGACTTGTCTTTTTAAATCTAATAAGGATTCCCATACCATCTCGTAAGTAGTTTCTTGAAAATATTTTTTCTTAGGTTGCCTAAGATTCATTTTCGGCATCAAGAAATTTGATCATATTAGTCACAAGTTAATAGAATTAAACTGGCTTAATATGTTAAATAGAAGGAGTCTACATGCTGCAGTACTATTTCACAAGGTTATTGTTACTAAAACCCCAAATTACCTTTATAATAAAATTCGGTGTAGAACTGATGTACACAATATCAATATAAGAAGAAAAGATTTACTAACTACCCCCTTCCACAGATCAGCATTATTCCAGAGATCTTTTTCGTTCAATATTGCTAAAATGTATAATAATTATATTCCTCATGAGCTTAAGGCCACATCAGTATCCTAGTTCAAAAGTCAGTATCATCGGGTCCTGCTCCAGAAACAATGTCAGAATTTTTAACTATTACATAACATATAATATACATATTCCTCTTTGTCTTGTTCCTCTGTATTTTAGTTATGCATAAATTCCTACTTAAATAGATAGTATTTACTGTTATTTTGCTATTGACTAATAAGCTAAAATCACAATATATTATTATTATTGTCATTATTATTATTTTCATATATATATAATTATTATGATTATTTTTAGTTATACCTACTTATTTTTTATTGTTTTTTTTTCTCTTTCCTTTTCTTTGTTTTTTATTATCACTACTTAAGTTTCCGTGGATGAGTTGAAAAGCAAAGTCTGAACTCCGCCAATTAGTGTAATGTACCTGTATTAACTGTAATTAATTGATTTAATTGATTTATTTTCTTTTCTTGTACTTACACTAATAAAGCCATTATTATTATTATTATTATTATTATTATTATTATTATTAGGTAATATATGTTTCTAGATGGTAATTGTAAAATCGCTACCCCTCCTATCTTTTTCTTTTGAGCTTGCAATTCCCTAACTGATCCGAACTTTTCTTTAAATTCACCCGCTATACCTTTACTCATTGCAAAATCCTGTGAAACCACATGTGCTAACGCATACTGTTCAGGACACGAAAATACGTCTCCTACCTTTTCACTAAATCTATTATTGACAATGTTGTTTGTTTTCCTGAACTCCCTAAATTCTTTTCCTGAAAAGGTTGATTCTTCATCTCCTTCAAACATCCTGCTTAACGCGTCTGCGTTAGCATGACATTTACCACTTCTGTGAACAATATTAAAATCATATTCTAATAATTTGAGACTCCATCTCGCCAACCGTGAACATGGATCTGATGATGATAGAAGCCAAACTAATGCTCTATGATCGGTGATAATTGTAAATTTTCTCCCGTACACATAACATCTAAACTGCTGAATTGCAAAAACTAATGCTGCACACTCCTTCTCTGTCACAGAATAATTTAGTTGTGCTTTGTTGAATTTCTTTGATGCAAATGCAATTGGACGATGAAATCCACTCTGCTACTGACTGAGAATCGCTCCCATGCCTACTATTGATGCATCCGTCCCCAAAATGAAAGGTTTGCTGAAATCTGGATAACACAGGACCTTATCTGATGTGATCGCTGTCTTCAATTTCCGTATTGCTTCTAAACAGCTGTCATCCATTTTAAACTTTACTTCCTTCTTTGTTAAATTTGTCAATGGTTCTGCCATTTCCGCAAAGTTTGGAATAGATCTCCGATACCACCCCACAAGTTCTATGAACTCCCTCATTTTCTTTACACTTGTTGGTGTCGGGAAATCTTGAATACTCTTAATTTTATCTGGATCTGGTTTTATTCCCTCTCCTGAAATTACGTTCCCCAAATACAACACTTGTTGTTTTAGTACGTGGCAGTTTGATGGTTTCAGTTTGATGTTAGCCTGACGTAGTCTCTCGAACACTGTTGCTAATTTTTCTAAATGATCTGCTATACCTTTTCCGCTGTGAATAATGATGTCATCTAAATAAACCAAACAAATATCCCCTGTTAAACCTGATAACGTAAAGTTCATAAACCTCTGAAATGTCCTAGGTGCATTCACTAGTCCAAATGGCATTTTCCTATATTGATAATGATTGTCTAGTGCTGAAAACGCTGTCTTCGGAATGGATTCACTATCGACATCGATTTGGTGATAAGCTGAGGTTACATCAAAGACACTAAACAAATTAGAGTTGCCCAAATAATCCAAAGATTCTGTCAACCTTGGTATAGGGAAAAATTCTTTATGGGTTACCGCATTTAACGCCCTGTAATCCAAACACATTCGTACCTTCTTCTCTCCATTTGGTAGTGATTTTGTTACCAAAACCACTGCTGCATTCCACGGTGATGTTGATCACTTTAGTTCTTAAGAGTTTGTCTATCTCCATCTTTAATACTTCACGTTGAGAGTATGGTATACTGTAGTTTTTCTTGTTAATAGGTGCCACATTGTCTGTAATAATTCGATGTTTCACTGTTGTTGCACTTGACAGTTCATCAACCCCTTCGTCAAAAATGTCTTGATAATCCTGCAGTAGTCCTGTTACCCGCTGCTTAGTATCGTCATCTAGATGTGATAAATTTATTTCTTCACTCACCCAGTTCTTGTCTCGTGTGTTTAGGGTGTTGACTTGAATTTCACCGCCACCAGTTTCCTTTGGAATGAAATCCGGTGCGTCTTCCGCTGTTGCCACTTGCTGATTCTTCTGTAGCACAATTTCGAAATCATTTAGATTTATGGCCCGCAGCCACACTTCTGGTTCGTTTTTCACTACTGCCCTCGCAACATATACCCCATTGATTGTTGTCTCACTAGGTTCAATCATTAAATTTTCGCATGCAATTTCTGGTTTAATTGAAACCTTAAAAATAACTTCAGCTTTTGGTGGAATTGACAAGTTTTCTGCTAATTTTAGGTTTACAGTAATTATTTCCCCTCCATCCTTTGTAGGTGCTGTGTCTGTGTTTACTACTGATGACCCACTTTCTTGTAAAAATGATGATTCGTTTTGCATCCCTAACCTACCACTAATTCCTTTATGCACTTGCATATTTACTTGTAGTTCCACTGGAACAGCATTTTTGTTGCGTTCATTGCCTTCTGTAGGTCACCATCAGGTGCTGTACTATCATTATTCTTCTTTATATGCTGTCCTCTTAGCACATTAACAGATACTGCTTCCTTCTGGGCTTCTATTTCCCTCTGATTCTTTAAATTCATATTATTAATTAATACTTCATACTCGTTCCCTATTCCTGGAATACCTGCTGAATCTCCATTACCATTAATGGAAGTAGACCTTTGATCCCTGACATCTAGTCCTAAGATCTCGCCTACCTCTGCTTTATTATCTATGCTTTCTTCCACATATTCTTGAATATTATTTAATACCGCTTGTGTTTCTTCTTCCCTTCTTGGTCTTGGTCTTCATAGTTTTCTAAACCCGTTTGATCCTCGCACTGGAATTCTATCCGCTCACGTAAGTAGTAAATCGGAATGTTGTAGCCCCACATTCTCAAAACGCTTTCACTAAAAATATGCATAGCCTCATTATTGAATAAGAAGTCTCTCCCTAAAAGCCCCTGAGCCTCGATTCGTAGCGAATCGTAGCATACCATAAAATTATGCCTTCCCAGTTCTACTCCCCTTGCAACTCCTAGGCTGGCTTCTATCATCCCCAATGAGTGTATCTGATGTCCAGTTGCATCTAGTAGCTGTATGTTGTTGACCCTGTACACGAACTCGGGATTCATTGCCTCCAATTTTATGGTTGATACTGCTGCTCCTGAATCTATAAGGAATTTGACTATGCTACCATTAACCCATAAATATATTATACATGGAACATCCATTGTTGTTTCTGTAGAAATTTGTGGGATTGATACTACTACGTTTTCTTGCGATGCTTGTTGTGCGTTACTTAATGACCTTCGACTCGGGTTGCAGTTAAAGGTCCTTTGGAGTTTAAAGTTAAAGGCTGGTTTTGGGTTGTGTTGATTTGATGTTGCCTTTTCACTTGTTGATACGAGTTGCCGTGTGTTTGGCCGCTATCTTGATTTTGCCATCCTCCTCGGGAGTTCCCTTGTTGATTGTAAGAGGTCCTGGCATTATAACTTCTCCCATTGTCTGGTCGAAAACTGTGGTAGTACTTATCGCCTCCCTAAGATTCCCTATCTTGACGAAAACAAGTTCTCTGCTGGTTCGACCTATTATCTTGATTCCGCGTTTGCCTTGAAAATTGCTGGTATTGCTGATTTCCCCAGTATTGGTTCCTTTGTCCTTGTTGACTTAACCCATGATTGCTTTGATTTCTTGCCACGTTTGATCTGCCCTCTGTGCCATAACGCCCTTGCTGATTCCACTGCTGTTGACCATTCTTCTTGCAGCAATTGTTTGTACTGTGGTGATACTAAATTAACATCAGGAATGCGAGAAATATAATTGCGTTGGTTACAAGAATAACAAATTTAGTATTCCGGTGTTTTGTCAGTAACTATTACATTTTTTATCTGTTCGTGTTATATACTCTTGTGGATTATTTAAATAAATTGTTTCACATTAACATTAGTGCTGTTTCACATTAACATTAGTGCAGAACACTAAAGTGGTGACCCCGACCCGACGTGATCAAATCAATTGACATTTGATTTACATTTACAAGTACGCGATTATAGCAAGTTTGGGTGAAACATGTTCAACATAACTTCAAACGGAAATCCAACGCCTCAAGAACAGCCAGTGGTAGAAAGCGGTACGTCACAACAACCCACCCTAGAATTACACCGCATAGATATCCGCATACCGCCATTTTGGTCTGAAAAACCAGCTCTTTGGTTTTCACAATTAGAAGGACAGTTCAATTTAAATGGAATTACTAGAGATTCAACAAAATTTTGGTATGTTATTGCACAATTAGAAAACAAATTCGCACAAGAAGTGGAAGATATCATAACATCACCACCACAACAAGATAAATACATAACAATTAAGTCAGAGTTAATTAACCGCCTATCATCGTCCCAACAACAACGCTTAAAACAATTGTTAGAGCATGAGGAAATGGGAGACAGAACGCCTTCACAGTTTCTAAGACATTTACGGAATTTGGCAGGCAATACAGTAAAAGATGAATTTTTGCGAACTTTATGGCTAAATCGTCTTCCCACGGTCATGTAGGCAATATTAGCTGCACAAGCAGATTTAAGTTTAAACAAGGTAGCAGCAATAGCGGACAAAATCAAAGAAACAAACCCCCCTCAAGTACAAGTAGCCAATGTTACATCATCGCACTCACATGAGATCGCAAGTTTAGCAGAACAAATTAAGCAGCTGACAACAAGGGTAGAAGAAGTGTCGCACGGACGGCAGCGTCATCGGTTCCAGCGAAGCCAAAGAAGCGGATCGCGCTCCAGGCAACGATACAATACTAACATCCCAGAAAATCAGGGCATATGTTGGTATCACAAAGTTTTCGGTTCCAGCGCAAGAAAGTGCAATCAACCCTGCAATTGCCAGGCGGGAAACGAGACTCACCGTCATTAACCGCGGCTGTAAATGACGGCATACCTATAATCGGCCGACTTTTTGTAACGGACAAATCTTCAAAACTTAATTTTTTAATAGATACGGGTGCCGATGTTAGTGTTTTTCCACGAACTCTTATCAAACACCGGTTTAACAAATCAACATACGAAATGTTCGCAGCAAACGGTATAAACATAGCAACTTACGGTCCCGTTTCATTAAACCTAAATTTTGGTTTACGTCGAGATTTTCCGTGGAAATTTGTCATCGCCGACATAGATAAACCGATAGTAGGTGCAGATTTTTTAAATTTTTACGAACTTTTAGTGGACATCAGAAACCGACGACTAGTGGACTCAGTGCGTCATTATGTGCAATCGGGCGTTTAACACCGGAAACAACTAATAGTGCGATTAAAACAATTATGGGAAATTCAAAATTTCATAAGTTGTTAGCACGGTTTCCAGCAATTACGCGTCCAGCAGGAGTGCAACCTGCAATCAAACACGATGTAACACATCATATTGTTACGCCCTGGGGGAACGGGTGCGTAACGCCAGCGAGTCCCTAATATAAATTAGGGAATCACAAGCCATCGGGATTATGGATGAGAACACAAAACGACTATTATTCTAACAACTAATTTTATTGATAAAATAAACTAAACGAACTTAGCATTATAAAATTAAAACTACTTATCTTACTTTACGACCAGATTAATGAAACTCAGCATCTTTAGCCCTTGGACTAGAACTTGGACTCAGACTCTAACTGGCACTAATTAGAACTCTGACTAATTAGAACTAAGACTCGATCTAAGCCTCTTGGCACTAGGACTAACCCCTTAACTAAGGAACTAAACCTTTTATAATGCCCCACTCGTTCTTTCCCTGGAATTATCCTTATCAGCACTTTGAAAATAAGTAGACTTGCTAACAACAAGGATTGCAGCAATTAACCATTGCAACTCTATTCAAATCTAGGACAATTAGGCCAATGTTATTATAAAGCATAACATTCCAATTGCGATTTGAATAACAATTATAATTTAACAAATACGAAATTATTTTGAAATGACCCAAATGTAACAATATCGAAACAACGCCAGGCTCACCTGCATACTGCAAACCGCGAAAATTACCACAAGATCGTTTCAAATCAGCAAAATCCGAATTCGAAATAATGTTGCAGCAGGGTATTATCCAACCCTCTAAGAGTGAATGGGCATCTGCACTACATCTGGTGCCCAAGAAGACTGAAGGGTTACGTCCATGTGGAGATTACCGATCTTTAAATGCCAGAACTGTGCCGGACAGATACCCCTTACCACACATCGAGGATTTTACTCACATATTAAACGGTAAATCAGTTTTTTCAACCATAGACCTTGTTCGCGCATATCACCAGATTCCTGTCGCAAAGGAGGATATTCCAAAAACAGCTATAACTACGCCGTTTGGTTTATTCGAGTTCGTGGTCATGCCATTCGGATTAAGAAACGCAGCCCAAACCTTTCAGCGATTCATCGATAGCGTTCTCCGAGGTTTAGATTATTGTTATGCATATTTAGATGACATTTTTATCGCGTCTGAGAACGAAGAACAGCATCTCGAACACCTGGAACACATTTTCTCGCGACTGGATCAACACGGCATCGTCATCAATCCAGTTAAGTGCGTTTTCGGCGTAACAGAAGTAAAGTTTTTAGGTTACTTAGTAAATACTCGAGGAATCACGCCACTTCCAGAAAAAGTGGAAGCCATCACCAATTTCCCTCAACCTAAAACGGTGAAACAACTGCAACGTTTCCTTGGTATGGTAAATTTTTACCGTCGTTTCATTTCAAACGCGGCAAACATACAACGACCATTAAACGAACTTTTAAGAAATCGAGGACTTCAAAAAGATGCTGATTTAAATTGGACAGCAGAGACCGAAAGTGCGTTTACAGGTATAAAAAAGGCCTTGGCAGATGCTACCATGCTTACAGATCCCGTTCCAGAGGCACAACTCTCTATAACGGTTGACGCATCAGATCATGCAATGGGCGCCGTTCTTCAGCAACAAGTTAACAACGAGTGGCAACCACTCGCATTTTTTACAAGAACGCAAACCATTTCGTAGTCAAGTTTTCAATTCTTTGCTCTCTTTAGCACATCCCGGAGTGCGAGCAACTACAAAACTACTTACAAGACGTTTCGTGTGGCCCTCCATCAATAATGACTGCAAAGATTGGACCCGCAGCTGCAATTCCATGTCAACGTTCAAAGATCACTCGGCATGTTTCAGCCGTTCAGGTCAATTCAAGGCACCGGAAATGAGATTTCAACACGTACACATAGATATAGTTGGACCTTTACCACAATCCCTTGGATTTAAATATTGTCTAACATGTATCGATCGTTTCACACGGTGGCCAGAAGCTATTCCTATTGCAGATATCACAGCAGAAACCGTAGCCAGAGCTTTCTTTAGCGGATGGATTGCACGTTTTGGTGTTCCGGCGGAAGTCACAACAGACCGAGGACTCCAGTTCGAATCTTTTTTATTTAAGGGACTAACGCAATTAACTGGTACGGTCCACGGTAGAACAACAGCTTACCATCCAGCAGCCAACGGTATGGTGGAACGTCTACACAGGCAGCTTAAAGCCGCCATCAAATGCCACGAACAACAACACTGGGCTGAAGTTCTTCCCACGGTTCTGTTAGGAATTAGGGCAGCGTACAGAGAAGATATAGGGGCAACTGCAGCAGAGTTAACTTACGGAGGCAACATCCGCCTACCGGGAGAATTTTTTGTTTCAAAACCGCAAGTAAATACTTCCGATTTCGTAACCCAGCTTCGACAGCGAGTACGCCTGCTACGCCCAACGACAACATCACATCGCGGTAGTCGACCCACGTTTATTTTCAAAGATTTGGCAACATGTGCATATGTTTTTGTGCGCCACGACGCCGTCCGCCGGCCGTTACAGCAGCCATAAGATGGGCCATACAAAGTCATCGCTCACAACAGCAAGACCTTTGTTCTGGACATGCGAGGCAAGCAAGAAACGGTGACGATTGACCGATTAAAACCAGCCTTCATTGACAACGAGAACGACTTAGTACATCAATCAGAGACAACAGCACAAGATCAACCTGGTACATCCGGAAAAATCACGCGCAGCGGACGTCATATACGTTTTCCAGATTAGTTCCGAACGTAAGATATCGTTATCACTGGCAAGGGGGTGATGTGGTGATACTAAATTAACATCAGGAATGCGAGAAAATAATTGCGTTGGTTACAAGAATAACAAATTTAGTATTCCGGTGTTTTGTCAATAACTATTACATTTTTTATCTGTTCGTGTTATATACTCTTGTGTATTATTTAAATAAATTGTTTCACATTAACATTAGTAGTGTTTCACATTAACATTAGTGCAGAACACTAAAGTACTGTGGTTGGACATTCTGCAGTAAGTACACCATGATCTAGAACCTACTATCATTACTCTTTGACCTGAGGCAAGATTATTATTGAAGGATATTGTATTACATATTTCCTAACGTCTTCCTATCATTTCTGCTTTCTCGATGGTTAAATTCTCTTCTGCTAATAGCACAGGAGCTAGTTGTCTCATCAGTTCCTTCTTTAGCCCTATTCTGAATTGATTAAGAACGAGGTCTGCATGTTTCTTCTTGATACCATCAACTTCTCCTTTCTTGGTTCCTTCTAAATCTTCTTCCAACACTGCTCTCCCTAAAGTATTCAACCGAATAACATATTCATCTACATCTTCATCATGTCTTTGAAAACATTTTGATAGCTTCATTTGAGCCTCTAATGGTAATCTAATTGGTGTAAATTTCTGCGTCAATCGTTTGATGAATTCGTCCAATGATGCTGTTTCTAGTGTCGGATCAGACTCGTAATATGCTAATGCATCCTTGGTAAGACTGAGCTTAATTATGTGTAGTGTTTGTTCGTCTGACCAGCCATCATATATGGCCCTTCGCTTTATTTGCCTGAAATATTCTTTGGGTGACCCTTTCCCTGTATATGGTTCCATAGTTTTAGCCACCATACCTGTAGTTGTGTAAGAAAACATTGGAGGCTGGCCTTGTGCCGGACCCTGCGTCTCGTTGGTTGTATTTGGCATCTTGGCTTTTCCTAACTTGTTTCGACACTACAATTACAACCACTGCTAGCTGTCTCTTCAAATTATAATATTTGAACTTTTCCACAGACTGATTCGACACTGAATAATTCCCCTATGCTGTACTGAACCAAATACAAAACTAAAAAAAAAATAGTTCCACTCGTCGTAACTGTAAAGAACAATAAGAACCCCGCGTTTTTCAGAAGGAGGTTCCCGTAATCGCTGCCAGTAAATGTAGCTGGAAAGAAAAAAAAACAAGACTTGACCCAAGAATCCTGGGTTTGCCAGAAGGGGGTTCGCGTAACCTCTGCCACCAAATGTAACCAACGACTTCCACTTGTAGCTCCTCTGGTACCTGAAGTATCAAGAGCTGAAAATACCCAACTAGAAGACGTCGATTAACCTAAATCAAAATTATATCCAACTTTGATCTAGGATTTTCACTAAAGAAATATATCCCTGACAAATTACCCCTCTGAAATAAATAGCCAAGAATACACACCAAAAATCGAATAGCTAATATATTAAGTAATAAATTATAAATAAGAAAATTATAACCCTGGAAAATAAACAATATTAAATAATAAAACTTATATCTTACTTCTGATTTAAAAACACTAAAACTTAGATTTTACACTAACAAAAATTAATACAATTAACGTAGATATCCTGAACTCTAAAGAAGGATATTAGCACGTAGCTAAAGCCTCTTTTCAAGACAAGATTCTCACATCCACTAACTTCTTGAGGAACTAAGCTTTACCAAGTCAATTAATGGCAATAACTTTTGATAATAAAAACTAAAGTAGACATAATTAGAAATAACTGTAAAAGATAGAACCATAGGCAAAACTTACTTCTTCATGAAAACTGCTACTTAAACTAAAATACAAATATTTGCTACCCATCTATAAATTATTTCAACACATTCTAAAAGTTCAAACCCAATTTAATCAGAATTGCAAATAATTATTTCACTATTAAGCTGACTTGACTAATAATCAATTAAAGAATGTATGGTATTTGATTATTACCCAATTCCAATTAAATAAATGAAATTAATAAAAATTAAAACCAAAAGCCAAAAGGGCTTGGGAGTACACTTGGAAGTCTGGAAAGCCTGGGTAACCTCTGGGAGGTCTGGTTAGTCCCTGGAGAACATGGGTAGTTCATAAGAACTCTGGGTTACATATGGGAAGTTTGGGTATTTCGTAACAGTTCTGGGTTGCCCACTTGGAAGTCTGGAAAGCCTGGGTAACCTCTGGGAGGTTTGGGATAGACTCTGGGGAGCATGGGTAGTTCACAAGAATTCTGGGTTACTCACTAGAAAGTCTGCAAAGCCTGAGTAACCCCTGGGAAGTCGGGGTATTCCATAAGAATTCAGGGTTCCTCACTTGGAAGTTTGAAAAGCCTGGGAAAGCCCTGGGAAGTCTGGGTGTTGCGTAAGAATTCTGGGTTCCTCACTTGGACTTCTGGAAAGCCTGGACAAGCCCTGGGAAGTCTGGGTATTTCGTAAGAATTCTGAGTTCTTCACATCGAAGTCTGGAAAGCCTGGGTAAGGCCTGGGAAGTCTGGGTATTTCGTAAGAATTCTGGGTTCTACACGTGGAATTCTGGAAAGCCTAGGTAACCCCTGGGAAGTCAGGGTATTTCGTAAGAATTCTGGGTTTCCCACTTGGAAGTCTGAAAAGCCTGGGTAACCTCTGGGAAGTTCGGGATAACCTCTGGGGAGCATGGGTAGTTCATAAGAATTCTGGGTTACTCACTACAAAGTCTGCAAAGCCTGGGTCAACCATGGGAAGTCTGGGCATTTCGTAACAATTCTGGGTTCCCCACTTTGAAGTCTGAAAAGCCTGGGTAACCTCTGGAAAGTTCGGGATAGACTCTGGGGAGCATGGGTTGTTCATAAGAATTCTGGGTTACTCACTAGAAAGTCTGCAAAGCCTGGGTAACCCCTGGGAAGTCTGGGTATTTCGTAAGAATTCTGTTTTACTCACTTGGATGTCTGCACAGCCTGGGTAACCCATCGGAAGTCTGGGTGTTTCGTACGAATTCTGGGCTTCCCACTTGGAAGTCTGGAAAGCCTCGGAAACCTCTTGGAGGTCTGGGATAGACTCGGGGGAGCATGGGTAGTTCACAAGAATTCTGGGTTACTCACTAGAAAGTCTGCAAAGCCTGAGTAACCCCTGGGAATTCAAGGTATTTCATAAGAATTCAGGGTTCCTCACTTGGAAATTTGAAAAGCCTGGGTAAGCCCTGGGAAGTCTGGGTGTTTCGTAAGAATTCCGGGTTCCTCACGTGGAAGTCTGCACAGCCTGGGTAACCCATGGCAAGTCTGGGTATTTCGTAAGGATTCTGGGTTCCCCACTTGGAAGTCTGGAAAGCTTGGGTAACCTCTGGGAGGTCTGAGTTAGTCTCTGGGGAGCATGGGTAGTTCATAATAATTCTGGGTTACTCACTAGGAAGTCTGGAAAGACTGGGTAAACCCTGGGAAGTTTGGATTGGCCACTGGTAGTCTGGGCAGTTACTAATAATTTTGGGTTATTCCCTAGGAAGTCTAGAAATCCTGGGTAGGTTCTGGGAAGCCTGAGAATTTCGTAAGAATTCTGGGTTCCTCACTTGGAAGTCTAGAAAGCCTGGGTAACCCCTGGGGAGTTTGGGTATTTTGTAAGAGTTCTGGATTCTTCACGTGGAAGTCTGCAAGCCTGGGTAACTCCTGGGACGTCTGGGTATTTCGTAAGAATTCTGTTTTACTCCCTTGGAAGTCTGCACAGCCTGGGTAAGCCCTGGGAAGTCTGGGTGTTTCGAAAGAATTCTGTTTTACTCCCTTGGAAGTCTGCACAGCCTGAGTAAGCCCTGGGAAGTCTGGGTATTTCGTAAAAATCCTGGGTTCCCCACTTGTAAGTCTGGAAAGACTGGGTAACCTCTGAGAGGTCTGGGTTAGCCTCTGGGGAGCATGGGTAGTTCATAAGACTTCTGGGTTTCTCACTTGGACGTCTGGAAAGCTTGGGTAACCCCTGGAAATCTGGGTATTTGGTAAGAATCCTGGGTTCCTCACATGGAAGTCTGCAAAGCCTGGGTAACCCATGAGAAATCTGCGTATTTCGTAAGAATTCTGGATTCCTCACGTGGAAGTCTGGAACGCCTGGGTAACCCCTAGGAAGTCTAGGTTAGTCCGTGGAGAGTCTGGGTAGCTGCTAGTAACTCTGCGTTACTCCCTAGGATGTCTGGAAATCCTGGGTAACCCCTGGGAATTCTGGGTATTTTGTAAGCATTTTGGGTTCCCCACGTGAAATTCTGGAAAGCCTGGGTAACCTCTGGGAGGTATGGGTTAGTCTCTTAGGAGCATCGGTAGTTAATAAGAATTCTGTGTTCCTCACTTGGAAGTCTGGAAAGCCTGGGTAAGCCCTGGAAAGTCTGGGTATTTTGTAAGCATTCTGGGTTCCCCACGGGGAATTCTGGAAAGCCTGGGTAACCTCTGGGAGGTTTGGGATAGGCTCTGGGGAGCATGCTTAGTTCATAAGAATTCTAGGTTTCTCACTACAAAGTCTGCAAAGCCTGAGTAACCCCTGGGAAGTGTCGGTACTTCGTAAGAATTCTGGATTACTCACTTGGAGGACTGCACAGCCAGGGTCACCCATAGGAAGTCTGGGTTTTTCGTAAAAATCCTGGGATCCCCACGTGGAAGTCTGGAAAGCCTGGGAAAACCCCTGGGAATTCTGGGTATTTTGTAAGCATTTTGGGTTCCCCACGTGAAATTCTGGAAAGCCTGGGTAACCTCTGGGAGGTATGGGTTAGTCTCTTAGGAGCATCGGTAGTTAATAAGAATTCTGTGTTCCTCACTTGGAAGTCTGCAAAGCCTGGGTAACCCATGGGAAGTCTGGGCATTTGGTAACAACTCTGGGTTCCCCACTTGGGGGTCTGAAAAGTATGGGTAACCTCTGGGAGGTTTGGGATAGACCCTGGGGAGCAGGGGTTGTTCATAAGAATTCTGGGTTACTCAGTAGAAATTCTGCAAAGCCTGGGTAACCCCTGGGAAGTCTGGGTAATTCGTAACAATTCCGTTTTACTCACTTGGAAGTCTGCACAGCCTGTTTAAGCCCTGGGAAGTCTTGGGGTTTCGTAAGAATTCTGGGTTCCTCACTTGGAAGTCTGGAAAGCCTGGGTAAGCCCTGGGAAGTGTGGGTATTTCGTAAGAATTCGGGGTTCCTCACTTGGAAGTCTGGAAAGCCTGGGCAACCCATGGGAAGTCTGGGCATTTCGTAACAACTCTGGGTTCCCCACTTGGAGGTCTGGAAAGCCCGGGTAACCTCTGGGAGGTCTGGGTTAGTCTCTGGAGAGCATCGGTAGTTAATAAGAATTCTGGGTTCCTCACTTGGAAGTCTGGAAAGCCTGGGTAAGCCCTGGGAAGTCTGGGTATTTTGTAAGCTTTCTGGGTTCCCCACGTGGAATTCTGGAAAGCCTGGGTAACCTCTGGGAGGTCTGGGTTAGTCTCTGGGAAGCATCGGTAGTTAATAAGAATTCTGGGTTCCTCACTTGGAAGTCTGGAAAGCCTGGGTAACCCATGGGAAGTCTGGGCATTTCGTAACAACTCTGGGTTCCCCACTTGGAGGTCTGGAAAGCCTGGGTAACCTCTGGGAGGTTTGGAATAGACCCTGGGGAGCAGGGGTAGTTCATAAGAATTCTGGGTTACTCAGTAGTAATTCTGCAAATCCTGGGTAACCCCTGGGAAGTCTGGGTAATTCGTAACAATTCCGTTTTACTCACTTGGAAGTCTGCACAGCCTGGGTAAGCCCTGGGAAGTCTGGGTGTTTCGTAGGAATTCTGGGTTCCTCACTTGGAAGTCTGGAAAGCCTGGCTAACCTCTGGGAGGTTTGGCATAGACTCTGGGGAGCATGGGTTGTTCATAAGAATTCTGGGTTCCTCACTTGGAAGTCTGGAAAGCCTGGGTAACCCCTGGGAAGTCTGAGTATTTCGTAACAATCCTGGGTTCCTCACTTGGAAGTCTGGAAAGCCTGGGTAAGCATTGGGAAGTCTGGGTATTTTGTAAGCATTCTCGGTTCCCCACGTGGAATTCTGGAAAGTCTGGGTAACCTCTGGGAGGTTTGGGATAGACTCTGGGGATCAAGGGTAGTTCATAAGAATTCTGGGTTACTCACTACAAAGTCTGCAAAGCCTGGGTAACCCCTGAGAAGTTGCGATAGATTCTGGGGAGCATGGGTAGTTCAAAAGAATTCTGGGTTACTCACTTGGAAGCCTGGAAAGCTTGGGTAACCCCTGGGAAGTCTGGGTATTTCATAAGAATTCTGGGTTCCTCACTTGGAAGCCTGGAAAGCTTGGGTAACCCCTGGGAAGTCTGGGTATTTCATAAGAATTCTGGGTTCCTCACTAGGAAGTCTACAAAGCATGTGTAAGCCCTGGGAAGTCTGTGTATTTCGTAAGAATTCTGGGTTCCTCACTTGGAAGTCTGCAAAGCCTGGGTATTTCGTACGAATTCTGGTTTACTCACTTGGAAGTCTGGAAAGCTTGCGTAACCTACGGCAAGTTTGGGTATTTCGTAAAAATTCTGGGTTCCCCACTTGGAAGTCTGGAAAGTCTGGGTAAGCTCTGGGAAGTCTGGGTGTTTCGTAAGAATTCTGATTTCTTCACTTCGAAGTCTGCAAAGCCTGAGTAACCCCTGGGAAGTCAGGGTATTCCATAAGAATTCAGGGTTCCTCACTTAGAAGTTTGAAAAACCTGGGTAAGCCCTGGGAAGTCTGGGTGTTTCGTAATAATTCTGGGTTCCTCATTTGGAAGTCTGGAAAGTCTGGGTAAGGTTTGGGAAGTCTGGGTGTTTCGTAAGAATTCTGATTTCTTCACTTCGAAGTCTGCAAAGCCTGGGTAACCCATGGGAAGTGTGCGCATTGCGTAACAATCCTGGGTTCCCCACTTGGAAGTCTGGAAAGCCTGGGTAACCTCTGGGAAGTTCGGGATAACCTCTGGGGAGCATGGGTAGTTCATAAGAATTCTGGGTTACTCACGACAAAGTCTGCAAAGCCTGTTTAAGCGCTGGGAAGTCTGGGTATTTCGTAAGATTTCTGGGTTACTCACTACAAAGTCTGCAAAGCCTGAGTCACCCATGGGTAGTCTGGGCTTTTCGTAACAATTCTGGGTTCCCCACTTTGAAGTCTGGAAAGCCTGGGTAACCTCTGGAAAGTTCGGGATAGACTCTGGGGAGCATGGGTAGTTCACAAGAATTCTGGGTTACTCACTAGGAAGTCTGGAAAGCTTGGGTAACCCCTGGGAAGTCTGGGTATTTCGTAAGAATTCTGGGTTTCTCACGTGGAAGACTGCACATCCTGGGTAAGCCCTGGGAAGTCTGGGTAGTTCATAAGAATTCTGGGTTCCTCACATGGAAGTCTACAAAGCCTGGGTAACCCATGGGACGTCTGGGTATTTGATAAGAATTCTGGGTTCCTCACTTGGAAGTCTGGAAAGCCTGGGTAACTTCTGGGAGGTTAGGATAGGCTCTGAGGAGCATGGGTAGTCCATAAGAATTCTGGGTTCCTCACTTGGAAGTCTGGAAAGCCTGGGTAAGCCCTGGGAAGTATGGGTTTTTCGTTAGAATTCTGGGTTCCTCACTTGGAAGTCTGGAAAGCCTGGGTAACCCCCTGGGAGGTTGCGATAGACTCTGGGGAGCATGGGTAGTTCAAAAGAATTCTGGGTTACTCACTACAAAGTCTGCAAAGGCTGGGCAACCCTTGGGAAGTCTGGGTATTTCGTAAGAGTTCTGGGTTCCCCACTTGGAAGTCTGGAAAGCCTGGGTAACCTATGGGAGGTCTGGGTTAATCTCTGTGGAGCATGGGTTGTTCATAAGAGTTCTAGGTTCCTTACTGGGAAGTCAGGAAAGCTTGGGTAACCCCTGGGAAGTCTGGGTATTTCGTAAGAATTCTGGGTTCCTCACTTGGAAGTCTCCAAAGCCTGGGTAACCCCTGGGAAGTCTGGGTATTTCGTAAGAATTCTGGTTTACTCACGTGGAAGTCTGCAAAGCCTGGGTAGCCCATGGGAAGTCTGGGTATTTCGTAAAAATCCTGGGTACCCCACTTGTAAGTCTGGAAAGACTGGGTAACCTCTGAGAGGTCTGGGTTAGCCTCTGGGGAGCATGGGTAGTTCATAAGACTTCTGGGTTTCTCACTTGGACGTCTGGAAAGCTTGGGTAACCCCTGGAAATCTGGGTATTTGGTAAGAATCCTGGGTTCCTCACATGGAAGTCTGCAAAGCCTGGGTAACCCATGAGAAATCTGCGTATTTCGTAAGAATTCTGGATTCCTCACGTGGAAGTCTGGAACGCCTGGGTAACCCCTAGGAAGTCTAGGTTAGTCCGTGGAGAGTCTGGGTAGCTGCTAGTAACTCTGCGTTACTCCCTAGGATGTCTGGAAATCCTGGGTAACCCCTGGGAATTCTGGGTATTTTGTAAGCATTTTGGGTTCCCCACGTGAAATTCTGGAAAGCCTGGGTAACCTCTGGGAGGTATGGGTTAGTCTCTTAGGAGCATCGGTAGTTAATAAGAATTCTGTGTTCCTCACTTGGAAGTCTGGAAAGCCTGGGTAAGCCATGGAAAGTCTGGGTATTTTGTAAGCATTCTGGGTTCCCCACGGGGAATTCTGGAAAGCCTGGGTAACCTCTGGGAGGTTTGGGATAGACTCTGGGGAGCATGCTTAGTTCATAAGAATTCTAGGTTTCTCACTACAAAGTCTGCAAAGCCTGAGTAACCCCTGGGAAGTGTCGGTACTTCGTAAGAATTCTGGATTACTCACTTGGAGGACTGCACAGCCAGGGTCACCCATAGGAAGTCTGGGTTTTTCGTAAAAATCCTGGGATCCCCACGTGGAAGTCTGGAAAGCCTGGGAAAACCCCTGGGAATTCTGGGTATTTTGTAAGCATTTTGGGTTCCCCACGTGAAATTCTGGAAAGCCTGGGTAACCTCTGGGAGGTATGGGTTAGTCTCTTAGGAGCATCGGTAGTTAATAAGAATTCTGTGTTCCTCACTTGGAAGTCTGCAAAGCCTGGGTAACCCATGGGAAGTCTGGGCATTTGGTAACAACTCTGGGTTCCCCACTTGGGGGTCTGAAAAGTATGGGTAACCTCTGGGAGATTTGGGATAGACCCTGGGGAGCAGGGGTTGTTCATAAGAATTCTGGGTTACTCAGTAGAAATTCTGCAAAGCCTGGGTAACCCCTGGGAAGTCTGGGTAATTCGTAACAATTCCGTTTTACTCACTTGGAAGTCTGCACAGCCTGTTTAAGCCCTGGGAAGTCTTGGGGTTTCGTAAGAATTCTGGGTTCCTCACTTGGAAGTCTGGAAAGCCTGGGTAAGCCCTGGGAAGTGTGGGTATTTCGTAAGAATTCGGGGTTCCTCACTTGGAAGTCTGGAAAGCTTGGGCAACCCATGGGAAGTCTGGGCATTTCGTAACAACTCTGGGTTCCCCACTTGGAGGTCTGGAAAGCCCGGGTAACCTCTGGGAGGTCTGGGTTAGTCTCTGGAGAGCATCGGTAGTTAATAAGAATTCTGGGTTCCTCACTTGGAAGTCTGGAAAGCCTGGGTAAGCCCTGGGAAGTCTGGGTATTTTGTAAGCTTTCTGGGTTCCCCACGTGGAATTCTGGAAAGCCTGGGTAACCTCTGGGAGGTCTGGGTTAGTCTCTGGGGAGCATCGGTAGTTAATAAGAATTCTGGGTTCCTCACTTGGAAGTCTGGAAAGCCTGGGTAACCCATGGGAAGTCTGGGCATTTCGTAACAACTCTGGGTTCCCCACTTGGAGGTCTGGAAAGCCTGGGTAACCTCTGGGAGGTTTGGAATAGACCCTGGGGAGCAGGGGTAGTTCATAAGAATTCTGGGTTACTCAGTAGTAATTCTGCAAATCTTGGGTAACCCCTGGGAAGTCTGGGTAATTCGTAACAATTCCGTTTTACTCACTTGGAAGTCTGCACAGCCTGGGTAAGCCCTGGGAAGTCTGGGTGTTTCGTAGGAATTCTGGGTTCCTCACTTGGAAGTCTGGAAAGCCTGGCTAACCTCTGGGAGGTTTGGCATAGACTCTGGGGAGCATGGGTTGTTCATAAGAATTCTGGGTTCCTCACTTGGAAGTCTGGAAAGCCTGGGTAACCCCTGGGAAGTCTGAGTATTTCGTAACAATCCTGGGTTCCTCACTTGGAAGTCTGGAAAGCCTGGGTAAGCATTGGGAAGTCTGGGTATTTTGTAAGCATTCTCGGTTCCCCACGTGGAATTCTGGAAAGTCTGGGTAACCTCTGGGAGGTTTGGGATAGACTCTGGGGATCAAGGGTAGTTCATAAGAATTCTGGGTTACTCACTACAAAGTCTGCAAAGCCTGGGTAACCCCTGAGAAGTTGCGATAGATTCTGGGGAGCATGGGTAGTTCAAAAGAATTCTGGGTTACTCACTTGGAAGCCTAGAAAGCTTGGGTAACCCCTGGGAAGTCTGGGTATTTCATAAGAATTCTGGGTTCCTCACTTGGAAGCCTGGAAAGCTTGGGTAACCCCTGGGAAGTCTGGGTATTTCATAAGAATTCTGGGTTCCTCACTAGGAAGTCTACAAAGCATGTGTAAGCCCTGGGAAGTCTGTGTATTTCGTAAGAATTCTGGGTTCCTCACTTGGAAGTCTGCAAAGCCTGGGTATTTCGTACGAATTCTGGTTTACTCACTTGGAAGTCTGGAAAGCTTGGGTAACCTATGGGAAGTCTGGCTATTTCGTAACAATTCTGGGTTCCCCACTTGGAAGTCTGGAAAGTCTGGGTAAGCTCTGGGAAGTCTGGGTGTTTCGTAAGAATTCTGATTTCTTCACTTCGAAGTCTGCAAAGCCTGAGTAACCCCTGGGAAGTCAGGGTATTCCATAAGAATTCAGGGTTCCTCACTTAGAAGTTTGAAAAACCTGGGTAAGCCCTGGGAAGTCTGGGTGTTTCGTAATAATTCTGGGTTCCTCATTTGGAAGTCTGGAAAGTCTGGGTAAGGTCTGGGAAGTCTGGGTGTTTCGTAAGAATTCTGATTTCTTCACTTCGAAGTCTGCAAAGCCTGGGTAACCCATGGGAAGTGTGCGCATTGCGTAACAATCCTGGGTTCCCCACTTGGAAGTCTGGAAAGCCTGGGTAACCTCTGGGAAGTTCGGGATAACCTCTGGGGAGCATGGGTAGTTCATAAGAATTCTGGGTTACTCACGACAAAGTCTGCAAAGCCTGTTTAAGCGCTGGGAAGTCTGGGTATTTCGTAAGATTTCTGGGTTACTCACTACAAAGTCTGCAAAGCCTGAGTCACCCATGGGTAGTCTGGGCTTTTCGTAACAATTCTGGGTTCCCCACTTTGAAGTCTGGAAAGCCTGGGTAACCTCTGGAAAGTTCGGGATAGACTCTGGGGAGCATGGGTAGTTCACAAGAATTCTGGGTTACTCACTAGGAAGTCTGGAAAGCTTGGGTAACCCCTGGGAAGTCTGGGTATTTCGTAAGAATTCTGGGTTTCTCACGTGGAAGACTGCACATCCTGGGTAAGCCCTGGGAAGTCTGGGTAGTTCATAAGAATTCTGGGTTCCTCACATGGAAGTCTACAAAGCCTGGGTAACCCATGGGACGTCTGGGTATTTGATAAGAATTCTGGGTTCCTCACTTGGAAGTCTGGAAAGCCTGGGTAACTTCTGGGAGGTTAGGATAGGCTCTGAGGAGCATGGGTAGTCCATAAGAATTCTGGGTTCCTCACTTGGAAGTCTGGAAAGCCTGGGTAAGCCCTGGGAAGTATGGGTTTTTCGTTAGAATTCTGGGTTCCTCACTTGGAAGTCTGGAAAGCCTGGGTAACCCCCTGGGAGGTTGCGATAGACTCTGGGGAGCATGGGTAGTTCAAAAGAATTCTGGGTTACTCACTACAAAGTCTGCAAAGGCTGGGCAACCCTTGGGAAGACTGGGTATTTCGTAAGAGTTCTGGGTTCCCCACTTGGAAGTCTGGAAAGCCTGGGTAACCTCTGGGAGGTCTGGGTTAATCTCTGTGGAGCATGGGTTGTTCATAAGAGTTCTAGGTTCCTTACTGGGAAGTCAGGAAAGCTTGGGTAACCCCTGGGAAGTCTGGGTATTTCGTAAGAATTCTGGGTTCCTCACTTGGAAGTCTCCAAAGCCTGGGTAACCCCTGGGAAGTCTGGGTATTTCGTAAGAATTCTGGTTTACTCACGTGGAAGTCTGCAAAGCCTGGGTAGCCCATGGGAAGTCTGGGTATTTCGTAAGAATTCTGGGTTCCTCACGTGGAAATCTGGAAAGCTTGGGTAACCTCTGGGAGGTTTATAATTGACTCTGGGGTGCATGGGTAGTTCATAAGAATTCTGGGTTACTCACTACAAAGTCTGCAAAGCCTGGGTAACCCCTGGGAAGTCTGGGTATTTTGTAAAAATTCTGGGTTCCAAACTTGGATGTCTGGAAAGGTATTTCGTAAGAATTCACTGTTCCCCACTTGGAAGTCTGGAAAGCTTGGGTAACCTCTGGGAGGTTTGGGATAGACTCTGGGGAGCATGGTGAGTTCATAAGATTTCTGGGTTACTCATTTGGAAGTCTGGAAAGCCTGTGTAACCCATGGGAAGTCTGGGCATGTGGTAAGAATTCTGGGTTCCCCACATGGAAATCTACGAAGTCTGGGTAACCCATGGGAAGTCTGGGCATTTGGTAAGAATTCTGGGTTCCTCACTTGGAAGCCTGGAAAGCTTGGGTAACCCCTGGGAAGTCTGGGTATTTCATAAGAATTCTGGGTTCCTCACATGGAAGCCTGGAAAGCTTGGGTAACCCCTGGGAAGTCTGGGTATTTCATAAGAATTCTGGGTTCCTCACTAGGAAGTCTAGAAAGCATGTGTAAGCCCTGGGAAGTCTGGGTATTTCGTAAGAATTCTGGGTTCCTCACTTGGAAGTCTGGAAAGCTTGGGTAACCTATGGGAAGCCTGGGTTAGTCTCTGGGGGCATGGGTAGTTCATAAGAGTTCTGGGTTACTCACTAGGAAGTCTAGAAGGTGTGGACAAACCCTGAGTCTGGGTATTTCATAAGAATTCTGGGTTCCTCACTTGGAAGCCTGGAAAGCTTGGGTAACCCCTGGGAAGTCTGGGTATTTCATAAGAATTCTGGGTTCCTCACTTGGAAGTCTGGAAAGCCTGGGTAACCCATGGGAAGTCTGGGTATTTCGTAAGGATTTGGGTTCCTCACGTGGAAGTTTAGAAAGCCTGGTTAACCCTTGGGAAGTCTGGGTATTTCGTAAGAGTCCTGGGTTCACCACTTCGAAGTCTGGAAAGCCTGGGTAACCTCTGGGAGGTCTGGGTTAGTCTCTGGGGAGCATGGGTAGTTCATAAGAGTTCTGGGTTACTCACTAGGAAGTCTAGAAGGTGTGGACAAACCCTGAGTCTGGGTATTTCATAAGAATTCTGAGTTCCTGAGTTGGAAGTTTGGAAAGCCTGGGTAACCCATGGGAAGTCTGGGTGTTTTGTAAGAATTCTGGGTTCCCACGTGGAATTCTGGAAAGCCTGGGTAACCTCTGGGAGGTTTGGGATAGACTCTGGGGAGCATGGGCATTTCATAAGAATTCTGGGTTCCTCACATGGAAGTCTGCAAAGCCTGAGTAACCCTTGAGAAGTCTGGGTATTTCATAAGAATTCTGGGTTCCTCACTAGGAAGTCTGGAAAGCCTGGGTAACGCAATGGAAGTTTGGGCATTTCGTAAGAATTCTGGGTTCCTCACGTGAAAGTTTAGAAAGCCTGGGTAACCCTTGGGAAATCTGGGTATTTCGCAAGAGTCCTGGGTTCCCCACTTGGAAGTCTGGAAAGCCTAGGTATCCTCTGGAAAGTCCGGGATAGACTCTGGGGAGCATGGGTAGTTCACAAGAATTCTGGGTTACTCAACTAGAAAGCCTGCAAAGCCTGGGTAACCTCTGGAAAGTCCTGGATAGACTCTTGGGAGCATGGGTAGTTCAAAAGAATTCTGGGTTACCCACTTGGAAGCCTGGAAAGCTTGGGTAACCCCTGGGAAGTCTGGGTATGTCATAAGAATTCTGGGTTCCTCACTTGGAAGCCTGGAAAGCTTGGGTAACCCCTGGGAAGTCTGGGTATTTCATAAGAATTCTGGGTTCCTCACTAGGAAGTCTAGAAAGCATGTGTAAGCCCTGGGAAGTCTGGGTATTTCGTAAGAATTCTGGGTTCCTCACTTGGAAGTCTGCAAAGCCTGGGTATTTCGTACGAATTCTGGTTTACTCACTTGGAAGTCTGGAAAGCTTGGGTAACCTATGGGAAGTCTGGGTATTTCGTAACAATTCTGGGTTCCCCACTTGGAAGTCTGGAAAGACTGGGTAAGCTCTGGGAAGTCTGGGTGTTTCGTAAGAATTCTGATTTCTTCACTTCGAAGTCTGCAAAGCCTGAGTAACCCCTGGGAAGTCAGGGTATTCCATAAGAATTCAGGGTTCCTCACTTGGAATTCTGGAAAGCCGGGGTAACCCCTGGGAAGTCGGGGTATTTCGTAAGAATTCTGGGTTCCTCACATGGAAGTCTGCAAAGCCGGGGTAACCCATGCGAAGTCTGGGTATTACGTAAGAATCCTGGGATCCCGACTTGGAAGTCTGGAAAGCCTGGGTAACCCATGAGAAGTCTGGGTATTTCATAAGAATTCTGGGTTCCTCACTTGGAAGTCTGGAAAGCCTGGGTAACGCAATGGAAGTTTGGGCATTTCGTAAGAATTCTGGGTTCCTCACGTGAAAGTTTAGAAAGAATGGGTAACCCTTGGGAAGTCTGGGTATTTCGCAAGAGTCCTGGGTTCCCCACTTGGAAGTCTGGAAAGCCTGGGTAACCTCTGGAAAGTTCGGGATAGACTCTGGGGAGCATGGGTAGTTCACAAGAATTCTGGGTTACTCAACTAGAAAGTCTGCAAAGCCTGGGTAACCCCTGGGAAGTCTGGGTATTTCGTAAGAATTCTGTTTTACTCACTTGTATGTCTGCACAGCCTGGGTAACCCATGGGAAGTCTGGGTATTTCATAAGAATTCAGGGTTCCTCACTTGGAAGTTTGAAAAGCCTGGGTAAGCCCTGGGAAGTCTGGGTGTTTCGTAAGAATTCTGGGTTCCTCATTTGGAAGTCTGGAAAGCCTGGGTAACCTCTGGGAGGTCTGGGTTAGTCCCTGGAGAACATGGGTACTTCATAAGGATTCTGGGTTACTCACTAGAAAGTTTGCAAACCTGGGTACATCTAAGAATCCTGGGTTCCCCACTTGGAAGTCTGGAAAGCCTGGGTAACCCCTGGGAGGTCTGGGTTAGTCTCTGGGGAACATGGGTAGTTAATCAGAATTCAGGTACCTCACTTGGACGTCTGGAAAGCTTGGGTAACCTATGGGAAGTGTGGGTATTTCGTAACAATTCTGGGTTCCCTACGTGGAATTCTGGAAAATCTGGGTAACCCCTGGGAATTCCGGGTTTTTCGTAAGAATTCTGGGTTCCCCACTTGGAAGTCTGGAAAGCCTGGCTAAACCCTGGGAAGCCTGGGTTGGAACCAGGTAGTCTGGGTATTTCGAAAGAATTCTGGGTTACTCACTTGGAAGTCTGGAAAGCCTGAGTAACCTCTGGGACGCTTGGGATAGACTCTGAGGAGCATGGGTGGTTCATAAGAATTCTGGGTTACTCACTAGAAAGTCTGGAAATCCTGGGTAACCCCTGGGAATTCTGGGTTGGCGCCTGGTAGTCTGGGTAGTTACTAAGAATTCTGGGTGATTCCCTAGGAAGTATACAAATCCTGGATAAGCTCAAAGAAGCCTGAGAATTTCGTAAGAATTCTGGGTTCCTCACTTTTAAGTCTAGAAAGCCAGGGTAACCCCTAGGGAGTCCGGGTATTTCGTAAGAATTCTGAGTTACCCACTTAGAAGTCTGGAAAGCCTGGGTAACCTCTGGGAGGTCTGGATATTTTGTAAGAATTATGGGTTCCTCACGTGGAAGTCTGGAAATCCTGGGTAACCCCTGGGAATTGTATGTTAGTCCGTGGATAGTCTGAGTAGTTCCTATGAATTCTGGGTTACTCCATAGGAAGTCTAGAAAGCCTGGGTACTCGCTGGGAAGTCTGGTTATTTCTTAAGAATTCTGGGTTCCTCACTTGGAAGTCTGGAAAGCCGGGGTAACCTATGGGAGGTCTGGATATTTTGTAAGCATTCTGGGTTCCTCACGTGGAAGTCTGGAAATCCTGGGTAACCCCTGGGAATTGTATGTTAGTCCGTGGAGAGTCTGAGCAGTTCCTATTAATTCTGGGTTACTCCCTAGGAAGTCTAGAAAGCCTAGGTACTCGCTGGGAAGTCTGGTTATTTCTTAAGAATTCTGGGTTCCTCACTTGGAATTCTGGAAAGCCTGGGTAACCCATGAGAACTCTGGGTATTTCATAAGGATTTGGGTTCCTCACGTGGAAGTTTAGAAAGCCTGGTTAACCCTTGGGAAGTCTGGGTATTTCGTAAGAGTCCTGGGTTCCCCACTTGGAAGTCTGGAAAGCCTGGGTAACCTCTGGGAGGTCTGGGTTAGTCTCTGGGGAGCATGGGTAGTTCATAAGAGTTCTGGGTTACCCACTAGGAAGTCTAGAAGGTGTGGACAAACCCTGAGTCTGGATATTTCATAAGAATTCTGGGTTCCTTAGTTGGAAGTCTGGAAAGCCTGGGTAACCCATGGGAAGTCTGGGTATTTTGTAAGAATTCTGGGTTCCCACGTGGAATTCTGGAAAGCCTGGGTAACCTTTGGGAGGTTTGGGATAGACTCTGGGGAGCATGGGCAGTTCATAAGAATTCTGGGTTACTCACTAGAAAGTCTGCAAAGCCTGAGTAACCCTTGAGAAGTCTGGGTATTTCATAAGAATTCTGGGTTCCTCACTTGGAAGTCTGGAAAGCCTGGGTAACGCAATGGAAGTTTGGGCATTTCGTAAGAATTCTGGGTTCCTCACGTGAAAGTTTAGAAAGCCTGGGTAACCCTTGGGAAGTCTGGGTATTTCGCAAGAGTCCTGGGTTCCCCACTTGGAAGTCTGGAACGCCTGGGTAACCTCTGGAAAGTTCGGGATAGACTCTGGGGAGCATGGGTAGTTCACAAGAATTCTGGGTTACTCAACTAGAAAGTCTGCAAAGCCTGGGTAACCCCTGGGAAGTCTGGGTATTTCGTAAGAATTCTGTTTTACTCACTTGGATGTCTGCACAGCCTGGGTAACCCATGGGAAGTCTGGGTATTTCATAAGAATTAAGGGTTCCTCACTTGGAAGTTTGAAAAGCCTGGGTAAGCCCTGGGAAGTCTGGGTGTTTCGTAAGAATTCTGGGTTCCTCACTTGGAAGTCTGGAAAGCCTGGGTAACCTCTGGGAGGTCTGGGTTAGTCCCTGGAGAGAGAACATGGGTAATTCATAAGAATTCTGGGTTACTCACTAGAAAGTCTGAAAACCTGGGTACATCTAAGAATCCTGGGTTCCCCACTTGGAAGTCTGGAAAGCCTGGGTAACCCATGGGAAGTCTGGGCATTTCGTAACAACTCTGGGTTCCCCACTTGGAGGTCTGGAAAGCCTGGGTAACCTCTGGGAGGTTTGGAATAGACCCTGGGGAGCAGGGGTAGTTCATAAGAATTCTGGGTTACTCAGTAGTAATTCTGCAAATCCTGGGTAACCCCTGGGAAGTCTGGGTAATTCGTAACAATTCCGTTTTACTCACTTGGAAGTCTGCACAGCCTGGGTAAGCCCTGGGAAGTCTGGGTGTTTCGTAGGAATTCTGGGTTCCTCACTTGGAAGTCTGGAAAGCCTGGCTAACCTCTGGGAGGTTTGGCATAGACTCTGGGGAGCATGGGTTGTTCATAAGAATTCTGGGTTCCTCACTTGGAAGTCTGGAAAGCCTGGGTAACCCCTGGGAAGTCTGATTATTTCGTAACAATCCTGGGTTCCTCACTTGGAAGTCTGGAAAGCCTGGGTAAGCATTGGGAAGTCTGGGTATTTTGTAAGCATTCTCGGTTCCCCACGTGGAATTCTGGAAAGTCTGGGTAACCTCTGGGAGGTTTGGGATAGACTCTGGGGATCAAGGGTAGTTCATAAGAATTCTGGGTTACTCACTACAAAGTCTGCAAAGCCTGGGTAACCCCTGAGAAGTTGCGATAGATTCTGGGGAGCATGGGTAGTTCAAAAGAATTCTGGGTTACTCACTTGGAAGCCTGGAAAGCTTGGGTAACCCCTGGGAAGTCTGGGTATTTCATAAGAATTCTGGGTTCCTCACTTGGAAGCCTGGAAAGCTTGGGTAACCCCTGGGAAGTCTGAGTATTTCATAAGAATTCTGGGTTCCTCACTAGGAAGTCTACAAAGCATGTGTAAGCCCTGGGAAGTCTGTGTATTTCGTAAGAATTCTGGGTTCCTCACTTGGAAGTCTGCAAAGCCTGGGTATTTCGTACGAATTCTGGTTTACTCACTTGGAAGTCTGGAAAGCTTGGGTAACCTATGGGAAGTCTGGGTATTTCGTAACAATTCTGGGTTCCCCACTTGGAAGTCTGGAAAGTCTGGGTAAGCTCTGGGAAGTCTGGGTGTTTCGTAAGAATTCTGATTTCTTCACTTCGAAGTCTGCAAAGCCTGAGTAACCCCTGGGAAGTCAGGGTATTCCATAAGAATTCAGGGTTCCTCACTTAGAAGTTTGAAAAACCTGGGTAAGCCCTGGGAAGTCTGGGTGTTTCGTAATAATTCTGGGTTCCTCATTTGGAAGTCTGGAAAGTCTGGGTAAGGTCTGGGAAGTCTGGGTGTTTCGTAAGAATTCTGATTTCTTCACTTCGAAGTCTGCAAAGCCTGGGTAACCCATGGGAAGTGTGCGCATTGCGTAACAATCCTGGGTTCCCCACTTGGAAGTCTGGAAAGCCTGGGTAACCTCTGGGAAGTTCGGGATAACCTCTGGGGAGCATGGGTAGTTCATAAGAATTCTGGGTTACTCACGACAAAGTCTGCAAAGCCTGTTTAAGCGCTGGGAAGTCTGGGTATTTCGTAAGACTTCTGGGTTACTCACTACAAAGTCTGCAAAGCCTGAGTCACCCATGGGTAGTCTGGGCTTTTCGTAACAATTCTGGGTTCCCCACTTTGAAGTCTGGAAAGCCTGGGTAACCTCTGGAAAGTTCGGGATAGACTCTGGGGAGCATGGGTAGTTCACAAGAATTCTGGGTTACTCACTAGGAAGTCTGGAAAGCTTGGGTAACCCCTGGGAAGTCTGGGTATTTCGTAAGAATTCTGGGTTTCTCACGTGGAAGACTGCACATCCTGGGTAAGCCCTGGGAAGTCTGGGTAGTTCATAAGAATTCTGGGTTCCTCACATGGAAGTCTACAAAGCCTGGGTAACCCATGGGACGTCTGGGTATTTGATAAGAATTCTGGGTTCCTCACTTGGAAGTCTGGAAAGCCTGGGTAACTTCTGGGAGGTTAGGATAGGCTCTGAGGAGCATGGGTAGTCCATAAGAATTCTGGGTTCCTCACTTGGAAGTCTGGAAAGCCTGGGTAAGCCCTGGGAAGTCTGGGTTTTTCGTTAGAATTCTGGGTTCCTCACTTGGAAGTCTGGAAAGCCTGGGTAACCCCCTGGGAGGTTGCGATAGACTCTGGGGAGCATGGGTAGTTCAAAAGAATTCTGGGTTACTCACTACAAAGTCTGCAAAGGCTGGGCAACCCTTGGGAAGTCTGGGTATTTCGTAAGAGTTCTGGGTTCCCCACTTGGAAGTCTGGAAAGCCTGGGTAACCTCTGGGAGGTCTGGGTTAATCTCTGTGGAGCATGGGTTGTTCATAAGAGTTCTAGGTTCCTTACTGGGAAGTCAGGAAAGCTTGGGTAACCTCTGGGAGGTCTGGGTTACTCCCTGGAGAACATGGGTAATTCATAAGAATTCTGGGTTACTCACTAGAAAGTCTGAAAACCTGGGTACATCTAAGAATCCTGGGTTCCCCACTTGGAAGTCTGGAAAGCCTGGGTAACCCATGGGAAGTCTGGGCATTTCGTAACAACTCTGGGTTCCCCACTTGGAGGTCTGGAAAGCCTGGGTAACCTCTGGGAGGTTTGGAATAGACCCTGGGGAGCAGGGGTAGTTCATAAGAATTCTGGGTTACTCAGTAGTAATTCTGCAAATCCTGGGTAACCCCTGGGAAGTCTGGGTAATTCGTAACAATTCCGTTTTACTCACTTGGAAGTCTGCACAGCCTGGGTAAGCCCTGGGAAGTCTGGGTGTTTCGTAGGAATTCTGGGTTCCTCACTTGGAAGTCTGGAAAGCCTGGCTAACCTCTGGGAGGTTTGGCATAGACTCTGGGGAGCATGGTTTGTTCATAAGAATGAGTATTTCGTAACACTCCTGGGTTCCTCACTTGGAAGTCTGGAAAGCCTGGGTAACCCCTGGGAAGTCTGAGTATTTCGTAACACTCCTGGGTTCCTCACTTGGAAGTCTGGAAAGCCTGGGTAAGCATTGGGAAGTCTGGGTATTTTGTAAGCATTCTCGGTTCCCCACGTGGAATTCTGGAAAGTCTGGGTAACCTCTGGGAGGTTTGGGATAGACGTTGCGATAGATTCTGGGGAGCATGGGTAGTTCAAAAGAATTCTGGGTTACTCACTTGGAAGCCTGGAAAGCTTGGGTAACCCCTGGGAAGTCTGGGTATTTCATAAGAATTCTGGGTTCCTCACTTGGAAGTCTGGAAAGCCTGGGTAACCCCTGGGAAGTCTGAGTATTTCGTAACACTCCTGGGTTCCTCACTTGGAAGTCTGGAAAGCCTGGGTAAGCATTGGGAAGTCTGGGTATTTTGTAAGCATTCTCGGTTCCCCACGTGGAATTCTGGAAAGTCTGGGTAACCTCTGGGAGGTTTGGGATAGACGTTGCGATAGATTCTGGGGAGCATGGGTAGTTCAAAAGAATTCTGGGTTACTCACTTGGAAGCCTGGAAAGCTTGGGTAACCCCTGGGAAGTCTGGGTATTTCATAAGAATTCTGGGTTCCTCACTTGGAAGCCTGGAAAGCTTGGGTAACCCCTGGGAAGTCTGGGTATTTCATAAGAATTCTGGGTTCCTCACTAGGAAGTCTACAAAGCATGTGTAAGCCCTGGGAAGTCTGGGTGTTTCGTAAGAATTCTGGGTTCCTCACTTGGAAGTCTGGAAAGCCTGGGTAACCTCTGGGAGGTCTGGGTTAGTCCCTGAAGAACATGGGTAATTCATAAGAATTCTGGGTTACTCACTAGAAAGTCTGAAAACCTGGGTACATCTAAGAATCCTGGGTTCCCCACTTGGAAGTCTGGAAAGCCTGGGTAACCCATGGGAAGTCTGGGCATTTCGTAACAACTCTGGGTTCCCCACTTGGAGGTCTGGAAAGCCTGGGTAACCTCTGGGAGGTTTGGAATAGACCCTGGGGAGCAGGGGTAGTTCATAAGAATTCTGGGTTACTCAGTAGTAATTCTGCAAATCCTGGGTAACCCCTGGGAAGTCTGGGTAATTCGTAACAATTCCGTTTTACTCACTTGGAAGTCTGCACAGCCTGGGTAAGCCCTGGGAAGTCTGGGTGTTTCGTAGGAATTCTGGGTTCCTCACTTGGAAGTCTGGAAAGCCTGGCTAACCTCTGGGAGGTTTGGCATAGACTCTGGGGAGCATGGGTTGTTCATAAGAATTCTGGGTTCCTCACTTGGAAGTCTGGAAAGCCTGGGTAACCCCTGGGAAGTCTGAGTATTTCGTAACAATCCTGGGTTCCTCACTTGGAAGTCTGGAAAGCCTGGGTAAGCATTGGGAAGTCTGGGTATTTTGTAAGCATTCTCGGTTCCCCACGTGGAATTCTGGAAAGTCTGGGTAACCTCTGGGAGGTTTGGGATAGACTCTGGGGATCAAGGTTAGTTCATAAGAATTCTGGGTTACTCACTACAAAGTCTGCAAAGCCTGGGTAACCCCTGAGAAGTTGCGATAGATTCTGGGGAGCATGGGTAGTTCAAAAGAATTCTGGGTTACTCACTTGGAAGCCTGGAAAGCTTGGGTAACCCCTGGGAAGTCTGGGTATTTCATAAGAATTCTGGGTTCCTCACTTGGAAGCCTGGAAAGCTTGGGTAACCCCTGGGAAGTCTGGGTATTTCATAAGAATTCTGGGTTCCTCACTACGAAGTCTACAAAGCATGTGTAAGCCCTGGGAAGTCTGTGTATTTCGTAAGAATTCTGGGTTCCTCACTTGGAAGTCTGCAAAGCCTGGGTATTTCGTACGAATTCTGGTTTACTCACTTGGAAGTCTGGAAAGCTTGGGTAACCCCTGGGAAGTCTGGGTATTTCGTAAGAATTCTGTTTTACTCACTTGGATGTCTGCACAGCCTGGGTAACCCATGGGAAGTCTGGGTATTTCATAAGAATTAAGGGTTCCTCACTTGGAAGTTTGAAAAGCCTGGGTAAGTCCTGGGAAGTCTGGGTGTTTCGTAAGAATTCTGGGTTCCTCACTTGGAAGTCTGGAAAGCCTGGGTAACCTCTGGGAGGTCTGGGTTAGTCCATGGAGAACATGGGTAATTCATAAGAATTCTGGGTTACTCACTAGAAAGTCTGAAAACCTGGGTACATCTAAGAATCCTGGGTTCCCCACTTGGAAGTCTGTAAAGCCTGGGTAACCCATGGGAAGTCTGGGCATTTCGTAACAACTCTGGGTTCCCCACTTGGAGGTCTGGAAAGCCTGGGTAACCTCTGGGAGGTTTGGAATAGACCCTGGGGAGCAGGGGTAGTTCATAAGAATTCTGGGTTACTCAGTAGTAATTCTGCAAATCCTGGGTAACCCCTGGGAAGTCTGGGTAATTCGTAACAATTCCGTTTTACTCACTTGGAAGTCTGCACAGCCTGGGTAAGCCCTGGGAAGTCTGGGTGTTTCGTAGGAATTCTGGGTTCCTCACTTGGAAGTCTGGAAAGCCTGGCTAACCTCTGGGAGGTTTGGCATAGACTCTGGGGAGCATGGGTTGTTCATAAGAATTCTGGGTTCCTCACTTGGAAGTCTGGAAAGCCTGGGTAACCCCTGGGAAGTCTGAGTATTTCGTAACAATCCTGGGTTCCTCACTTGGAAGTCTGGAAAGCCTGGGTAAGCATTGGGAAGTCTGGGTATTTTGTAAGCATTCTCGGTTCCCCACGTGGAATTCTGGAAAGTCTGGGTAACCTCTGGGAGGTTTGGGATAGACTCTGGGGATCAAGGGTAGTTCATAAGAATTCTGGGTTACTCACTACAAAGTCTGCAAAGCCTGGGTAACCCCTGAGAAGTTGCGATAGATTCTGGGGAGCATGGGTAGTTCAAAAGAATTCTGGGTTACTCACTTGGAAGCCTGGAAAGCTTGGGTAACCCCTGGGAAGTCTGGGTATTTCATAAGAATTCTGGGTTCCTCACTTGGTTGCCTGGAAAGCTTGGGTAACCCCTGGGAAGTCTGGGTATTTCATAAGAATTCTGGGTTCCTCACTAGGAAGTCTACAAAGCATGTGTAAGCCCTGGGAAGTCTGTGTATTTCGTAAGAATTCTGGGTTCCTCACTTGGAAGTCTGCAAAGCCTGGGTATTTCGTACGAATTCTGGTTTACTCACTTGGAAGTCTGGAAAGCTTGGGTAACCTATGGGAAGTCTGGGTATTTCGTAACAATTCTGGGTTCCCCACTTGGAAGTCTGGAAAGTCTGGGTAAGCTCTGGGAAGTCTGGGTGTTTCGTAAGAATTCTGATTTCTTCACTTCGAAGTCTGCAAAGCCTGAGTAACCCCTGGGAAGTCAGGGTATTCCATAAGAATTCAGGGTTCCTCACTTAGAAGTTTGAAAAACCTGGGTAAGCCCTGGGAAGTCTGGGTGTTTCGTAATAATTCTGGGTTCCTCATTTGGAAGTCTGGAAAGTCTGGGTAAGGTCTGGGAAGTCTGGGTGTTTCGTAAGAATTCTGATTTCTTCACTTCGAAGTCTGCAAAGCCTGGGTAACCCATGGGAAGTGTGCGCATTGCGGAACAATCCTGGGTTCCCCACTTGGAAGTCTGGAAAGCCTGGGTAACCTCTGGGAAGTTCGGGATAACCTCTGGGGAGCATGGGTAGTTCATAAGAATACTGGGTTACTCACGACAAAGTCTGCAAAGCCTGTTTAAGCGCTGGGAAGTCTGGGTATTTCGTAAGATTTCTGGGTTACTCACTACAAAGTCTGCAAAGCCTGAGTCACCCATGGGTAGTCTGGGCTTTTCGTAACAATTCTGGGTTCCCCACTTTGAAGTCTGGAAAGCCTGGGTAACCTCTGGAAAGTTCGGGATAGACTCTGGGGAGCATGGGTAGTTCACAAGAATTCTGGGTTACTCACTAGGAAGTCTGGAAAGCTTGGGTAACCCCTGGGAAGTCTGGGTATTTCGTAAGAATTCTGGGTTTCTCACGTGGAAGACTGCACATCCTGGGTAAGCCCTGGGAAGTCTGGGTAGTTCATAAGAATTCTGGGTTCCTCACATGGAAGTCTACAAAGCCTGGGTAACCCATGGGACGTCTGGGTATTTGATAAGAATTCTGGGTTCCTCACTTGGAAGTCTGGAAAGCCTGGGTAACTTCTGGGAGGTTAGGATAGGCTCTGAGGAGCATGGGTAGTCCATAAGAATTCTGGGTTCCTCACTTGGAAGTCTGGAAAGCCTGGGTAAGCCCTGGGAAGTCTGGGTTTTTCGTTAGAATTCTGGGTTCCTCACTTGGAAGTCTGGAAAGCCTGGGTAACCCCCTGGGAGGTTGCGATAGACTCTGGGGAGCATGGGTAGTTCAAAAGAATTCTGGGTTACTCACTACAAAGTCTGCAAAGGCTGGGCAACCCTTGGGAAGTCTGGGTATTTCGTAAGAGTTCTGGGTTCCCCACTTGGAAGTCTGGAAAGCCTGGGTAACCTCTGGGAGGTCTGGGTTAATCTCTGTGGAGCATGGGTTGTTCATAAGAGTTCTAGGTTCCTTACTGGGAAGTCAGGAAAGCTTGGGTAACCTCTGGGAGGTCTGGGTTAGTCCCTGGAGAACATGGGTAATTCATAAGAATTCTGGGTTACTCACTAGAAAGTCTGAAAACCTGGGTACATCTAAGAATCCTGGGTTCCCCACTTGGAAGTCTGGAAAGCCTGGGTAACCCATGGGAAGTCTGGGCATTTCGTAACAACTCTGGGTTCCCCACTTGGAGGTCTGGAAAGCCTGGGTAACCTCTGGGAGGTTTGGAATAGACCCTGGGGAGCAGGGGTAGTTCATAAGAATTCTGGGTTACTCAGTAGTAATTCTGCAAATCCTGGGTAACCCCTGGGAAGTCTGGGTAATTCGTAACAATTCCGTTTTACTCACTTGGAAGTCTGCACAGCCTGGGTAAGCCCTGGGAAGTCTGGGTGTTTCGTAGGAATTCTGGGTTCCTCACTTGGAAGTCTGGAAAGCCTGGCTAACCTCTGGGAGGTTTGGCATAGACTCTGGGGAGCATGGGTTGTTCATAAGAATTCTGGGTTCCTCACTTGGAAGTCTGGAAAGCCTGGGTAACCCCTGGGAAGTCTGAGTATTTCGTAACAATCCTGGGTTCCTCACTTGGAAGTCTGGAAAGCCTGGGTAAGCATTGGGAAGTCTGGGTATTTTGTAAGCATTCTCGGTTCCCCACGTGGAATTCTGGAAAGTCTGGGTAACCTCTGGGAGGTTTGGGATAGACTCTGGGGATCAAGGGTAGTTCATAAGAATTCTGGGTTACTCACTACAAAGTCTGCAAAGCCTGGGTAACCCCTGAGAAGTTGCGATAGATTCTGGGGAGCATGGGTAGTTCAAAAGAATTCTGGGTTACTCACTTGGAAGCCTGGAAAGCTTGGGTAACCCCTGGGAAGTCTGGGTATTTCATAAGAATTCTGGGTTCCTCACTTGGAAGCCTGGAAAGCTTGGGTAACCCCTGGGAAGTCTGGGTATTTCATAAGAATTCTGGGTTCCTCACTAGGAAGTCTACAAAGCATGTGTAAGCCCTGGGAAGTCTGGGTGTTTCGTAAGAATTCTGGGTTCCTCACTTGGAAGTCTGGAAAGCCTGGGTAACCTCTGGGAGGTCTGGGTTAGTCCCTGGAGAACATGGGTAATTCATAAGAATTCTGGGTTACTCACTAGAAAGTCTGAAAACCTGGGTACATCTAAGAATCCTGGGTTCCCCACTTGGAAGTCTGGAAAGCCTTGGGTAACCCATGGGAAGTCTGGGCATTTCGTAACAACTCTGGGTTCCCCACTTGGAGGTCTGGAAAGCCTGGGTAACCTCTGGGAGGTTTGGAATAGACCCTGGGGAGCAGGGGTAGTTCATAAGAATTCTGGGTTACTCAGTAGTAATTCTGCAAATCCTGGGTAACCCCTGGGAAGTCTGGGTAATTCGTAACAATTCCGTTTTACTCACTTGGAAGTCTGCACAGCCTGGGTAAGCCCTGGGAAGTCTGGGTGTTTCGTAGGAATTCTGGGTTCCTCACTTGGAAGTCTGGAAAGCCTGGCTAACCTCTGGGAGGTTTGGCATAGACTCTGGAGAGCATGGGTTGTTCATAAGAATTCTGGGTTCCTCACTTGGAAGTCTGGAAAGCCTGGGTAACCCCTGGGAAGTCTGAGTATTTCGTAACAATCCTGGGTTCCTCACTTGGAAGTCTGGAAAGCCTGGGTAAGCATTGGGAAGTCTGGGTATTTTGTAAGCATTCTCGGTTCCCCACGTGGAATTCTGGAAAGTCTGGGTAACCTCTGGGAGGTTTGGGATAGACTCTGGGGATCAAGGGTAGTTCATAAGAATTCTGGGTTACTCACTAGAAAGTCTGCAAAGCCTGAGTAACCCTTGAGAAGTCTGGGTATTTCATAAGAATTCTGGGTTCCTCACTTGGAAGTCTGGAAAGCCTGGGTAACGCAATGGAAGTTTGGGCATTTCGTAAGAATTCTGGGTTCCTCACGTGAAAGTTTAGAAAGCCTGGGTAACCCTTGGGAAGTCTGGGTATTTCGCAAGAGTCCTGGGTTCCCCACTTGGAAGTCTGGAAAGCCTGGGTAACCTCTGGAAAGTTCGGGATAGACTCTGGGGAGCATGGGTAGTTCACAAGAATTCTGGGTTACTCAACTAGAAAGTCTGCAAAGACTGGGTAACCCCTGGGAAGTCTGGGTATTTCGTAAGAATTCTGTTTTACTCACTTGGATGTCTGCACAGCCTGGGTAACCCATGGGAAGTCTGGGTATTTCATAAGAATTAAGGGTTCCTCACTTGGAAGTTTGAAAAGCCTGGGTAAGCCCTGGGAAGTCTGGGTGTTTCGTAAGAATTCTGGGTTCCTCACTTGGAAGTCTGGAAAGCCTGGGTAACCTCTGGGAGGTCTGGGTTAGTCCCTGGAGAACATGGGTAATTCATAAGAATTCTGGGTTACTCACTAGAAAGTCTGAAAACCTGGGTACATCTAAGAATCCTGGGTTCCCCACTTGGAAGTCTGGAAAGCCTGGGTAACCCCTGGGAAGTCTGAGTATTTCGTAACAATCCTGGGTTCCTCACTTGGAAGTCTGGAAAGCCTGGGTAAGCATTGGGAAGTCTGGGTATTTTGTAAGCATTCTCGGTTCCCCACGTGGAATTCTGGAAAGTCTGGGTAACCTCTGGGAGGTTTGGGATAGACTCTGGGGATCAAGGGTAGTTCATAAGAATTCTGGGTTACTCACTAGAAAGTCTGCAAAGCCTGAGTAACCCTTGAGAAGTCTGGGTATTTCATAAGAATTCTGGGTTCCTCACTTGGAAGTCTGGAAAGCCTGGGTAACGCAATGGAAGTTTGGGCATTTCGTAAGAATTCTGGGTTCCTCACGTGAAAGTTTAGAAAGCCTGGGTAACCCTTGGGAAGTCTGGGTATTTCGCAAGAGTCCTGGGTTCCCCACTTGGAAGTCTGGAAAGCCTGGGTAACCTCTGGAAAGTTCGGGATAGACTCTGGGGAGCATGGGTAGTTCACAAGAATTCTGGGTTACTCAACTAGAAAGTCTGCAAAGACTGGGTAACCCCTGGGAAGTCTGGGTATTTCGTAAGAATTCTGTTTTACTCACTTGGATGTCTGCACAGCCTGGGTAACCCATGGGAAGTCTGGGTATTTCATAAGAATTAAGGGTTCCTCACTTGGAAGTTTGAAAAGCCTGGGTAAGCCCTGGGAAGTCTGGGTGTTTCGTAAGAATTCTGGGTTCCTCACTTGGAAGTCTGGAAAGCCTGGGTAACCTCTGGGAGGTCTGGGTTAGTCCCTGGAGAACATGGGTAATTCATAAGGATTCTGGGTTACTCACTAGAAAGTCTGAAAACCTGGGTACATCTAAGAATCCTGGGTTCCCCACTTGGAAGTCTGGAAAGCCTGGGTAACCCATGGGAAGTCTGGGCATTTCGTAACAACTCTGGGTTCCCCACTTGGAGGTCTGGAAAGCCTGGGTAACCTCTGGGAGGTTTGGAATAGACCCTGGGGAGCAGGGGTAGTTCATAAGAATTCTGGGTTACTCAGTAGTAATTCTGCAAATCCTGGGTAACCCCTGGGAAGTCTGGGTAATTCGTAACAATTCCGTTTTACTCACTTGGAAGTCTGCACAGCCTGGGTAAGCCCTGGGAAGTCTGGGTGTTTCGTAGGAATTCTGGGTTCCTCACTTGGAAGTCTGGAAAGCCTGGCTAACCTCTGGGAGGTTTGGCATAGACTCTGGGGAGCATGGGTTGTTCATAAGAATTCTGGGTTCCTCACTTGGAAGTCTGGAAAGCCTGGGTAATCCCTATGAAGTCTGAGTATTTCGTAACAATCCTGGGTTCCTCACTTGGAAGTCTGGAAAGCCTGGGTAAGCATTGGGAAGTCTGGGTATTTTGTAAGCATTCTCGGTTCCCCACGTGGAATTCTGGAAAGTCTGGGTAACCTCTGGGAGGTTTGGGATAGACTCTGGGGATCAAGGGTAGTTCATAAGAATTCTGGGTTACTCACTACAAAGTCTGCAAAGCCTGGGTAACCCCTGAGAAGTTGCGATAGATTCTGGGGAGCATGGGTAGTTCAAAAGAATTCTGGGTTACCCACTTGGAAGCCTGGAAAGCTTGGGTAACCCCTGGGAAGTCTGGGTATTTCATAAGAATTCTGGGTTCCTCACTTGGAAGCCTGGAAAGCTTGGGTAACCCCTGGGAAGTCTGGGTATTTCATAAGAATTCTGGGTTCCTCACTAGGAAGTCTACAAAGCATGTGTAAGCCCTGGGAAGTCTGTGTATTTCGTAAGAATTCTGGGTTCCTCACTTGGAAGTCTGCAAAGCCTGGGTATTTCGTACGAATTCTGGTTTACTCACTTGGAAGTCTGGAAAGCTTGGGTAACCTATGGGAAGTCTGGGTATTTCGTAACAATTCTGGGTTCCCCACTTGGAAGTCTGGAAAGTCTGGGTAAGCTCTGGGAAGTCTGGGTGTTTCGTAAGAATTCTGATTTCTTCACTTCGAAGTCTGCAAAGCCTGAGTAACCCCTGGGAAGTCAGGGTATTCCATAAGAATTCAGGGTTCCTCACTTAGAAGTTTGAAAAACCTGGGTAAGCCCTGGGAAGTCTGGGTGTTTCGTAATAATTCTGGGTTCCTCATTTGGAAGTCTGGAAAGTCTGGGTAAGGTCTGGGAAGTCTGGGTGTTTCGTAAGAATTCTGATTTCTTCACTTCGAAGTCTGCAAAGCCTGGGTAACCCATGGGAAGTGTGCGCATTGCGGAACAATCCTGGGTTCCCCACTTGGAAGTCTGGAAAGCCTGGGTAACCTCTGGGAAGTTCGGGATAACCTCTGGGGAGCATGGGTAGTTCATAAGAATACTGGGTTACTCACGACAAAGTCTGCAAAGCCTGTTTAAGCGCTGGGAAGTCTGGGTATTTCGTAAGATTTCTGGGTTACTCACTACAAAGTCTGCAAAGCCTGAGTCACCCATGGGTAGTCTGGGCTTTTCGTAACAATTCTGGGTTCCCCACTTTGAAGTCTGGAAAGCCTGGGTAACCTCTGGAAAGTTCGGGATAGACTCTGGGGAGCATGGGTAGTTCACAAGAATTCTGGGTTACTCACTAGGAAGTCTGGAAAGCTTGGGTAACCCCTGGGAAGTCTGGGTATTTCGTAAGAATTCTGGGTTTCTCACGTGGAAGACTGCACATCCTGGGTAAGCCCTGGGAAGTCTGGGTAGTTCATAAGAATTCTGGGTTCCTCACATGGAAGTCTACAAAGCCTGGGTAACCCATGGGACGTCTGGGTATTTGATAAGAATTCTGGGTTCCTCACTTGGAAGTCTGGAAAGCCTGGGTAACTTCTGGGAGGTTAGGATAGGCTCTGAGGAGCATGGGTAGTCCATAAGAATTCTGGGTTCCTCACTTGGAAGTCTGGAAAGCCTGGGTAAGCCCTGGGAAGTCTGGGTTTTTCGTTAGAATTCTGGGTTCCTCACTTGGAAGTCTGGAAAGCCTGGGTAACCCCCTGGGAGGTTGCGATAGACTCTGGGGAGCATGGGTAGTTCAAAAGAATTCTGGGTTACTCACTACAAAGTCTGCAAAGGCTGGGCAACCCTTGGGAAGTCTGGGTATTTCGTAAGAGTTCTGGGTTCCCCACTTGGAAGTCTGGAAAGCCTGGGTAACCTCTGGGAGGTCTGGGTTAATCTCTGTGGAGCATGGGTTGTTCATAAGAGTTCTAGGTTCCTTACTGGGAAGTCAGGAAAGCTTGGGTAACCTCTGGGAGGTCTGGGTTAGTCCCTGGAGAACATGGGTAATTCATAAGAATTCTGGGTTACTCACTAGAAAGTCTGAAAACCTGGGTACATCTAAGAATCCTGGGTTCCCCACTTGGAAGTCTGGAAAGCCTGGGTAACCCATGGGAAGTCTGGGCATTTCGTAACAACTCTGGGTTCCCCACTTGGAGGTCTGGAAAGCCTGGGTAACCTCTGGGAGGTTTGGAATAGACCCTGGGGAGCAGGGGTAGTTCATAAGAATTCTGGGTTACTCAGTAGTAATTCTGCAAATCCTGGGTAACCCCTGGGAAGTCTGGGTAATTCGTAACAATTCCGTTTTACTCACTTGGAAGTCTGCACAGCCTGGGTAAGCCCTGGGAAGTCTGGGTGTTTCGTAGGAATTCTGGGTTCCTCACTTGGAAGTCTGGAAAGCCTGGCTAACCTCTGGGAGGTTTGGCATAGACTCTGGGGAGCATGGGTTGTTCATAAGAATTCTGGGTTCCTCACTTGGAAGTCTGGAAAGCCTGGGTAACCCCTGGGAAGTCTGAGTATTTCGTAACAATCCTGGGTTCCTCACTTGGAAGTCTGGAAAGCCTGGGTAAGCATTGGGAAGTCTGGGTATTTTGTAAGCATTCTCGGTTCCCCACGTGGAATTCTGGAAAGTCTGGGTAACCTCTGGGAGGTTTGGGATAGACTCTGGGGATCAAGGGTAGTTCATAAGAATTCTGGGTTACTCACTACAAAGTCTGCAAAGCCTGGGTAACCCCTGAGAAGTTGCGATAGATTCTGGGGAGCATGGGTAGTTCAAAAGAATTCTGGGTTACTCACTTGGAAGCCTGGAAAGCTTGGGTAACCCCTGGGAAGTCTGGGTATTTCATAAGAATTCTGGGTTCCTCACTTGGAAGCCTGGAAAGCTTGGGTAACCCCTGGGAAGTCTGGGTATTTCATAAGAATTCTGGGTTCCTCACTAGGAAGTCTACAAAGCATGTGTAAGCCCTGGGAAGTCTGGGTGTTTCGTAAGAATTCTGGGTTCCTCACTTGGAAGTCTGGAAAGCCTGGGTAACCTCTGGGAGGTCTGGGTTAGTCCCTGGAGAACATGGGTAATTCATAAGAATTCTGGGTTACTCACTAGAAAGTCTGAAAACCTGGGTACATCTAAGAATCCTGGGTTCCCCACTTGGAAGTCTGGAAAGCCTGGGTAACCCATGGGAAGTCTGGGCATTTCGTAACAACTCTGGGTTCCCCACTTGGAGGTCTGGAAAGCCTGGGTAACCTCTGGGAGGTTTGGAATAGACCCTGGGGAGCAGGGGTAGTTCATAAGAATTCTGGGTTACTCAGTAGTAATTCTGCAAATCCTGGGTAACCCCTGGGAAGTCTGGGTAATTCGTAACAATTCCGTTTTACTCACTTGGAAGTCTGCACAGCCTGGGTAAGCCCTGGGAAGTCTGGGTGTTTCGTAGGAATTCTGGGTTCCTCACTTGGAAGTCTGGAAAGCCTGGCTAACCTCTGGGAGGTTTGGCATAGACTCTGGAGAGCATGGGTTGTTCATAAGAATTCTGGGTTCCTCACTTGGAAGTCTGGAAAGCCTGGGTAACCCCTGGGAAGTCTGAGTATTTCGTAACAATCCTGGGTTCCTCACTTGGAAGTCTGGAAAGCCTGGGTAAGCATTGGGAAGTCTGGGTATTTTGTAAGCATTCTCGGTTCCCCACGTGGAATTCTGGAAAGTCTGGGTAACCTCTGGGAGGTTTGGGATAGACTCTGGGGATCAAGGGTAGTTCATAAGAATTCTGGGTTACTCACTAGAAAGTCTGCAAAGCCTGAGTAACCCTTGAGAAGTCTGGGTATTTCATAAGAATTCTGGGTTCCTCACTTGGAAGTCTGGAAAGCCTGGGTAACGCAATGGAAGTTTGGGCATTTCGTAAGAATTCTGGGTTCCTCACGTGAAAGTTTAGAAAGCCTGGGTAACCCTTGGGAAGTCTGGGTATTTCGCAAGAGTCCTGGGTTCCCCACTTGGAAGTCTGGAAAGCCTGGGTAACCTCTGGAAAGTTCGGGATAGACTCTGGGGAGCATGGGTAGTTCACAAGAATTCTGGGTTACTCAACTAGAAAGTCTGCAAAGACTGGGTAACCCCTGGGAAGTCTGGGTATTTCGTAAGAATTCTGTTTTACTCACTTGGATGTCTGCACAGCCTGGGTAACCCATGGGAAGTCTGGGTATTTCATAAGAATTAAGGGTTCCTCACTTGGAAGTTTGAAAAGCCTGGGTAAGCCCTGGGAAGTCTGGGTGTTTCGTAAGAATTCTGGGTTCCTCACTTGGAAGTCTGGAAAGCCTGGGTAACCTCTGGGAGGTCTGGGTTAGTCCCTGGAGAACATGGGTAATTCATAAGAATTCTGGGTTACTCACTAGAAAGTCTGAAAACCTGGGTACATCTAAGAATCCTGGGTTCCCCACTTGGAAGTCTGGAAAGCCTGGGTAACCCCTGGGAAGTCTGAGTATTTCGTAACAATCCTGGGTTCCTCACTTGGAAGTCTGGAAAGCCTGGGTAAGCATTGGGAAGTCTGGGTATTTTGTAAGCATTCTCGGTTCCCCACGTGGAATTCTGGAAAGTCTGGGTAACCTCTGGCAGGTTTGGGATAGGCTCTGGGGATCAAGGGTAGTTCATAAGAATTCTGGGTTACTCACTAGAAAGTCTGCAAAGCCTGAGTAACCCTTGAGAAGTCTGGGTATTTCATAAGAATTCTGGGTTCCTCACTTGGAAGTCTGGAAAGCCTGGGTAACGCAATGGAAGTTTGGGCATTTCGTAAGAATTCTGGGTTCCTCACGTGAAAGTTTAGAAAGCCTGGGTAACCCTTGGGAAGTCTGGGTATTTCGCAAGAGTCCTGGGTTCCCCACTTGGAAGTCTGGAAAGCCTGGGTAACCTCTGGAAAGTTCGGGATAGACTCTGGGGAGCATGGGTAGTTCACAAGAATTCTGGGTTACTCAACTAGAAAGTCTGCAAAGACTGGGTAACCCCTGGGAAGTCTGGGTATTTCGTAAGAATTCTGTTTTACTCACTTGGATGTCTGCACAGCCTGGGTAACCCATGGGAAGTCTGGGTATTTCATAAGAATTAAGGGTTCCTCACTTGGAAGTTTGAAAAGCCTGGGTAAGCCCTGGGAAGTCTGGGTGTTTCGTAAGAATTCTGGGTTCCTCACTTGGAAGTCTGGAAAGCCTGGGTAACCTCTGGGAGGTCTGGGTTAGTCCCTGGAGAACATGGGTAATTCATAAGAATTCTGGGTTACTCACTAGAAAGTCTGAAAACCTGGGTACATCTAAGAATCCTGGGTTCCCCACTTGGAAGTCTGGAAAGCCTGGGTAACCCATGGGAAGTCTGGGCATTTCGTAACAACTCTGGGTTCCCCACTTGGAGGTCTGGAAAGCCTGGGTAACCTCTGGGAGGTTTGGAATAGACCCTGGGGAGCAGGGGTAGTTCATAAGAATTCTGGGTTACTCAGTAGTAATTCTGCAAATCCTGGGTAACCCCTGGGAAGTCTGGGTAATTCGTAACAATTCCGTTTTACTCACTTGGAAGTCTGCACAGCCTGGGTAAGCCCTGGGAAGTCTGGGTGTTTCGTAGGAATCCTGGGTTCCTCACTTGGAAGTCTGGAAAGCCTGGCTAACCTCTGGGAGGTTTGGCATAGACTCTGGGGAGCATGGGTTGTTCATAAGAATTCTGGGTTCCTCACTTGGAAGTCTGGAAAGCCTGGGTAACCCCTATGAAGTCTGAGTATTTCGTAACAATCCTGGGTTCCTCACTTGGAAGTCTGGAAAGCCTGGGTAAGCATTGGGAAGTCTGGGTATTTTGTAAGCATTCTCGGTTCCCCACGTGGAATTCTGGAAAGTCTGGGTAACCTCTGGGAGGTTTGGGATAGACTCTGGGGATCAAGGGTAGTTCATAAGAATTCTGGGTTACTCACTACAAAGTCTGCAAAGCCTGGGTAACCCCTGAGAAGTTGCGATAGATTCTGGGGAGCATGGGTAGTTCAAAAGAATTCTGGGTTACCCACTTGGAAGCCTGGAAAGCTTGGGTAACCCCTGGGAAGTCTGGGTATTTCATAAGAATTCTGGGTTCCTCACTTGGAAGCCTGGAAAGCTTGGGTAACCCCTGGGAAGTCTGGGTATTTCATAAGAATTCTGGGTTCCTCACTAGGAAGTCTACAAAGCATGTGTAAGCCCTGGGAAGTCTGTGTATTTCGTAAGAATTCTGGGTTCCTCACTTGGAAGTCTGCAAAGCCTGGGTATTTCGTACGTATTCTGGTTTACTCACTTGGAAGTCTGGAAAGCTTGGGTAACCTATGGGAAGTCTGGGTATTTCGTAACAATTCTGGGTTCCCCACTTGGAAGTCTGGAAAGTCTGGGTAAGCTCTGGGAAGTCTGGGTGTTTCGTAAGAATTCTGATTTCTTCACTTCGAAGTCTGCAAAGCCTGAGTAACCCCTGGGAAGTCAGGGTATTCCATAAGAATTCAGGGTTCCTCACTTAGAAGTTTGAAAAACCTGGGTAAGCCCTGGGAAGTCTGGGTGTTTCGTAATAATTCTGGGTTCCTCATTTGGAAGTCTGGAAAGTCTGGGTAAGGTCTGGGAAGTCTGGGTGTTTCGTAAGAATTCTGATTTCTTCACTTCGAAGTCTGCAAAGCCTGGGTAACCCATGGGAAGTGTGCGCATTGCGTAACAATCCTGGGTTCCCCACTTGGAAGTCTGGAAAGCCTGGGTAACCTCTGGGAAGTTCGGGATAACCTCTGGGGAGCATGGGTAGTTCATAAGAATTCTGGGTTACTCACGACAAAGTCTGCAAAGCCTGTTTAAGCGCTGGGAAGTCTGGGTATTTCGTAAGATTTCTGGGTTACTCACTACAAAGTCTGCAAAGCCTGAGTCACCCATGGGTAGTCTGGGCTTTTCGTAACAATTCTGGGTTCCCCACTTTGAAGTCTGGAAAGCCTGGGTAACCTCTGGAAAGTTCGGGATAGACTCTGGGGAGCATGGGTAGTTCATAAGAATTCTGGGTTACTCACTAGGAAGTCTGGAAAGCTTGGGTAACCCCTGGGAAGTCTGGGTAGTTCATAAGAATTCTGGGTTCCTCACATGGAAGTCTACAAAGCCTGGGTAACCCATGGGACGTCTGGGTATTTGATAAGAATTCTGGGTTCCTCACTTGGAAGTCTGGAAAGCCTGGGTAACTTCTGGGAGGTTAGGATAGGCTCTGAGGAGCATGGGTAGTCCATAAGAATTCTGGGTTCCTCACTTGGAAGTCTGGAAAGCCTGGGTAAGCCCTGGGAAGTCTGGGTTTTTCGTTAGAATTCTGGGTTCCTCACTTGGAAGTCTGGAAAGCCTGGGTAACCCCCTGGGAGGTTGCGATAGACTCTGGGGAGCATGGGTAGTTCAAAAGAATTCTGGGTTACTCACTACAAAGTCTGCAAAGGCTGGGCAACCCTTGGGAAGTCTGGGTATTTCGTAAGAGTTCTGGGTTCCCCACTTGGAAGTCTGGAAAGCCTGGGTAACCTCTGGGAGGTCTGGGTTAATCTCTGTGGAGCATGGGTTGTTCATAAGAGTTCTAGGTTCCTTACTGGGAAGTCAGGAAAGCTTGGGTAACCCCTGGGAAGTCTGGGTATTTCGTAAGAATTCTGGGTTCCTCACTTGGAAGTCTCCAAAGCCTGGGTAACCCCTGGGAAGTCTGGGTATTTCGTAAGAATTCTGGTTTACTCACGTGGAAGTCTGCAAAGCCTGGGTAGCCCATGGGAAGTCTGGGTATTTCGTAAGAATTCTGGGTTCCTCACGTGGAAATCTGGAAAGTTTGGGTAACCTCTGGGAGGTTTATAATTGACTCTGGGGTGCATGGGTAGTTCATAAGAATTCTGGGTTACTCACTACAAAGTCTGCAAAGCCTGGGTAACCCCTGGGAAGTCTGGGTATTTTGTAAAAATTCTGGGTTCCAAACTTGGATGTCTGGAAAGGTATTTCGTAAGAATTCACTGTTCCCCACTTGGAAGTCTGGAAAGCTTGGGTAACCTCTGGGAGGTTTGGGATAGACTCTGGGGAGCATGGTGAGTTCATAAGATTTCTGGGTTACTCATTTGGAAGTCTGGAAAGCCTGTGTAACCCATGGGAAGTCTGGGCATGTGGTAAGAATTCTGGGTTCCCCACATGGAAATCTACGAAGTCTGGGTAACCCATGGGAAGTCTGGGCATTTGGTAAGAATTCTGGGTTCCTCACTTGGAAGCCTGGAAAGCTTGGGTAACCCCTGGGAAGTCTGGGTATTTCATAAGAATTCTGGGTTCCTCACATGGAAGCCTGGAAAGCTTGGGTAACCCCTGGGAAGTCTGGGTATTTCATAAGAATTCTGGGTTCCTCACTAGGAAGTCTAGAAAGCATGTGTAAGCCCTGGGAAGTCTGGGTATTTCGTAAGAATTCTGGGTTCCTCACTTGGAAGTCTGGAAAGCTTGGGTAACCTATGGGAAGCCTGGGTTAGTCTCTGGGGAGCATGGGTAGTTCATAAGAGTTCTGGGTTACTCACTAGGAAGTCTAGAAGGTGTGGACAAACCCTGAGTCTGGGTATTTCATAAGAATTCTGGGTTCCTCACTTGGAAGTCTGGAAAGCCTGGGTAACCCATGGGAAGTCTGGGTATTTCGTAAGGATTTGGGTTCCTCACGTGGAAGTTTAGAAAGCCTGGTTAACCCTTGGGAAGTCTGGGTATTTCGTAAGAGTCCTGGGTTCACCACTTGGAAGTCTGGAAAGCCTGGGTAACCTCTGGGAGGTCTGGGTTAGTCTCTGGGGAGCATGGGTAGTTCATAAGAGTTCTGGGTTACTCACTAGGAAGTCTAGAAGGTGTGGACAAACCCTGAGTCTGGGTATTTCATAAGAATTCTGAGTTCCTGAGTTGGAAGTTTGGAAAGCCTGGGTAACCCATGGGAAGTCTGGGTGTTTTGTAAGAATTCTGGGTTCCCACGTGGAATTCTGGAAAGCCTGGGTAACCTCTGGGAGGTTTGGGATAGACTCTGGGGAGCATGGGCATTTCATAAGAATTCTGGGTTCCTCACATGGAAGTCTGCAAAGCCTGAGTAACCCTTGAGAAGTCTGGGTATTTCATAAGAATTCTGGGTTCCTCACTAGGAAGTCTGGAAAGCCTGGGTAACGCAATGGAAGTTTGGGCATTTCGTAAGAATTCTGGGTTCCTCACGTGAAAGTTTAGAAAGCCTGGGTAACCCTTGGGAAATCTGGGTATTTCGCAAGAGTCCTGGGTTCCCCACTTGGAAGTCTGGAAAGCCTAGGTATCCTCTGGAAAGTCCGGGATAGACTCTGGGGAGCATGGGTAGTTCACAAGAATTCTGGGTTACCCACTTGGAAGCCTGGAAAGCTTGGGTAACCCCTGGGAAGTCTGGGTATGTCATAAGAATTCTGGGTTCCTCACTTGGAAGCCTGGAAAGCTTGGGTAACCCCTGGGAAGTCTGGGTATTTCATAAGAATTCTGGGTTCCTCACTAGGAAGTCTAGAAAGCATGTGTAAGCCCTGGGAAGTCTGGGTATTTCGTAAGAATTCTGGGTTCCTCACTTGGAAGTCTGCAAAGCCTGGCTATTTCGTACGAATTCTGGTTTACTCACTTGGAAGTCTGGAAAGCTTGGGTAACCTATGGGAAGTCTGGGTATTTCGTAACAATTCTGGGTTCCCCACTTGGAAGTCTGGAAAGACTGGGTAAGCTCTGGGAAGTCTGGGTGTTTCGTAAGAATTCTGATTTCTTCACTTCGAAGTCTGCAAAGCTTGAGTAACCCCTGGGAAGTCAGGGTATTCCATAAGAATTCAGGGTTCCTCACTTGGAATTCTGGAAAGCCTGGGTAACCCCTGGGAAGTCGGGGTATTTCGTAAGAATTCTGGGTTCCTCACATGGAAGTCTGCAAAGCCGGGGTAACCCATGCGAAGTCTGGGTATTACGTAAGAATCCTGGGATCCCGACTTGGAAGTCTGGAAAGCCTGGGTAACCCATGAGAAGTCTGGGTATTTCATAAGAATTCTGGGTTCCTCACTTGGAAGTCTGGAAAGCCTGGGTAACGCAATGGAAGTTTGGGCATTTCGTAAGAATTCTGGGTTCCTCACGTGAAAGTTTAGAAAGAATGGGTAACCCTTGGGAAGTCTGGGTATTTCGCAAGAGTCCTGGGTTCCCCACTTGGAAGTCTGGAAAGCCTGGGTAACCTCTGGAAAGTTCGGGATAGACTCTGGGGAGCATGGGTAGTTCACAAGAATTCTGGGTTACTCAACTAGAAAGTCTGCAAAGCCTGGGTAACCCCTGGGAAGTCTGGGTATTTCGTAAGAATTCTGTTTTACTCACTTGTATGTCTGCACAGCCTGGGTAACCCATGGGAAGTCTGGGTATTTCATAAGAATTCAGGGTTTCTCACTTGGAAGTTTGAAAAGCCTGGGTAAGCCCTGGGAAGTCTGGGTGTTTCGTAAGAATTCTGGGTTCCTCATTTGGAAGTCTGGAAAGCCTGGGTAACCTCTGGGAGGTCTGGGTTAGTCCCTGGAGAACATGGGTACTTCATAAGGATTCTGGGTTACTCACTAGAAAGTTTGCAAACCTGGGTACATCTAAGAATCCTGGGTTCCCCACTTGGAAGTCTGGAAAGCCTGGGTAACCCCTGGCAGGTCTGGGTTAGTCTCTGGGGAACATGGGTAGTTAATCAGAATTCAGGTACCTCACTTGGACGTCTGGAAAGCTTGGGTAACCTATGGGAAGTGTGGGTATTTCGTAACAATTCTGGGTTCCCTACGTGGAATTCTGGAAAATCTGGGTAACCCCTGGGAATTCCGGGTTTTTCGTAAGAATTCTGGGTTCCCCACTTGGAAGTCTGGAAAGCCTGGCTAAACCCTGGGAAGCCTGGGTTGGAACCAGGTAGTCTGGGTATTTCGAAAGAATTCTGGGTTACTCACTTGGAAGTCTGGAAAGCCTGAGTAACCTCTGGGACGCTTGGGATAGACTCTGAGGAGCATGGGTGGTTCATAAGAATTCTGGGTTACTCACTAGAAAGTCTGGAAATCCTGGGTAACCCCTGGGAATTCTGGGTTGGCGCCTGGTAGTCGGGGTAGTTACTAAGAATTCTGGGTGATTCCCTAGGAAGTATAGAAATCCTGGATAAGCTCAAAGAAGCCTGAGAATTTCGTAAGAATTCTGGGTTCCTCACTTTTAAGTCTAGAAAGCCAGGGTAACCCCTAGGGAGTCCGGGTATTTCGTAAGAATTCTGAGTTACCCACTTAGAAGTCTGGAAAGCCTGGGTAACCTCTGGGAGATCTGGATATTTTGTAAGAATTATGGGTTCCTCACGTGGAAGTCTGGAAATCCTGGGTAACCCCTGGGAATTGTATGTTAGTCCGTGGATAGTCTGAGTAGTTCCTATGAATTCTGGGTTACTCCATAGGAAGTCTAGAAAGCCTGGGTACTCGCTGGGAAGTCTGGTTATTTCTTAAGAATTCTGGGTTCCTCACTTGGAAGTCTGGAAAGCCGGGGTAACCTCTGGGAGGTCTGGATATTTTGTAAGCATTCTGGGTTCCTCACGTGGAAGTCTGGAAATCCTGGGTAAACCCTGGGAATTGTATGTTAGTCCGTGGAGAGTCTGAGCAGTTCCTATTAATTCTGGGTTACTCCCTAGGAAGTCTAGAAAGAATAGGTACTCGCTGGGAAGTCTGGTTATTTCTTAAGAATTCTGGGTTCCTCACTTGGAATTCTGGAAAGCCTGGGTAACCCATGAGAAGTCTGGGTATTTCATAAGGATTTGGGTTCCTCACGTGGAAGTTTAGAAAGCCTGGTTAACCCTTGGGAAGTCTGGGTATTTCGTAAGAGTCCTGGGTTCCCCACTTGGAAGTCTGGAAAGCCTGGGTAACCTCTGGGAGGTCTGGGTTAGTCTCTGGGGAGCATGGGTAGTTCATAAGAGTTCTGGGTTACCCACTAGGAAGTCTAGAAGGTGTGGACAAACCCTGAGTCTGGATATTTCATAAGAATTCTGGGTTCCTGAGTTGGAAGTCTGGAAAGCCTGGGTAACCCATGGGAAGTCTGGGTATTTTGTAGAATTCTGGGTTCCCACGTGGAATTCTGGAAAGCCTGGGTAACCTTTGGGAGGTTTGGGATAGACTCTGGGGAGCATGGGCAGTTCATAAGAATTCTGGGTTACTCACTAGAAAGTCTGCAAAGCCTGAGTAACCCTTGAGAAGTCTGGGTATTTCATAAGAATTCTGGGTTCCTCACTTGGAAGTCTGGAAAGCCTGGGTAACGCAATGGAAGTTTGGGCATTTCGTAAGAATTCTGAGTTCCTCACGTGAAAGTTTAGAAAGCCTGGGTAACCCTTGGGAAGTCTGGGTATTTCGCAAGAGTCCTGGGTTCCCCACTTGGAAGTCTGGAAAGCCTGGGTAACCTCTGGAAAGTTCGGGATAGACTCTGGGGAGCATGGGTAGTTCACAAGAATTCTGGGTTACTCAACTAGAAAGTCTGCAAAGCCTGGGTAACCCCTGGGAAGTCTGGGTATTTCGTAAGAATTCTGTTTTACTCACTTGGATGTCTGCACAGCCTGGGTAACCCATGGGAAGTCTGGGTATTTCATAAGAATTAAGGGTTCCTCACTTGGAAGTTTGAAAAGCCTGGGTAAGCCCTGGGAAGTCTGGGTGTTTCGTAAGAATTCTGGGTTCCTCACTTGGAAGTCTGGAAAGCCTGGGTAACCTCTGGGAGGTCTGGGTTAGTCCCTGGAGAACATGGGTAATTCATAAGGATTCTGGTTTACTCACTAGAAAGTCTGAAAACCTGGGTACATCTAAGAATCCTGGGTTCCCCACTTGGAAGTCTGGAAAGCCTGGGTAACCCCTGGGAGGTCTGGGTTAGTCTCTGGGGAGCATGGGTAGTTAATCAGAATTCAGGTTCCTCACTTGGACGTCTGGAAAGCTTGGGTAACCTATGGGAAGTCTGGGTATTTAGTAACAATTCTGGGTTCCCTACGTGGAATTCTGGAAAATCTATGTAACCCCTGGGAATTCCGGGTTTTTCGTAAGAATTCTGGGTTCCCCACTTGGAAGTCTGGAAAGCCTGGCTAAACCCTGGGAAGCCTAGGTTGGAACCAGGTAGTCTGGGTATTTCGAAAGAATTCTGGGTTATTCACTTGGAAGTCTGGAAAGCCTGGGTAACCTCTGGGAGGTCTGGGTTAGTCTCTGGGGGGCATGGGTAGTTCATACGGATTCTGGGTTCCTCACTTGGAAGTCTGAAAAGCCTGGCTAAACCCTGGGATGCCTGGGTTGGACCCACGTACTCTGGGTATTTCGTAAGAATTCTGGGTGGCTCACGTGGAAGTCTGGAAAGCCTCTGGAATCCCTGGGAAGCCTGGGTTGGCACCTGGTAGTCTGGGTATTTCGTAAGAATTCTGGCTTTCTCACGTGGAAGTCTGCAAAGTCTGGGTAACCCATGGGAAGTCTGGGTATTTCGTAACAAATCTGGGTTCCCCACTTGGAAGTCTGGAAAGCCTGAGTAACCTCTGGGACGCTTGGGATAGACTCTGAGGAGCATGGGTGGTTCATAAGAATTCTGGGTTACTCACTAGAAAGTCTGGAAATCCTGGGTAACCCCTGGGAATTCTGGGTTGGCACCTGGTAGTCTGGGTAGTTACTAAGAATTCTGGGTGCTTCCCTAGGAAGTATAGAAATCCTGGGTAAGCTCAAAGAAGCCTGAGAATTTCGTAAGAATTCTGGGTTCCTCACTTTTAAGTCTAGAAAGCCAGGGTAACCCCTAGGGAGTCCGGGTATTTCGTAAGAATTCTGAGTTACCCACTTAGAAGTTCCTCACTTGAAAGTCTGGAAAGCCTGGGTAACCTCTGGGAGGTCTGGATATTTTGTAAGAATTCTGGGTTCCTCACGTGGAAGTCTGGAAATCCTGGGTAACCCCTGGGAATTGTATGTTAGTCCGTGGAGAGTCTGAGTAGTTCCTATGAATTCTGGGTTACTCCCTAGGAAGTCTAGAAAGCCTGGGTACTCGCTGGGAAGACTGGTTAATTCTTAAGAATTCTGGGTTCCTCACTTGGAATTCTGGAAAGCCGGGGTAACCCCTGGGAAGTAGGGGTATTTCGTAAGAATTCTGGGTTCCTCACATGGAAGTCTGCAAAGCCTGGGTAACCCATGGGAAGTCTGGGTATTACGTAAGAATCCTGGGATGCCGACTTGGAAGTCTGGAAAGCCTGGGTAACCCATGAGAAGTCTTGGTATTTCATAAGAATTCATGGGTTCCTCACTTGGAAGTCTGGAAAGCCTGGGTAACCCATGGGAAGTCTGGGTATTTTGCAAGAATTCTGGGTTCCTCACTTGGAAGTCTGGAAAGCCTGGGTAACCCCTTGGAAGTCTGGGTATTTTGTAAGAACTCTGGGTTCCTCACTTGGAAGTCTGGAAAGCCTGGGTAACCCCTAGGGAGTCCGGGTATTTCGTAAGAATTCTGAGTTACCCACTTAGAAGTCTGGAAAGCCTGGGTAACCTCTGGGAGGTCTGGATATTTTGTAAGAATTCTGGGTTCCTCACGTGGAAGTCTGGAAATCCTGGGTAAACCCTGGGAATTGTATGTTAGTCCGTGGATAGTAGTTCCTATTAATTCTGGGTTACTCCCTAGGAAGTCTAGAAAGCCTGGGTACTCGCTGGGAAGTCTGGTTATTTCTTAAGAATCCTGGGTTCCTCACTTGGAAGTCTGGAAAGCCGGGGTAACCTCTTGGAGGTCTGGATGTTTTGTAAGAATTCTGGGTTCCTCACGTGAAGTCTGGAAATCCTGGGTAACCCCTGGGAATTGTATGTTAGTACGTGGTAAGTCTGAGTAGTTCCTATGAATTCTGGGTTACTCCCTAGGAAGTCTAGAAAGCCTGGGTACTCGCTGGGAAGTCTGGTTATTTCTTAAGAATTCTGGGTTCCTCACTTGAAAGTCTGGAAAGCCGGGGTAACCTCTGGGAGGTCTGGATATTTTGTAAGAATTCTGGGTTCCTCACGTGGAAGTCTGGAAATCCTGGGTAACCCCTGGGAATTGTATGTTAGTCCGTGGAGAGTCTTAGTAGTTCCTATGAATTCTGGGTTACTCCCTAGGAAGTCTAGAAAGCCTGGGTACTCGCTGGGAAGTCTGGTTATTTCTTAAGAATTCTGGGTTCCTCACTTGGAATTCTGGAAAGCCGGGGTAACCCCTGGGAAGTCGGGGTATTTCGTAAGAATTCTGGGTTCCTCACATGGAAGTCTGCAAAGCCTGGGTAACCCATGGGAAGTCTGGGTATTACGTAAGAATCCTGGGATCCCGACTTGGAAGTCTGGAAAGCCTGGGTAACCCATGAGAAGTCTGGGTATTTCATAAGAATTCTGGGTTCCTCACTTGGAAGTCTGGAAAGCCTGGGTAACCCATGGGAAGTCTGGGTATTTCGTAAGGATTTGGGTTCTTCACGTGGAAGTGTAGAAAGCCTGGTTAACCCTTGGGAAGTCTGGGTATTTCGTAAGAGTCCTGGGTTCCCCACTTGGAAGTCTGGAAAGCCTGGGTAACCTTTGGGAGGTCTGGGTTAGTCTCTGGGGAGCTTGGGTAGTTAATAAGAATTCTGGATTACTCACTAGAAAGTCTGCAAAGCCTGAGTAACCCTTGAGAAGTCTGGGTATTTCATAAGAATTCTGGGTTCCTCACTTGGAAGTCTGGAAAGCCTGGTTAACGCAATGGAAGATTGGGCATTTCGTAAGAATTCTGGGTTCCTCACGTGAAAGTTTAGAAAGCCTGGGTAACCCTTGGGAAGTCTGGGTACTTCGCAAGAATCCTGGGTTCCCCACTTGGAAGTCTGGAAAGCCTGGGTAACCTCCGGGTGGTCTGGGTTAGGTTCTGGGGAGCATGGGTAGTTCACAAGACTTCTGGGTTACTCACTAACAAGTCTGGAAGGTCTGGACAAACCCTGGGAAGTCTGGGTATTTCATAAGAATTCTGCGTTCCTGACTTGGAAGTCTGGAAAGCCTGGGTAAGCTCTGGGAAGTCTGGGTGTTTCATAAGAGTTCTGGGTTCCTCACTTGGAAGTTGGGAAAGCTTGGGTAACCCCTATGAAGTCTGGGTATATGGTAAGAATATTGGGTTCCTCACATGGAAGCCTGGAGAGTCTGAGTAGTTCCTAGAAACTCTGGGTTACTCCCTAGGAAGTCTGGAGAGTCTGGGTACCCGCTAGGAGGTCTGGTTTATATCATAAGGATTCTTGGTTCATCACTTGGAAGTATAGAAAGCCTGATTAACTACTGGGAAGTCTGGGTATTTCGTAAGAATTCTGGGTTCCCCACTTGGTAGTCTGGAAAGCCTCGGTAACCTCTGGGTGGTCTGAGTTAGTCTCTGGGGACCATGGGTATTTATTAAGAATTCTGGGGTCCTCACTTGGAAGTCTGGAAAGCTTGGGTAACCTCTGGGAGGTTTGGGATAGACTCTGCGGAGCATGGGTAGTTCATAAGAATTCTGGGTTACTCACCAGAAAGTCTGCAAAACCTGAGTAACCCCTGGGAAGTCTGGGTATTTCGTAGGAATTCTGTTTTACTCACTTGGAGTTTGCACAGCCTGGATAAGCCCTGGGTAGTCTGGGTGTTTCGTAAGAATTCTGGGTTCCCCACGTGGAATTCTGGAAAGCATGGGTAACCTCTGGGAGGTTTGGGATAGCCTCTGGAGACCATCGGTAGTTCATAAGAATTCTGGGTTACTCCCTAGAAAGTCTGCAAATCCTGGATTTATCTAAGAATTTTGGGTTCACCACTTGGAAATCTAGAAAGACTGGGTAACCCCCGGGAAGTCAGGGTATTTCGTAAGAATTCTGTTTTCCTCACGTGGAAGTCTGCATAGCCTGGGAAACCCATGGGAAGTCTGGGTATTTTGTAAGAAATCTGGGTTCCCCACTTGGATGTCTGGAACGCCTGGGTAACCTCTGGGATGACTGGGTTAGTCTCTGGGGAGCATGGGTAGTCCATAATAATTCTGGGTTACTCAATAGGAAGTCTGGAAAGACTGGGTAACCCATGGGAAGTCTGGGTATTTTGCAAGAATTCTGGGTTACTCACTTGGAAGTCTGGAAAGCCTGGGTAACCCCTTGGAAGTCTGGGTATTTTGTAAGAACTCTGGGTTCCTCACTTGGAAGTCTGGAAAGCCTGGGTAACCCATGGGAAGTCTGGGTATTTCGCAAGAATTCTGGGTTCCCCATGTGGAATTCTGGAAAGCCTGGGTAACCTCTGGGAGGTCTGGGTTAGTCCCTGGAGAACATGGGTAGTTCATAATAATTCTGGGTTACTCACCAGAAAGTCTGCAAAGCCTGGGTTTATCTAAGAATTCTGGGTTCACCACTTGGAAATCTAGAAAGACTGGGTAACCCCTGGGAAGTCTGGGTATTACATAAGAATTCTGGGTTCCTCACATGGAAGTCTGCAAAGCCTGGGTAACCCATGGGACGTCTGGGTATTTGATAAGAATTCTGGGTTCCTTACTGGGAAGTCAGGAAAGCTTGGGTAACCCCTGGGAAGTCTGGGTATTTCGTAAGAATTCTGGGTTCCTCACTTGGAAGTCTCCAAAGCCTGGGTAACCCCTGGGAAGTCTGGGTATTTCGTAAGAATTCTGGTTTACTCACGTGGAAGTCTGCAAAGCCTGGGTAGCCCATGGGAAGTCTGGGTATTTCGTAAGACTTCTGGGTTCCTCACGTGGAAATCTGGAAAGCTTGGGTAACCTCTGGGAGGTTTATAATTGACTCTGGGGAGCATGGTTAGTTCATAAGATTTCTGGGTTACTCATTTGGAAGTCTGGAAAGCCTGTGTAACCCATGGGAAGTATGGGCATTTGGTAAGAATTCTGGGTTCCCCACATGGAAATCTGCAAAGTCTGGGTAACCCATGGGAAGTCTGGGCATTTGGTAAGAATTCTAGGTTCCTCACTTGGAAGCCTGGAAAGTTTGGGTAAACCCTGGGAAGTCTGGGTATTTCATAAGAATTCTGGGTTCCTTATTTGGAAGCCTGGAAAGCTTGTGTAACCCCTGGGAAGTCTGGGTATTTCATAAGAATTCTTTGTTCCTCACTAGGAAGTCTAGAAAGCATGTGTAAGTCCTGGGAAGTCTGGGTATTTCGTAAGAATTCTGGGTTCCTCACTTGGAAGTCTGCAAAGCCTGGGTATTTCGTACGAATTCTGGTTTACTCACTTGGAAGTCTGGAAAGCTTGGGTAACCTATGGGAAGTCTGGGTATTTCGTAACAAATCTGGGTTCCCCACTTGGAAATCTGGAAAGCCTGGGTAACCTCTGGGAGGTTTGGGATAGACTCTGGGGAGCATGGGTAGTTCACAAGAATTCTGCGTTACTCACTAGAAAGTCTGCAAAGCCTGAGTAACCCCTGGGAAGTCAGGGTATTCCATAAGAATTCAGGGTTCCTCACTTAGAAGTTTGAAAAACCTGGGTAAGCGCTGGGAAGTCTGGGTGTTTCGTAAGAATTCTAGGTTCCTCACTTGGAAGTCTGGAAAGTCTGGGTAACCTCTGGGAAGTCTGGGTGTTTCGTAAGAATTCTGATTTCTTCACTTCGAAGTCTGCAAAGCTTGGGTAACCCATGGGAAGTCTGCGCATTTCGTAACAATTCTGGGTTCCCCACTTGGAGGTCTGGAAAGCCTGGGTAACCTCTGGGAAGTTCGGGATAACCTCTGGGGAGCATGGGTAGTTCATAAGAATTTTGGGTTACTCACGACAAAGTCTGCAAAGCCTGTGTAAGCGCTGGGAAGTATGGGTATTTCAAGATTTCTGGGTTACTCACTACAAAGTCTGCAAAGCCTGAGTCACCCATGGGAACTCTGGGCATTTCGTAACAATCCTGGGTTCCCCACTTTGAAGTCTGGAAAGCCTGGGTAACCTCTGGAAAGTTCGGGATAGACTCTGGGGAGCATGGGTAGTTCACAATAATTCTGGGTTACTCAACTAGAAAGTATGCAAAGCCTGGGTAACCCCTGGGAAGTCTGGGTATTTCGTATGAATTCTGTTTTACTCACTTGGATGTCTGCACAGCCTGGGTAACCCATGGGAAGTCTGGGTGTTTCGTAAGAATTCTGGGCTCCCCACTTGGAAGTCTGGAAAGCCTCGGTAACCCCTTGGAGGTCTGGGATAGTCTCTGTGGGGCATTGGTAGTTAATAAGAAATATGGGCTCCTAACTTGGACGTCTGGAAAGCTTGGGTAACCTATGGGAGGTTTGGGATAGACTCTGGGGAGCATTTTTAGTTCACAAGAATTCTGGGTTACTCACTAGAAAGTCTGCAAAGCCTGGGTAACCCCTGGGAGGTCTGGGTATTTCGTAAGAATTCTGGGTTCCCCACTTGGTAGTCTGGAAAGCCTCGGTAACCTCTGGGAGGTCTGGGATAGTCTCTGGGGACCATGGGTATTTATTAAGAATTCTGGGTTCCTCACTTGGAAGTCTGGAAAGCTTGGGTAACCTCTGGGAGGTTTGGGATAGACTCTGCGGAGCATGGGTAGTTCATAAGAATTCTGGGTTACTCACCAGAAAGTCTGCAAAACCTGAGAAACCCCTGGGAAGTCTGGGTATTTCGTAGGAATTCTGTTTTACTCACTTGGAAGTTTGCAGCCTGGATAAGCCCTGGGTAGTCTGGGTGTTTCGTAGGAATTCTGAATTCCTCACTTGGAAGTCTGGAAAGACTGGGTAAGCCCTGGGAAGTCTGGGTATTTGTAAGAATTCTGGGTTCCCCACGTGGAATAATGGAAAGCATGGGTAACCTCTGGGAGGTTTGGGATAGCCTCTGGAGACAATCGGTAGATCATAAGAATTCTGGGTTACTCACTAGAAAGTCTGCAAATCCTGGATATATCTAAGAATTTTGGGTTCACCACTTGTAAATCTAGAAAGACTGGGTAACCCCCGGGAAGTCAGGGTATTTCGTAAGAATTCTGTTTTCCTCACGTGGAAGTCTGCATAGCCTGGGAAACCCATGGGAAGTCTGGGTATTTTGTAAGAAATCTGGGTTCCCCACTTGGATGTCTGGAACGCCTGGGTAACCTCTGGGATGACTGGGTTAGTCTATGGGGAGCATAATAATTCTGGGTTACTCAATAGGAAGTCTGGAAAGACTGGGTAAACCCTGGGAAGTTTGGATTGGCCCCTGGTAGCCTGGGTAGTTACTAAGAATTCTGGGTTATTCCCTAGGATGTCTAAATATCCTGGGTAAGCTCTGGGAAGTCTGAGAATTTCGTAAGGATTCTGGGTTCCTCACTTGTAAGTCTGCAAAGATTGGGTAACCCACCGGAAGTCTGGGTATTTTGCAAGAATTCTGGGTTCCTCACTTGGAAGTCTGGAAAGCCTGGGTAACCCCTTGGAAGTCTGGGTATTTCGTAAGAACTCTGGGTTCCTCACTTGGAAGTCTGGAAAGCCTGGGTAACCCATGGGAAGTCTGGGTATTTCGCAAGAATTCTGGCTTCCCCATGTGGAACTCTGGAAAGCCTGGGTAACCTCTGGGAGGTCTGGGTTAGTCCCTGGAGAACATGGGTAGTTCATAAGAATTCTGGGTTACTCACCAGAAAGTCTGCAAAGCCTGGGTTTATCTAAGAATTCTGGGTTCACCACTTGGAAATCTAGAAAGACTGGGTAGCCCCTGGGAAGTCTGGGTATTTCATAAGAATTCTGGGTTCCTCACATGGAAGTCTGCAAAGCCCGGGTAACCCATGGGACGTCTGGGTATTTGATAAGAATTCTGGGTTCCTCACTTGGAAGTCTGGAAAGCCTGGGTAACTTCTGGGAGGTTAGGATAGGCTCTGAGGAGCATGGGTAGTTCATAAGAATTCTGGGTTCCTCACTTGGAAGTCTGGGAAGCTTGGGTAACCTATGGGAAGTCTGGGTATTTCGTAACAATCTTGGGTTCCTCACTTGGAAGTGTGGAAAGCCTGGGTAACCTATGGGAAGTCTGGGTATTTCATAAGAATTCTGGGTTCCTCACTTGGAAGTGTGGGTATTTCATAAGAATTCTGGGTTCCTCACTTGGAAGTCTGCAAAGCCTGGGTAACCTCTTGGAGGTCTGGGTCAGTCTCTGAGGGGCATGGGTATTTCATAAGAATTCTGGGTTCCTCACTTGGAAGTCTAGAAAGCCTGGGTAACCCCTGGGGAGTCTGGGTATTTCGTAAGAATTCTGGATTCCTCACGTGGAAGTCTGCAAAGCCTGGGTAACCTCTGGGAGGTCTGGGTTAGTCTCTGGGGAGCATGAGTAGTTCATAAGGATTCTCCGGTAATAACTAGAAAGTCTGCAAAGCCTGGGTAACCCCTGGGAAGTCTGGGTATTTCGTAAGAATTCTGGGTTCCAGACATGGAAGCTTGGGTAACCTATGGGAAGTCTGGGTATTTCGTAACAATCTTGGGTTCCTCACTTGGAAGTGTGGAAAGCTTGGGTAACTTCTGGGAAGTCTGGGTATTTCATAAGAATTCTGAGTTCCTCACTTGGAAGTCTAGAAAGCCTGGGTAACCCCTGTCAAGTCTGGGTATTTCATAAGAATTCTGGGTTCCTCACTTGCAAGTCTGCAAAGCCTGGGTAACCTCTTGGAGGTCTGGGTCAGTCTCTGACGGGCATGGGTATTTCATAAGAATTCTGGGTTCGTCACTTGGAAGTCTAGAAAGCCTGGGTAACCCCTGGGGAGTCTGGGTATTTCGTAAGAATTCTGGATTCCTCACGTGGAAGTCTGCAAAGCCTGGATAACCTCTGGGAGGTCTGCGTTAGTCTCTGGGGAGCATGAGTAGTTCATAAGGATACTCCGGTAATCACTAGAAAGTCTGCAAAGCCTGCTTAACCCCTGGGAAGTCTGGGTATTTCGTAAGAATTCTGGGTTCCCCACTTGGAAGTCTGGAAAGCCTGGGTAAAATCTGGGAATTCTGGGTTAGTCTCTGTGGAGCATGAGTATTTCATAATAATTCTGCTGTAATCACTAGAAAGTCTGCAAAGCCTGGGTAACCCCTGTAGTCTAGTCAAATTAGATTTTTTGCTGCATTAAATCATGTAGTTCCAAAAGTTTCAGAAATGTGTAGGGGGAGGTTCCCTGAACAACGCCTAATAAAGTCCCATCGATTTCAGGTGCCGCTCGAGGGGGGGGGAGGCTCAAAAGTCCCATTTTTCAGTTATTGGCGCATATCTCGAAAACGATGCGTCGCACAGCAAATTTTATGCTATTCAAAATTAAAGGTTACTAAATTCCCTACAAAATGGTGTATTAGTTGTCTCTATGTGTTACCGTCTCCGATATATGAGCCGGCGAAAATGGAAAATTTGCAAAAAAAATTGAAGCGCCTCAGGTTTTTGTCAATCTTGCCCTTCCAACTCTTTTTCCTTCCATTTTACGCGAAACTCGTGAGGAAGGAAGTTGTAGAGCATTCAATTTCCTGTTCTTAGCTAGTTTCAAATTTATTCTTGCAGTCAAAGATTGACATTTAATGAAAGTAGAAATATACAGGGGTTTTCTTAAATAGCGGACACGGAGCATATGGAGCTTTCTGAACACGATTCTGTCTCCATACTTAACAGCCAGTCTGTTCATCACGGTCCTCATATCTGGTTTTTGCCTACTTATCTCTTCCATAAGCTCATCCACGGAGTACTGCCCTCTATCCTGACCGAGCCTGACCATCTAAATAGGTACTGGAAAATCTCCCCCATGGCTACTGAAACAAATTCTTCCATGGGTCTGCCTCTCTGTTGGCCAGTCGGTTTACGCAAGAAGAACTCTTTGTCTTAATGATATATAGCAGCTGCAGCATATAAGTCTCCCACGCCACTAATGTGGATCAAGACATTGTACACCTTTCGGCGTTTGTGAAGTTTTTCTTTTTTTTTGTTTCGCGAAAAAGCTGTGAAAGTGTTTTAATATGTGATGAATCAGCTGAAAAGGAATGGAAACGTTGTTAAGTGCTAGTGTTACAAGAAGAGATTGGCTGTGGTTTGATGTACAAATTCTTTATGGGCCATATGCAGAGACCTCCTCCTTAAATATTTCGTAAATACTTTTTAGTCAAGAATTATTTCATCTTATATTTTCCTTTTAAAAGCATTTCATCTACCTAAGCTAACCTGCCTTTCTTCATTTGGTTCAGGTGCTTCTACTTCCTTGCGAAGTTCGTCACAACTTGGATTTGAATTCAAAACTAAATGTTTCCTCTGTACTACTGAAAATATTGATGACAGCTTTTTCGCGAAACAAAAAAAAGAAAAACTTCACAAACGCCGCAAGGTGTACAATGTCTTGATCCGCATTAGTGGCGTGGGAGACTTATATGCTGCAGATACTATATATCATGAAGACAAAGAGTTCTATTTGCGTAAACCGACTGACCAACAGAGAGGCAGGCCCATGGAAGAATTTGTTTCAGTAGCCATGGAGGAGATTTTCCAGTATTTAGATGTTCAGGCTCGGTCAGGATAAAGGGCAGTACTCCGTGGATGAGCTTATGGAAGAGATAAGTAGGCAAAAACCAGATATGAGGACCGTGATGAACAGACTGGCTGTTAAGACAGAATCGTGTTCAGAAAGCTCCATATGCTCCGTGTCCGCTATTTAAGAAACACCCTGTATATTTCTACTTTCATTAAATGTCAATCTTTGACTGCAAGAATAAATTTGAAACTAGCTAAGAACAGACATTATTGTATTATATTTTTCCAATCAGTATCTGGAGGGGAATGGCGTACTGTGTTCCGTGTCCGCTATTTAAGAAACACCCTATATATTTCTACTTTCATACATATATATTTTATTAGTTATATGGGTAATAAATACCATTTATGTTTACATAAACAATAAATAACGTGATAGAGAGAGTTAAAGCCCTTGAAAACGAAAATAAAATGATCAGCAGTTTACTAGCAGAATCTCGAAATCGACCCCGAAACTTATGTTAACTTTTGACTGATTGAAGATAATTTAGCAAAAGTATATATATTATTGAAGGAAATTGAATGCTCTACAACTTCCTTCCTCACGAGTTTCGCGTAAAATGGAAGGAAAAAGAGTTGGAAGGGCAAGCTTCAATGTTTTTTGTAAATTTTCCATATTCGCCGGCTCATATATCGGAGACGGTAACACATAGAGACAAAAGTAATACACCATTTTGTAGGTAATTTAGTAACCTTTAATTTTGAATAGCATAAAATTTGCTGTGCGACGCATCGTTTTCGAGATATGGGCCAATAACTGAAAAATGGGACCTTTGAGCCTCCCCCCCCCCTCGAGCGGCACCTGAAATCGATGGGACTTTATTAGGCGTTATTCAGGGAACCTCCCCCTACACATTCCTGAACCTTTTGGAACTACATGATTTAATGCAGCAAAACCACCTTTTTTGATCTAATTTGCCTGGACTACTGGGAAGTCTGGGTATTTCGAAACAAATCTGGGTTCCCCACTTGGAAATCTGGAAAGCCTGAGTAACCTCTGGGACGCTTGGGATAGACTCTGAGGAGCATGGGTGGTTCATAAGTATTCTGGGTTACTCACTAGAAAGTCTGGAAATCCTGGGTAACCCCTGGGAATTCTGGGTTGGCGCCTGGTAGTCTGGGTAGTTACTAAGAATTCTGGGTGATTCCCTAGGAAGTATAGATATCCTGGGTAAGCTCAAAGAAGCCTGAGAATTTCGTAAGAATTCTGGGTTCCCCACGTGGAAGTATAGAAAGCCTGTGTAACCCTTGGGAAGTCTGGGTATTTCGTAGGAATTCTGGGTTCCCCACTTGGAAGTCTGGAAAGCCTGGGTAACCTCTGGGAGGTCTGGGTTAGTCTCTGGCGAGCATGGGTAGTTCATAAGAATTCTTAGTTACTCGCTAGATAGTCGCAAAGCCTGAGTAACCCCTGGGAAGACTGGGTATTTCACAAGAATTCTTAGTTCCTCACTTGGAAGTCTGGAAACCCCGGGTAACCCATGGGAAGTCTGGGCATTTCGTAAGAATTATGGGTTCCTCACGTGGTAGTTTAGAAAGCCTGGGTAACCCTTGGGAAGTCAGGGTATTTCGTAAGAATCCTGGGTTCCCCACTTGGAAGTCTGGAAAGCCTGGGTGACCACTGAGAGGTTTGGGATAGACTCTGCGGAGCATGGGTAGTTGTTAATATTTGTGGGTTACTCACGTGGAAGTCTGCAAAGCCTGGGTAACCCATGGGAAGTGTGGGTATCTCGTAAGAATTCTGGGTTCCTCTCTTGGAAGTCTGGAAAGACTGGGTAAGCCCTGGTAAGTCTGGGTGTATCGTAAGAATTCTGGGTTCCTCACTTGAAAGTCTGGAAAGCCTGGGTAACCTCTGGGAGGTCTGGCTTAGCCTCTGGGGAGCATGGGTAGTTCATAAGAATTCTGGGTTACTCAGTAGGAAGTCTGGAAAGACTAGGTAAGCCCTGGAAAGTCTGGGTTTTCCGTAATAATCCGGGGTTCGCCACTTGGCAGTCTGGAAAGCCTGAGTAATCTCTGGGAGGTCTGCGTTAGCTTCTGGGGAGCATTGGTAGTTCATAAGAATTTTTGGGTTACTCACTAGAAAGTCTGCAAAGCCTGAGTAACCCCTGGGAAGTCTGGGTATTTCATAAGAATTTTTGGGTTACTCACTAGAAAGTCTGCAAAGCCTGAGTAACCCCTGGGAAGTCTGGGTATTTCATAAGAATTCTGGTTTCCCCACGCGGAATTCTGGGAAGCCTGAGTAACCTCTGGGAGGTTTGTGATAGACTCTGTGGAGCATGGGTAGTTCATAAGAATTCTGGGTTACTCACTAGAAAGTATACAAAGCCTGGGTAACCCCTGGGAAGTCTGGGTATTTCGTAGGAATTCTGTTTTACTCACTTGGAACTCTGCACAGCCTGGATAAGCCCTGGGTAGTCTGGGCATTTCGTAAGAATTCTGGGTTCCTCACGTGGAAGTCTGCACAGCCTGGGAAACCCATGGGAAGTCTGGGTATTTCGTTAGAAATCTGGGTTCCCCACTTGGAAGTCTGGAACGCTTTCCACACTTCCAAGAGAGGAACCCAGGATTGTTACGAAATACCCAGACTTCCCATAGGTTACCCAAGCTTTTCAGACTTTCCAGACTCACTTTCCAAGTGAGGAACCCAGAAATTTTATGTACTATCCATGCTCCCCAGAGATTAACCCAGACCTCCCAGAGGTTACCCAGGCTTTCCAGACTTCCACGTGGAGAACCCACAATTCTTACGCAATACCCAGACTTCCTATGGGTTACCCAGGCTTGCCATACTTCCAAGTGAGGAACCCAGATTTCTTACGAAACACCTAGACTTCCCAGGGCTTACCCAGGCTTTCCAGACTTCCAGTGAGGAACCCAGAATTCTTACGAAACAGCCAGACTTCCCATGGCTTACCCAGGCTTTACAGACTTCCATGTGAGGAACCTAGAATTCTTACGATACACCCAGACTTCCCAGGGCTTACTCAGGCTTTCCAGACTTCCAGGGAGGAACCCATAATTCTTACGAAACACCCAGACTTCCCAGGACTTACCCAGGCTTTTTAGACTTTCTAGTGAGTAACCCCAAATTCTTATGAACTACCCAGACTTCCCAGGGCTTACCCAGGATGTGCAGACTTCCACGTGAGGAACCCAGAATTCTTACGAAATACCCAGACTTCCTAGGGGTTACCCAGGATTTCCAGACTTCCAAATGAGGAACCCTGAATTCTTATGAAATACCCAGACTTCCACGGGGTTACCCAAGCTTTCCAGACTTCCTAGTGAGTAACACAAAATTATTATAAACTACCCATGCTCCCCAGAGACTAACACAGTCGTCGCAGAGGTTACGCAGGGTTTCCAGACTTCCAAGTGAGGAACCCAGAATTCTGACGAAACACCCAGACTTCTCAGGGGTTACCCAGGCTTTCCAGACTTCCGAGAGAGTAACCCAGAGATCCTAGGAGCTACCCAGGCTCTCCACGGACTAACCTAGACTTCCCAGAGGTTACCCAGGCTTAGCAGACTTCCACGTGATGAACCCAGAATTCTTACGTAATACCCAGACTTCCCAGAGTTTACCCAGTCTTTCCAGACTTCCAAGTGAGGAACCCAGAATTCTTACGAAACACCCAGACTTCCCAGGGCTTACCCAGGCTTTGTATACTTTCTAGTGAGTAACCCAGAATTATTATGAACTACCCATGCTCCCCAGAGACTAACACAGTCATCCCAGAAGTTACCCAGGCTTTCCAGACTTCCAAGTGGGGAACCCAGAATTCTTACAAAATACCCAGACTTCCCATGGTGTACCCACTTTTTCTAGATTTCCAAGTGGTGAACCCAGAATTCTTAGATGTACCCAGGTTTGCAGACTTTCTAGTGAGTAACCCAGAAATCTTATGAACTACCCATGTTCTCCAGGGACTAACCCAGACCTCCCAGAGGTTACCCAGGCTTTCCAGACTTCCAAGTGAGGAACCCAGAATTCTTACGAAATACCCAGACTTCCCATGGGTTACCCAGTCTTTCTAGATTTCCAAGTGGTGAACCCAGAATTCTTAGATGTACCCAGGTTTGCAGACTTTCTAGTGAGTAACCCAGAAACCTTATGAACTACCCATGTTCTCCAGGGACTAACCCAGACCTCCCAGAGGTTACCCAGGCTTTCCAGACTTTAAAGTGAGGAACCCAGAATGCTTACGAAACACCCAGACTTCCCAGGGCTTACCCAGGCTTTTCAAACTTCCAAGTGAGGAACCCTGAATTCTTATGAAATACCCTGACTTCCCACGGGTTACTCAGGCTTTGCAGACTTACTAGTGAGTAACCCAGAATTCTTGTGAACTACCCATGCTCCCTAGAGTCTATCCCAAACATCCCAGAAGTTACCCAGACTTCCAGACTTCCAAGTGGGGATGCCAGAATTGTTACGAAATACCCAGACTTCCCGTAGGTTACCCAAGCTTTCCCGACTTCCAAGTGAGGAACCCATAATTCTTATTAACTACCCATGCCCCCCAGAGACTAACCCAGACCTACAAGAGGTTACCGAGGCTTTCCAGACTTCCAAGAGGGGAGCCCAGAATCCTTACGAAACACCCAGACTTCCCAGGGCTTACCCAAGATTTTCAAACTTCCAAGTGATGAACCCAGAATCCTTACAAAATAAACCAGGCCTCCTAGCTTATACCCAGACCCTCCAGACTTCCTAGGGTGTAACCCAGGGTTCCTAGGAACTACCCAGACTCTACACGGACTAACATACAATTCCCAGGGGTTACCCAGGATTTCCAGACTTCCACGTGAGGAACCCAGAATTCTTACGAAATACCCAGACTTCCCATGGGTTTCCCAGGCTATGCAGACTTCCACGTGAGGAAAGCAGAATTCTTACGAAATACCCTGACTTCCCGGGGGTTACCCAGGCTGCAAACTTCCAAGTGAGTAAAACAGAATTCCTACGAAATACCCAGACTTCCCAGGGGTTACTCAGGTTTTGCAGACATCCAAGTGAGTAAAACAGAATTCTTACGAAATACCCAGACTTCCCAGGGGTTACCCAGGCTTTGCAGACTTTCTAGTGAGTAACCCAGAATTCTTATAAACTACCCATGCTCCGCAGAGTCTATCCCGAACTTTCCAGAGGTTACCCAGGCTTTCCAGACTTCCAAGTGGGGAACCCAGAATTGTTATGAAATACCCAGACTTCCCATGCGTTACCCAGGCTATGCAGACATCCAAGTGAGTAAAACAGAATTCTTACGAAATACCCAGACTTCCCAGGGGTTACCCAGGCTTTGCAGACTTTCTAGTGAGTAACTCAGAATTCTTATAAACTACCCATGCTCCGCAGAGTCTATCCCGAACTTTCCAGAGGTTACCCAGGCTTTCCAGACTTCAAAGTCGGGAACCCAGAATTGTTACGAAATGCCCAGACTTCCCATGGGTGACCCAGGCTTTGCAGACTTTGTAGTAAGTAACCCAGAATTCTTATGAACTACCCATGCTTCCCAGAGGCTATCCCGAACTTCCCAGGGGTTACCCAATCTTTCCAGAATTCCTCGTGTAGAACCTAGAATACTTATGAAATACCCAGACTTCCCAGGGCTTACCCAGGCTTTCCAGAATTCGAAGTGAAGAACCCAGAATTCTTACGAAATACCCAGACTTCCCAGGGGTTACCCAGGCTTTCCAGACTTCCAAATGAGGAACCCTGAATTCTTATGGAATACCCAGACTGCCAAGGGGTTACCCAAGCTTTCCAGACTTCCTAGTGAGTAACCCAGAATTACTATGAACTACCTTTGCTACCCAGCGACTAACACAGTCGTCGCAGAGGTTACCCAGGCTTTCCAGACTTTAAAGTGAGGAACCCAGAATGCTTACGAAACACCCAGACTTCCCAGGGCTTACCCAGGCTTTTCAAACTTCCAAGTGAGGAACCCTGAATTCTTATGAAATACCCTGACTTCCCACGGGTTACTCAGGCTTTGCAGACTTACTAGTGAGTAACCCAGAATTCTTGTGAACTACCCATGCTCCCTAGAGTCTATCCCAAACATCCCAGAAGTTACCCAGACTTCCAGACTTCCAAGTGGGGATGCCAGAATTGTTACGAAATACCCAGACTTCCCGTAGGTTACCCAAGCTTTCCCGACTTCCAAGTGAGGAACCCATAATTCTTATTAACTACCCATGCCCCCCAGAGACTAACCCAGACCTACAAGAGGTTACCGAGGCTTTCCAGACTTCCAAGAGGGGAGCCCAGAATCCTTACGAAACACCCAGACTTCCCAGGGCTTACCCAAGATTTTCAAACTTCCAAGTGATGAACCCAGAATCCTTACAAAATAAACCAGGCCTCCTAGCTTATACCCAGACCCTCCAGACTTCCTAGGGTGTAACCCAGGGTTCCTAGGAACTACCCAGACTCTACACGGACTAACATACAATTCCCAGGGGTTACCCAGGATTTCCAGACTTCCACGTGAGGAACCCAGAATTCTTACGAAATACCCAGACTTCCCATGGGTTTCCCAGGCTATGCAGACTTCCACGTGAGGAAAGCAGAATTCTTACGAAATACCCTGACTTCCCGGGGGTTACCCAGGCTGCAAACTTCCAAGTGAGTAAAACAGAATTCCTACGAAATACCCAGACTTCCCAGGGGTTACTCAGGTTTTGCAGACATCCAAGAGAGTAAAACAGAATTCTTACGAAATACCCAGACTTCCCAGGGGTTACCCAGGCTTTGCAGACTTTCTAGTGAGTAACCCAGAATTCTTATAAACTACCCATGCTCCGCAGAGTCTATCCCGAACTTTCCAGAGGTTACCCAGGCTTTCCAGACTTCCAAGTGGGGAACCCAGAATTGTTATGAAATACCCAGACTTCCCATGCGTTACCCAGGCTATGCAGACATCCAAGTGAGTAAAACAGATATCTTACGAAATACCCAGACTTCCCAGGGGTTACCCAGGCTTTGCAGACTTTCTAGTGAGTAACCCAGAATTCTTATAAACTACCCATGCTCCGCAGAGTCTATCCCGAACTTTCCAGAGGTTACCCAGGCTTTCCAGACTTCAAAGTCGGGAACCCAGAATTGTTACGAAATGCCCAGACTTCCCATGGGTGACCCAGGCTTTGCAGACTTTGTAGTAAGTAACCCAGAATTCTTATGAACTACCCATGCTTCCCAGAGGCTATCCCGAACTTCCCAGGGGTTACCCAATCTTTCCAGAATTCCTCGTGTAGAACCTAGAATACTTATGAAATACCCAGACTTCCCAGGGCTTACCCAGGCTTTCCAGAATTCGAAGTGAAGAACCCAGAATTCTTACGAAATACCCAGACTTCCCAGGGGTTACCCAGGCTTTCCAGACTTCCAAATGAGGAACCCTGAATTCTTATGGAATACCCAGACTGCCAAGGGGTTACCCAAGCTTTCCAGACTTCCTAGTGAGTAACCCAGAATTACTATGAACTACCTTTGCTACCCAGCGACTAACACAGTCGTCGCAGAGGTTACCCAGGGTTTCCAGACTTCCAAGTGGGAAACCCAGAATTCTTACAAAATACCCAGAGTTCCCAGAGCTTACCCAGTCTTTCCAGACTTCCAAGTGAGGAACCCAGAATTCTGACGAAACACCCAGACTTCCCAGGGCTTACCCAGGCTTTGTAGACTTTCTAGTGAGTACTCCAGAATTCTTATGAACTACCCATGCCCCCCGGAGTCTATCCCAAACCTCCCAGAGGTTACCCAGGCTTTCGAGAATTCCACGTGGGGAACCCAGAATTCTTACGAAACACCCAGACTTCCCATGGGTTATCCAGGCTGTGCAGACATCCAAGTGACTAAAACAGAATTCTCACGAAATACCCAGACTGCCCAGGAGTTACCCAGGCTTTGCAGACTGTCTAGTGAGTAACCCAGAATTCTTATGAACCACCCATGCTCCCCAGAGTCTATCCCAAACCTCGCAGAGGTTACCCAGGCTTTCCCGAATTCCACGTGGGGAACCCAGAATCCTTACAAAACACCCAAACTTCCAAGGGCTTACCCAGCTTTTAAAGACTTCCAGTGAGGAACCCAGAGTTCTTACGAAACACCCGGACTTCCAAGGGCTTACCCAGGCTTTCCAGACTTCCACGTGGGTAACCCAGAATCCTTACAAAATACCCATACTTCCCAGGGCTTACCCAGGCTTTCCAGATTTCCAGTGAGGAACCCAGAATTCTTACGAAACACCCAGACTTCCCAGGGCTTACACAGGCTTTTTAGACTTTCTAGTGAGCAACCCAGAATTCTTACGAAATACCCAGACTTCCCAGGGGTTACCCAAGCTTTCCAGACTTCCTAGTGAGTAACCCAGAATTATTATGAACTACCCATGCTCTCCAGAGACTAACACACTCGTCGCAGAGGTTACCCAGGGTTTCCAGACTTCCAAGTGGGAAACGCAGGATTCTTACAAAATACCCAGACTTCCCAGAGCTTACCCAGTCTTTCCAGACTTCCAAGTGAGGAACCCAGAATTCTGACGAAACACCCAGACTTCCCAGGGCTTACCCAGGCTTTGTAGACTTTCTAGTGAGTAACCTAGAATTGTTATGAACTACCCATGCTCCTAAAGAGTTTATCCCAAACCTCCCAGAAGTTACCCAGGCTTTCCAGAATTCCACGTGGGGAACCCAGAGTTCTTACGAAATACCCAGACTTCCCAGGGCTTACCCAGGCTTGCCATACTTCCAAGTGAGGAACCCAGAATTCTTACGAAACACCCAGACTTCCCAGGGCTTACCCAGGCTTTCCAGACTTCCCAGGGGTTACCCAGGCTTTCCAGACTTCCGAGGGAGTAACCCAGAGATCCTAGGAGCTACCCAGGCTCTCCACGGACTAATCTAGACTTCCCAGAGGTTACCCAGGCTTAGCAGACTTCCACGTGATGAACCCAGAATTCTTACGTAATACCCAGACTTCTCAGGGCTTACCCAGGCTTTGTAGACTTTCTAGTGAGTAACCCAAAATTCTTATGAACTCCCAGACTTCCCAGGGCTTACCCAGGATGTGCAGACTTCCACGTGAGGAACACAGAATTCCTACGAAATACCCAGACTTCCCAGGGGTTACCCAGGCTTTCCAGACTTCCAAATGAGGAACCCTGAATTCTTATGAAATACCCAGACTTCCAAGGGGTTACCCAAGCTTTCCAGACTTCCTAGTGGGTAACCCAGAATAATTATGAACTACCCATGCTCCCCAGAGACTAACACAGTCGTGGCAGAGGTTACCCAGGGTTTCCAGACTTCCAAGTGGAAAACCCAGAATTCTTACGAAATACCCAGACTTCCCATGGGTTACCCAGGCTGTGCAGACTTCCACGCGAGGAACCCAGAATTCTTACGAAATACCCAAACTTCCCAGACGTTACCCAGGCTTTCCAGACTTCCGAGTGAGGAACCCTGAAATCTTATGAAATATCCTGACTTCCCAGGGGTTTCTCAAGTTTTGGAGACTTTCTATTGAGTAACCCAGAATTCTTACGAACTACCCATGCTCCCCAGAGTCTATCCCAAACCTCCCAGAGTTTACCCAGGCTTTCCAGACTTCTAAGTGGGGAAACCAGAATTGTTACGAAATACCCAGGCTTCCCATAGGTTACCCAAGCTTTCCAGACTACCAAGTGAGGAACCCAGAATTCTTACGAAATACCCAGACTTCCCGTGGGAAACCCAGGCTTTATAGACTTCCAAGTGATGAACCCAGAATCCTTACGAAATAAACCAGACTTCCTAGCGGGTACCCAGACTCTCCAGACTTAGTAGGGAGTAACCCAGAGTTGCTAGGAACTACTCAGACTCTCCACGGAAATAACATACAATTCCCAGGGGTTACCCAGGATTTTCAGACCTCCTTGGGAGTAACGCAGTTTACTAGGAGCTACCCAGACTCTCCACGGACTAACGTAGACTTCCTAGGGGTCACCCAGGCTTTCCAGATTTCAAAGTTGGGAACCCAGAATTGTTACGAAATGCCCAGACTTCCCATGGGTGACCCAGGCTTTGCAGACTTTGTAGTGAGTAACCCAGAAATCTTACGAAATACCCAGACTTCCCAGCGCTTACCCAGGCTTTGCAGACTTTGTCGTGGGTAACCCAGAATTCTTATGAACTACCCATGCTCCCCAGAGGCTATCCCGAACTTCCCAGAGGTTACCCAGGCTTTCCAGACTTCCAAGTGAGGAACCCAGAATTGTTACGAAATGCGCAGACTTCCCATGGGTTACCCAGGCTGTGCAGACTTCCACGTGAGGAACCCAAAATTCTTAGGAAATACCCAGACTTCCCAGGTGTTACCCAGTCTTTCTAGATTTCCAAGTGGTGAACCCAGAATTCTTAGATGTACCCAGGTTTGCAGACTTTCTAGTGAGTAACCCAGAATTCTTATAAACTACCCATATTCTCCAGGGACTAGCCAGACCTCCCAGAGGTTACCCAGGCTTTCCAGACTTCCAAGTGTACTCCCAAGCCCTTTTGGCTTTTGGTTTTAATTTTTATTTATTTCATTTATTTAATTGGAATTGGGTAATAATGAAATACCATACATTCTTTATAGTTCAATAAATTGCTTATTAGTCAAGTCAGCTTAATGGTGAAATAATTATTTGCAATTCTGATTAAATTGGGTTTGAACTTTTAGAATGTGTTGAAATAATTTATAGATGGGTAGCAAATATTTGTATATTAGTTTAAGTAGCAGTTTTCATGAAGAAGTAAGTTTTGCCTATGGTTCTATCTTTTACTGTTATTTCTAATTATGTCAACTTTAGTTTTTATTATCAAAAGTTATTGCCATTAATTGACTTGGTAAAGCTTAGTTCCTCAAGAAGTTAGTGGACGTGAGAATCTTGTCTTGAAAAGAGGGTTAGCTACGTGCTAATATCCTTCTTTAGAGTTCAGGATATCTACGTTAATTGTATTAATTTTTGTTAGTGTAAAATCTAAGTTTTAGTGTTTTTAAATCAGAAGTAAGATATAAGTTTTATTATTTAATATTGTTTATTTTTAAGGGTTATAATTTTCTTATTTATAATTTATTACTTAATATATTAGCTATTCGATTTTTGGTGTGGTTTCTTGGCTATTTATTTCAGAGGGGTAATTTGACAGGGATATATTTCTTTAGTAAAAATCCTAGATCAAGGTTGGATATAATTTTGATTTAGGTTAATCGACGTCTTCTAGTTGGGTATTTTCAGCTCTTGATACTTCAGGTACCAGAGGAGCTACAAGTGGAAGTCGTTGGTTACATTTGGTGGCAGCGGTTACGCGAACCCCCTTCTGGCAAACCCAGGATTCTTGGGTCAAGTCTTGTTTTTTTTTCTTTCCAGCTACATTTACTGGCAGCGATTACGGGAACCTCCTTCTGGAAAACGCGGGGTTCTTATTGTTCTTTACAGCTACGACGAGTACAACTATTTTTTTTTAGTTTTGTATTTGGTTCAGTACAGCATAGGGGAATTATTCAGTGTCGAATCAGTCTGTGGAAAAGTTCAAATATTATAATTTGAAGAGACAGCTAGCAGTGGTTGTAATTTTAGTGTCGAAACAAGTTAGGAAAAGCCAAGATGCCAAATACAACCAATGGGACGCAGGGTCCGGCACAAGGCCAGCCTCCAATGTTTTCTTACACAACTACAGGTATGGTGGCTAAAACTATGGAACCATAAACAGGGAAAGGGTCACCCAAAGAATATTTCAGGCAAATAAAGCGAAGGGCCATATATAATGGCAGGTCAGACGAACAAACGCTACACATAATTAAGCTCAGTCTTACCAAGGATGCATTACCATATTACGAGTCTGATCCGACACTAGAAACAGCATCATTGAACGAATTCATCAAAAGATTGACGCATAAATTTACACCAATTAGATTACCAGGAGAGGCTCAAATGAAGCTATCAAAATGTTTTCAAAGACATGATGAAGATGTAGCAGCATGTGTTATTCGGTTGAATACTTTAGGGAGAGCAGTGTTGGAAGAAGATTTAGAAGGAACCAAGAAAGGAGAAGTTGATGGTATCAAGAAGAAACATGCAGACCTCGTTCTTAATCAATTCAGAATAGGGCTAAAGAAGGAACTGATGAGACAACTAGCTCCTGTGCTATTAGCAGAAGAGAATTTAACCATCGGGAAATCAGAAATGATAGGAAGAAGTTACGAAATATGTAATACAATATCCTTCAATAATAATCTTGCCTCAGGTCAAAGAGTAATGACAGTAGGTTCTAGATCATGGTGTACTTACTGCAGAATGTCCAACCTCAGTACAAACAATTGCTGGAAGAAGAATGGTCAACAGCAGTGGAATCAGCAAGGGCGTTATGGCACAGAGGGCAGATCAAACGTGGCAAGAAATCAAAGCAATCATGGGTTAAGTCAACAAGGACAAAGGAACCAATACTGGGGAAATCAGCAATACCAGCAATTTTCAAGGCAAACGCGGAATCAAGATAATAGGTCGAACCAGCAGAGAACTTATTTTCGTCAAGATAGGGAATCTTAGGGAGGCGATAAGTACTACCACAGTTTTCGACCAGACAATGGGAGAAGTTATAATGCCAGGACCTCTTACAATCAACAAGGGAACTCCCGAGGAGGATGGCAAAATCAAGATAGCGGCCATACACACGGCAACTCGTATCAACAAGTGAAAAGGCAACATCAAATCAACACAACCCAAAACCAGCCTTTAACTTTAAACTCCAAAGGATCTTTAACTGCAACCCGAGTCGAAGGTCATTAAGTAACGCACAACAAGCATCGCAAGAAAACGTAGTAGTATCAATCCCACAAATTTCTACAGAAACAACAATGGATGTTCCATGTATAATATATTTATGGGTTAATGGTAGCATAGTCAAATTCCTTATAGATTCAGGAGCAGCAGTATCAACCATAAAATTGGAGGCAATGAATCCCGAGTTCGTGTACAGGGTCAACAACATACAGCTACTAGATGCAACTGGACATCAGATACACTCATTGGGGATGATAGAAGCCAGCCTAGGGGTTGCAAGGGGAGTAGAACTGGGAAGGCATAATTTTATGGTATGCTACGATTCGCTACGAATCGAGGCTCAGGGACTTTTAGGGAGAGACTTCTTATTCAATAATGAGGCCATGCATATTTTTAGTGAAAGCGTTTTGAGAATGTGGGGCTACAACATTCCGATTTACTACTTACGTGAGCGGATAGAATTCCAGTGCGAGGATCAAACGGGTTTAGAAAACTATGAAGACCAAGACCAAGAAGGGAAGAAGAAACACAAGCGGTATTAAATAATATTCAAGAATATGTGGAAGAAAGCATAGATAATAAAGCAGAGGTAGGCGAGATCTTAGGACTAGATGTCAGGGATCAAAGGTCTACTTCCATTAATGGTAATGGAGATTCAGCAGGTATTCCAGGAATAGGGAACGAGTATGAAGTATTAATTAATAATATGAATTTAAAGAATCAGAGGGAAATAGAAGCCCAGAAGGAAGCAGTATCTGTTAATGTGCTAAGAGGACAGCATATAAAGAAGAATAATGATAGTACAGCACCTGATGGTGACCTACAGAAGGCAATGAACGCAACAAAAATGCTGTTCCAGTGGAACTACAAGTAAATATGCAAGTGCATAAAGGAATTAGTGGTAGGTTAGGGATGCAAAACGAATCATCATTTTTACAAGAAAGTGGGTCATCAGTAGTAAACACAGACACAGCACCTACAAAGGATGGAGGGGAAATAATTACTGTAAACCTAAAATTAGCAGAAAACTTGTCGATTCCACCAAAAACTGAAGTTATTTTTAAGGTTTCAATTAAACCAGAAATAGCATGCGAAAATTTAATGATTGAACCTAGTGAGACAACAATCAATGGGGTATATGTTGCGAGTGCAGTAGTGAAAAACGAACCAGAAGTGTGGCTGCGGGCCATAAATCTAAATGATTTCGAAATTGTGCTACAGAATAATCAGCAAGTGGCAACAGCGGAAGACGCACCGGATTTCATTCCAAAGGAAACTGGTGGCGGTGAAATTCAAGTCAACACCCTAAACACACGAGACAAGAACTGGGTGAGTGAAGAAATAAATTTATCACATCTAGATGACGATACTAAGGAGCGGGTAACAGGACTACTGCAGGATTATCTAGACATTTTTGACGAAGGGGTTGATGAACTGTCAAGTGCAACAACAGTGAAACATCGAATTATTACAGACAATGTGGCACCTATTAACAAGAAAAACTACAGTATACCATACTCTCAACGTGAAGTATTAAAGATGGAGATAGACAAACTCTTAAGAACTAAAGTGATTGAACCTTCATCACCGTGGAATGCACCAGTGGTTTTGATAACAAAATCACTACCAAATGGAGAGAAGAAGGTACGAATGTGTTTGGATTACAGGGCGTTAAATTCGGTAACCCATAAAGAATTTTTCCCTATACCAAGGTTGACAGAATCTTTGCATTATTTGGGCAACTCTTATTTGTTTAGTGTCTTTGATGTAACCTCAGCATATCACCAAATCGATGTCGATAGTGAATCCATTCCAAAGACAGCGTTTTCAGCACTAGACAATCATTATCAATATAGGAAAATGCCATTTGGACTAGTGAATGCACCTAGGACATTTCAGAGGTTTATGAACTTTACGTTATCAGGTTTAACAGGGGATATTTGTTTGGTTTATTTAGATGACATCATTATTCACAGCGGAAAAGGTATAGCAGATCATTTAGAAACATTAGCAACAGTGTTCGAGAGACTACGTCAGGCTAACATCAAACTGAAACCATCAAAATGCCACGTACTAAAACAACAAGTGTTGTATTTGGGGCACGTAATTTCAGGAGAGGGAATAAAACCAGATCCAGATAAAATTAAGAGTATTCAAGATTTCCCGACAACAACAAGTGTAAAGAAAATAAGGGAGTTCATAGGACTTGTAGGGTGGTATCGGAGATTTATTCCAAACTTTGCGGAAATGGCAGAACCATTGACAAATTTAACAAAGAAGGAAGTGAAGTTTAAAATGGATGACAGCTGTTTAGAAGCTATACGGAAATTGAAGACAGCGATCACATCAGATAAGGTCCTGTGTTATCCAGATTTCAGCAAACCTTTCATTTTGGAGACGGATGCATCAAAAGTAGGCATGGGAGCGATTCTCAGTCAGGAGCAGAGTGGATTTCATCGTCCAATTGCATTTGCATCAAAGAAATTCAACAAAGCACAACTAAATTATTCTGTGACAGAGAAGGAGTGTGCAGCAGTAGTTTTTGCAATTCAGCAGTTTAGATGTTATGTGTACAGAAGAAAATTTACAATTATCACCGATCATAGAGCATTAGTTTGGCTTCTATTATCATCAGATCCATGTTAAGCAGGATGTTTGAATGAGATGAAGAATCAACCTTTTCAGGAAAAGAATTTAGGGAGTTCAGGAAAACAAACAACATTGTCAATAATAGATTTAGTGAAGAGGTAGGAGACGTATTTTCGTGTCCTGAACAGTATGCGTTAGCACATGTGGTTTCACAGGATTTTGCAATGAGTAAAGGTATAGCGGGTGAATTTAAAGAAAAGTTCGGATCAGTTAGGGAATTGCAAACTCAAAAGAAAAAGATAGGAGGGGTAGCGATTTTACAATTACCATCTAGAAACATATATTACCTAATAACTAAGAAAAAATATTTTCAAGAAACTACTTACGAGATGGTATGGGAATCCTTATTAGATTTAAAAAGACAAGTCATGCGTCTGGCAGATTCAACAATAGCTATGCCAAGGATAGCGTGTGGATTGGATGGCTTACATTGGGAAGTTGTCAGCGACATGATCAAATTTATTTTTTCTCAAACGTCGGTAAAGATAATTGTGTATTATTTACCATCAATTTAAAAGGAATTGTGTGTAGTTAGTAAACAACCCCAGTATCTTCCAATGTGGGATAGAATGCAGATTAAGAGAGAACAAGAGTCAGATGAGTGGTGTAAGAAGATATATAAAGAAATAGAAGAAAATGAAGAGGAGTGTGAGTATTATTTGGATGTGGACGGTATTGTGTACAGAAAGGGAGAGGAGCAAGCGGATTTAATGGTTATTCCTAAATCATTTGTATATAAGGTTATTCACGATTTTCATAACATACCAATGGCAGGGCATCCTGGAGGATAAGACTTACTTATCCATCAGGCTTCGTTGTTATTGGCCGCAAATGAGAATGGACATTAACAACTACGTAGCTAAATGTCATCAATGTAAGCAGCGAAAAACTTCACCTCATTTAAGAAAGGCGCCGCTACAACAATTTCCGGAAGTGTCACATCCATTTGAACGATGTAGCATGGATATTGTGAGTCCATTTATAACATCTAACGAAGGAAATAAATATTTATTAACGTTTCATAACTATTTTACAAAATATGTGGAAGTAATGGCAATTCCCGATCAAACCGCTAGAAAAATTAGCAAATACTTCTTCACTAACGTTATAGCGAGATTCGGAACACCAGAACAACTTATCACTGACTGTGGAAGTAATTTTATAGGAGAATTGTTTAAAGAACTATGTGAAACACTAGACATTAAAAAACTACATACAACGCCTTACCATCCGCAAGGAAATCCTATCGAAAGATGTCAAAGAGTTTTTAAAGATTTTCTCGCACAGTACATTTCCAAAGGAGGAAGATATTGGGACACATGGGTTCCATATCTAATGATGAGTTACAACTTTTCTATTCATTCCTCATCCAAGTTTTCACCGTACTTTTTGCTGTACGGGCGAGATCCAACTTTACCAATGGACCTAATCATAAAACCAAGAATAGTTAAGTATAACTTAGGGGATAATTATGTTTCAGAACTTATAGCTAGATTACAGACAGCATGGCAAGAAGGTCAATCTATGATTAGCAGCAGAGAAGAGAGCTATACAATACAGTAAGAAAGCAAAGGATGTACAATTTCAACGTGGGGATTTAATTTACATGTATGATCCGTCTACGAAAATTGGTCAATCTAAAAAATTAGTTAAGCCATGGAAAGGACCATTTAGAATAATGGAAGAAAAGGGGCCAGTAACATTCAAGATAAGAGAATTAAATAAGAATAAAGAACAAATTGTTCACGCGAATAGGTTAAAACTGTGTAAAGGGGAATTTGAAGATGAAGAAGACAAAGAACATTATCTAGCGGTAAGAATAGAGAATTCTGAGGAAAACAACAAAGATTTGGAGGAAAGCGAGGAAGAAGAAGTGGTGAGTACTCAGGATGTAGCAAAAATCATCTTGGAAAGCCTTAATAATCACACTTCAGCTGGGACTGAGAGTAGCCTACCGATAGTACAAGCCTCCGCACAGCAATCGTGACGTCACAGTCGAAGCACCAAGACCCGGTTTGTGCTTGCATGTGCATAGGTACGAATAGTATTGAAACTGCGTACCCACAGTTATTTAGTCACCTAATGTAATTAATTTTTTGTGCTTTTACAGTATTTATTTATATAATTTATAAATTATGAGAAGTTGTTGTAGTTATTTAATTTTCTTTTTGGTGTTTTGGTGCCCATTTAATAAAACTAGATATTCAAATTTGTCACGCAACAAAACATTTAAATTTCAAACAATATACAAGAAATTACAAATATAACTAATTACATAGGTAATTCTACTTAGGAAAGTTAATAACTCAGGAACCAGTTTTATACAGGGTGTTTCTAGAATGGATAAGGAGCTTCGTCCGCCGTTTTAGAAACACCCTTATATGAGTATTTTCATAACGTTAAACAATTACAATTAACAATAAAGTTGCAAAAAACATTAAATTTAATATCTATAACTTAATTTAAATCTAAAAATCTAACAAGTTTGTAACTAAATATTTTGTTCGAAAAATTATTCAATTTATAATAATTTTAATTATCTAAACACTACTTAACTTTTTAATCGCTGTAGCTTTTTTTGTACTACCACGAATACTACTACTACTGTGCAGCACATTTTGGTTAACTTTTGCATAATTATTAAGTAAAATGTTTGAAAAATGATGAATACATTTATCGGCCAATTTTGCATGCGGCATACCGCAATTGGAACAGGAATTAAATGTTACACTGTCGTAGATGAGCATTTCGTGTGCCAAGTAATGGAGTACATTTATGTGACTTTTACAGTTCAAAAATTTGTTTTCATATCTGTCTCCTATCAATACTTTAAACAATAAATACAATTTGTGATAATTTGGACAAAAATGTCCTTAGGCCATTTTAAACCGCCACGATCTAAACAGGTGAGGTACTGAAATTCTTTATTTAACGTTGGCATTTCAGTTTCCAAAACTTTATCATAACAAGTGTAATTTTTTCAGTCTTTACACTCTAGGGTTTTATTCACCGTCCTGGAAATGTATCCTGCAATGTATATTAAAACATGTCTGTCATTGTCGGTGATAGTTTCGTCATTTGTTAATATTAGGGCGTCGTAGAAAATTTCATCTATATCTGTGTCGGTATTCGTCAAATGTGTAATTTTTTCACAGTCATTTAGAAAATGTTTTAAATGAAACGTTCCACTTGATGATGATTGCAGCTTTAACAGACTCAACATTTTTAATTTTCTTTCTAATTCTAATACCTGAACAACAGAGATATGGTGATTGCCGCCGTTCATCTCTCTATATCTTCCAAAACGTCCTTCTAAATTATCATTTTGAAATTTCCCCAGTGATACATATTCAAAGTTTTGTTCATTCAGCAAATACTTGGACAATTCTATTAAACTACTGCCGGTATGTGTCAACGATAACTGTGTCTGTTTAGACAGCTTTCCATTAGTTGAAGTTTTGGCTTCGCCTTGTATGTTTAATTTTTCCCAAGAATTTAGCCACTGGACAAAATTTTCCAAAAATATCAAATTTTTGTCATCATCAATATTAACAATGGGGTCGAAGTGGGTATCTCTAAATCTATTACCTTTAAATTTCGAACAATTTTCCACCAATTCGAAATCAAAATAATAAATTTTATAGTGCCATCCACAGACGATATACTATCTTTATGTTTGGATTTTAATGCAGCAACATTTTTGTTATCAAACAGGCGTACACATAAATTTACATTTTGTCTTTCAATTGACGAGGGATACAATACCTTACGTGACAAGCTCGGTGCTAGTTTTAAAATATTGTTTTCTTCTTCAAGAAAAAGGTTTTTTAAATCACTAATGCATGCACAGGTTCGATTTTCTTCGCCAACTTTGGTAATTCTTTCCTGCATGTTTTCAGGTATTTCCGGGATAATAAACGACTGTTTGGTGTCTTTTTGATTAAGCCAGTTATTTCTGACAGATTTAAATAAATGCACTGTATCAAAAAGTATAAAAATCTTTTGATCGGTTTCCTTGGCAAATGGATTAATAAAATACGTATTTAAAGTACCACCACAGAGAGCAACAAACATTTTTTTATTAACACTGTTGTTGTCCGATATAATAGAAACAACTTGATAACCAGCATTTGTTACCAATTCCAGGACTTTTAGGGTTAACTCTTGCAAAAAATTATGTTTCATTGTAGATACCGGAAACAATCCAACAACATCTTTGTTTTTGGAAAATACAGATGCAATCATAAATGCTTGTATAGTCAAAGCCGGGGCCAAATTTTCATTTTTATTTTCACTACACGCAAAACCTTCAATTTTTCCGCTTTTATAGGAAATGCTCTTTTTGACGTATATTTCGTCCAACATTAAAGTCAGGTATTTTTCATTTTCTGATAAAAATGTTAACTTATCATTTAAATATTTTATATGACTTTCATCTATTCCAGAATTTTTAGTACCCAGTTTCATTAACAAACGTTTTAAATGTTTTGGTGAAGGAAGAGTCAAATATTTACTTCGTTCTATTAGACTGTATGCCCCTGGAAACATAAAAAAAATGCAGCTGGCCCATATTAATGTCTCAGGTGAATACCTTATTTGTTTTGAATGAATTAAATTTATCTGTTCGTGACAAAATTTGACTTTTTCAAGTTTTTCTGGACCAGTTGTTTCGCTTTCAATTCTATTTAAAATTTTAGAAACATACTTCAAACTATCTTCGACTCAGTTAGCTCCTTCGTATCTTTTTAAGTATTCTAATATTTTTATCAACATGGGCTATGAGTCGCATTTTTTTAGGTTTCCCAGAATTCCATTTATATCTTTGTTGCTTATTTCTATGTTTTTATAAAAACAAGTTGTTGACAGGTCTTCACGAATTACTATACTCTTTTCTATATATGGTTTATCTATATCGTTTCTACTCTCAATAATATTATAAATAAAAATTTTATTTTGTAGTATTTTAAACTCAAAATAGAATTTAAAGTTTCTAAGTTTTTCCTCGATTCTGCCCTTTAATTGCTCAAAATTTGTGTCATGCCTGCCTTCTTTTCACCATCTTGTTCTATTTTTTTACGTTTTTCAAATTCTAAACGTCTTTCTCCCGGGGATTTACGTTTGGGTGGTAACATAGTAGTCATATAGGAAGGTTGGTTTGTGAAAACTGTGGGATACGCATCATCAGTCAAATAAAAACGAACCTAGATATGCCCATAACATTACCAGAAACCCTAAACAACAACCCAGTTAATGAGCAAAAGCTCATACGCTTTCTAAAAGACACCAACCTGTTCTGTAAAATTTAATTAAACATAATACTTACTAGCTTACCAATGTAATCACCGGTGCTAATAACCAAATAGGTGGATGCACCTTTACTTAAAAATAAATAAATAAATAAATAAATCAGTCAATTTAATTTGTTGTCTTGGTACAACCAAGACTGAACCATCGGATCTGGTAAATTTATCCTCGCAAATAATAAAATGTTCGCCAAAATGCTTTATACAAATTCTAGTGGAATCTTTGATTGTATAGTTTTCCCCATGAATACAACGTAACCACTTTTCCTTCCGCACATTGTCTTTTCGGAAACCTAAATACGGTAATTCTTTCTGAATTCCTGTAATTACTTGTACAGCCCGGTACACAAAATCCCGTAGGCATATTGTTAAAAATTATTACTACTTATAGTAGTTAATTTCCCCAATGCCTAAAGTGCCCAAAATACTTTGAAAGGCGTCTATTTTGCCGATTCTGCACGTAACAGTATATAAAGAACTTGGGAATATTTGCAGACTGCACTGCTTCAGTTGTGACGTAGTCGCTGTGGAGGGGATCTGTGCGGAGGCTTGTACTATCGGTAGGCTACGGACTGAGGTTACAGAGGTTTGTAAGGGTAAGCGTGGAAATTTTGAAATTAGCAAAAAAAGACAAACAGTTCATGGAGAGCAATAAAGAGAAATTGGAAAATTTAGATAAATTGGGGTTAAGACGATCTCAAGGGGTTAAGAAGTCAAATAGATTAAGATTGAAGAGCCAATCTTAGTAAAAAAAGTTTTATTGATGCCGCGAGTCTTTGCCTTAATTCTACATTTTTTCAATATAAAGATAATTTTTACTCTCAAATTTTCGGAACTGCCATGGGGTCTTCTTTATCCTCTGCTATTGCAAACTTAGTCATGGAAGATTTAGAAACTACTGTCATTAATAATTTAAATATAAATCTGCCTTTTTTCAAACGTTATGTTGACGATTGTATTACTTGCGTTCATAAGAGTCAAATTGATGTTGTATTAAATGCTTTTAACTCTTACCATGACCGTTTAAAATTTACTATTGAAATTGAAAAAGAAAATAAAATAAATTTCCTTGATATGACTTTGCATAGAACACATAATAAAATCATAACCAATTGGTTTACAAAAGATATATGGTCTCAAAGATGCACCAATTTTTACTCTAATACTCCTACCAAATATAAAATCAGTATCATAAATAGTTTGATCGATAGAGCTATAAAACTATCACATTTTCGTTTTCGTTCTGATAATATAAAGAAAGTTAAAAATGCTTTAATTTTAAATGATTTCTCCACTAGTTTCATTAATAAATATATCAAAAAAAGAATTCATTGGTCGTTTAAGTACCTTATCTGTGGTTATTATTGTGTCTCGTCTTTGTGGTCTCGTCTTCAGGTGGTCCACAGTAGGTAGGTACCGTATTTCTTAGCTTAAGTACTGTTTCATTATTAGTTATACAGCCCCAGTCATGATCCTCGGTGTAAACCTAAGTTCGATTACAATAACACTTAAAGAACACCTAACTCATTTTCTATAAAGATAAAATTCCAGGCGCTTATCCCAAAAAATGGAATCTGAAGCGCTGATCAATCAAATTAGTGGGATTGTCACAGCAGCGATCACTGCCGCCCTGGCCAATTCGGGGTCTGCTACGAACCCTGCACTGCCAACATCTACGCTTGCACCTCGTGCTGCTGTTAGACCTCCAGCTCCGAGTCCTTCTACATCAGCTGCTGCGAGCGACTCCGAAGATGAATTCGAAAGGGTAAGAATATTGTTCATATTGTGTATCTACCGTTTTGTACCTATATATTTTCAGATTTTAATTTCAATTATGTAATTTGTAGGAGACTGAATACCGAATTCCGAATGATAAACTAGCAGAAATACAGACAATGATGCACTTGAAGTTGCCAATTACAGAGATATCAAAACGATTAAATGTATCAAGACCAACAGTGTACAGAATATTAAAGAAAAATAATATAACAACCAACAAATACAGGTAAATAAATACACCCTTTGTCACCTACCTCCTTTAGTTGTTATTTCAGTAATATTACAGATAATGAATTAGACACCATAGTTAGTTCTATCAAAGGTCACCATCCAGCTGCTGGACAAATTATTATGCAGGGTCACTTGCGAGCTCGTAATATTCATATTCAGCGCCATCGTTTGCGTCAGAGCTTGTTAAGAACAGATAGGGATGGAGTGCAGTTCCGGAAAATTCATACTATCCGTAGACGGACATACTATGTCCCGAGGTCCAAATTTTATTTGGCACATTGATGGCACTCATAAAGTAATTCGGTGGAGGTTTGTGATACATGCCGCAATAGATGGTTTTAGCAGACTTCTAACTTTTGCACAGTGCTCGAACAACAACAGAGCAGCCACTGTAGTAAATCTTTTTGACAAAGCCTGTGAGAAATATGATTATCCCCTTCGTGTGCGCACAGATGAAGGAGGAGAGAATGTTGATGTCTGGAACAGAATGTATCAGCTGTTTAATGAACAAAGTAATCCCGTCGTTGTTGGTAGTTCTGTGCACAACCAACGCATAGAGCGAATGCATCGTGACATCAATGAACAAGTTGTTAACAAATATTATAATCTGTTTTATCAAATGGAGCAGGATGGATTTTTAAACCCCGAAAATACAACAGATTTGTATTGCTTGCATTATGTATATATTCCAATAATTAATAAACACCTTCACGAATTTGTATTAGCTCATAACAATCATAACATCTCCACAGAGCATAACTTGACGCCACTTCAGTTATTCTTATTAAACTACAAAATTAGAGACGATCGTCATGAGGCTGATCAAGATTTTCAAGGTGGCCTGAGCGCCTCTGCACTAAATTCGACTGATCTGCCATATGTAAATGTTGAAGCAATTGTAAGTCCATTAAATACAGAAGAACATGCAGGATTAGAAACCTCAATAAATCCCCTCACTTACGCTGACTCCGTGGTTGCTTTTCGTGATGTGGTTGTATTTGTTGCAAACCATCTTTAATTATTGTTGATTCTATATTATACTAGATATTAAGTTCAACTGGCAGCTGTACCAACTAGCTCGTAGTAGGCTCCCGGGGGATAAATAATCACAGCTCCCGCGCATGATCAGTTGTGATAAGACTTAATTCTTGAGGAATACTTAACACTTCCGATAAACTAAACTTGAAAATTAACACTGCACTGCATTTATATTTACCCAGCTAAATACAATATTATTTTAAATTAGTTTTATCCACGACTACTAAATTATACATCGATTATTTATGTGTTTTGTTAAACATAAGACTACCCATAATAAATTGCCGTGAATTATGGGAGTGAATTATGGTTCATAATTCACTCTTACGCTTACGTCAAAATCACAAATGTCAAAATACAATACAATACAACATACCCCAACTTAGTTTCGAAGCCCTGAGATTTGTCAAACTTAAAGAAGTCATTTTGTCCATTTTTAACTTTTTTAATACAAAATACTTGCAAAAGCAAACTCTCGCGCACAGTATTAATTTTTTGACGTTTCTCGAATAACATCAAAAACAATTGCTGCCTTTGATATAGGTACAATGTCATGGCTGATTAGATGAAGTTTTTAAAAAAATGTATCTGGTAATTATAAATTTTTACAAAAATTGTTGTTATTTAGTAATAGTCGTGGACAAAGTATAGTATTTGACTCGCATGTTATTGGCTATTATTCACTCCGGTTATTTACGAAACTCACCTGCGGTTCGTTTCGTAAATGTAACCGTCGTGAATAATAGCCATCCTAACATGCTCGTTGAATAATATACTATTGACAACATTAAACTAGGTAGTGCCGATTGTGTTCAACTGCGCATGCGCGGGAGCCAGCTGTAACACTCACTATATAAACCTTGAGCTACAACTACAAGCGGATAGCGTATGTATACACAGGTCCACTGGGTTTGTGAAAAATAATTCTCAAACTGCAACTAACCTAAAGTCAGTGGAGCGCCCCACTAGTCTTTGCTTTAGGTTAGTTGCAGTTTGTGAATTATTTTTCACCAGTGCGGTTTTTCCAGTGGACTTGTGTATACATACGCTCAGCTGTTGGGGAGCCCCTACGGTAAAATCTATCCGCTTGTGCTACAAGCTAGTACCATAGGCTAATCTAGTACTGTACAATGTAGGTATCTGTATTAATATTTATCCTTCCAGCACACGCACCCGGTCTCAGGGACCGACGACGATTAAAATTTACAATATTACGATAACTGGAGGGGTCGCGCTGCTGTACCTCACAGTACCTCTCAGTGGCACTATCGTCCTCACTTGTGCATGAGTGCTAGTCTGTGTAAGAAGTCGTTAACATTTTGTAAAATATAACGGTCTGTAACACCGATGCGTGTACTCTAGTTAGTTTTTTCGCCGCCAACATTTTATTACAAAAGGTAATAGATAGCCACTTCATTAGCAATTTACATAGATGCATTACGGTTTATTAGTTTTCTTTAGAATGGGAGATTACGAAAAGGAAATCCAGCGCCTTCAAAGGCTGTACGAGGAGGTCCCTAGCGATCCCGAGTACGATGACGAAGAGGATGAAGGGGAAGTCGACGTACTCGAAACCAGAAGTGATGATTCTAATTCAGAACAAGAGTTTGACGAAGCTGGCGATGAAATGGACGATTCAATACATCGTGAGCTTCTATACACTGGAAAAAACGGTACCACTAAATGGAGACGACATTGCCCACCAAGAAATGTACGAACACGGCAGCAAAACATAATTAAAACTTTTCCGGGTGTGAAGGCGGGTGTAAGAGATTTAAAATCACCCTTTGATATATGGAATTATCTTTTTGACAATAATATGTTAGATATTATTGTATCATGTATTACGAACATTAAAATAAAATCAGTGTCGGGAAACTATTCACGAGAAAGGGACGCTAATCCTTCAAATTCAGTTGAAATCAAAGCTCTATTTGGTCTGACATATGTGGCAGGTGTTCGTCATGCGAATCACCTAAATACCAAGGATTTATGGAAAGTAGATGGTACTGGTGTAGAAGCATTTCTATTGACCATGAGCATTAATCGATTTAAATTTCTGCTATTGTGCATTAGATTTGATGATATTGAAACGAGGAATGAAAGAAAGGCACTCGATAAATTGGCTCCTATAAGAAATTTATTCGATTTATTTCTCCAACACTGTAAGGAGGCCTACAGCCATTCCGAATTTATAACGGTTGATGAAAAGTTAGAAGCATTCAGGGGAAAGTGCAGCTTTAGACAATATATCCCCAGCAAACCCAACAAATATGGTTTAAAGATTTTTGCTGCTTGTGATGCCAAGACATTTTATACCAGCGCCATGGAAGTTTACGTTGGACTTCAACCTGATGGGCCATATAAACAAGACAATAGTGCTAAAAGTGTTGTGGAACGTTTGTGCGAGTGCATAAGTATATCAAATCGTAATGTTACCACGGATAATTGGTTTACGAGTATGCCTCTAGCTGACAGTCTAAAATCCAAGAAACTTACGTTTCTTGGCACAATTCGTAAAAATAAACGAGATTTGCCTAAAGAGTTAGTACAAGATTTAAATCGTCCCGTTGGTTCTAGCATGTTTGCTTTCAAGGAGGACCGTACTTTGGCCTCGTACGTACCTAAAAAGAAAAAAACGTACTACTGCTTTCAACAATGCATTACGACGATGCCATCAGTCAAAACAGCAATAAACCTGAGATGATTGAACTATACAATTTAACCAAGGGGGGAGTTGATGTTGTAGACAAGCTATGTGCACAATATAACTGCGCTAGAAATACCAGGAAGATGGCCTATGGTCATATTTTATAGTATGATGAATATGGCAGCTATAAAGATTATTATTATTATTATTGTTATTATTATTTATACAGCAAATAACCAAACATCCAACATGATTCGTATGGATTTCAATCAAAACCTCTACTCGTCACTGAATTATGATTACCTACCAGAAATTACGCATAACATGGAAAGCGGTTCCCAGAACTTTAAAGTATCGTCTTCGAGAATTATGTGGAATTCATGATGAACCTGAATCAGAAGGTAGAATTGATGGGCAAAAGGGGAGATGCTATTTTTATGACCACAAGAAAAATAGAAAGACAAAGTACTACTGCTGCGTTTGTAAGAAATATATGTGTTTAGAACACATACGACCGATTTGTCAGGACTGCAGCCCGGAGGAACAACATTAAAAGTTGCAAGTCACTAATAATTATTAAAATTGTTAGGATTAAAAATTGCATTATCACTACTATATTTCGTTTTATTGATAACAACTAAGGTTACTTCATAAGTAGTCATTTCTTTTCTCTCATTTAATGTTTTGTGTTATCCCATTGGTAATAAATATAAAATAATAATAATGAATTTATTTAACATAAGCTATTCATAATACATAATTATGTATTCCAATAATTATCAAACATGTTCAGTAACATATTGCTATGATATAAGCTTGGGTAGATGAGTATTAGAATAAATACATCAGAAAAGGATACTTTTTACAAATATTTAATTATCAGTAATTGCGGTGACCATTTTTATTTCATTTTTAATCATAGCTCATGTCTTCCGATTATCTCAGGGTTGTCTTAGTTAGACAAACCTCAAACGTGTTTTGATTACGATTAACTTTTAAAGATGTGGTAAAGTTTCTATCACTATTTCTTGTGTCCTTATAAAGCTGCCTAAAAAGGAAAGACAAATAAGTGTATATAATTTGTAATAATTGTTTTAATCTGTATAATTGTCTAAATAATTTTAGTGCCTTACGTTTTACTTTTAGTTGTTTAACGATAGTCGATAATAAAATTTGTACAGTCTATCAAGTCCATGGGATTGGAGTTCACAAGGGGTTATAGCTAGTTTTAAAAGGGGGTAACAAAATAAACTGTGGGGTTGTGTTAAAACTTTCGTTTCGTCTAAAACAAAAAAGAACATTAAAATTGAAGATGACAAAGTGATTTTGGGTAAAATTTGTAATTAACAAGAAAAGTGGTACCAGAGCTAAATACATGGAAGGATGGAGAATTTTATGCTGAACAGCATGCAATTAGTGGAAATTTGGCATGAGTTTTAATAAAAAAGAAATTAAGCAAATAAAAAATTAAATTGACATCATTTTTTCAAAGATGGACCAATTACATATCAAAATGTGAGGAATTTTACAAGGAAGACAATGCTAGATTCGGAAGGAACGTGCAAGATTAAATAAGGAAGATAAAGGCAATAAAAGGATTTTATAAATTGACATAAAACAATTGAATTATGGAGTTATCAACAAAGTTACGAGTGTGACGTCATATTGTTTGATATCACCTTGGAAACCAAGCAAAATTATGAACAAATGCAGCTCACCTATAAATGGAAAATTCAGACAGAAGAAAATCAGTCGAAAATTGGCAAACGTCGACTCCACACCAGTTTAAATCTGGAAGTTTATGAAAGAAATGTTGTGTGTGCAGCCATTTTGATGTGTTTGTTTACGTTTTGTGTCTAAAGACTGTGAAGGTTGATTTGGTAGTAATTCAAGGATAAACATCTACAGGAGAAGGTTAAAAGGTTTTCCAACAAGATAAGTGACGAATTTTGAACAATTTATTTAAAGGGGATTTCATTGGGGTGGTTAAAAGACATTTAAGCAAGGGCTTGATAGAGTTTTTATTTTTGCTGTTTGTTTGTTTTAATATTTAATTAGTAGTAATATTTGTTTTGTGTGTCATTGTTTCGTTTTTGGCGGAATTTGAATTGTCTGTGTTTAAAATTAAATTTCATTGTTCTCTGGAAATTTTGTTGTTTGATTTCCTGGAGGCTGCAATTGGGCAGCTTTGTAAAAGAAATTTTATTTTGTGTTATTATCCCAGCTATTTAGTGGAGCCACGTTTTGAGAAGTGTCGAGGAAGGTACGCTGAGATAAGAGTAAGTTTGTGCGTCGACTGAGCTGAGCAGTTATAAATTATAAAATTTTGTAAGGTGCATTTATTGTATACTCATTTCGTGGGGCTTTATAGCGTAATACAGTGCAATATATATACAGCAATTTCTTAAACTTTACATAGTTTTCACAACATTTAATTTCGGGAGTTAAACTATTGTACATTATTAGACCCTTCCTACATAAATTGTTCAAACATTTAGAAGTATTACATTTTTCAACATAAAAATCATTTTCATTACTGCCTCTCGTTGAATAATTATGAACATCACTCACAAATTTTACATTATCTGTTAAATAAGATGGAACCATTTTATATTTAATTTTATATATAAACTCAAAAGTTCTATACGTTATTAGTTGTTTGATATTCATAAAATTTAAAGTTTCAAGCATCATATTTATGGGTGTGTATCTATTACACTTCAAAATTGCTCTCATAGCTCTATTTTGTAATTTTTGAAGTGTTTGTTGTTGATTGAATGGTAAGTTGAATAGTAATGTCGAGCAAAAATTTATATGTGGTAAAATTAAAGCTTTGTATAATAAGGATTTTGTAAAAACACTGACGTGCTTACTAATTCTAGTTAAAAAATATACTTTTCTAGAAACTTTACTCAGAACGCAATTTAGATGTTTTCTAAAATATAAGTTTTCATCTAAAATCTTAAATCTTAAATCTTAAAATGCCTAAATACTAAATACTTTATCTCCGTAACCTGTTCCACAATTGTATTGTTTATTTTAACTTGAACATTATATTGTAAATTTGTTATTTTTGCTTGGTTCCCTATTACAATACATTTAGATTTATTAATATTTAAACCTAAACTATTATCACACAGCCATGCGTATAAAGTATCCAACTCCTTATTAATTGTTGCAATCATATTGTGGATATCACTACCACTAACATACAGCATCATGTCATCTGCGAACATACAAATTTTACAATTTTTTACATACTTAACAATATCATTAATATACAAAATAAACATTAACGGTCCCAAGACCGTGCCTTGGGGAACACCATAGTTGCAATTTAATAATTTTGAAACAGCATTTCGGTATTTTACTTTTTGAACTCTATTATCCAAATAGGAATTAAACCATTTTAACACATTTCCAGAGAAGCCCATTTTACATAACTTTTTTAATAGTAATGACCTGTTTACTGTTTCAAAAGCCCTGCGCAAATCTAGAAATACTGCTACAATAATATCACTCTTATCCAAAATTTTAAGCCACTCATCACATATATAAGTTATTACAGTCTCACAAGAATGTTTTGTCCGAAATCCTGATTGGCATTTAACTATCACATTGTTTTGGTCACAATAATGCAGAACTAGGTCCTTTACTGCTAATTCTAACACTTTTTCATATATAGGTACTGTATTAATTGGTCTAAACTTTTCACACTTATTTGTTTTCATTACTTTAGGTATCGGTATCACAGTAGATAGCTTCCATTTCTGTGGGAACTCCGCACTGCTAAACGACACATTTATAACATCCAATAACCTATTTGCTGCAACCATGACTGTATCTTTAATAACATTTGTGGAAATGCCATTTTGCCCTCCACTTACTTGTTTGAGATTTTTTACATACTTTTTCAAAGTTGACATATCAAGCAATTTAAATTCTGTCCAATTCTGATATGTATCGATATTATTTATAATGTATTCGTGACCATTCACCAAGCTTATAGTATCCGTTATACTTTTAATACTATTTATAAAATATGTGTTGAACTTTTCAGCTATATCCTCTTCATTTTCAATACTTTCATTCTGAAATTGCATGTAGCTCCTTTGTATTATTTCTATTGTCGTCCACCAATTTGTTTAAATATTTTTCTTTTTGTGTTCTAATAAGCATATTAACTTCATTTCTAATTTTTTTATATTCCTCCCATAAACCCTCTTCCTGATTAGATACAGCAGCTTTGTATTTTAAATCTCTAGTTTTCATTTTTTCTAATATATTATCATTAATCCATTTATTATTTTTGTAATTTAACCTACTTTTAATCTCTTTAATTGGACACAGTTTGTCAATAACCTTAGCTATATCATTTATTAATTTATCAGCTATTAAGTTTATGCTTGTACAAGTACAGTCCCATTCATTTTTTAGTCATTCATCTTGAAATATTTCAGTATCATATCCCTTGTAACATCTGTATTTTAAAATTTCTAAATCATCTTTCATATCATTCTCTAAATTAAATAACAATATGTTATGATCACTTATTTTTGGCGTTAAAAAATTTTTACATTTTGCATATTTATTGTTTGCAATGATATAATCGATTAATGTTGCAGTTGTATTTGTAATTCTGGTTGGTTCCTTCACTATTTGATAAAGCCCATTTTGTTGAATGAGGTTTTTTATTTTATTGGTGTAATAGTTATTTTTCAAAAAATCGTAATTAAAATCACCTACAATAATATGCGTTCCATTTAATTCTATTATTAAGTCTAAATATTCCTCAAATTTTTCTATAAAAATATTATCGCTGGTACTTGGAGACCTATAGATAACAGTTACTATATATTGAGTTTGCTTTAATTTTACTTCAATAGTTATCAACCACAAAACATTATCTACACAAGTATTAAATATTACCTTATATCTTATGATATTTCTTGATAAATACCATTGTTCCTCCAGTTCTTTTGTTTTCAGTACAACAACTTTTGTAATTGTATCCGTTTATATTTAATTCCAAGCTACCAATGTCTACGCACACATGTGTTTCAGATAAGCACAATATAATAGGTTTACTTTTATTAACAAAATATTTAAATAAAAATTGTTTTAGAACTTTATTAAGATACTATTTTGTGTAGTACTCCATTTTGAATCGTTTTAATAGTTTTCTGAACTCACTTGGTCAGTAAGATCATATGTGCAATTTTTTTAACAGGTTGGTCTCTCGGACCGGTGCGTGCTCCTGTGTTACAAGATATAGCGCGTGTGCTGAAAGGTTATGAAGAAGTTTTTATTTTGAATATTTTTTATATTTGATTGTGAAATGGAAAAAATACTTTTTTTTCCTGTACTGTCGATTAAACTAATGAATTAATATAATACTTGTATCAATAGTAGTTCAAGTTAGGTTCGTTTGAATATTTACTAGAAACATTCGGTTCGAGAAAAATAAGGGTTTGCAGAGCCCTTAAATTTATGTATTATTAACCGCAATATACTTAATCAAATATAAGCTAGTTACAATTTGTAGAAGTTGATTTATCAACTACCTACTACCTATTTGTAAAAATGTTTCAACTCGAGCCTCATGGATATAATAGATTATTTTGCATCATGGTTCTGTGATTTCCCCCATCTATTTTAGACACAAATAAATTAAAAATATTTTTGGTATAATATTTATGACAAATTAAACAAATCAACAGCAATAAAGTGAAATTAAAAAGTTTGTTTACTTTTGACTAATGTAACATATTAGAAAAGAAACAATATTCAATTAAAACTAAATGTAAATATAATGTTTTTTCAAAGTATACCTTGTGATTTTATACTCTGAAATCACTCTTTATACAGCGTGTTTATAAACGGCATCAATAAACTTTGAGAGGATATGTTTTGTCAAGTCGTCTTAAAAGAGAAAAAAGCCTATGAACAGGTGTCCTAAAATGCTTCTGAAGGGAAGTACGGTTCCCTAAAGGAATAATTTCCATTAGACATAGCTGGATTAAAACTAAAGTCATACAAAAATTCAATACATTGTAATATTAAAGGACATTTCAGATAAGTATAAAAGCAAATGTTTATAAACCTTTTTAGGGGGCTGCATCCGAGCTGCCTTCAGAAGCATTTTAGGACATGTTATAGAAATTTTTTCTTCTAAAATGACCTATGAAAACACCTCCCGAAGGCTGTTTATTAAGATGCCTTTCATCAAAAAATTAAACTTGTCCAAACTCTGGTGAGCCAAGTATTGCTTCTGTAAGCCTATGCTTAAATGTATCGGCATCTAAATTTAACGGTAACGTCAGTGTAGAGCTACAAACATGTGCTGTAGGGTAAGGCTGATTTCCAAATCTGACTGTGGGTTTTTGTATTTCAAATATTGGTACCCTTCGGACACCCGTGACAACTTGTAAGAAGTCACGAATACAACAATGTGCTGGTTCTGAAACAAACAACGTAAGTAGTCAGTCACTTAGGTAATGTATGAGATGTTAACATTAACAATAAAAACCTACCATCATTGCCATTATGTGCGTCTTGTGCTTGTCCATCGGCACAACAGCAACCTGACAAAAACTCCATTACTTGTAATGTTGCTTCTTGTTCTGACATTAATTGATTTGATCCTTCTTCAGAATAATTAAAGTGCAAATCTGAGTATATTGTATTTGCATCCATAGGCGGAGCTACGTAACTGCCCCCACATAATAAGAATAACATTTGATCTGTGAATTAAAACACTGCTAAAGAAAGTATAACTGTTTTCACTTTAGATATTTTCATATTTTGACCAAATTTCCAACTTTTAGCATGAATTTTGAATCTTGGTAGTAAAAAGTAAGAAGTTTTTTAACCATAGCAAACTTCGCTTGAAATAAAACAGTGAAAGTATATAATGTTTATAATATAACAATGACCTGGATGTTCCTGAATCAATGCATCAATTCCTAGTGTATTTAGGCCTTTTGCAAATAAATTGTGATATGTGAGCACCATTTTTAACTACTGTAAGATACTGTGACACAGTCGCCATAAAATCATGTTTTGTTTCTTGTGTTATGCTATTGTAATAACACATTTCTTCTGCTAATGTCTGAAGTTCACTGTTCTCCTCTATACTTATAGAATCCGAATCTTTAAACTAAAACAAAAGGAAATACAAGATACTCTTGAAGAAAAATAACAAAATGTTGGCTTTTTTACAATTCAATTTATATTAACTAAAACTCAAAAAATTAAACTAACAGTCATGATCGTATTTCTTAAATCTCTGTCGGGTATGTCTTGTGGTGAATAGCTGTATTTGATATTTGCTATGCTGTACAGTAAACTTTTAGCAAAGAGTGGAGCAGGTGTATGCCCTTGGCATAATATCAAGCCCACAATAAATTACCCCAGCAGCAAAATTGTTAATTAACGAGGAAATATGATTTGATAAAGTTAGTGTTCCTGATTCTCCTTGAAACACTTGCCATTGTAATAGATTGTTGAGCAAAATATCTAAAAATTCTTTCCTTGGTCCCCCTAAATCCACTCCTGCTTCTCCAATAAAGTGAATATTTAGAGTTTTTGTTGGGTCAAACTTTGGAGCTAGAATTGCTTTAACTGCATCAGTTAATAAATTATTTCGTCTTACATAAATATACTGTGATTCTGTTATACAGAGAATTTTTCAATATGTTTCTTTATTAATTCTGCAGGAGAATCCTGGTATGTATGTAGTCTAGAGAGTGAAAATTTAAATAAATATTATTTGAAAATTTAATTATTATCACATATAAGGTGTATTCGTTTGTGTTCTACTAAACAAGAACTATCTACACCAATTCTAGAGGTGCCGGCAGTGCATACATGACGTTCACCTAGTGCCGTTTAACAGCACAAACGAACATACCTATAGTTCACAAAGTATCATTCATCTTTTGTTAAGGAATAGTTTCTACCTCGCACATTAAGAAAGTTGTAAATATACAGGTTACTGCCCCATCCAAAATAAAAAAAGCATACTTTTAATACGTAATGCACAAAAAAATTTACAGTTTTATACTGTTTCAAGATTGGTACTACAAAATTACCAGAAAACGCGTTTGATAATGTAGATGCACCATTAGCGTGCCCCGACTATAGGTACTAACAGTATTGTTTGTTGCAACTTACTGAACAACGACATCATCGTCATCAATGTCATCGACGGAACGAGGGGCATCATATTCTAGAATTTGTGCCAGTTGTAATTGAGATCTGCAACAAAGTACATAATATAAATCTATTTAACCCATTTCACGAACCAAAAGAAAAGGTAAATTTTATGTAATAAGTACTATTTTTTGGTTTTCATTTTTAATATAAAAAGTGAAAAGTTTATATTCATTCCAATTCTTGCTTACAGTTATCTCAATTTCTATCCTGTTCATGTCTTTATATATTTATTCAAGAAATTGTCTCTAAACAACCATTATTTCCAGATCTACGCCAAAAGTATAATTTGTTAAAAGCTGTGTATGTTCGGAAGTCTGCTGATTTGACACCGAAGGCCTACAAATTGTACAAAATAGCTAGGGGGTTGGGACAAACTACCAGGCGTATCGATTCATAGAACACGTTGATTTGTTTTAAAAGTAACTTTATTTGTATTATTTAGAATTTTAGCAATCTTTTCTGAAATATTACCAAAATATGGAATTGAAACGTATTTTAATGTTTTATTAGAGTCATTAATAGAATAAACTTTTTGAATAGCTAATTTATAATTTTTCTTTTTAATTAACATGTCAATAAATGTAGTGTTTTAACCATTGCTATATATTGATATTTTATTTAATCTTTATTATTTCTATAATTATGGATTTTAGCAAAGTAACGCTTGAAAATGTCAATAAACTTTTTCACAATGTTTATTCATACTGTTATGTATCTTATCTAATAGTTTTCTTTTTCATTTGGTATTAATTGCATTTACTAGTTATTAACATTTTCTGTCGATTGTACTGAAAATTGAACATTTTAGATTAAATTTGTTTTAGAAAAGTTCATTATTCTCTATCTTGGTTTAAATATTAGAAAATATAATATGAAATTTTAATAAATTTGAATTATACCCGCCACGAACAGCGCCGTTGGCGACATGAGTATGAACTATTCCTATAAACGGCCTTGCAGGCGGAGTTGCCTATCTATATAACATTATATAATATATTATCTATGCGTAGATGTTGGCGGTGCAGGGTTCGTAGCAGACCCCGAATTGGCCAGGGCGGCAGTGATCGCTGCTGTGACAATCCCACTAATTTGATTGATCAGCGCTACAGATTCCATTTTTTGGGAGAAGCGCCTGGAATTTTATCTTTATAGAAATTGAGTTAGGTGTTCTTTAAGTGTTATTGTAATCGAACTTAGGTTTACACCGAGGATCATAACTGGGGCTGTAGAAATACGGTACCTACCTACTGAAGACCACCTGAAGGCCAGACCACAAAGACGAGACACAATAATAACCACAGATAAGGTACTTAAACGACCACTCGATTTGACCCGTTTGAACACAATTTCGGGGATTCCAGGGGAATTGCGAACGTGGGTAAATAAAGTAGGGACCGGTGAAATTTTATTTCTTCTTAAAAAAGCAAGCGCGTTTTTATTTGTACTCTTTAATTATTAATTTCTTACGCTAGAATTGTTTAACGCCCCCAAGTTGACGGGCCTTGGTCCAACTCACCAGCTGCGAGGGAGGGGCTAAATAAATATGACAGGTTTTGCTAAATCTCTAGGATATAATTATATCGGGCAACATTTATTTAAATCGGGAATTATTTAGTTATACTATGTGGTGGATTTAATTATATTGGGAATTATTTAGTTATATGTGGTGGATTTAATTATATTTGGAATTATTTAGTTATATGTGGTGGATTTAATTAATATTGGGAATTATTTAATTATATGTACCAATATATAAATAAAACTTTAGGCATTTATTAAATCCACCAACATTTATTGAAATGTGCCAGATCTAATGTATATTATTGGGATATATTTAAATCTACGAACATTTATTAAATATGTCAGATTTAAGGTAAATCTTTTAACATTTATTTAAATCCACAGCAATTTATTAAATTGTGTCCGTATATAATAAATACTGAAATATTTGTAATAAATACGCTGAAATGTATAGTAAATTTCTGCTTTACACATGGCGCCCCATAGAGGAGGACCAGAAAAAAGCATTTTTTCTCAGTTTATGTGGACCCTCCACATACGAAATCCTTCGGTCACTCATAGCACCGACAAAGGTAATGAACAAGAATTACGACGAAATCGTGGAGGTGCTGACTAAACATTTTGCACCAGGGACATCGGAAATCGTCAATCGTTTCCAATTTTACAGGCGGGATCAGCAAGCGGGGGAGAATTTTTCCGTTTATCTTAAAGAATTAAGACAACTGGCTTAAAGGTGCGGGTTTAATCATCTAGAAACAATGCTACGTGATCGAATTGTATGCGGAATACGGGACGATGCGCTGCAGCGACGTCTGCTAGCCGAAGACAAAATCACGTTTGCAAAGGTGCAAAACATGTGTCTAGCGCATGAAAAAGCAACAAGGAGTTTAGCAACGATACGCGACATCGCTGGCAATTCCAAGGTAAATAGGATCATAAGCGGAGCTAAAAATAGCCAACAGTCAAGTAGGTCAGATTCCAGCGCGAACAGATCATCAGCTGACTCATCGGGACGGAAAATGAAGTGTTTTCGTTGCGAATCGAATCATTCCCCGGATACGTGTGTGTTTAACAACGCAAAGTGCCGGTTTTGCAATAAAGAAGGACACATAGAAAAGGCTTGTTTCGCCAAGAAAAAACAACAAAACGCGAAGAAGAAAGTACATCGAGTAGGGGATTCCCAGGAAGAATTTTCCGACGATGTACACACCATAGACAGTGGCGGCTATAGTGAATATCATGATCTAACGTATCAAAGGCTTTTAAAAAATCTAAGAGTATCAAAATAGTAAGTAAATCACGATCGGTAGCAGCAATAATATTATCAGTAATATTAATCAGGGCAGTGCCACAGCTATGTCCAGACTTAAAACCCGATTGGTTAATCGGTATAATCCCATTCATGGTGAGATGATGGCGCAGCTGGCATTCCATAAGCTTTTCTAGCACTTTAGATACGGACGGTAGGATACTTATCGGGCGGAGGTCTCTAAAATCAGATGGGCTTGAGACTTTTGGGAGCGGTATCACGAGAGCCTGCTTCCAACACTCAGGGAAGACGAAATTTATCAGGCGGTAGTTTACTGCGTGCGTAATTTCAGGTAACAAAAAAGGAATGCACAGTTTTAATATATCCATGCCAATATCATCATCTCCAACCGCTTTAGTTGTAATGCGCAAAATGGTTTTCGACACTTCAGCTTCAGTGGCCGCGTGGAAAGTGAGTGCACTCGTCACAGTTTCAGCTAAATTATCTTTATAAAAGAGTGGCACGATGTTACCAGCAACATTGCGGTGACATACAGTGCTTCCCGAAAGTAACGGATAAATTCAATAAAATCGTTGAGAAAAATATTTCAAATAAATGCTCGGACACCTCTATTTTTATTTTGAAATTATTATTTAGAGATGTAATTTTCAATCCCCCACCCCACAACCCCTAAGCGCTGCCAACTCCAACTTTAAAAATTCAAATAGCAAAGAATCCTTTCTGATACCTCATCTGACAGTTTTTCAAAATCGGTTGATAAATAACGGAGATCTTACAAAAATGTATTCAAATGAAAGTGCCAATATTCGAGCATACGTTGGTACGGCTCTAGCAATGGGTGGTAAAAAAAACTGCAACTTGTTTGTAATAGAATATAAACAAAATGTATTGACATTACTTAGTGGAGTGAGTGTTACTTAACCCCAATCATCATTAAGCCGAAAGAATCGAAGTTTTAATGATGATTGGGGTTAAGTAACACACACTCCACTAAGTAATGTCAATACATTTTGTTTACATTCAATTACAAACAAGTTGGAAGAATTGTTTTTTACCACCCATTGCTAGAGCCGTACCAAAACGCCTGCTTGAATATTGGCACTTTCATTTGAATACATTTTGGTAAATATCTCGGTTATTTATCAACCGATTTCGAAAAACTTTTTTTGATTGTCTTCAGCATAAAAAAAGTTATCAGATGAGGTATCAGAAAGGGTTGTCTGCTATTTGAATTTTTAAAGTTGGAGTTGGCAGCGCTTAGGAGTGGGGGGTGGGGGGTTGAAAATTACATCTCTAAATGATAATTTAAAAATAAAAATCGACGTGTCCGAGCATTTATTTGAAATATTTTGCTCAACGATTTTATTGAATTTATCCGTTACTTTCGGGAAGCACTGTATAGCAGGAAAAGAATTGATGAAATACTCATTAATTTTGTCTGTCAGATAACTGTGGGGGTAGGGTAGAAGATTTTGAATTAATGTTTAAATGTTTTAAATCCTTCCACAGACGATTGCCGTTATTCCTAAATCGCTGGATGAAGTAGGCCTTTTTCTCATTTTTTACAGTTAGTGTAATTAAATTGTGCAGTCTTTTATAATATGCCCAATGTTTAGTTTTTCTGAATTTACGAAGAGCAGAATCTCTCATTAGCATAATATTCTTTAAACGGGTGGCGGAAAAAAGTGCCGCTGAAAAAAGTGCCTGGAAAAATGTGCCCACGGAAAAAAGTGCCTTGGAAAAAAGTGCCACGGAAAAAAGGGCCGGTGGAAAAAAGGGCCGGTGGAAAAAAGTGACACGGTAAAAAGTGCTAAACGGGAAATATACGAAAATAATTTCGACTGTTTCGAGCGCTTGAATACACGTTTATTCTAAAATAATTAGGGGAGAAAATAATTAAATATTAACAGTTTACTATTGAAATCCTTATGTTGAGTGAACTATGTAAAAAAGAAACCAGCCAGAGTAAATTAGTGTAGATTAACAAAAAAAATGCTATCTCTACTTAAAGCTCCATCAAGCTTACAAATGCCCCGGAAAATACGTCAACTAAATTTTGAAAGACAAGGCGCGACAATACGTCAACCAATCGCAATCAATCATACTCAAAAGTACATTTACTGGAAAAATTCAAGTGACGTTTGAAATTTTAATAACTTCAGTGTTTAGCAGATTGTTTTGACGTTTAAAATCTGTTAAGTATGAATGCTAAATCGAGGCAGTTAGCCAGAAATATCATTCGGAAAGTCATCGAATTCTTTGAATGAGAAGTATTTACAATTATTTAAATTTGCGGCCTAAATGTTTTGATTTTGACTGTACTTTGAAAAACTATAACAGCGCCGGACACGCCCCCTTTCAACTTTGTAAGCTTGGTCGAGCTGTATACAAACCTTTGTGCAGTGACTTACATTTCCAGCTATGATATCAATCAAGACGGTTTACAATATACCGCAGAACTTCCATAGATAAGTACCTAATTGTTTTTTTTTTGCAATTTTTAGAGGCACCTATAAAGAAGTTCGGTTAGGTTAGGTTAGGTCAGGTTTTCCAACGGCACTTTTTTCCGCGGCACTTTATTCCGTCGGCACTTTTTCCCGCGACACTTTTTTCCGTGGCACTTTTTTTCACGGCACTTTTTTCCTAGATTCAGAATCACCAAGCCTTTTGCTCCATGGCTCACAGATGGTTTAAAGGGAAACTAGGAAAAAAGTGCAGTGGAAAAAAGTGCCACGGAAAAAAGTGCCTGAAAAAAGTGCCGACGGAATAAAGTGGACATGTAGAACATTTACTTTAAGTATTTTCGGTATTTACTTCATTTAGTCATAATAATGCATTTTTTTGATTAAAATACAAAATCAACTCTATCTCTAACAGTTGATTTGCGGACCTATGCTTATTAAGACTTTTTTGCTTATTTCGATGAGTATTATAGGTGGGTAAAATATCCGACCTTTTTTTTGTACACCCTGTATATACAGGGTGTCTCTAAAATATGGTGCCATAGCTTAACCACAGATTCCGGGGATCAAAATAAGACGATTTAACGCAACTTACCTCTATCCGAAATTTCTTCGTTAAAGCACTATCCAACGCCAAAGATCTTCAAAAAATTTCTATTTTTTTAAATAACAAAAGATTGTTTTTAGCGATTAGGATGAAATTTGGGATGTGATTCTTTACTGGAAAAAGGTGTTTTTTGACATCATTTTTGTGTTCAGGAGTGTCGCGTAAGTGGTCAAAGGTGATCATCCATAGGCAAAGAAGCTCATATTTTTTTAACAGTTCAGACAATAGTTTTCAAAATTTTCTTACAGAGTGACATTCTTATTTCAAATATTTTTCTTTTCTTGTGTTTAATTTCGGTATCTCTCATAGTTTAGGCTGAAAAAAAATATTTTGATTGGCTGCAGTGCATTTCTTAAAACGATGTAATAATCTAGTTGTCCCCGTATGATGAGACATAAATGACGAAGAGACAATTTTTTGGGTAGAATCAACTTTTGCATCCGGGAAAATGGTGGTCACATTGAGCATTTGCTGTAAATCTATTAGTTTACCGGTGGTACAAAATAAGCTGAACCATTGTTTCAGAAATGGTTCGGATTATTTTGCGCCACCCTTTACATACTCTTGCTAGTAATAAACTTTATATCAAATTGTCTCTTTGTGATTCATTTCTCAACATACGGGACAACTAGATTACTACATCTGTTTTAAGAAATGCACTGCAGCCAATCAAAATAATTTTTTCAGCCTAAACTATGGCAGATACCGAAATCAAACAAGAGACAAAAAATATTTGAAATATGAATGTCTCTCTGTAAAAAAATTTGACAAGTATTGGCCGAACTGTTAAAAAGATGTGAGCTTCTTTGACTGTGGATGATAAACCTTTGACCACTTACGTGACCCTCCTGAACAAAAAAATGATGTCAAAAAACACCTTTTTCCAGTAAAGAATCACATCCCAAATTTCATCCTAATCGCCAAAAACAATCTTTTGTTATTTAAAAATATAGAAATTTTTTGAAGATTTTTGGCGTTGAATAGCGCTTTAACGAAGTAATTTCGGATAGAGGTAAGTTGCGTTAAATCGTCTTATTTTGATCCCCGGAATCTGTGGTTAAGCTATGGCACCATATTTGAGAGACACCTTGTATTTCTCCACGGTATAGAACGTAAATGATCAAAGAATAAATCATAGTTAAAGTTTTTGAAGTTCCTGTAGGTTCGAAAGATAGGACTCGGTTTAGTGCTTTTCAGTATAAGATTACAGAATACTAAATCATGATCCGACCCGGAATGTATATTAGCAACACCTGAACTAGCCACAAACGCAGGAGCTGTTGTTAGAATGAGACTACAATACTAGACACTGTATTTTCAAAATTATTCAAAAATTCCTTGTCCTGACCGGAAGGATTATAAACAACACCACAATTAATTCGAATCATAGATTTAATATAAAATCCAACTCCACGCCCCTTGTTGGACGATCACGACGCATAAACGAGTAACCATCTATGTTAATTGCCTGATTAGGTATATCACAAGTTAACCAAATTTCAGTAATTGCTATTACATCGTAACCGGAGGAAAACACGCACATATGCTGATCTTTTCAAATTGACGCAGAAGCGACAAAAAGGGTTTACTTCAACAAGGTATTAACAAATAAGCCGATTGCAATACAAAAGGCGGATTTATTATGATTGACGTCTTCGTGTTCAGTTTTAAGCGACTTGCTGGGGAAATATGGCAATACTGTAGCCCTATCCCTCTACACTGCATAGTCACAGTGAAACGAGCTCTAGTAGAACTTCAGAAATTCGCCCAGGAAACTTCTGAACCTCTTCTCAACATCCAGTGTTTTGTGATTTGTTGCGCTGTAAACGAAAGTAAATTTTATTGTTTACTAATTTCATAAGGTAACGGATCAGTGAGAAGTAACTACTTGGAAACTTACCAGTAAAATCAAAATTATTAAAATGGCTTCAAACGAAGCAACACACCTCCAATGCAAGTCAGTATAAATGACTTGTAAGCCAGTTGATACACTTCTGAAAGACTATTTTCCCTCCTGCCGAAATTATTCACTACCAAGTACAAACGCTGTTTTAATGTCTTGCCAGATATGACCAAACTCAGGTGCAACTTTCAGTCAGAAATCTATTATCTGGTACCCCAAGTGCCCCACCTCAAAATTCAGGCACAAGTTCAATAAATTCATCATGCAGACTAAAAGATCTAACTGATCTTATTCCCCATTATTATGGACACCAAACCAACTTATAGAATTTTATCGAAGCATGCGATTTTGCAGTTGGTAATATAAAATATTCCTCCAGGTCAAGAATTAGCGGTTAGTGTAGGGATAAAAAATTAACCCAGAAATGCAAAACAAATGCAGGGTTCCTAGGAACTACACAGACTCTACACGGACTAACATACAATTCCCAGGGGTTACCCAGGATTTCCAGATTTCCACGTGAGGAACCCAGAATTTTTACGAAATACCCAGACTTCCCATGGGTTACCCAGGCTGTGCAGACACCCAAGTGAGTAAAACAGAATTCTTACGAAATACCCAGACTTCCCAGGGGTTTCCCAGGCTTTGCAGACTTTCTAGTGAGTAACCCAGAATTCTTATGAACTACCCATGCTCCCCAGAGTATATCCCGAACTTTCTAGAAGTTACCCAGGCTTTCCAGGCTTCAAAGTGGGGAACCCAGAATTGTTACGAAATGCCCAGACTTCCCATGGGTGACCCAGGCTTTGCAGACTTTGTAGTGAGTAACCCAGAAATCTTACAAAATACCCAGACTTCCCAGAGCTTACCCAGGCTTTACAGACTTTGTCGTGAGTAACCCAGAATGCTTATGAACTACCCTTGCTCCCCAGAGTCTATCCCGAACTTCCCAGAGGTTACCCAGGCTTTCCAGACTTCCAAGTGGGGAACCCAGAACTCTTACGAAATGCCCAGACTTCCCATAAGTTACCCAGGCTTTGCCGACTTCCATGTGAGGAACCCAGAATTCTAACGAAATACCCTGTCTTCCCAGGGGTTACCCAGGCTTTCCAGAATTCCACGAGTAGAACCCACAATTCTTACGAAATACCCAGACTTCCCAGGGCTTACCCAGTCTTTCCAGGCTTCGAAGTGAAGAACTCAGAATTCTTACGAAATACCCAGACTTCCCAGGGCTTACCCAGGCTTTCCAGACGTCCAAATGAGTAACCTAGAATTCTTAACAAATACCCAGACTTCCTATGGGTTACCCAGGCTGTGCAGGCTTCCAAGTGAATAAAACATAATTCGTACGCAATACCCAGACTTCCCAGGGATTTCCCAGGCTTTGCAGACTCTCTAGTGAGTAAACCAGAATTCTTATGAACTACCCTTGCTCCCCAGAGTCTATCCCGAACTTCCCAGAGGTTACCCAGGCTTTCCAGACTTCCAAGTGGGGAACCCAGAATTGTTACGAAATGCCCAGACTTCCTATGGGTTACCCAGGCTTTGCAGACTTCCATGTGAGGAACCCAGAATTCTAACGAAATAATCTGACTTCCCAGGGGTTACCCAGGCTTTCCAGAATTCCACGTGTAGAACCCAGAATTCTTACGAAATACCCAGACTTCCCAGGGCTTACCCAGTTTTTCCATGCTTCGAAGTGAAGAACTCAGAATTCTTACGAAATACCCAGACTTCCCAGGGCTTACCCAGGCTTTCCAGACGTCCAAATGAGTAACCTAGAATTCTTAACAAATACCCAGACTTCCTATGGGTTACCCAGGCTGTGCAGGCTTCCAAGTGAATAAAACATAATTCGTACGCAATACCCAGACTTCCCAGGGATTTCCCAGGCTTTGCAGACTCTCTAGTGAGTAAACCAGAATTCTTATGAACTACCCTTGCTCCCCAGAGTCTATCCCGAACTTCCCAGAGGTTACCCAGGCTTTCCAGACTTCCAAGTGGGGAACCCAGAATTGTTACGAAATGCCCAGACTTCCTATGGGTTACCCAGGCTTTGCAGACTTCCATGTGAGGAACCCAGAATTCTAACGAAATAATCTGACTTCCCAGGGGTTACCCAGGCTTTCCAGAATTCCACGTGTAGAACCCAGAATTCTTACGAAATACCCAGACTTCCCAGGGCTTACCCAGTTTTTCCATGCTTCGAAGTGAAGAACTCAGAATTCTTAAGAAATACCCAGACTTCCCTATGGTTACCCAGGCTGTGCAGGCTTCCAAGTGAGTAAAACGGAATTCGTACGAAACACCCAGACTTCCCAGAGCTTACCCAGGCTTTCCAGACTTCCAAGTGGGGAACCCAGGATTCTTACGTAATTCCCAGATTTTCCAGGGCTTACCTAGTCTTTCCAGACTTCCTAGTGAGTAACCCAGAATTCTTATGACTACCCATGCTCCCCATAGGCTAACCCAGACCTCCCAGAGGTTACCCAGGCTTTCCAGACTTCAAAGTGAGGAACCCAGAATTTTTACGAAATACCCAGAATTTCCAGGGCTTACCCAGTCTTTCCAGACTTCCAAGTGAGGAACCCAGAATTCTTACGAAATACCCAGACTTTCCATGGGTTACCCAGGCTTTGCAGACTTCCATGTGGGGAACCCAGAATTCTTACCAAATGCCCAGAATTCCTATGGGTTACCCAGGCTTTCCAGACTTTCTAGTGAGTAACCCAGAATTGTTACGAAATACCCAGACTTCCCATAGGTTACCCAAGCTTTCCAGACTTCCAAGTGAGGAACCCAGAGTTCTTTCGAAATACCCAGACTTCCAAGTGGTTACCCAGGCTTTCCAGACTTCCACGTGAGGAATCCAGAATTCTTACATAATACCCAGACTCCCTAGGGGTTACCCTGGCTTTCTAGACTTCCAAGTGAGGAACCCAGAATTCTTACGAAACACCCAGACTTACCAGAGCTTACCCAGACTTTCCAGACTTCCAAGTGAGGAACCCATAATTCTTATGAAATACCCAGACTTCCGAGGGGTTACTCAGGCTTTGCAGATTTCCAAGTGGGGAACCCAGAATTCTTAGATATACCCAGGTTTGCAGACTATCTAGTGATTAACCCAGAATTCTTATGAACTACCCATGCTCCCCAGAGACTAACCCAGACCTCCCAGATGTTACCCAAGCTTTCCAGACTTCCAAGTGGGGAACCCAGAATTCTTATGAAATACCCAGACTTCCCAGGGGTTACTCAGGCTTTGCAGACTTTCTAGTGAGTAACCCAGAGTTCCTAGGGGTTACCGTGGCTTTCTAGACTTCCAAGTGAGGAACCCAGATTTCTTACGAAATTCTCAGGCTTCTGTGAGCTTACCCGGGATTTCTAAATTTCCTAGGGAATCACCCAGAATTCTTAGTAACTACCCAGACTACCAGGCGCCCACCCAGAATTCCCAGGGGTTACCCAGGCTTTCTAGACTTCCAAGTGATGAACCCAGAATCCTTACGAAATAACCCAGACTTTCCAGACTTCCAAGGGAGTAACCCAAAATTCTTATGGACTACCCTGCTGCCCAGAGACTAACCTAGACCTCCCAGAGGTTACCCAGGCATTCCAGACTTCCAAGTAGGGAACCCAAGATTCTTACGAAATACCCAGACTTTTTTATTTATTTACAGAACAAAACAGGCTTAAAGCCTAATTACATTGTTCCAATACATCAAAATAATAATAAACAATTTTCCCTAACAACGCAAAATATAGATTTATAATAGTAGTGATGAATACCAAGTAAGTTACAAAATTACAACTAAAAACCTAAAACTTAAGAATATCCATTAATAGTCGCAGAGATCTGAATTAAGCATAACTGTGGCTATTAAACTTCTTTTAAATTCCCTTTCGTTTCTATCAAAAATATCAAGAGACGCATTTTTGCTGACCACTTTATCATAAAACAGGCAAGTTTTTATTATCGGTGATGTTTTTCTTACATTAGTTCGATAGTTAACATGAAATAGCGTTCTTGTTCTAGATCTATAGGCAGGGACGTAAAATAATATTTTTGATCGAAGATCAATACAATCTATTTTATTGTTTAATAGCTTATACAGAAACATAACAGCTATTATTAATCGTCTTTGATGTAACTTTACAATCTCAAATTCTCGTCTGATATTCTGATATGAGCCAAAAACCGGATATGCACCATGTTTTTTGAAATATAAATATTTTAAGAATTTATTTTAACTGTTTCTATCGCTTTTGAATAAATAGCAGCACCCGGGTCCCAAACCGTAACAGAGAACTCAAGCTTAGACCGTACCAGTGAATAAAACAGAAGAATAAGAGTATCAATATTATTAAATTCACTACATGTTCTCATTATAAAACCCAAGGTTCGCATGCATATGCCGGTTGTTTTCTCAATATGAACATCAAATTTTAAGCTGTGTGTGAAGTGCACTCCCAAATCCCGGATTGATGTAACTCTATCCAATCTCACTCCATTCATTATATAATCGTTTACAATTGGGCGTTTATTCAGAGTATAGCTCATTATTTTGCATTTATCCAAATTGAAGTATATTTTATTGCAGAAGCTCCAATTAACACTAGCACCCAAATCTTGCTGCAAAGAAACTACATCACCCACATTACATATTTTTGAGAACAATTTAAAGTCATCCGCAAAAAGTAGACATTTACTGTGTTTAATTACAGCAGGTAGATCATTAATGAATAGTAGAAATAAAAGTGGTCCCAAATTACTTCCTTGCGGCACACCAGATGACATTCCAAAACATTCAGATTTTGTACCGTGCAGATGAACCCATTGGGTCCTACCTTGCAAGTAAGATGCAAACAATTGCAAAGCCGAAGTAGACAAATTAACACAAGACAATTTTTTAAGTAATAAATCATGATCTACTGTGTCAAATGCTTTTGCAAAGTCTGTGTATACCACATCCACCTGTACGTAGTCGTCAAATGCCTCTGATATATAATCAATAAGTACAGCTAAATTAGTTTGAACAGACCTTGCCTTCATAAAACCATGTTGCAAAGGAGAGATAATGTTCTTAACATGCACATAAAGCCTATTGCACAAAATTTGCTCAAAAAGTTTACCACAGCAAGAAAGAATCGAAATTGGTCTATAGTTTTTAATATTTCTCACATCTCCCGCTTTATGAAGCGGAGTTACTTTTGCAACTTTCCACACACTAGGAAACGTACCTGTTTTTATTGAACTATTAAAAATGATTTGCAACGGATTGGTTAGAATATCTGCACAGGCCCTCAATATGTATGGAGGAATGCCATCAGGTCCAGCCGACTTTTTAGGTTTCAGTTTCTTTAAGGCTACTTTTACTTCCTCCAACTCGATTTCATTTAATGTCATAACCTGTAAATTATCATTTAAATTTAATTGTTGATAGTTGCACTTATATGACGATTTTGGTCCATAGACTGTCTCGAAATAATTAGCAAATTCTTGAGCAGCCTCATCTTTTTCAAATATCCTATCTTCATACTGATACTCATTTACCACATTGGTTCTATTCTTTTTATTGTTTACAAAATTCCAAAAATGATGAATGTCTGATTTAATACCGGACTGAATGTTGTCTAAGTAATTTTTATAATCTGTCCTAATTTTATTTTTGACAAGAGAGCGCAACCGTCTAAATTCTTGTACATGATATTCAGAAATGTTTTTCCGCAACCTATGATAGTTTTTATTCTTTATTAACATTTTAACTTCAGTGGAGAACCAGGGAGGAAATTAAAATTTTTTTTATAGCTTACTTTGGGTACAGTACTGGAAAAAATATCATTAAGAATTTTATAAAAATTTTCTACACATAACTTCACATCTTAAAACTGTTCAAGAACACTCCAATCACAACCACGCAGCATTTCGTACATCAATAAAAAATTTGCTCTCGTGAAATTGTATTGAGTTGGCAAGTTTTTCCGGTGATTGCTATCGTTATTTCCCATATTATCAACGGATACAATTAAATTTAAAGCAGGATGGTGCATATCTAACGGAACAAGCGGTGAATCCTCACGCTCAACTACTACTTCAGAATTAGACATTATTAGATCTAATGTTCTATGGTTGACGTTCGTTATATTGTTTAACGATTTGAGATGGGATACCCAGGCTTTGCAGACTTCCATGTGAATAACCCAGAATTCTTACGAAATACACAGCCTTCCCATGGGTTACTCAGGCTGTGCAGACTTCCACGTGAGGAACCCAGAATTCTTACGAAATACCCAGATTTCCCAGGGGTTACCCAGTCTTTCTAAATTTCCAAGTGGTGAACCCAGAATTCTCAGATGTACCCAGGTTTGCAGACTTTCTAGTGAGTAACCCAGAATTCTTATGAACTATCCATGTTCTCCAGGGACTAACCCAGACCTCCCAGAGGTTACCCAGGCTTTCCAGACTTCCAAGTGAGGAACCGAGAATTCTTACGAAACGCCCAGACTTCCCAGGACTTACCCAGGCTTTGCAGACTTCCACGTGAGGAATCCAGAATTCTTACATAATACCCAGACTCCCTAGGGGTTACCCTGGCTTTCTAGACTTCCAAGAGAGGAACCCAGAATTCTTACGAAATTCTCAGGCTTCTGTGAGCTTACCCAGGATTTCTAAATTTCCTAGGGAATCACCCAGAATTCTTAGAAACTACCCAGACTACCAGGCGCCCACCCAGAATTCCCAGGGGTTACCCAGGCTTTCTAGACTTCCAAGTAATGAACCCAGAATCCTTACGAAATAACCCAGACTTTCCAGACTTCCAAGGGAGTAACCCAGGATTCATAGGAACTACTCAGACTCTCCACGGACTAACATACAATTCCCAGGGGTTACCCAGGATTTCCAGACTTCCACGTGAGGAACCCAGAATTCTTACGAATTACCCAGACTTCCCATGGGTTACCCAGGCTTTGCAGACTTCCATGTGAGGAACCCAAAACTCTTATGAACTACCCTGCTGCACAGAGACTAACCTAGACCTCCCAGAGGTTACCCAGGCATTCCAGACTTCCAAGTAGGGAACCCAAGATTCTTACGAAATACCCAGCCTTCCCATGGGATACCCAGGCTTTGCAGACTTCCATGTGAATAACCCAGAATTCTTACGAAATACACAGACTTCCCATGGGTTACTCAAGCTGTGCAGACTTCCACGTGAGGATCCCAGAATTCTTACGAAATACCCAGATTTCCCATTGGTTACCCAGTCTTTCTAGATTTCCAAGTGGTGAAAACGGAATTCTTAGATGTACCCAGGTTTGCAGACTTTCTAGTGAGTAACCCAGAATTATGAACTACCCATGTTCTCCAGGGACTAACCCAGACCTCCCAGAGGTTACCGAGGCTTTCCAGACTTCCAAGTGAGGAACCGAGAATTCTTACGAAACACCCAGACTTCCCAGGGCTTACCCAGGCTTTCCAGACTTCCAAGTGGAGAACCCAGAATTGTTACGAAATGCCCAGACTTCCCATGTGTTACCCAGTCTTTGCGGACTTCCATGTGAGGAACCCAGAATGCTTACGAAATACCCTGACTTCCCAGGGGTTACCCAGGTTTTCCAGAATTCCACATGTAGAACCCAGAATTCTTACGAAATACCCAGACTTCCCAGGGCTTACCCAGGCTTTCCAGACGTCCAAGTGAGGAACCCAGAATTCTTACGAAACACCCAGACTTCCCAGAGCTTACCCAGACTTTCCAGACTTCCAAGTGAGGAACCCAGAATTCTTATGAAATACCCAGACTTCCCAGGAGTTGCTCAGGCTTTGCAGATTTCCAAGTGGGGAACCCAGGATTCTTACGTAATATCCAGACTTTCCAAGGCTTACCTAGTCTTTCCAGACTTCCTACTGAGCAACCCAGAATTCTTATAACTACCCATGCTCCCCAGAATCTATCCCAAACCTCCCAGACGTTACCCAGGCTTTCCAGAATTCCGCGTGGGAAACCCAGAATTTTTACAAAATACCCAGACTTCCCAGGGCTTACCCAGGCTTTCCAGACTTCCAACTGAGGAACCCAGAATTCTAACGAAACACCCAAACTTCCCAGAGCTTACCCACTCTTTCCAGACTTTTAAGTGAGGAACCCAGAATTCTTATGAAATACCCAGATTTCCCAGTTGTTGCTCAGGCTTTGCAGACTTTCTAGTGAGTAACCCAGGAATCTTATGAAATACCAATGCTCCCGAGAGTCTATCCAAACCTCCCAGAAGTTACCCAGGCTTTCCAGAATTCCGCGTGGGAGACCCAGAATTCTTACAAGATACACAGACTTCCCAGTTCTTACCCAGGCTTTCCAGACTTGCAAGTGAGGAACCCAGAATTCTTACGAAACACCCAGACTTCCCATGGGTTACCCAGGCTGTGCAGACTTCCAGGCCAGTAACCCAGAGTTCTTACGAAATACCCAGACCTCCCAGAGGTTACCCAAGCTTTCCAGACTTCCAAGTGCGGAACCCAGAATTCTTATGAAATATCCACACATCCCAGCCGGTATCCAAGCTTTCCAGACTTCCTAGGGAGTAATCCAGAATTCCTAGGAACTAAGCAGACCGTCCACGGACTAAGCCACAATTCTCAGGGGTTACCCAGGCTTTCCAGACATTCAAGTGGGGAACTCAGGATTCTTACGAAATACCCAGACTTCCCATGGGCTACCCAGGCTTTGCAGACTTCCACGTGAGGAATCCAGAATTCTTACATAATACCCAGACTTCCTAGGGGTTACCCTGGCTTTCTAGACTTCCAAGTGAGGAACCCAGAATTCTTACGAAATTCTCAGGCTTCTGTGAGCTTACCCGGGATTTCTAAATTTCCTAGGGAATCACCCAGAATTCTTAGTAACTACCCAGACTACCAGGCGCCCACCCAGAATTTCCAGGGGTTGCCCAGGCTTTCTAGACTTCCAAGTGATGAACCCAGAATCCTTACGAAATAACCCAGACTTTCCAGACTTCCAAGGGAGTAACCCAGGATTCATAGGAACTACTCAGACTCTCCACGGACTAACATACAATTCCCAGGGGTTACCCAGGATTTCCAGACTTCCACGTGAGGAACCCAGAATTCTTACGAATTACCCAGACTTCGCATGGATTACCCAGGCTTTGCAGACTTCCATGTGACGAACCCAAAACTCTTATGAACTACCCTGCTGCTCAGAGACTAACCTAGACATACCAGAGGTTACCCAGGCATTCCAGACTTCCAAGTAGGGCACCCAAGATTCTTACGAAATACCCAGACTTCCCATGGGATACCCAGGCTTTGCAGACTTCCATGTGAATTCTGGGTTCCTCACTTGGAAGTCTGGAAAGCCTGGGTAAGCCCTGGGAAGTCTGGGTATTTCGTAAGAATTCGGGGTTTCTCACTTGGAAGTCTGGAAAGCCTGGGTAACCAATGGGAAGTCTGGGCATTTCGTAACAACTCTGGGTTCCCTTACTTGGAGGTCTGGAAAGCCTGGGTAACCTCTGGGAGGTTTGGGATAGACTCTGGAGAGCATCGGTAGTCCATAAGAATTCTGGGTTACTCACTAGAAAGTCTGCAAATCCTGGGTATATCTAAGAATTTTTAGTTCACCACTTGGAAATCTAGAAAGACTGGGTAACCCCTCGGAAGTCTGGGTATTTTGTAAGAATTCTGGGTTCCCCATGTGGAATTCTGGAAACCTGGGTAACCTCTGGGAGGTTTGGGATAGACTCTGCAGAGCATCTGTAGTTCATAAGAATTCTGGGTTACACACTAGGAAGTCTGGAAAGATTAGGTAAGCCTTGGAAAGTCTGGATATTACGTAAGAATCCTGGGTTCCCCACTTGGAAATCTGGATATCCTGGGTAACCTCTGGGAGGTCTGGGTTAGTCTCTGGGGAGCATTGGTAGTTCATAAGAATTCTGGGTTACTCATTGGAAAGTCTGCAAAGCCTGAGTAACACCTGGGAAGTCTGGGTATTTCATAAGAATTCTGGGTTCCTCACTTGGAAGTCTAGAAAGTCTGGGTAAGGTCTGGGAAGTCTGGCTGTTTCGTAAGAATTCTGGGTTCCTCACTTGGAAGTCTGGAAAGCCTGGGTAACCCCTGAGAATTGTAAGTTGGTCGGTGGAGTGTCTGCGTGGTTCCTAGGAATTCTGGATTACTCCCTAGGAAGTCTGGAAAGCTTGGGTACCGGCTGGGATGTGTGGATATTTCGTAAGAATTAGGGCTCCTCACTTAGAAGTCTAGAAAGCCTGGGTACCGGCTGGGAAGTCTGGGTATTTCTTAAGAATTCTGGGTTCCTCACTTGGACGTCTGCAAAGCCTGGGTCACCCATGGGAAGTCTCGGCATTTCGTAACAATTCTGGGTTCCCCACTTTGAAGTCTGGAAAGCCTGGGTAACCTTTGGAAAGTTCGGGATAGACTCTGGGGAGCATGGGTAGTTCATAAGGATTCTGGGTTACTCACTAGAAAGTCTGCAACGCCTGGGTAACCCCTGGGAAGTCTGGGTATTTCGTAAGAATTCTGTTTTACTCACTTGGATGTCAGCACAGCTTGGGTTCCTCACGTGGAAGTCTGCACAGCCTGGGTAACCCATGGGAAGTCTGGGTATTTCGTAAGAATTCTGGGTTACTCACTAAGAAGTCTGGAAAGACTGCGTAAACCCTGGGAAGTTTGGATTGGCCCCTGGTACTCTGGGTAGTTACTAAGAGTTCTGGGTTATTCCCTAGGATGTCTAAATATCCTGGGTAAGCTCTGGGAATCTTGAGAATTTTGTAAGAATTCTGGGTTCCTCACTTGGAAGTCTGCAAAGCCTGGGTAACCCATGGGAAATCTGGTTATTTCGCAAGAATTCTGGGTTCCTCACTTGGAAGTCTGCAAAGCCTGGGTAACCACTGGGAAGCTGGGTATTTCGTAAGAATTCTAGGTTCCTCACGTGGAAGTCTGCACAGCCTGGGTAACCCATGGGAAGTCCGGGTATTTTGTAAGAATTCTAGGTTCCTCACGTGGAAGTCTGCACAGCCTGAGTAACCCATTGAAGTCTGGGTATTTCGTAAGAATTCTGGGATCCCCACTTGGAAGTCTGGTAAGCCTGCGTAACCTCTGCGAGGTCTGGGTTAGCCTCTGGGGAGCATGGGTAGTTCATAAGAATTCTGGGTTACACACTAGGAAGTCTGGAAAGATTAGGTAAGCCTTGGAAAGTCTGGATATTACGTAAGAATCCTGGGTTCCCCACTTGGAAATCTGGAAATCCTGGGTAACCTCTGGAAGGTCTGGGTATTTCATAAGAATTCTGGGTTCATGACTTGGAAGTCTGGAAAGTCTGGGTAAGCTCTGGGAAGTCTGGGTGTTTCGTAAGAATTCTGGGTTCCTCACTTGGAAGTCTGGAAAGCCTGGGTAAGCCCTGGGAAGTCTTGGTATTTTGTAAGAATTCTAGGTTCACCACGCGGAATTCTGGAAAGCCTGGTTAACCTCTGGGAGGTTTGGGATAGACTCTGGGGAGCATTGGTATTTCATAAGAATTCTGGGTTACTCACTAGAAAGTCTGCAAAGCCTGAGTAACCCCTGGGAAGTGTGGGTATTTCATAAGAACTTTGGGTTCCTCACTTGGAAGTCTGGAAATTCTGGGTAAGCTTTGGGAAGTCTGGGTGTTTCGTAAGAATTCTGGGTTCCTCACTTGGAAGTCTGGAAAGCCTGGGTAAGCGCTAGGAAGTCTGGGTATTTTGTAAGACTTCTGGGTTTCCCACGCGGAATTCTGAAAAGCCTGGTTAAGCTCTGGGAGGTTTGGGATAGACTCTGGGGAGCATTGGTATTTCATAAGAATTCTGGGTTACTGACTAGAGTGTCTGCAAAGCCTGAACAGCCCCTGGGAAGTCTGGGTATTTCATAAGAATTCTGGGTTCCTCATTTGGAAGTCTGGAACGCCTGGGTAAGCGCTAGGAAGTCTGGGTATTTTGTAAGAATTCTGGGTTTCCCACGCGGAATTCTGAAAAGCCTGGGTAAGCTCTGGGAGGTTTGGGATAGACTCTGGGGAGCATTGGTATTTCATAAGAATTCTGGGTTACTGACTAGAGTGTCTGCAAAGCCTGAGCAGCCCCTGGGAAGACTTGGTATTTCGTAAGAATTCTGGGTTCCTCACTTGGTAGTCTGCAAAGCCTGGGTAACCCCTGGGAAGTCTGGGTATTTCGTACCAATTCTGGTTTACTCACGTGGAAGTCTGCAAAGCCTGAGTAACCCCTGGCAGGTCTGGGTATTTTGTAAGAATTCTGGATTCCTCATGTGGAAGTCTGCAAAGCCTGGGTAACCCATGGGAAGTCTGGGTATTTCGTAAGAATTCTGGGTTCCCCACTTGGATATCTGGAAAGTCTGGGTAACCTCTGGAAGGTCTGGGTTAGTTTCTGGGGAGCCTGGGTAGTTCATAAGAATTCTGGGTTACTCAGTAGGAAGTCCAGAAAGTCTGGATAAACCCTGGAAAGTCTGAGAAATTCGTAAGATTTCTGGGTTCCTCACATGGAAGTCTGCAAAGCCTGGGTCACCCATGGGAAGTCTGGGCATTTCGTAACCATTCTGGGTTCCCCACGTTGAAGTCTGGAAAGCCTGGGTAACCTCTGGAAAGTTCGGGATAGACTCTGGAGAGAATGGTAGTTCATAAGAGTTCTGGGTAACCCCTGGGGAGTCTGTTTATTTCGTAAGAATTCTGTTTTACTCACTTGGATGTCTGCACAGCCTGGGTAACCCATGGGAAGTCTGGGTATTTCGTAATAATTCTGGGCCCCCCCTTGGAAGTCTGGACAGCCTCGGTAACCCCTTGGAGGTCTGGGTTAGTCTCTGGGGGGCATGGGTAGTTAATAAGAAATATGGGTTACTCACGACAAAGTCTGAAAAGCCTGGGTAAGCGCTGGGAAGTCTGGGTATTTCGTAGCAATTCTGGGTTCCCCACTTGGAAGTCTGGAAAGCCTGGGTAACCTCTGGGAGAGGTTTGGGATAGACTCTGGGGAGCATGGGTAGTTCATAAGAATTCTGGTTTACTCACGACAAAGTCTGCAAAGCCTGCGTCAACCATGGGAAGTCTGGGCATTCCCTAACAATTCTGGGTTCCCCACTTTGAAGTCTGGAAAGCCTGGGTAACTTCTGGAAAGTTCGGGATAGACTCTAGGAAGCATGGGTAGTTCATAAGAATTCTGGGTTACTCACTAGAAAGTCTGCAAAGCCTGGGTAACCCCTGGGAAGTCTGGGTGTTTCGTAACAATTCTGGGTTCCTCACTTGGACGTCTGGAAAGCCTGGGCAAGCCCTGGGAAGTCTGGGTATTTCGTAAGAATTCTGGGTTCTACACGTGGAATTCTGGAAAGCCTAGGTAACCCCTGGGAAGTCAGGGTATTTGGTAAGAATTCTGGGTTCCTCACATGGAAGTCTGCAAAGCCTGGGTAACCTCTGGGAAGTCTGGGTATTTCGTAAGAATTCTGTTTTACCCACTTGGATGTCTGCAAAGCCTGGGTAACCCCTGGGAAGTCTGGGTGTTTTGTAAGAATTCTGTTTTACTCACTTGGATGTCTGCACAGCCTGGGTAACCCATGGGAAGTCTGGGTGTTTCGTAAGAATTCTGGGTTCCTCACTTGGACGTCTGGAAAGCCTGGGCAAGCCCTGGGAAGTCTGGGTATTTCGTAAGAATTCTGGGTTCTTCACTTCGAAGTTTGAAAAGCCTGGGTAAACCCTGGGAAGTCTGGGTATTTCGTAAGAATTCTGGGTTCTACACGTGGATTTCTGGAAAGCCTAGGTAACCCCTGGGAAGACAGGGTATTTGGTAAGAATTCTAGGTTCCTCACATGGAAGTCTGCAAAGCCTGGGTAACCCCTGGGAAGTCTGGGTATTTCGTAAGATTTCTGTTTTACCCACTTGGATGTCTGCACAGCCTGGGTAACCCATGGGAAGTCTGGGTGTGTCGTAAGAATTCTGGGCTCCCCACTTGGAAGTCTGGAAAGCCTCGGTAACCCCTTGGAGGTCTGGGATAGTCTCTGGGGGGCATGGGTAGTTAATAAGAAATATGCGTTCCTCACTTGGAAGTCTGGAAAGCTTGGGTAACCTATGGGAAGTCTGGGTATTTCGTAACAATTCTGGGTTGCCCACTTGGAAGTCTGGAAAGCCTGGGTAACCTCTGGGATGTTTGTAATAGACTCTGGGGAGCATGGGTAGTTCACAAGAATTCTGGGTTACTCACTAGAAAGTCCGCAAACCTGGGTACATCTAAGAATTCTGGGTTCCTCACTTGGAAGTCTGGGAAGCTTGGGTAACCCCTTGGAAGTCAGGGTATTTCATAAGAATTCAGAGTTCCTCACTTGGAAGTTTGAAAAGAGTGGGTAAGCCCTGGGAAGTCTGGGTGTTTCGTAAGAATTCTGGGTTCCTCACTTGGAAGTCTGGAAAGCCTGGGTAACCTCTTGGAGGTCTGGGTTAGTCCTTGGAGAACATGGGTGGTTCATAAGAATTCTGGGTTACTTACTAGAAAGTCTGCAAACCTGGGTACATCTAAGAATTCTGGGTTCACCACTTGGAAATCTAGAAAGACTGGGTAACACCTGGGAAGTCTGGGTATTTCGTAAGAATTCTGGGTTCCTCACGTGGAAGTCTGCACAGCCTGGGTAACCCATGGGAAGTCTGGGTATTTCGTAATAATTCTGGGCCCCCCCTTGGAAGTCTGGACAGCCTCGGTAACCCCTTGGAGGTCTGGGTTAGTCTCTGGGGGGCATGGGTAGTTAATAAGAAATATGGGTTACTCACGACAAAGTCTGAAAAGCCTGGGTAAGCGCTGGGAAGTCTGGGTATTTCGTAGCAATTCTGGGTTCCCCACTTGGAAGTCTGGAAAGCCTGGGTAACCTCTGGGAGAGGTTTGGGATAGACTCTGGGGAGCATGGGTAGTTCATAAGAATTCTGGTTTACTCACGACAAAGTCTGCAAAGCCTGCGTCAACCATGGGAAGTCTGGGCATTCCCTAACAATTCTGGGTTCCCCACTTTGAAGTCTGGAAAGCCTGGGTAACTTCTGGAAAGTTCGGGATAGACTCTAGGAAGCATGGGTAGTTCATAAGAATTCTGGGTTACTCACTAGAAAGTCTGCAAAGCCTGGGTAACCCCTGGGAAGTCTGGGTGTTTCGTAACAATTCTGGGTTCCTCACTTGGACGTCTGGAAAGCCTGGGCAAGCCCTGGGAAGTCTGGGTATTTCGTAAGAATTCTGGGTTCTACACGTGGAATTCTGGAAAGCCTAGGTAACCCCTGGGAAGTCAGGGTATTTGGTAAGAATTCTGGGTTCCTCACATGGAAGTCTGCAAAGCCTGGGTAACCTCTGGGAAGTCTGGGTATTTCGTAAGAATTCTGTTTTACCCACTTGGATGTCTGCAAAGCCTGGGTAACCCCTGGGAAGTCTGGGTGTTTTGTAAGAATTCTGTTTTACTCACTTGGATGTCTGCACAGCCTGGGTAACCCATGGGAAGTCTGGGTGTTTCGTAAGAATTCTGGGTTCCTCACTTGGACGTCTGGAAAGCCTGGGCAAGCCCTGGGAAGTCTGGGTATTTCGTAAGAATTCTGGGTTCTTCACTTCGAAGTTTGAAAAGCCTGGGTAAACCCTGGGAAGTCTGGGTATTTCGTAAGAATTCTGGGTTCTACACGTGGATTTCTGGAAAGCCTAGGTAACCCCTGGGAAGACAGGGTATTTGGTAAGAATTCTAGGTTCCTCACATGGAAGTCTGCAAAGCCTGGGTAACCCCTGGGAAGTCTGGGTATTTCGTAAGATTTCTGTTTTACCCACTTGGATGTCTGCACAGCCTGGGTAACCCATGGGAAGTCTGGGTGTGTCGTAAGAATTCTGGGCTCCCCACTTGGAAGTCTGGAAAGCCTCGGTAACCCCTTGGAGGTCTGGGATAGTCTCTGGGGGGCATGGGTAGTTAATAAGAAATATGCGTTCCTCACTTGGAAGTCTGGAAAGCTTGGGTAACCTATGGGAAGTCTGGGTATTTCGTAACAATTCTGGGTTGCCCACTTGGAAGTCTGGAAAGCCTGGGTAACCTCTGGGATGTTTGTAATAGACTCTGGGGAGCATGGGTAGTTCACAAGAATTCTGGGTTACTCACTAGAAAGTCCGCAAACCTGGGTACATCTAAGAATTCTGGGTTCCTCACTTGGAAGTCTGGGAAGCTTGGGTAACCCCTTGGAAGTCAGGGTATTTCATAAGAATTCAGAGTTCCTCACTTGGAAGTTTGAAAAGAGTGGGTAAGCCCTGGGAAGTCTGGGTGTTTCGTAAGAATTCTGGGTTCCTCACTTGGAAGTCTGGAAAGCCTGGGTAACCTCTTGGAGGTCTGGGTTAGTCCTTGGAGAACATGGGTGGTTCATAAGAATTCTGGGTTACTTACTAGAAAGTCTGCAAACCTGGGTACATCTAAGAATTCTGGGTTCACCACTTGGAAATCTAGAAAGACTGGGTAACACCTGGGAAGTCTGGGTATTTCGTAAGAATTCTGGGTTCCTCACGTGGAAGTCTGCACAGCCTGGGTAACCCAGTTAGTCTCTGGGGAGCATGGGTAGTTCATAAGAATTCTAGTATACTCACTAGAAAGTCTGCAAACCTGGGTATATCTAAGAATTCTGGGTTCCGCACTTGGAAATCTGCAAAGCCTGAGAGAAGTCTGGGTATTTCATAAGAATTCTGGGTTCCTCACATGGAAGTCTGCAAAGCCTGGGTAAGCCCTGGGAAGTCTGGGTATTTCGTAGGAATTCTGTTTTACCCACTTGGATGTCTGCACAGCCTGGGTAACCCATGGGAAGTCTGGGTGTTTCGTAAGAATTCTGGGATCCCCACTTGGAAGTCTGGACAGCCTCGGTAACCCCTTGGAGGTCTGGGATAGTCTCTGGGGGCATGGGTAGTTAATAAGAAATATGGGTTCCTCACTTGGAAGTCTGGAAAGCTTGGGTAACCTATGTGAAGTCTGGGTATTTCGTAACAATTCTGGGTTGCCCACTTGGAAGTCTGGAAAGCCTGGGTAACCTCTGTTATGTTTGGGATAGATTCTGGGGAGCATGGGTAGTTCACAAGAATTCTGGCTTACTCACTAGAAAGTCTGCAAAGCCTGAGTAACCCCTGGGAAGTCAGGGTATTTCATAAGAATTCAGGTTTCCTCACTTGGAAGTTTGAAAAGCCTGGGTAAGCCCTGGGAAGTCTGGGTGTTTCGTAAGAATTCTGGGTTCCTCACTTGGAAGTCTGGAAAGCCTGGGTAACCCCTGGGAGGTCTGGGTTAGTCCCTGGAGAACATGGGCAGTTCATAAGAATTCTGGGTTACTCACTAGAAAGTCCGCAAACCTGGGTACATCTAAGAATTCTGGGTTCCTCACTTGGAAGTCTGCACAGCCTGGGTAACCCAAGGGAAGTCTGGGTATTTCGTAAGAATTCTGGGTTCCCCACTTGGAAGTCTGGAAAGCTTGGGTAACCTCTGGGAGGTCTGGGTTAGTCTCTGGGGAGCATGGGTAGTTCATAAGAATTCTGGGTTACTCACTAGAAAGTCTGCAAACCTGGGTATATCTAAGAATTCTGGGTACCCCACTTGGAAATCTGCAAAGGCTGGGTAACCCATGGGAAGTCTGCGCATTTCGTAACAATTCTGGGTTCCCCACTTGGAAGTCTGGGAAGTCTGGGTGTTTCGTAGGAATTCTGGGTTCCTCACTTGGACGTCTGGAAAGCCTGGGCAAGCCCTGGGAAGTCTGGGTATTTCGTAAGAATTCTGGGTTCTTCACTTCGAAGTCTGGAAAGCCTGGGTAAGCCCTGGGAAGTCTGGGTATTTCGTAAGAATTCGGGGTTCTACACGTGGAATTCTGGAAAGCCTAGGTAACCCCTGGGAAGTCAGGGTATTTCGTAAGAATTCTGGGTTCCTCACATGGAAGTCTGCAAAGCCTGGGTAACCCATGGGAAGTCTGCGCATTTCGTAACAATTCTGGGTTCCCCACTTGGAAGTCTGGAAAGCCTGGGTAACCTCTGGGATGTTTGGGATAGACTCTGGGGAGCATGGGTAGTTCACAAGAATTCTGGGTTACTCACTAGAAAGTCTACAAAGCCTGAGTAACCCCTGGGAAGTCAGGCTATTTCATAAGAATTCAGGGTTCCTCACTTGAAAGATTGAAAAGCCTGGGTAAGCCCTGGGAAGTCTGGGTGTTTCGTAAGAATTCTGGGTTCCTCACTTGGAAGTCTGGAAAGCCTGGGTAACCTCTGGGAGGTCTGGGTTAGTCCCTGGAGAACATGGGTAGTTCATGAGAATTCTGGGTTACTCACTAGAAAGTCTGCAAACCTGGGTACATCTAAGAATTCTGGGTTCCTCACTTGGAAGTCTGGAAAGCCTGGGTAACCTCTGGGAAGTTCGGGATAGCCTCTGGGGAGCATGGGCAGTTCATAAGAATTCTGGGTTACTCACGACATAGTCTGCAAAGCCTGGGTAACCGCTGGGAAGTCTGGGTATTTCGTAAGATTTCTGGGTTACTCACTACAAAGTCTGCAAAGCCTGGGTAACCCCTGGGAAGTCTGGGTATTTCATAAGAATTCTGTTTTACTCACTTGGATGTCTGCACAGCCTGGGTAACCCATGGGAAGTCTCGGTATTTCGTAACAATTCTGGGTTCCCCACTTGGAAGTCTGGGAAGCCTGGGTAACCTCTGGGAGGTTTGGCATAGACTCTGGGGAGCATGGGTAGTTTACAAGAATTCTGGGTTACTCACTAGAAAGTCTGCAAAGCCTGAGTAACCCCTGGGAAGTCAGGGTATTTCATAAGAATTCAGGGTTCCTCACTTGGAAGTTTGAAAAGCCTGGGTAAGCCCTGGGAAGTCTGGGTTTTTCGTAAGAACTCTAGGTTCCTCACTTGGAAGTCTAGAAATCCTGGGTAACCTCTGGGAGGTCTGGGTTAATCCCTGGAGAACATGGGTAGTTCATAAGAATTCTGGGTTACTCAGTAGAAAGTCTGCAAACCTGGGTATATCTAAGAATACTGGGTTCACCACTTGGAAATCTAGAAAGAGTGGGTAACCCCTGGGAAGTCTGGGTATTTCGTAAGAATTCTGGGTTCCTCACGTGGAAGTCTTCACAGCCTAGGTAACCCACGGGAAGTCTGGGTATTTCGTAAGAATTCTGGGTTCTTACTTGGAAGTCTGGAAAGCCTGGGTAACCCATGGGAAGTCTGGTTATTTCGTAAAAATTCTGGGTTCCCCACTTGGATGTCTGGAAAGGTATTTCGTAAGAATTCACTGTTCCCCACTTGGAAGTCTGGAAAGCTTGGGGAACCTCTGGGAGGTTTGGGATAGACTCTGGGGAGCATGGGTAGTTCATAAGATTTCTGGGTTACTCACTTGGAAGTCTGGAAAGCCTGGGTAACCCTTGGGAAGTCTGGGCATTTGGTAAGAATTCTGGGTTCCCCACATGGAAATCTGCAAAGTCTGGGTAACCCATGGGAAGTCTGGACATTTCGTAAGAATTCTGGGTTCCCCACTTGGAAGACTGGAAAGCCGGGGTAATTTCTGGGATGTCTGTGTTAGTCTCTTGGTAGCATGGGTAGTTCACAAGAGTTCTGGGTTCTTCACTTGGAAGCCTGGAAAGCTTGGGTAACCCCTGGGAAGTCTGGGTATTTCATAAGAATTCTGGGTTCCTCACTTCGAAGCCTGGAAAGCTTGGGTAACCCCTAGGAAGTCTGAGTATTACATAAGAATTCTGGGTTCCTCACTAGGAAGTCTAGCAAGCATGGGTAAGCCCTGGGAAGTCTGGGTATTTCGTACGAATTCTGGTTTACTCACTTGGCAGTCTGGAAAGCTTGGGTAACCCATGGGAAGTGTGGGTATTTCGTAACAATTCTGGGTTCCCCACTTGGAAGTCTGGAAAGCCTGGGTAACCTCTGGGAGGTTTGGGATAGACTCTGGGGAGCATGTCTATTTCACAAGAATTCTGCGTTACTCACTAGAAAGTCTGCAAACCTGGGTACATCTAAGAATTCTGGGTTCCCCACTTGGAAATCTTCAAAGCCTGAGTAACCCCTGGGAAGTCTGGGTATTTCATAAGAATTCTGGGTTCCTCACTTGGAAGTCGGGAAAGTCTAGGTAACCCCTGGGAAGTCAGGGTATTTCAGAAGAATTCAGGGTTCCTCACTTGGAAATCTGGAAAGCCTCGGTACCCGCTAGGAGGTCTGGTTTATTTTACAAGGATTCTGGGTTCATCACTTGGAAGTTTGAAAAGCCTGGGTAAGCCCTGGGAAGTCTGGGTGTTTCGTAAGAATTCTGGGCTCCCCACTTGGAAGTATGGCAAGCCTGGGTAAGCCCTGGGATGTCTGGGTATTTCGTAAGAACTCTGAGTTCCCCACGTGGAATTCTGGAAAGCCTGGGTAACCTCTGGGAGGTTTGGGATAGGCTCTGGGGAGCATGGGTAATTCATAAGAATTCTGGGTTACTCACTAGAAAGTCTGCAACGCCTGGGTAACCCCTGGGAAGTCTGGGTATTTCGTAAGAATTCTGGGTTCCCCACTTGGAAATCTAGAAAGCCTCGGTACCCGCTAGGTGGTCTGGTTTATTTTACAAGGATTCTGGGTTCATCACTTGGAAGTTTGAAAAGCCTGGGTAAGCCCTGGGAAGTCTGGGTGTTTCGTAAGAATTCTGGGCTCCCCACTTGGAAGTCTGGAAAGCCTCGGTACCCGCTAGGAGGTCTGGTTTATTTTACAGGGATTCTGGGTTCATCACTTGGAAGTTTGAAAAGCCTGTGTAAGCCCTGGGAAGTCTGGGTGTTTCGTAAGAATTCTGGGCTCCCCACTTGGAAGTCTGGAAAGCCTCGGTAACCTCTTGATGGTCTGGGTTAGTCTCTGGGGGGCATGGGTAGTTAATAAGTATTATCTGTTCCTCACTTGGAAGTCTGGAAAGCTTGGGTAACCTATGGGAAATCTGGGTATTTCGTAACAATTCTGGGTTCCCCACTTGGAAGTCTGGAAAGCCTGGGTAACCTCTGGGAGGTTTGGGATAGACTCTGGGGAGCATTTGTAGTTCACAAGAATTCTGGGTTACTCACTAGAAAGTCTGCAAAGCCTGAGTAACCCCTGGGAAGTCTGGGTATTTCGTAAGATTTCGGGGTTTCTCACTTGGAAGTTTGGAAAGCTTGGGTAACCCATGGGAAGTCTGGGTATTTCGTAACAATCCTGGGTTCCTCACTTGGAAGTCTGGAAAGCCTGGGTAAGCCCTCGGAAGTCTGGGTATTTTGTAAGCATTCTCGGTTCCCCACGTGGAATTCTGGAAAGTCTGGGTAACCTCTGGGCGGTTTGGGATAGACTTTGGGGATCATGGGTAGTTCATAAGAATTCTGGGTTACTCACTACAAAGTCTGGAAAGCCTGGGTAACCTCTGGGAAGTCTGGGTTAATCTCTGTGGAGCATGGGTTGTTCATAAGAGTTCTGGGTAACCCCTGGGAAGTCTGGGTATTTCGTAAGAATTCTGGTTTACTCACCTGGAAGTCTTCAAAGCCTGGGTAACCCATGGGAAGTCTGGGTATTTCGTAGGAATTCTGGGTTCCCCACTTGGAAATCTGGAAAGTCTGGGTAACCTCTGGAAGGTCTGGGTTAGTCTCTGGGGAGCATGGGTAGTTCATAAGAATTCTGGGTTACTCAGTAGGAAATCTAGAAAGTCTGGATAAACCTTGGAAAGTCTGAGAATTTCGTAAGAATTCTGGGTTCCTCACGTGGAAGTCTGGAAAGCCTGGGTAACCTCTGGGAGGTTTGGGATTGACTCTGGGGTGCATGGGTAGTTCATAAGAATTCTGGGTTACTCACTACAAAGTTTGCAAAGCCTGGGTAACCCCTGGGAAGTCTGGGTATTTGGTAAAAATTCTGGGTCCCCACTTGGGTGTCTGGAACGGTATTTCGTAAGAATTCACTGTTCTACACTTGGAAGTCTGGAAAGCTTGGGTAACCTCTGGGAGGTTTGGGATAGACTCTGGGGAGCATGGGTAGTTCATAAGATTTCTGGGTTACTCACTTGAAAGTCTGGAAAGCCTGCGTAACCCATGGGGAAGTCTGGGCATTTCGTAACAATTCTGGGTTCCCCACGTGGAAGTCTGGAAAACCTGGGTAACCTCTGGGAGGTTTGGGATTGACTCTGGGGTGCATGGGTAGTTCATAAGAATTCTGGGTTACTCACTACAAAGTCTGCAAAGCCTGGGTAACCCCTGGGAAGTCTGGGTATTTGGTAAAAATTCTGGGTTCCCCACTTGGATGTCTGGAAAGGTATTTCGTAAGAATTCGCTGTTCCCCACTTGGAAGTCTGGAAAGCTTGGGTAACCTCTGGGAGGTTTGGGATAGACTCTGGGGAGCATGGGTAGTTCATAAGATTTCTGGGTTACTCACTTGGAAGTCTGCAAAGTCTGGGTAACCCATTAGAAGTCTGGGTGTTTCGTAAGAATTCTGGGTTCCTCACTTGGACGTCTGGAAAGCCTGGGCAAGCCCTGGGAAGTCTGCGTATTTCGTAACAATTCTGGATTCTTCACTTCGACGTCTGGAAAGCCTGGGTAAGCCCTGGGAAGTCTGGGTATTACGTAATAATTCTTCGTTCTACACGAGGAATTCTGTAAAGCCTAGGTAACCCCTGGGAAGTCAGGGTATTTCGTAAGAATTCTGGCTTCCCCACTTGGAAGTCTGGAAAGCCTGGGCAAGCCCTGGGAAGTCTGCGTATTTCGTAAGAATTCTGGGTTCTTCACTTCGAAGTCTGGAAAGCCTGGGTAAGCCCTGGGAAGTCTGGGTATTTCGTAAGAATTCGGGGTTCTACACGTGGAATTCTGGAAAGCCTAGGTAACCCCTGGGAAGTCAGGGTATTTCGTAAGAATTCTGGGTTCCTCACATGGAAGTCTGCAAAGCCTGGGTAACCCATGGGAAGTCTGCGCATTTCGTAACAATTCTGGGTTCCCCACTTGGAAGTCTGGAAAGCCTGGGTAACCTCTGGGATGTTTGGGATAGACTCTGGGGAGCATGGGTAGTTCACAAGAATTCTGGGTTACTCACTAGAAAGTCTACAAAGCCTGAGTAACCCCTGGGAAGTCAGGCTATTTCATAAGAATTCAGGGTTCCTCACTTGAAAGATTGAAAAGCCTGGGTAAGCCCTGGGAAGTCTGGGTGTTTCGTAAGAATTCTGGGTTCCTCACTTGGAAGTCTGGAAAGCCTGGGTAACCTCTGGGAGGTCTGGGTTAGTCCCTGGAGAACATGGGTAGTTCATGAGAATTCTGGGTTACTCACTAGAAAGTCTGCAAACCTGGGTACATCTAAGAATTCTGGGTTCCTCACTTGGAAGTCTGGAAAGCCTGGGTAACCTCTGGGAAGTTCGGGATAGCCTCTGGGGAGCATGGGCAGTTCATAAGAATTCTGGGTTACTCACGACATAGTCTGCAAAGCCTGGGTAACCGCTGGGAAGTCTGGGTATTTCGTAAGATTTCTGGGTTACTCACTACAAAGTCTGCAAAGCCTGGGTAACCCCTGGGAAGTCTGGGTATTTCATAAGAATTCTGTTTTACTCACTTGGATGTCTGCACAGCCTGGGTAACCCATGGGAAGTCTCGGTATTTCGTAACAATTCTGGGTTCCCCACTTGGAAGTCTGGGAAGCCTGGGTAACCTCTGGGAGGTTTGGCATAGACTCTGGGGAGCATGGGTAGTTTACAAGAATTCTGGGTTACTCACTAGAAAGTCTGCAAAGCCTGAGTAACCCCTGGGAAGTCAGGGTATTTCATAAGAATTCAGGGTTCCTCACTTGGAAGTTTGAAAAGCCTGGGTAAGCCCTGGGAAGTCTGGGTTTTTCGTAAGAACTCTAGGTTCCTCACTTGGAAGTCTAGAAATCCTGGGTAACCTCTGGGAGGTCTGGGTTAATCCCTGGAGAACATGGGTAGTTCATAAGAATTCTGGGTTACTCAGTAGAAAGTCTGCAAACCTGGGTATATCTAAGAATACTGGGTTCACCACTTGGAAATCTAGAAAGAGTGGGTAACCCCTGGGAAGTCTGGGTATTTCGTAAGAATTCTGGGTTCCTCACGTGGAAGTCTTCACAGCCTAGGTAACCCACGGGAAGTCTGGGTATTTCGTAAGAATTCTGGGTTCTTACTTGGAAGTCTGGAAAGCCTGGGTAACCCATGGGAAGTCTGGTTATTTCGTAAAAATTCTGGGTTCCCCACTTGGATGTCTGGAAAGGTATTTCGTAAGAATTCACTGTTCCCCACTTGGAAGTCTGGAAAGCTTGGGGAACCTCTGGGAGGTTTGGGATAGACTCTGGGGAGCATGGGTAGTTCATAAGATTTCTGGGTTACTCACTTGGAAGTCTGGAAAGCCTGGGTAACCCTTGGGAAGTCTGGGCATTTGGTAAGAATTCTGGGTTCCCCACATGGAAATCTGCAAAGTCTGGGTAACCCATGGGAAGTCTGGACATTTCGTAAGAATTCTGGGTTCCCCACTTGGAAGACTGGAAAGCCGGGGTAATTTCTGGGATGTCTGTGTTAGTCTCTTGGTAGCATGGGTAGTTCACAAGAGTTCTGGGTTCTTCACTTGGAAGCCTGGAAAGCTTGGGTAACCCCTGGGAAGTCTGGGTATTTCATAAGAATTCTGGGTTCCTCACTTCGAAGCCTGGAAAGCTTGGGTAACCCCTAGGAAGTCTGAGTATTACATAAGAATTCTGGGTTCCTCACTAGGAAGTCTAGCAAGCATGGGTAAGCCCTGGGAAGTCTGGGTATTTCGTACGAATTCTGGTTTACTCACTTGGCAGTCTGGAAAGCTTGGGTAACCCATGGGAAGTGTGGGTATTTCGTAACAATTCTGGGTTCCCCACTTGGAAGTCTGGAAAGCCTGGGTAACCTCTGGGAGGTTTGGGATAGACTCTGGGGAGCATGTCTATTTCACAAGAATTCTGCGTTACTCACTAGAAAGTCTGCAAACCTGGGTACATCTAAGAATTCTGGGTTCCCCACTTGGAAATCTTCAAAGCCTGAGTAACCCCTGGGAAGTCTGGGTATTTCGTAAGAATTCTGGGTTCCTCACTTGGAAGTCGGGAAAGTCTAGGTAACCCCTGGGAAGTCAGGGTATTTCAGAAGAATTCAGGGTTCCTCACTTGGAAATCTGGAAAGCCTCGGTACCCGCTAGGAGGTCTGGTTTATTTTACAAGGATTCTGGGTTCATCACTTGGAAGTTTGAAAAGCCTGGGTAAGCCCTGGGAAGTCTGGGTGTTTCGTAAGAATTCTGGGCTCCCCACTTGGAAGTATGGCAAGCCTGGGTAAGCCCTGGGATGTCTGGGTATTTCGTAAGAACTCTGAGTTCCCCACGTGGAATTCTGGAAAGCCTGGGTAACCTCTGGGAGGTTTGGGATAGGCTCTGGGGAGCATGGGTAATTCATAAGAATTCTGGGTTACTCACTAGAAAGTCTGCAACGCCTGGGTAACCCCTGGGAAGTCTGGGTATTTCGTAAGAATTCTGGGTTCCCCACTTGGAAATCTAGAAAGCCTCGGTACCCGCTAGGTGGTCTGGTTTATTTTACAAGGATTCTGGGTTCATCACTTGGAAGTTTGAAAAGCCTGGGTAAGCCCTGGGAAGTCTGGGTGTTTCGTAAGAATTCTGGGCTCCCCACTTGGAAGTCTGGAAAGCCTCGGTACCCGCTAGGAGGTCTGGTTTATTTTACAGGGATTCTGGGTTCATCACTTGGAAGTTTGAAAAGCCTGTGTAAGCCCTGGGAAGTCTGGGTGTTTCGTAAGAATTCTGGGCTCCCCACTTGGAAGTCTGGAAAGCCTCGGTAACCTCTTGATGGTCTGGGTTAGTCTCTGGGGGGCATGGGTAGTTAATAAGTATTATCTGTTCCTCACTTGGAAGTCTGGAAAGCTTGGGTAACCTATGGGAAATCTGGGTATTTCGTAACAATTCTGGGTTCCCCACTTGGAAGTCTGGAAAGCCTGGGTAACCTCTGGGAGGTTTGGGATAGACTCTGGGGAGCATTTGTAGTTCACAAGAATTCTGGGTTACTCACTAGAAAGTCTGCAAAGCCTGAGTAACCCCTGGGAAGTCTGGGTATTTCGTAAGATTTCGGGGTTTCTCACTTGGAAGTTTGGAAAGCTTGGGTAACCCATGGGAAGTCTGGGTATTTCGTAACAATCCTGGGTTCCTCACTTGGAAGTCTGGAAAGCCTGGGTAAGCCCTCGGAAGTCTGGGTATTTTGTAAGCATTCTCGGTTCCCCACGTGGAATTCTGGAAAGTCTGGGTAACCTCTGGGCGGTTTGGGATAGACTTTGGGGATCATGGGTAGTTCATAAGAATTCTGGGTTACTCACTACAAAGTCTGGAAAGCCTGGGTAACCTCTGGGAAGTCTGGGTTAATCTCTGTGGAGCATGGGTTGTTCATAAGAGTTCTGGGTAACCCCTGGGAAGTCTGGGTATTTCGTAAGAATTCTGGTTTACTCACCTGGAAGTCTTCAAAGCCTGGGTAACCCATGGGAAGTCTGGGTATTTCGTAGGAATTCTGGGTTCCCCACTTGGAAATCTGGAAAGTCTGGGTAACCTCTGGAAGGTCTGGGTTAGTCTCTGGGGAGCATGGGTAGTTCATAAGAATTCTGGGTTACTCAGTAGGAAATCTAGAAAGTCTGGATAAACCTTGGAAAGTCTGAGAATTTCGTAAGAATTCTGGGTTCCTCACGTGGAAGTCTGGAAAGCCTGGGTAACCTCTGGGAGGTTTGGGATTGACTCTGGGGTGCATGGGTAGTTCATAAGAATTCTGGGTTACTCACTACAAAGTTTGCAAAGCCTGGGTAACCCCTGGGAAGTCTGGGTATTTGGTAAAAATTCTGGGTCCCCACTTGGGTGTCTGGAACGGTATTTCGTAAGAATTCACTGTTCTACACTTGGAAGTCTGGAAAGCTTGGGTAACCTCTGGGAGGTTTGGGATAGACTCTGGGGAGCATGGGTAGTTCATAAGATTTCTGGGTTACTCACTTGAAAGTCTGGAAAGCCTGCGTAACCCATGGGGAAGTCTGGGCATTTCGTAACAATTCTGGGTTCCCCACGTGGAAGTCTGGAAAACCTGGGTAACCTCTGGGAGGTTTGGGATTGACTCTGGGGTGCATGGGTAGTTCATAAGAATTCTGGGTTACTCACTACAAAGTCTGCAAAGCCTGGGTAACCCCTGGGAAGTCTGGGTATTTGGTAAAAATTCTGGGTTCCCCACTTGGATGTCTGGAAAGGTATTTCGTAAGAATTCGCTGTTCCCCACTTGGAAGTCTGGAAAGCTTGGGTAACCTCTGGGAGGTTTGGGATAGACTCTGGGGAGCATGGGTAGTTCATAAGATTTCTGGGTTACTCACTTGGAAGTCTGCAAAGTCTGGGTAACCCATTAGAAGTCTGGGTGTTTCGTAAGAATTCTGGGTTCCTCACTTGGACGTCTGGAAAGCCTGGGCAAGCCCTGGGAAGTCTGCGTATTTCGTAACAATTCTGGATTCTTCACTTCGACGTCTGGAAAGCCTGGGTAAGCCCTGGGAAGTCTGGGTATTACGTAATAATTCTTCGTTCTACACGAGGAATTCTGTAAAGCCTAGGTAACCCCTGGGAAGTCAGGGTATTTCGTAAGAATTCTGGCTTCCCCACTTGGAAGTCTGGAAAGCCTGAGTAACCTCTGGGAAGTTCGGGATAGCCTCTGGGTAGCATGGGCAGTTCATAAGAATTCTGGGTTACTCACGACAAAGTCTGCAAAGCCTGGGTAACCGCTGGGAAGTCTGGGTATTTCGTAAGATTTCTGGGTTACTCACTACAAAGTCTGCAAAGCTTGGGTAACCCCTGGGAAGTCTGGGTATTTCGTAAGAATTCTGTTTTACTCACTTGGATGTCTGCACAGCCTGGGTAACCCATGGGAAGTCTTGGTGTTTCGTAAGAATTCTGGGCTCCCCACTTGGAAGTCTGGACAGCCTCAGTAACCCCTTGGAGGGCTGGGTTAGTCTCTGGAGGGCATGGGTAGTTAATAGGAAATATGGGTTCCTCACCTGGAAGTCTGGAAAGCTTGGGTAACCTCTGGGAAGTCTCGGTATTTCGTAACAATTCTGGGTTCCCCACTTGGAAGTCTGGGAAGCCTGGGTAACCTCTGGGAGGTTTGGCATAGACTCTGGGGAGCATGGGTAGTTTACAAGAATTCTGGGTTACTCACTAGAAAGTCTGCAAAGCCTGAGTAACCCCTGGGAAGTCAGGGTATTTCATAAGAATTCAGGGTTCCTCACTTGGAAGTTTGAAAAGCCTGGGTAAGCCCTGGGCAGTCTGGGTGTTTCGTAAGAACTCTAGGTTCCTCACTTGGAAGTCTAGAAATCCTGGGTAACCTCTGGGAGGTCTGGGTTAATCCCTGGAGAACATGGGTGGTTCATAAGAATTCTGGGTTACTCAGTAGAAAGTCTGCAAACCTGGGTATATCTAAGAATACTGGGTTCACCACTTGGAAATCTAGAAAGACTGGGTAACCCCTGGGAAGTCTGGGTATTTCGTAAGAATTCTGGGTTCCTCACGTGGAAGTCTGCACAGCCTAGGTAACCCACGGGAAGTCTGGGTATTTCGTAAGAATTCTGGGTTCCTACTTGGAAGTCTGGAAAGCCTGGGTAACCCATGGGAAGTCTGGTTATTTCGTAAAAATTCTGGGTTCCCCACTTGGATGTCTGGAAAGGTATTTCGTAAGAATTCACTGTTCCCCACTTGGAAGTCTGGAAAGCTTGGGGAACCTCTGGTTTGGGTTTGGGATAGACTCTGGGGAGCATGGGTAGTTCATAAGATTTCTGGGTTACTCACTTGGAAGTCTGGAAAGCCTGGGTAACCCTTGGGAAGTCTGGGCATTTGGTAAGAATTCTGGGTTCCCCACATGGAAATCTGCAAAGTCTGGGTAACCCATGGGAAGTCTGGACATTTCGTAAGAATTCTGGGTTCCCCACTTGGAAGACTGGAAAGCCGGGGTAATTTCTGGGATGTCTGTGTTAGTCTCTTGGTAGCATGGGTAGTTCACAAGAGTTCTGGGTTCCTCACTTGGAAGCCTGGAAAGCTTGGGTAACCCCTGGGAAGTCTGGGTATTTCATAAGAATTCTGGGTTCCTCACTTCGAAGCCTGGAAGGCTTGGGTAACCCCTAGGAAGTCTGAGTATTACATAAGAATTCTGGGTTCCTCACTAGGAAGTCTAGAAAGCATGGGTAAGCCCTGGGAAGTCTGGGTATTTCGTACGAATTCTGGTTTACTCACTAGGCAGTCTGGAAAGCTTGGGTAACCCATGGGAAATGTGGGTATTTCGTAACAATACTGGGTTCCCCACTTGGAAGTCTGGAAAGCCTGGGTAACCTCTGGGAGGTTTGGGATAGACTCTGGGGAGCATGTCTAGTTCACAAGAATTCTGCGTTACACACTAGAAAGTCTGCAAACCTGGGTACATCTAAGAATTCTGGGTTCCCCACTTGGAAATCTTCAAAGCCTGAGTAACCCCTGGGAAGTCTGGGTATTTCATAAGAATTCTGGGTTCCTCACTTGGAAGTCGGGAAAGTCTAGGTAACCCCTGGGAAGTCAGGGTATTTCAGAAGAATTCAGGGTTCCTCACTTGGAAGTTTGAAAAGCCTGGGTAAGCCCTGGGAAGTCTGGGTGTTTCGTAAGAATTCTGGGTTCCTCACTTGGAAGTCTGGAAAGCCTGGGTAAACTCTGGGAGGTCTGGGTTAGTCCCTGGAGAACATGGGTAGTTCATAAGAATTCTGGGTTACTCATTAGAAAGTCTGTAAACCTGGGTACATTTAAGAATTCTGGGTTCACCACTTGGAAATCTAGAAAGACTGGGTAACCTATGGGAAATCTGGGTATTTCGTAACAATTCTGGGTTCCCCACTTAGAAGTCTGGAAAGCCTGGGTAACCTCTGGGAGGTTTGGTATAGACTCTGGAAAGCATGGGTAGTTCACAAGAATTCTGGGTTACTCACTAGAAAGTCTGCAAAGCCTGAGTAACCCCTGGAAATTCAAGGTATTTCATAAGAATTCTGGGTTAATCACTTGGAAATTTGAAAAGCCTGGGTAAGCCCTGGGAAGTCTGGGTGTTTCGTAAGAATTCCGGGTTCCTCACTTGGAAGTCTGGAAAGCTTGGGTAACCTATGGGAAGTCTGGGTATTTCGTAACAATTCTGGGTTCCCCACGTGGAAGTCTGGAAAACCTGGGTAACCTCTGGGAGGTTTGGGATTGACTCTGGGGTGCATGGGTAGTTCATAAGAATTCTGGGTTACTCACTACAAAGCCTGCAAAGCCTGGGTAACCCCTGGGAAGTCTGGGTATTTGGTAAAAATTCTGGGTTCCCCACTTGGATGTCTGGAAAGGTATTTCGTAAGAATTCACTGTTCCCCACTTGGAAGTCTGGAAAGCTTGGGTAACCTCTGGGAGGTTTGGGATAGACTCTGGGGAGCATGGGTAGTTCATAAGATTTCTGGGTTACTCACTTGGAAGACTGCAAAGTCTGGGTAACCCATTAGAAGTCTGGGCATTTCGTAAGAATTCTGGGTTCCCCACTTGGAAGTCTGGAAAGCCTGGGTAACCTCTGGGAGGTTTGGGATAGACGCTGGGGATCATGGGTAGTTCATAAGAATTCTGGGTTACTCAGTACAAAGTCTGCAAAGCCTGGGTAACCCCTGGAAAGTCTGGGTATTACGTAAGAATCCTGGGTTCCCCACTTGGAAGTCTGGCAATCCGGTTTAATTTCTGGGATGCCTGGGTTAGTCTCTTGGGAGCATGGGTAGTTCATAAGAGTTCTGGGTTCCTCACTTGGAAGCCTGGAAAGCTTGGGTAACCCCTGGGAAGTTTGGGTATTTCATAAAAATTCTGGGTTCCTCACTTGGAAGCCTGGAAAGCTTGGGTAACCCCTGGGAAGTCTGGGTATTTCATAAGAATTCTGGGTTCCTCACCTGGAAGCCTGGAAAACCCGAGTAACCCCTGGCAAGCCTGGCTATTTCATAATAATTCTGGGTTCCTCACTAGGAAGTCTAGAAAGCATGGGTAAGCCCTGGGAAGTCTGGGTATTTCGGAAGAATTCTGGGTTCCTCACTTGGAAGTCTGCAAAGCCTGGGTAACCCCTGGGAAGTCTGGGTGTTTCGTACGAATTCTGAGCATTGATTAATATATTGACTAGATAGTTATTTGAATAGACAACAGTGGCAGCTCTAAAAATATTCACTTTGAATAAATGCAGATGGCGATATAATTTGCATTTCAATTTTTATAACTTGTACACTTTAACATCGACTCAATAGACTATTTATCACCGGATGGCGAGTAAGCGGATTTACTATTAAAGTTACCTACCTTCTTTTCATTCAATTTATGCCTGAAATAAAATTTGTTTTTTAAGGGGATTGTTTAGTAACTTCGCCACTAGCCATAATCGCTGTATTTCTATAATAATTCGACTTTTTTATTAGCATTTTTTAAGTTAAGTTTAAGTCACAAACATGCGAGATGAAGGAGCTTTATTTACAATAAAATTAAAACAATCACGTTTATTTCAAACAAACTTAAATAAAATAGAAAAGAATAATTATATTTATTTACAATAAAAATAAAACAATCACGTTTATTTAAAACAAACTTAAATAAAATAGAAAAGAATAATTATATTTATTTACAATAAAATTAAAACAATCACGTTTATTTAAAACAAACTTAAATATAACAGGAAATAAAAGAACATGTTTAGATAAATGGAAAAATTAAGGTTTGTAAAAAACGAAATTTGGTATACACTATACAGGGCGTTTCTAAATTACGGATACAAACTTTCTGGGCGTATTGTTCAGCCTAATATAAAAAAAAGTTTCTAAAAATATCGGTATACAGTTTTAAGAAGATAACGAGATAACCAGTTGAAGACCACAACTAAAGAATTAAAAAATTAATACTAATTAATTATACTTCAACACTGAAATATAAAATAAGGCGTTGTTCCAGTAACGCAATGTACCTAGGTATATTTAAGTTTTCAATATATCCAATTTGGACATCTGTTTAGATTTATTAACTAGGGATTCTAATTTACAGTACCTAAATATTTTTACTTTTACCATTAGTTCTGTTAAATACTGTAGATCTAAATTACAAGCAACATCTACATTAGGTAAATTCAAACTTTTAGAAATTTTCATGTTTATGTACTTGCGTAAATTATTCATATGTGGTTTTTCTTCTATAATTCCCCGAAAAATATGGAGGCAATTTTTGACAAACTTCGAAAGTTCTTTATTGGGCTTTCGAAGTCCAACTGGTAAAACATTCTTGCTTTCGTATGTCTTGCAGACTATCAAAATATTATTTTGGTCACTTAAAGTTTCATCCAATAAAAATCATTTTTCGCACTTTTCACACCTGTATTTATCAATGCATTTTTTAATGAGATAACCTGCGAAATAGTTAGTAGCACAGTAGATATAAATACGCCGATTTTGAATAAGGGCTCTTATGGGGTTTGTGTGTAAAATAAGGGCGCTTTATTCAGGTAAGTTTGTATGGGTGCGAGTGAGAAGGGTGCCTGTATTAGGGTGCGAGTGGGATGGAAGTAGTCCCTTCGTAGGCGTCTCTGGGCGTGTTTTGTGGGCGTATCGTCTGCCATCGGCCATTTTTGTTGTTGTTCGGCCATTTTTGTTCGGTCAGTAGGCGTGGTTTGTTAAAAAGGTGGTTTTGTTTAAAAAGTGTGTGTGTATGCAACCGTGCATACTTTTTTTCTTGTGCGTTGTGGATTCGAACGCAGGTCCTGCTGAGTGGTAGTCTGTCGCGTTAAGCATGTGAGCTACCAGGGTGCGTCGTGGTTGTAGCGTTTGAAGTTGTTATATGAAGGTGTAGTTGATCGTGTTATTTTTTTTCGTTTTAGGTACTAGTTATGCGATATTAAATAATTTGGTATCGGATATTTAATATGGGATATTTGATTTTATTTGTAAGCAGTATAGTTCGGTTCGGCATCCATCGTCTCTATTCGTGTGCTGGTGCAGGGGCGGAGGAGGACTAGCATGAGACAGTTTGTTTAGTATCAAGTCGTTGTTGGTTGTGTAAAGTGCTACAAAGAAAAAGAATGGCATCGTACTCGAATGATGGATGTACTAGTATTGTTAGTGGTGGTGGAGGTGTTAAACGAAAATGTGCTGCTGCAGGTTACAAGTCACCTTTAGACGCACTGGATGAACTTGTAGACAGATTATTAAAATCTCAACATAGGTTAATTAATGCTTCGAGATATCAATTCAAAGAGGGATGTGTATCGAAATATATCGACGTGGGATTAGGACCTACGATGGGTAAGCAGGTTATGATGTAATTTAATGTAAAATTACATATCTCTCTCTCTCTCTCTAGATTTTGAACCGGTCGTTAAGATTGTGTGTGGAAAACGAGGATTATAATTTATGACCGTATCCGATTGGAAGGAGCTGTTGCACAACGAAACTTTTATAATGAGTTATTTCATGGATTTGGATGCTGACGTAATACCGGAAGCAATATACTTTAAAGACTTTGTGTTAAATTTTTCCTTGACCGATGTAACGCGTACCATGGATAGTTATGGTATGGTTATGGATAGTTAAGGTGATGGTAATGAAATGTCGAAGTATGCAGATTTGTATGGACTACCTGTTGATTAAGACGTTGTTTAATATTAAGGATGTAATTAATCAAAAAATTGTATTATTAGGTACCCAAAATTTTAGTAATTACGTGAAAACAGAAATCCAACCTCTAATTGATACTTCCTCGAATTTAAACGAGTTGAAACATGTTGTACTATCTAAAGAAACTGACAATAACAATGTTAATGAACATGCTAATAAATTATCTTTGTTAGAGTACCTCACATATTATAGAAACAGTGATCTTTTTATGAAATTTTTTTTTGTTAAAGATGTTGCTGATTGTACTTTAAATGTCTGTACTTAATCCTAAAAAAATAAACTTTTTTTCTTAAACAACAACGTTTTTATTATTGTACAGGTAATTATAAATGGTATTAGCGTTATTTAAACTACAAATACATTTATTAAGATCGTGTGCAAAACACGGAGGTTTCATAGGTAACAAAGGTATGGTGTGGACATCAACGTTGTAATCGTCATCTTCATCTTCATCTAGGTCGTGAATATGAACATTCTTGACGTGTAGTTTTAGATATTCGGCCTTGTTCTTCCCCTTGCAATAAATTACGTTGTCGCGTTCAGTAGCCTGTTGTAGTATGGAATCAATTTCACTCAGATCAACGAATCCTGAATTCCACTTGAGACCGTGGTTGGTACCTGGTTAACCATCTGACCTGACGTTGCAAGTTGGGCGTTGACAAGATATGGAACGGAAGCGGCGGTTTAAATAAAAAGTGTGAGACGCGCTCGCCGTCCATGATGACCATCTCCTTAGGCGTAAACTGGGGGGTGTAAAACCCTTGAATATCAACAATCAACATATTGTTTTTATTATAGTTGTTGATTCAAAACGAGGTTGGTCAGGGGTTGATAGGTAACGAGAGCGTCGTGTAGTATGAGTACGTACGCGTAGGTGTTTTGTGGGAAACTGGCTGTTGCTTCTATCTCCAGTTTAATATCAACTGTTCCCGCCTTGATATCGTCTTGTTGTTTGGAACAGTCTATGACGAATATGGGGTTCTTTTTAAATTCCTGGTAGGAGAGGAGGGGCTGTGACAGTTTCTGATAGTAAGATGTTTGAAAGTCACAATAATTTTTGTAAGCCAATAGGTATCGGTTAAGGGAAAAGTCGAGATTCCATTTGGCGTATGGGAACGCCTTCTCGTTGAGATACACCGTGATGTTGACAATGTTGAGAGGCTCAAAAACGCTGCTGTTTGCTTCCACGGTGTTCACCTTTCCGGTTTGAAAGCCTACGAGCGCGTACCTCGGTTTCGAGAACGGAGCTTTACTGCTCAGATTGATGAGTTCAACTTTGCTGTTTCTGACACCCGGTATGCTGTACAGATCCCATTTACGAAACGGCATGTGTACGGTACCGTCTTTCTCTAAATTACGTATAATTTTAAGTTTTTCCGCGTCGCCAAGTTTCAAATAGGGCACCCGCCACTCTATTTTATCGATGTTGATCTTGAGGTCCGTAGCCGTGCCCGTATAGCAATTGTTGTCGGTCCTGGAACGTCGCAGTACTAGGGTTTGTTTCATGTGCGCAATGACTTTGTTATAATCTTCGGCAAACCCCAAAAGGAACCGTAGGGGCACGATGGCGCTGAATCCTACAATTTTTTTGGTTTTAGAATCGTACTGTTCTATAATTAACTTGGATGCAAGGGGAGACCACCCTGCTATCTCTAGATATTTGCTCTCTTGCGGGGTAAGGGAAACTAAACCCTTTAGCGTGGTGGTTATGCCAGGATTCCGGTTGGTGTCGATGGTCTGGTCCCCCAACTCGAATCGTATCTCGTCAAACAGGAACGCTATTGGATTGCTGGTTAACTCGTAGGTTTTGCCTTCCGCTGCTGCCGTCGTCGACACCGTCGCTTCTATGTAGATAAAACTGTCGTAGGTGGCGGTAATTAAATCTTGGTGTTGGATCACGAAGCATGCCTCGTCCGCCGGTCCCAATTTATTGGAACCGAAGGGTAGATGAGCGTGGTACTCACGTTCTATTATTCTATTATCGTAAACGACTGATTTATCAATGTTTAACTCCATTTTCGTTTATTTCTCTGCACCAACACTTTTAAACCGATAGACCTGAGGAATTGTAAATCTCCAGAGGATAATCTATTATTTTGGGTGGAGGAGGAGGAGGAACCACCGTTAATCAGAGCTGATCCCCTAATGACCGGTTGCTCTGTAACGGAGTAGTTTATATTTGGTGCAGCTGCAGCAGTAAAATCTATTCCCATTGTTTCAGTGCTAGACGAATTGATACTTGTTCGTTCCCGAAATTTATAGGTTTACCGTTCTGATCGGTGAGCCAGAGCACAATGTCCGAGAATGTTTTCGGAATTACGTTTAAATAGAGCACGGTGGAGGGCTCTTTGGCAACCATCTCGCCCGGTTCCGCGTCCAACGCGAATTCGAAGAGTGTGTGATCGGGAACTTCGTTTAAGAACGCACCGCCTGTAATGTTACACTGCACCCGTATATTAGTAGCCGGGGATATTTGCACGTCGAGATCTGAACTGTGAATTATGTTTGCTTTTAATACCACAGGTGAAAATCCTAGCATGCGTCCGATAGAGTCAGAATGCGTGAAATCAATTGCGTACTTGGGACAGTGGATGACGCATTGTAAAGTGTTTGTGTTGGCGCGAAGCGTGAACGCTCTCGCTTCCTCTCCCTCTTTACCACCAACCCTCTTTTTTCGTGGCGTGGTGGATCTCTTTTTAGTAGTAGTAGTGGCAGTAGCATGAGCCTCTTGTTCTTGTTCTTCTTCGAATTCCTGATGTACCATTTCCTTATTTATAAACTCGTTTAATGCGGTAATCTCATAAGCTCCGTTTGGAATTGTTATAATATGATAAGTACTATTTGGTTGTGGAGCATTGTCGTCATTGTTGTTAGCCTTGGAATAGTAAATTTTATTATTACCCGAGTAAATATTTTGTAAGGCGTTATAACTGTAGAAACCGATCAAACCGAGACCGTAGTCGCGATCCGGTGCTAGTTCTATAGGAGGATAAAAACAACAGCTCAGGTGATTACCTGACCCCGTCACACTAAATGTAGTGGTCATTGTTTCTTTCTTTCTTATGTCACGACGTGCTCAACGTTTGTCTTTCGATAGAAATGCTAGAGCCAGGTGACCGCATTTATACGATCGTGGGTCCTGTTCCCTTATCGCATTGTATAATATTTTAACCTTTGAACCTCCTCCTCCTCCTAGGTATTCGACTAGCTCTGGTGGTGGCTTGAGATCACCGAAAGAATCGTAATATTCAGCACGACTTCCTACTTTTTTGTATGCTACCCAGTGTGTGCCCGGTCCTCTGCTGTCGTCTAAATTTAACACTCCACATTCGTTTTTCCGTACACGCTTAGGCAGAGAATCACGCATAAAGACACCCCTAAAGTGAGGTATTAGCGCCCCGGCATATTTCTTAATGTCAATGTCGGTCAGGGGACGTCGGGGCAACTTTAAAAGTTTTTTGAAGATGGTTTCTTTGATAGATACAGACCAAAGCCTGATGATTTTTTCCTGGGGCCCATGTAGAGACCGCTACCGAGCGCAATACCTTCCAGTTTTTGGTTATGTCGTTTTTGTTCGGCTAGTTTAGCTTGAGCTGCTTGTGCTGCCTTCACTGATTTTGCTATGCCCGCTGCTCCGCCTGCTAGCGATCCTAGGGCTGTTAGCCCTCCGAAAAGGGCGGGTAACAAAGGTAGTATACCCCCGGAAGATTTTGGTACAGGTATGATACGCGGTAGTTTACGAATTTTTTTCTTTCCACCAGCCTTTTTTATTGCTTTCCTAGCCGCAACCAGAGCAACCTTGGAGGCCTCACCTAATTCAAACGGTATAACCTTTTTAACGGAAGCACGTGTATCGCGCACTACCGCTCCGAAAGTTGTGGTCGCCTTGTTCTTCTTCTTCTTGCTATTCTTGCCGCCACGCTTTTTCTTTTTCCTCTTATTTTTACCTCTCAAGCCCATTCCTAATTTTGTTTTCGCTTTCATAATATTCGTCACTCCCCAAGCGGCTGCCTTTTCACCGAAAGTAGCGTCTTTAGATTTCACACGTTGCCACGCTTTTTCTGCAAGCACCGCGTCTGCACGATGTCGTTCTTTTAAATTATTCTCGTGCTGAGCGTACGCTATGTCGTGTTCTCTACACGCCGCGTCTAATTGATTTATGCCTCTGTCACCCCTTTGCAACCGCTTTTCTAGCTTTGTACCTAAAGAAGAAAGTGTTATAATAATAATTGTACACAGAAAAAAGCCATCTCTCTCTCTCTCACCTGGTCCACAGAAATTGTAACCTTTTAAATGTGCCTCAAAGGGTAACTTGTTAATTAGAGTGTTGACCACTCCTTCCCCCGTCGCGTGCACCAACATTTAAAAGGTAACGTGATGTAACACGCTTGTTATGTACGTTAAGACGTCTGTTCTGATGGTGAGTGAGTGAGAGTGAGAGAGAGATGCCTTTAACGATTATTAAACAGCGACAGAAGCAACTAACGCTTCCTATTGATAAAAGTTGTGAATTTGCAAGCGGAGGCGGGGGCGTTCAAGAACTGCGTAGGCGACACGGTCCCTTGCTACCCTCCAGCATAAGATGCATAATCTGTGGTCCGTCCAATTGTGGAAAAACTCTGGCCATGATAAGTCTCTTAACGCACCCGAACGGCTTAAAATTTGAGAATGTGTACGTGTACAGTAGATCGTTACATCAACCTAAATATCAATACCTGGAGCAAGTATTGAAACCTATTCGTGGCATAGCGTACCACGGTTTCAAAGAAAACGAAGAGATAGTGGAACCGAGCGCTGCAAAACCCAATTCCGTGTTTATATTCGACGACGTTTCCTGCGACAATCAACAACCAATGCGCCTCTACTTTTCTATGGGCCGTCACCATTTAACCGACTGTTTTTACCTGTGTCAAAGTTATGCGCGTGTCCCAAAACACTTGATTCGTGACAATGCCAACATGATAATTCTGTTCAAGCAAGACGTTCTCAACCTGAAGAGGGTGTTTAACGATCACGTAAGCACTGACATGGCTTTCGAGCGATTTTCCGAGATGTGTATAGAATGTTGGCGCGACGATTACGGATTTCTCACCATCGATAAGGATAGCGAATTAAATTTAGGCAGATATCGCAAATGCTTTGACGGTTTTATCGTAGTCGATGATAATAATAAAGCGCGGTAAATTGAAAGCTCATAATCTATTCGACAGCCTTGCCACACAGACAGACTCACGGATAGACATACAGACTGAACACTTCGCATCGTCGCAATGTCTCAATTGTTGCTAGCGGAGGGAGATCATAACAAGAAGGTGACGCAAAATCTAGTGGAGGCAACCAAGTCCGTAACGCAGAAAGTTAAAATCGTTAAGGGAAGGAGTAACGATTAACGAACGGGTCTTTGAGCGCATACACAAACCGATATTGGAACCCTTACGTAAAATTGCAGACAACAGCAAAAACCAAAAAAAACTACAATCCACTGCAGCTGCTGCTGCAGCAGAAATTACTCCTGCCTCCTTTGAGTTTAAGAGAAAACAGCCTAGATCGCCACTTCCACAACTGTTAACGTATCAACAACAACAACAACAAAAACAAGAAAAGGAAGAAACGGGCGAGGATCTAGACCGCACACACGAGGACGATCAGCAAATTAGGAGAAAGCTGCTTGCATTACCTTCTGGATCAGAGTATTTAGCACAATACAAATCGCTACCCCGAAAATACGTGAGTTTGCTCATTTTAGGAGGCAAGAATCTTGATAGAACTAATTTCGGTGTAAAGTTCAACGCTCAAACGGAAGCGTGGCAGTTTGGAGTTTCGCGCGTAGAAATAGTAGGTAGAGATTTAAAGATCCGAGGTAAGATATATCCGGGTACGGACGGTCTATACCAACTGATGGTATTAAAAAATCCCACGGATTACAATGCTCACGAACTGTCCCAATACATCAACATTATATTTGATACAAACGCGTACCGGAGAGGAGCCGACTTTCAAGGGCCCGTGACCGACAGCAAAACTGACAAATACAGGAAAATAATTAAAACCCCGTTGTATAAAAAACTTAACTCTTACGGTATATTACCACATTCATCATCAGGTAGAGGTCTTGACAAGATCAACAATAAAAAAAAGGAAGCAGAAAAAGAAGAAGAAGAAGCCTACTAGCAATTTTTTAAAACAATTCAATAGTAAACCGGTCGAGTTTGTGTATTGGAACAAAACGTCAGAACTGGTGCAACGATTGAGACTTTTAATAGCGTCGCGTGCTGCAGGCCACTCCGACCACCGAAACGAAATTCAAAGTATCATAGAAGAACTCCGTGAAGAGGGAATAGTTGAATAATAATTAATAATAATGCCTGTGGATAAATTTGGTCGTTACATACAATCCAAGACACGCGTAGGCAGCAACGGTGACGTAACACGTATACCGCCACCACCAAATCAACCCCTATTGTTGGTGGCGACCGAGGAAGGAGATTTGGACGTGCAATATAAGCGTTTACGGAACCTGGGTGATCCCATAGATGAAAGCGACGCCGTTACAAAACAGTTTGTGTTAACACAGATGGCAGAGGTCAGCTGCGAAACAGTTGTTAATCAGATTAACACATTCTACACTTCTCGTATTGATCCCAAGCTCGTTGAAATAAATAACGGTTTGGAGAAATTGAGACCTCTTGTAGCCGGCTACACGCAAGGTCAAATTCCTACGCAAAGTACCGTTACTGAAGCGTTGAAAAAACAAACACTGGAGTTCGAGCAGCTACTGGATCAATCGATTCGACCCATCAACGAAGATTTAACAGATAGGTTGGGTAATCTAGAAGCAAAAGTAAATAATGGTATCACCTGGGGCGACGGGAGTGTCAGAGGCCGCTCAAAAAAAACCAGCGCAAATACACGTAATTAATAAAAAACGATTGTTAACAAACGAACTTCATAAGCCGGCCAAGAAAAATTTCAGTCGCCGTAAATTTATCACAGGCGGTTTGGATAATTTGTGGCAAGCTGACCTTGCAGATGTATCTTCCTACAAAGATATAAATAGAAGTCATCAGTTTATACTAGTGGTGATTGACAGTTATTCCAGGTACGCATGGACCGAGCCGCTTTTAAATAAAGTCTGGAAAACCTGGGTAACCTCTGGGAGGTTTGGGATTGACTCTGGGGTGCATGGGTAGTTCATAAGAATTCTGGGTTACTCACTACAAAGCCTGCAAAGCCTGGGTAACCCCTGGGAAGTCTGGGTATTTGGTAAAAATTCTGGGTTCCCCACTTGGATGTCTGGAAAGGTATTTCGTAAGAATTCACTGTTCCCCACTTGGAAGTCTGGAAAGCTTGGGTAACCTCTGGGAGGTTTGGGATAGACTCTGGGGAGCATGGGTAGTTCATAAGATTTCTGGGTTACTCACTTGGAAGACTGCAAAGTCTGGGTAACCCATTAGAAGTCTGGGCATTTCGTAAGAATTCTGGGTTCCCCACTTGGAAGTCTGGAAAGCCTGGGTAACCTCTGGGAGGTTTGGGATAGACGCTGGGGATCATGGGTAGTTCATAAGAATTCTGGGTTACTCAGTACAAAGTCTGCAAAGCCTGGGTAACCCCTGGAAAGTCTGGGTATTACGTAAGAATCCTGGGTTCCCCACTTGGAAGTCTGGCAATCCGGTTTAATTTCTGGGATGCCTGGGTTAGTCTCTTGGGAGCATGGGTAGTTCATAAGAGTTCTGGGTTCCTCACTTGGAAGCCTGGAAAGCTTGGGTAACCCCTGGGAAGTTTGGGTATTTCATAAAAATTCTGGGTTCCTCACTTGGAAGCCTGGAAAGCTTGGGTAACCCCTGGGAAGTCTGGGTATTTCATAAGAATTCTGGGTTCCTCACCTGGAAGCCTGGAAAACCCGAGTAACCCCTGGCAAGCCTGGCTATTTCATAATAATTCTGGGTTCCTCACTAGGAAGTCTAGAAAGCATGGGTAAGCCCTGGGAAGTCTGGGTATTTCGGAAGAATTCTGGGTTCCTCACTTGGAAGTCTGCAAAGCCTGGGTAACCCCTGGGAAGTCTGGGTGTTTCGTACGAATTCTGAGCATTGATTAATATATTGACTAGATAGTTATTTGAATAGACAACAGTGGCAGCTCTAAAAATATTCACTTTGAATAAATGCAGATGGCGATATAATTTGCATTTCAATTTTTATAACTTGTACACTTTAACATCGACTCAATAGACTATTTATCACCGGATGGCGAGTAAGCGGACTTACTATTAAAGTTACCTACCTTCTTTTCATTCAATTTATGCCTGAAATAAAATTTGTTTTTTAAGGGGATTGTTTAGTAACTTCGCCACTAGCCATAATCGCTGTATTTCTATAATAATTCGACTTTTTTATTAGCATTTTTTAAGTTAAGTTTAAGTCACAAACATGCGAGATGAAGGAGCTTTATTTACAATAAAATTAAAACAATCACGTTTATTTCAAACAAACTTAAATAAAATAGAAAAGAATAATTATATTTATTTACAATAAAAATAAAACAATCACGTTTATTTAAAACAAACTTAAATAAAATAGAAAAGAATAATTATATTTATTTACAATAAAATTAAAACAATCACGTTTATTTAAAACAAACTTAAATATAACAGGAAATAAAAGAACATGTTTAGATAAATGGAAAAATTAAGGTTTGTAAAAAACGAAATTTGGTATACACTATACAGGGCGTTTCTAAATTACGGATACAAACTTTCTGGGCGTATTGTTCAGCCTAATATAAAAAAAAGTTTCTAAAAATATCGGTATACAGTTTTAAGAAGATAACGAGATAACCAGTTGAAGACCACAACTAAAGAATTAAAAAATTAATACTAATTAATTATACTTCAACACTGAAATATAAAATAAGGCGTTGTTCCAGTAACGCAATGTACCTAGGTATATTTAAGTTTTCAATATATCCAATTTGGACATCTGTTTAGATTTATTAACTAGGGATTCTAATTTACAGTACCTAAATATTTTTACTTTTATGATTAGTTCTATTAAATACTGTAGATCTAAATTACAAGCAACATCTACATTAGGTAAATTCAAACTTTTAGAAATTTTCATGTTTATGTACTTGCGTAAATTATTCATATGTGGTTTTTCTTCTATAATTCCCCGAAAAATATGGAGGCAATTTTTGACAAACTTCGAAAGTTCTTTATTGGGCTTTCGAAGTCCAACTGGTAAAACATTCTTGCTTTCGTATGTCTTGCAGACTATCAAAATATTATTTTGGTCACTTAAAGTTTCATCCAATAAAAATCATTTTTCGCACTTTTCACACCTGTATTTATCAATGCATTTTTTAATGAGATAACCTGCGAAATAGTTAGTAGCACAGTAGATATAAATACGCCGATTTTGAATAAGGGCTCTTATGGGGTTTGTGTGTAAAATAAGGGCGCTTTATTCAGGTAAGTTTGTATGGGTGCGAGTGAGAAGGGTGCCTGTATTAGGGTGCGAGTGGGATGGAAGTAGTCCCTTCGTAGGCGTCTCTGGGCGTGTTTTGTGGGCGTATCGTCTGCCATCGGCCATTTTTGTTGTTGTTCGGCCATTTTTGTTCGGTCAGTAGGCGTGGTTTGTTAAAAAGGTGGTTTTGTTTAAAAAGTGTGTGTGTATGCAACCGTGCATACTTTTTTTCTTGTGCGTTGTGGATTCGAACGCAGGTCCTGCTGAGTGGTAGTCTGTCGCGTTAAGCATGTGAGCTACCAGGGTGCGTCGTGGTTGTAGCGTTTGAAGTTGTTATATGAAGGTGTAGTTGATCGTGTTATTTTTTTTCGTTTTAGGTACTAGTTATGCGATATTAAATAATTTGGTATCGGATATTTAATATGGGATATTTGATTTTATTTGTAAGCAGTATAGTTCGGTTCGGCATCCATCGTCTCTATTCGTGTGCTGGTGCAGGGGCGGAGGAGGACTAGCATGAGACAGTTTGTTTAGTATCAAGTCGTTGTTGGTTGTGTAAAGTGCTACAAAGAAAAAGAATGGCATCGTACTCGAATGATGGATGTACTAGTATTGTTAGTGGTGGTGGAGGTGTTAAACGAAAATGTGCTGCTGCAGGTTACAAGTCACCTTTAGACGCACTGGATGAACTTGTAGACAGATTATTAAAATCTCAACATAGGTTAATTAATGCTTCGAGATATCAATTCAAAGAGGGATGTGTATCGAAATATATCGACGTGGGATTAGGACCTACGATGGGTAAGCAGGTTATGATGTAATTTAATGTAAAATTACATATCTCTCTCTCTCTCTCTAGATTTTGAACCGGTCGTTAAGATTGTGTGTGGAAAACGAGGATTATAATTTATGACCGTATCCGATTGGAAGGAGCTGTTGCACAACGAAACTTTTATAATGAGTTATTTCATGGATTTGGATGCTGACGTAATACCGGAAGCAATATACTTTAAAGACTTTGTGTTAAATTTTTCCTTGACCGATGTAACGCGTACCATGGATAGTTATGGTATGGTTATGGATAGTTAAGGTGATGGTAATGAAATGTCGAAGTATGCAGATTTGTATGGACTACCTGTTGATTAAGACGTTGTTTAATATTAAGGATGTAATTAATCAAAAAATTGTATTATTAGGTACCCAAAATTTTAGTAATTACGTGAAAACAGAAATCCAACCTCTAATTGATACTTCCTCGAATTTAAACGAGTTGAAACATGTTGTACTATCTAAAGAAACTGACAATAACAATGTTAATGAACATGCTAATAAATTATCTTTGTTAGAGTACCTCACATATTATAGAAACAGTGATCTTTTTATGAAATTTTTTTTTGTTAAAGATGTTGCTGATTGTACTTTAAATGTCTGTACTTAATCCTAAAAAAATAAACTTTTTTTCTTAAACAACAACGTTTTTATTATTGTACAGGTAATTATAAATGGTATTAGCGTTATTTAAACTACAAATACATTTATTAAGATCGTGTGCAAAACACGGAGGTTTCATAGGTAACAAAGGTATGGTGTGGACATCAACGTTGTAATCGTCATCTTCATCTTCATCTAGGTCGTGAATATGAACATTCTTGACGTGTAGTTTTAGATATTCGGCCTTGTTCTTCCCCTTGCAATAAATTACGTTGTCGCGTTCAGTAGCCTGCTGTAGTATGGAATCAATTTCACTCAGATCAACGAATCCTGAATTCCACTTGAGACCGTGGTTGGTACCTGGTTAACCATCTGACCTGACGTTGCAAGTTGGGCGTTGACAAGATATGGAACGGAAGCGGCGGTTTAAATAAAAAGTGTGAGACGCGCTCGCCGTCCATGATGACCATCTCCTTAGGCGTAAACTGGGGGGTGTAAAACCCTTGAATATCAACAATCAACATATTGTTTTTATTATAGTTGTTGATTCAAAACGAGGTTGGTCAGGGGTTGATAGGTAACGAAAGCGTCGTGTAGTATGAGTACGTACGCGTAGGTGTTTTGTGGGAAACTGGCTGTTGCTTCTATCTCCAGTTTAATATCAACTGTTCCCGCCTTGATATCGTCTTGTTGTTTGGAACAGTCTATGACGAATATGGGGTTCTTTTTAAATTCCTGGTAGGAGAGGAGGGGCTGTGACAGTTTCTGATAGTAAGATGTTTGAAAGTCACAATAATTTTTGTAAGCCAATAGGTATCGGTTAAGGGAAAAGTCGAGATTCCATTTGGCGTATGGGAACGCCTTCTCGTTGAGATACACCGTGATGTTGACAATGTTGAGAGGCTCAAAAACGCTGCTGTTTGCTTCCACGGTGTTCACCTTTCCGGTTTGAAAGCCTACGAGCGCGTACCTCGGTTTCGAGAACGGAGCTTTACTGCTCAGATTGATGAGTTCAACTTTGCTGTTTCTGACACCCGGTATGCTGTACAGATCCCATTTACGAAACGGCATGTGTACGGTACCGTCTTTCTCTAAATTACGTATAATTTTAAGTTTTTCCGCGTCGCCAAGTTTCAAATAGGGCACCCGCCACTCTATTTTATCGATGTTGATCTTGAGGTCCGTAGCCGTGCCCGTATAGCAATTGTTGTCGGTCCTGGAACGTCGCAGTACTAGGGTTTGTTTCATGTGCGCAATGACTTTGTTATAATCTTCGGCAAACCCCAAAAGGAACCGTAGGGGCACGATGGCGCTGAATCCTACAATTTTTTTGGTTTTAGAATCGTACTGTTCTATAATTAACTTGGATGCAAGGGGAGACCACCCTGCTATCTCTAGATATTTGCTCTCTTGCGGGGTAAGGGAAACTAAACCCTTTAGCGTGGTGGTTATGCCAGGATTCCGGTTGGTGTCGATGGTCTGGTCCCCCAAATCGAATCGTATCTCGTCAAACAGGAACGCTATTGGATTGCTGGTTAACTCGTAGGTTTTGCCTTCCGCTGCTGCCGTCGTCGACACCGTCGCTTCTATGTAGATAAAACTGTCGTAGGTGGCGGTAATTAAATCTTGGTGTTGGATCACGAAGCATGCCTCGTCCGCCGGTCCCAATTTATTGGAACCGAAGGGTAGATGAGCGTGGTACTCACGTTCTATTATTCTATTATCGTAAACGACTGATTTATCAATGTTTAACTCCATTTTCGTTTATTTCTCTGCACCAACACTTTTAAACCGATAGACCTGAGGAATTGTAAATCTCCAGAGGATAATCTATTATTTTGGGTGGAGGAGGAGGAGGAACCACCGTTAATCAGAGCTGATCCCCTAATGACCGGTTGCTCTGTAACGGAGTAGTTTATATTTGGTGCAGCTGCAGCAGTAAAATCTATTCCCATTGTTTCAGTGCTAGACGAATTGATACTTGTTCGTTCCCGAAATTTATAGGTTTACCGTTCTGATCGGTGAGCCAGAGCACAATGTCCGAGAATGTTTTCGGAATTACGTTTAAATAGAGCACGGTGGAGGGCTCTTTGGCAACCATCTCGCCCGGTTCCGCGTCCAACGCGAATTCGAAGAGTGTGTGATCGGGAACTTCGTTTAAGAACGCACCGCCTGTAATGTTACACTGCACCCGTATATTAGTAGCCGGGGATATTTGCACGTCGAGATCTGAACTGTGAATTATGTTTGCTTTTAATACCACAGGTGAAAATCCTAGCATGCGTCCGATAGAGTCAGAATGCGTGAAATCAATTGCGTACTTGGGACAGTGGATGACGCATTGTAAAGTGTTTGTGTTGGCGCGAAGCGTGAACGCTCTCGCTTCCTCTCCCTCTTTACCACCAACCCTCTTTTTTCGTGGCGTGGTGGATCTCTTTTTAGTAGTAGTAGTGGCAGTAGCATGAGCCTCTTGTTCTTGTTCTTCTTCGAATTCCTGATGTACCATTTCCTTATTTATAAACTCGTTTAATGCGGTAATCTCATAAGCTCCGTTTGGAATTGTTATAATATGATAAGTACTATTTGGTTGTGGAGCATTGTCGTCATTGTTGTTAGCCTTGGAATAGTAAATTTTATTATTACCCGAGTAAATATTTTGTAAGGCGTTATAACTGTAGAAACCGATCAAACCGAGACCGTAGTCGCGATCCGGTGCTAGTTCTATAGGAGGATAAAAACAACAGCTCAGGTGATTACCTGACCCCGTCACACTAAATGTAGTGGTCATTGTTTCTTTCTTTCTTATGTCACGACGTGCTCAACGTTTGTCTTTCGATAGAAATGCTAGAGCCAGGTGACCGCATTTATACGATCGTGGGTCCTGTTCCCTTATCGCATTGTATAATATTTTAACCTTTGAACCTCCTCCTCCTCCTAGGTATTCGACTAGCTCTGGTGGTGGCTTGAGATCACCGAAAGAATCGTAATATTCAGCACGACTTCCTACTTTTTTGTATGCTACCCAGTGTGTGCCCGGTCCTCTGCTGTCGTCTAAATTTAACACTCCACATTCGTTTTTCCGTACACGCTTAGGCAGAGAATCACGCATAAAGACACCCCTAAAGTGAGGTATTAGCGCCCCGGCATATTTCTTAATGTCAATGTCGGTCAGGGGACGTCGGGGCAACTTTAAAAGTTTTTTGAAGATGGTTTCTTTGATAGATACAGACCAAAGCCTGATGATTTTTTCCTGGGGCCCATGTAGAGACCGCTACCGAGCGCAATACCTTCCAGTTTTTGGTTATGTCGTTTTTGTTCGGCTAGTTTAGCTTGAGCTGCTTGTGCTGCCTTCACTGATTTTGCTATGCCCGCTGCTCCGCCTGCTAGCGATCCTAGGGCTGTTAGCCCTCCGAAAAGGGCGGGTAACAAAGGTAGTATACCCCCGGAAGATTTTGGTACAGGTATGATACGCGGTAGTTTACGAATTTTTTTCTTTCCACCAGCCTTTTTTATTGCTTTCCTAGCCGCAACCAGAGCAACCTTGGAGGCCTCACCTAATTCAAACGGTATAACCTTTTTAACGGAAGCACGTGTATCGCGCACTACCGCTCCGAAAGTTGTGGTCGCCTTGTTCTTCTTCTTCTTGCTATTCTTGCCGCCACGCTTTTTCTTTTTCCTCTTATTTTTACCTCTCAAGCCCATTCCTAATTTTGTTTTCGCTTTCATAATATTCGTCACTCCCCAAGCGGCTGCCTTTTCACCGAAAGTAGCGTCTTTAGATTTCACACGTTGCCACGCTTTTTCTGCAAGCACCGCGTCTGCACGATGTCGTTCTTTTAAATTATTCTCGTGCTGAGCGTACGCTATGTCGTGTTTTCTACACGCCGCGTCTAATTGATTTATGCCTCTGTCACCCCTTTGCAACCGCTTTTCTAGCTTTGTACCTAAAGAAGAAAGTGTTATAATAATAATTGTACACAGAAAAAAGCCATCTCTCTCTCTCTCACCTGGTCCACAGAAATTGTAACCTTTTAAATGTGCCTCAAAGGGTAACTTGTTAATTAGAGTGTTGACCACTCCTTCCCCCGTCGCGTGCACCAACATTTAAAAGGTAACGTGATGTAACACGCTTGTTATGTACGTTAAGACGTCTGTTCTGATGGTGAGTGAGTGAGAGTGAGAGAGAGATGCCTTTAACGATTATTAAACAGCGACAGAAGCAACTAACGCTTCCTATTGATAAAAGTTGTGAATTTGCAAGCGGAGGCGGGGGCGTTCAAGAACTGCGTAGGCGACACGGTCCCTTGCTACCCTCCAGCATAAGATGCATAATCTGTGGTCCGTCCAATTGTGGAAAAACTCTGGCCATGATAAGTCTCTTAACGCACCCGAACGGCTTAAAATTTGAGAATGTGTACGTGTACAGTAGATCGTTACATCAACCTAAATATCAATACCTGGAGCAAGTATTGAAACCTATTCGTGGCATAGCGTACCACGGTTTCAAAGAAAACGAAGAGATAGTGGAACCGAGCGCTGCAAAACCCAATTCCGTGTTTATATTCGACGACGTTTCCTGCGACAATCAACAACCAATGCGCCTCTACTTTTCTATGGGCCGTCACCATTTAACCGACTGTTTTTACCTGTGTCAAAGTTATGCGCGTGTCCCAAAACACTTGATTCGTGACAATGCCAACATGATAATTCTGTTCAAGCAAGACGTTCTCAACCTGAAGAGGGTGTTTAACGATCACGTAAGCACTGACATGGCTTTCGAGCGATTTTCCGAGATGTGTATAGAATGTTGGCGCGACGATTACGGATTTCTCACCATCGATAAGGATAGCGAATTAAATTTAGGCAGATATCGCAAATGCTTTGACGGTTTTATCGTAGTCGATGATAATAATAAAGCGCGGTAAATTGAAAGCTCATAATCTATTCGACAGCCTTGCCACACAGACAGACTCACGGATAGACATACAGACTGAACACTTCGCATCGTCGCAATGTCTCAATTGTTGCTAGCGGAGGGAGATCATAACAAGAAGGTGACGCAAAATCTAGTGGAGGCAACCAAGTCCGTACGCAGAAAGTTAAAATCGTTAAGGGAAGGAGTAACGACTAACGAACGGGTCTTTGAGCGCATACACAAACCGATATTGGAACCCTTACGTAAAATTGCAGACAACAGCAAAAACCAAAAAAAACTACAATCCACTGCAGCTGCTGCTGCAGCAGAAATTACTCCTGCCTCCTTTGAGTTTAAGAGAAAACAGCCTAGATCGCCACTTCCACAACTGTTAACGTATCAACAACAACAACAACAAAAACAAGAAAAGGAAGAAACCGGCGAGGATCTAGACCGCACACACGAGGACGATCAGCAAATTAGGAGAAAGCTGCTTGCATTACCTTCTGGATCAGAGTATTTAGCACAATACAAATCGCTACCCCGAAAATACGTGAGTTTGCTCATTTTAGGAGGCAAGAATCTTGATAGAACTAATTTCGGTGTAAAGTTCAACGCTCAAACGGAAGCGTGGCAGTTTGGAGTTTCGCGCGTAGAAATAGTAGGTAGAGATTTAAAGATCCGAGGTAAGATATATCCGGGTACGGACGGTCTATACCAACTGATGGTATTAAAAAATCCCACGGATTACAATGCTCACGAACTGTCCCAATACATCAACATTATATTTGATACAAACGCGTACCGGAGAGGAGCCGACTTTCAAGGGCCCGTGACCGACAGCAAAACTGACAAATACAGGAAAATAATTAAAACCCCGTTGTATAAAAAACTTAACTCTTACGGTATATTACCACATTCATCATCAGGTAGAGGTCTTGACAAGATCAACAATAAAAAAAAGGAAGCAGAAAAAGAAGAAGAAGAAGCCTACTAGCAATTTTTTAAAACAATTCAATAGTAAACCGGTCGAGTTTGTGTATTGGAACAAAACGTCAGAACTGGTGCAACGATTGAGACTTTTAATAGCGTCGCGTGCTGCAGGCCACTCCGACCACCGAAACGAAATTCAAAGTATCATAGAAGAACTCCGTGAAGAGGGAATAGTTGAATAATAATTAATAATAATGCCTGTGGATAAATTTGGTCGTTACATACAATCCAAGACACGCGTAGGCAGCAACGGTGACGTAACACGTATACCGCCACCACCAAATCAACCCCTATTGTTGGTGGCGACCGAGGAAGGAGATTTGGACGTGCAATATAAGCGTTTACGGAACCTGGGTGATCCCATAGATGAAAGCGACGCCGTTACAAAACAGTTTGTGTTAACACAGATGGCAGAGGTCAGCTGCGAAACAGTTGTTAATCAGATTAACACATTCTACACTTCTCGTATTGATCCCAAGCTCGTTGAAATAAATAACGGTTTGGAGAAATTGAGACCTCTTGTAGCCGGCTACACGCAAGGTCAAATTCCTACGCAAAGTACCGTTACTGAAGCGTTGAAAAAACAAACACTGGAGTTCGAGCAGCTACTGGATCAATCGATTCGACCCATCAACGAAGATTTAACAGATAGGTTGGGTAATCTAGAAGCAAAAGTAAATAATGGTATCACCTGGGGCGACGGGAGTGTCAGAGGCCGCTCAAAAAAAACCAGCGCAAATACACGTAATTAATAAAAAACGATTGTTAACAAACGAACTTCATAAGCCGGCCAAGAAAAATTTCAGTCGCCGTAAATTTATCACAGGCGGTTTGGATAATTTGTGGCAAGCTGACCTTGCAGATGTATCTTCCTACAAAGATATAAATAGAAGTCATCAGTTTATACTAGTGGTGATTGACAGTTATTCCAGGTACGCATGGACCGAGCCGCTTTTAAATAAATCTGCAGAATGTGTGGCGACAGCTTTCGAGAAAATCTTAAAGTCATCAGGCGGACGTGTACCTAGAAATCTGCTTACTGACCGCGGTACAGAATTCTACAACTCTCACTTTAGTAAACTTATGAACCGCTACAACATTGTGCATTATTCAACGTTTAGCTCACAGAAGGCATCCATGGCTGAAAGATTGATTCGTACCTTAAAAACTTGGATTTTCAAAGAGTTTAGCTATAATGGAAGTTATAAATGGCTTGATGGTAGCAGAGGCAGGAAGCAAGCGACGTCGTCGTCGGCAGGAGTACTTAGAAACGTAACAGCCAAATATAACCAAAGAAAACATCGTAATATAGGAATTTGTCCTGCTGATGTAAAGAAAAAAACAACATTTGTCCATCAACAAACGGCTGTGTCAACAGGAGCAATCAAAAAGAAAACCTCCCTAAAAAAAAACAAACTTAAAAGTAGGCAACATTGTGCGTATCTCTAAATTTAAATCCCTTTTCACTAAAGGTTATTTACCGTCTTGGTCTACTGAACTGTTTCGTGTTGTTAAAGTGACTTCGAATCACGATTTTAACGCCAGTCTTATCACTTATTTGCTTGAAGATTTAGAGGGAGAACCAATTAAGGGCTGCTTCTATCCGGAAGAACTGCAAAAAGTTGACGAACGTCTTAAAGACATTTATCTAGTGGAAAAAGTGTTAAAAGAACGAGACAATAAATATTATGTTAAGTGGTTAGGTTTTGATTCTTCTCACAATTCATGGATTGAAAAAAACGACTTTGTAAAATAACTAAAAAACATGTTTTATTCTTATTATTAATAAAAAAATATAAAAAAACATCAACTACAAGTTATACATTATTGTTTTAAAATTATTAAATATATAGTACCAATTCTTTTATTATTTTTTATTGTTTCATGTATTCTTTCAGCAATAGAAGGGGTTTTTTTTACCTTCATAGTTCAATAAATAATAATATTCATCATCAACAAAAATATTATGAAAATGAATAAGTATTAAAAACCATCAATGACATACCCCTTCACCAGTGTCGAATAAATCTGTTACTGTAAGCTCCTTTGCTAACGAGGTTAGTAAGGTACCTGATGAAGGGAGTATGGAGCTGGAAAGTTCTGAAGATTACAGGTAAGTAGGTACAAGGACAATAATAGTCATAATAGGAAAATGAGGCAACCATTTCAAATTCCTGGTCAAAGCAATTTTGCACCAATCCATATAGCAACGTATTCGACGCGTAGTCCAAATCGTCAAGGTTCGAGTTCATCAACATTGGGGTGGCCTGCGTCGATTTCTATAATAGACACAATCGAAAAATAAGATGAAAAAAAGAAATCATGTAGGTACAGCTACATCCAATTTCAGGGGTCATTTCCATACAGTTCGAGTTATAAAGGAGACACCATCAACATTGGGGTGGCCTGCGTAGATTTCTAAAATAGTCACAGTCGAAAAATAAGTTTGATTTCCACCGCAAAATTTACATCAAGAATATAATAATAATAATAATAATAATCAGCCCATAAACACAAGATTTGTTCATCAACCAAAATAAAAAAAAGGGGTCATCTCCATAGAGTTAAGGAGACACCATCAACATTGGGGTGGCCTGCGTAGATTTCTAAAATAGTCACAGTCGAAAAATAAGGTTGATTTCCACCACAAAACTTACATCAAGAATATAATAATAATAATAATCAGCCCATAAACACAAGATTTGTTCATCAACCAAAATAAAGAAAAGGGGTCATCTCCATAGAGATAAGGAGACACCATCAACATTGGGGTGGCCTGCGTAGATTTCTAAAATAGTCACAATCGAAAAATAAGATGAAAAAAAATTCATCAGGTATACACAACGAGTTATAATTAATATGATTATTGAAAAATGTGCTGTCCATCATCCTCATCATACTTTACCAGTTATCTTGGCTTTGACAAATTCCCATAAAGACAAAAAGTTTTATAAATCAAAAACCAACACTTCGTTAAATGAACCACGAATTGCTGGAGCAGAGATAAAGGAGACACCAGCGGCATTGGGGTGGCAGGTAGAACCCCTGGTCTTTTTTTGTCTGCCCCCCAGCCCTCAAGCAGCGAGTTATATTTTAATGAGACGTCATCTGCTGACAAATAACATGTGGGGCAACAAAAACCCCTTATACCGCTAAAAGAATACATGAAACAAAAACAAAATAAAAAAGAAAACTATTCACCTCAATGTACATACATCTCCAAATAAACTTACAAAAATAAAAAAAAATTAGTGCTAGTCCCAACTAACGTAAACACTCCAATTAACCGAGTAAAGTTGAGTTAGATAGAATACATTTAATATATTAAAAATTAAAAAAAGATAATAATAACATAAGAAATACAAATAAAAAAAATTAATTATACACTTAGCGACAACAAAATAAATAAATATCAAATACAATAATTTATAGATGGGTGGATCCAACACTTTGGCTTGCAGGAGGAAAAAACAGTGAATGGGCGGATTCCACACTTTTGCTTGCAGAGGGAAAAACCTTAGTGGTTGTTATTGTGGCGAACGGGTGAGACGATGCAACAGGGTGAGGTGGATCCGACAAAAACAACAGGTGCTATAAAGTAAAAAATGATTATTTTATTGACATTTTCAAGCAAAAATCCATAATTATAGAAATAATAAATATTAAACAAAATATCGATTTTAACGGGAAATAACAATATTAGCAAATAAATATTGTTATTTCCCTGTTAAAATCGATATTTTATTTATTATTTATTTCCACAAAAAATAATTATAGTTTTGTATGAATCTATAGGTACTTACAAGGGGTAAACAAGTAGAAACCATCATTTTGATGTCACCGTGTAGTTTTTTTCTTTTGTTTTCGAAACTAACTGCTCGACGACGGGGGCGGCTTTGCAATGGTGGTAGAGGGATGCTAGCTGCAAGTTTAATAATTAAATGTATTTTAAAAAACTGAATTTTTATTAATAAAAATAATAAATATAACTTACGTTTCTTCACGGGGGCAGCAGATGATGCCTCACAAATATATAACTCGATGCTGGAGGGTGGGGGTGAGGCGGCGGCGGTCTACGGCTAGAGCATGATGGCGGCAGTATTCCTGCCGCCAAATTATTAAAATATGTACCGCCGCCGCATGAAGACAGGAGGCGGGCAGGAGTTGGTGTGGGGCCTCCTACCTCATTTTCCGATTATGACTATTATAGAAATCTACGCATTGTGCAACCCCTAACACCAGCACCACCAAGAATACATCGACTCGTAACCACATTGTAAAACGAACTATGGTGCACAGTGAAAACGTTTTGAATTTATACGATATAAATTCCGATCATGTGCTTTCTTCAAAAAGTTAATTGCTACATTTGCATACATGTCTTGTATTTTTTAGTATATAATTTCCATCTCGGCAAGAAAACGATTTTCTCGCTTGAGTTATTATAAGTAATGAGTTTGTTGTTTGTTGCAACAGTGCAGATAAGATGTTTTGAAAATAAACTATTTTTTTATGAGTAAGCAATTTATTTCATATAATTACATATAATTATACGATAGCGAGGTTATCGATGTATAATTTTGCATATAAAAAAAACGACTTTTAAAATTTCTAAAAGATCCTTTTGAAAATTTATTAGTAAATAACGTACTATTAAAAAGATTCGTTCGAAAATTTATTAGAAAATAAATCTTATACCTATAACCTTTTTTTATCGATGTAAATAGCAAATAATATTTTTCTTAAAGTCCCAGGTATTACACTTAGATAATAAGAATTATAACGTAATAAATAAATCTTATTATTTCCTGTTGAAATAGATATTTTATTTAATATTTATTATTTAATCAGGGATTTTAACAAAGTTACGCTTGAAAATGTCAATTAATACATGCATGTTTTAAAAAAACATGTTAAATTCCTTTAAAATAATTTACATAAACAGTCGATTATGCGATTTAATTTTAAAAAACCCGAACTTACCGATAATAATACATCAGTAAATCATATTATTTTTAATGACCCGGTTTGAAGCCATCGAGCGATCGAGGTTTAACCTATCACCAATCTGCTTTTGTAAAAGTTGCTTTGCTGGCCTTTAGCTACTTACAATGTAGTTAATTTTAATTAAAAATTCGAAATCTGTTTACGTGCATGCATGTGTTATTTGAAAATATGTATGACCTACACACATTTTATTCGAAAGTGCTGCATGATTTTATCAATTTTTAAAATGTGAAGCATTATATATAACCAGGAAGTTTATTTGTTTAATTCAGAGTGAATACAAGTTTCATTGTCAACGAGTGTATACGTTCAGGTATGTTATATTAATATTTAATTAAGTGCCTCCTAGGTTTCTTAATATCAAATTTATTTCAATATTTTTCGAGTTCAATTAATAATTCAATATTTTCAGAGTTCAAGTTTATTTCATATGTAGTATGTTTCCCCCTGTATCTCTGTAGAAATATTAGACAAAATTGAATTTTTATTTTTTTTCACTACCTACATTCTCTATTTTATTTTTAATGTGTATTATTTATTTAGCGCTACATAAGTGTATTCTTGTAGAAATATGGAATATTAAGGAAAACTATTGTATTTTTTTCAATTTTAATTCAATATTTTCTATTTTTTTCAACCTGATATATTTTTTTCAGCAACATGTTTGGTTTACTCTTTCTTTACGCTACTGGCCTTTGGTTTTTGGAAATTAATGGTAATATCAATCACACCCCCATTTTGAACAGTAGCTATAATATCGAAACTGGATCAACCCTTATCGCACTTAGAGTAAATAAATCGTTTTTGGTACAAAGCCAATGGACCCCCTTCAGTAACCCCAACGGATTCCATATGCAAGTTTATAAATCGAATTCAGATAGTCCTGACCTAGTCAACAATGTTGCTGCTTTAGAAGGTAGTAAATAATATAATATTATTGTAATAATTTAGGAATAAAAAATTACAAAATTATTTTTTTAGGAGCCACCACTACCTACTACAACGAAAAAAACAGCACCGATTTCAAAACACGCTGGCTAGCGTGCGATAAAGATTTGTTAGAGCTTAACTCTAAACACTATGAGGATTCAGTGGCGTTCCAAAACTGTACCAATACGTTAATTACCGAACGGGCAAATATGGCAAATCTGCTTTCCGTCAATGTGGGACTGCTATACGAAATTGATGAATTAACGGAAATGGTTAATGACGCTTGGAGTGGGAAATATAACGAAAATCTGGAAAATTGTTACGAGAAATATAACCGCTTATACAATCGAAGGGAACGAGAGGGAAGTTGTAATACATTGGAGATATGTGAACAATACAGAGATGGATGTATTGAAAGGTGTCAGGCTGCACCACAAAAATTATCTAAACGACGTGATGGTACCACCAGGGTACACTTGTAATTTATTTGTGTTCTTTTTTTTTTGATATTTTCAATACCACTGTTAATATTTTACGTGTCGCAAGTATAAGGGGGTGAGGTGGAGGTGGTAAAGGATTTTTTTAGTATAAATTCAACAGCAAAATTTCAATAGCATCATTCAGTGTTTTCTAGCAGAACAGTTTTCTTCTAGTATACCTACGTACCCGTCTCTCTCTCTACAAGCATCAACATGTCATCTTCTGACTGTACAACAACAACCTCCACCTTGATTGAAGATGAGGATTTAGAAGTTTTTCCAAGGAAAATACTATCTCAAATACCTGAGTATGTGGACGTTGAAGTGGTTCCCATCAAGAAGAAGCGAATTGCCGAGGACGAAAGCAAGCTCAACTCAATTAACGCTGTAGGTATGTTACTGCAGAAACCCGTATTAAAAATTTCCGATTTAAGGAAAGGCCATCCCTATCATTATACCGATGTACGATTTGTGAAAACACAATTCCATGAGAGGGCTGTCGTTTTGGAAATGGCCGAGTGCATTGTCTATTTACCACGTAGATTTACTGCGATGCGAGAAGACGAAATTGCAGTTTTAAATGTGCAAAAGGATTCTTTATTCTTTATTTTCGAGGGAGCCCATCCCATTAAAGGAAGTAATCCTACTTCATTAGTAAAATTCACCAAGAGATCGGAGTTTCTTAGTGGTAGTACTAGCAGTGCTGTTGCTACCCCCCCACCCACACCAAGCAAAAAAATTAAAAAAACGTAAGGTTTTTTCTTTTTTATTATAATAATATGCTTATAATATACTTGCGATTTGTAAAAAAAATAAAACGTTGTACTACATTGAAAAATATTTAAAAAAAATTCAATCATCTTTGTGCGTGTAAGTAGTAGGGTTTTTTTTGCTTTGATTTGTATAACCATTGATTTGTTTATTGACTTGTATAACCATTGATTTGTGTATGTAATCATGTACTACCTATAACAATAACAATAACATGTTTTGTATGTACTATAACATTTTTAATATTGATTTTTTTTGTAAAGTTATTATTGTATTGCTTTTTACCTATACTATATAATTATATATATGTACTACGATGTCTGGTTTTATTTTTTTAAGTTAGCAAGGTGCACAGGTGATTGTTGTAGTGGGATAGTTGCTATATCTATTGAGTTTTGAAACAACGTACGTTAGTAGTTGGTTGATGCAGGTACTAGAAGACCACTAGCAACACCACAAAAAAAAAACAAAAAATGGAATATCAGAGGTTGGTTACAATTGTTCAAGAATTTTTGGGGGTGTGCGTAACGAGCCAGGAAGCAACTCGTATATACGAGTTGAACGACAAAAATATAAAACTTATTCGAGAACTTATTATTAATGGAAAAAGCGAGACTGGTGAAAGCAGTGTAGGTAGAAAAAAACATCTGGAAACAGTGCTCGGTCAATTGTTGGGTTTACGTGTTCAAATACGAGCAAAGCTGAGAAGCGGAAAAGGTTTACGAGATCGTAAGCCTAATCATAGTCTCGAATGGGCTCAGGTAATATTTATTATTAATTTTTCGTTTATTTTTTCTTAAAAATATACTGTTTATCACACACACACAGGTGGATTCTGCGTTTAAAAACAGACTGTCTACAGGCGTGATTATAAACCATTCCATACATAATCCAGGGGAATTTTTCGAGAATGCTTTACCCATTTTCATCCAAAAAATTAATGCCACTATTAGAAGAACCAGGAATAAAGCCATCAAAGTCAATGTAGCGTTCTGTTGCGATTATGTAAAAGGTCACGACCGTTCTGTGATTGCTAGGAAATATTTCAACACAGCCAACGTTCAAGTTACACGCTCCACTAACATTAGAAATATTTTTTTCACTCAAATGAGAGACAACATTCTTGCACAGGTATAACTTTATTTGTTTTTTCTGTCTGTGTAACTGATTATAATGGTTTTTTCTTTGTTTTTGATCTTTCAATAGATGGAAGAATGTGAAAGCGAAGGTAGCGGATGGATTTTACATAGAATAGTGAATCTAGCAGTCAATTTGTGTAAATTCGAGCCAATTCGTGGTGCCTCCAGCTACATTGACTTACCTGCACGCATCAAGGCGACAAAAGCAGTGGTAAACATTAGAAATTTAGATGACAGGTGTTTCGGTTTTGTTTTATTAGCCGCATTATATCCTCCTGCTAATGGAAGGAATGTATGCGCCCCTTCTTCCTACCCTCATCAAAATTTGGAAAATTTATTTAATTTTAACGGTATTACGTTTCCTGTAAAACTAACCGATATAAAACATTTCGAACTGAAAAATCCTACAATTTCTATAAACGTTTTTGTTTGGATAAGAAACATGTGGTGATAGGTCCGTTATATCATACAAAAGAGGTCAAACAACGTCACGTTAACATGTTATATCTCACAGCTCGTGGTTGGAACGGACAAGCGGGTAACAATAAAAGTCACTATTGTTTGATTAAAAATCTTTCTCGTCTATGCAGCAAACAAATATCTAACCATCAACATACACAGTTTATTTGCGATAGGTGTCTAAATCATTTTTCTAGCGAACGTATTCTCAAACAACATTCCGAAGACTGCTCCAGGGTAGATCCAGTTAAACTTAGACTACCCAAACCGAATACGAAGGAATCAAAATTAACGTTTGACAAGTTTCAGTACGAAATGCGACATCCGGTGGTTATTTACGCGGACTTTGAATGTTTAATTGAACCGGTGATAGGGATGAGGGGCGAGGAGGATGACGATGACGTATCATTTTCTTCATACACTAGACCCATTCAAAAACACGTACCGTATTCGGTGGGATATCAAGTGGTGTATTCTTACGATGATTGGTTGTCACATTACGATTTTTATAGGGGGAAAAATCCTGAAAAATGGTTTGTTAGGAGGTTACAGGAGGAGACGGACGCTATTAAAGAACAATTAAGTAATATTGTACCCATGTCGGTACCGTTAACACAGGAAGAACAGGCGCGCTTCGATAACGCAACGCATTGTCCTCACTGTAAACAAGCCTTTGACGAGGTAATAGTAAAATGTAGAGATCACGCGCACGAGACGGGGAAATTCAGGTTAGCATTGTGTCAGGGTTGCAATCTAAATTATAAAGTAGGCAAATACATACCAATCATTATGCATAATTTATCAGGCATTATGCATTTTATTATAAAAGAACTCGATTTTAACAGTCAACCCATTCAATTATTACCTATAACTAAGGAAAATTATATTTCGGTCACGAAAGTATATAACGGGTACAGGTGGCGTTTTATAGACTCATTTCGTTTCATGAATCAAAGCTTAGATAATTTAGCTAAAAATTTAACTCCTGAAATGTTTAAGTATACACGCGAAGCGTTTCCTGATGACGCGCATTTCCAATTAATGTCGCGCAAAGGTACGCTGTGCTACGAATATTTAAATTCGTGGGCACGGCTCGAGGAAGGTCAACTGCCAGGTCGAGACCAGTTCTACAGTTCGCTCTCAGAAAGCACCGTCTCAGTAGAAAATTATGCACATGCAAAAAGTGTATGGAACACGTTTGGTGTTCAAACATTGGGAGAGTACAGCGACCTGTACCTGAAATGCGACGTCAAAATTTTAACAGACGTTTTTGAACAATTTAGAAATTTATGTTTAGATGTTTATACAATCGATCCTGTACATCACGTGACCGCCCCAGGGCTGTCTTGGAATGCTGCTCTTAAAAAAACGGGTATCTCGCTAGAATTATTAGACGATCCAAACAAAATTTTATTTATCGAGAAAGGCATTCGCGGTGGTCTAGTACAATGTTCACAGCGCTATTCAAGGGCTAACAATCACTACGACCCCGAAAATTACAATCCTACTCTACCGGAAAATTATTTGATGTACGTGGACGCGAACAATTTGTACGGATACGCCATGTCTCAACCCTTACCCTATGCTAATTTCGAATGGATCGAGAACGAAGATGAAATAACCTGTATAGAAAACAAATTAAAAAATATTAAACCAAATCCCGAGTCTGTGGTGTATTCTAATTATAGCGATGTCTCGTGTGCTGCGTTGCTATTTCCAACCAAGGACAACACTACCGCCGATAGCGTATCTTGTTTTCTAGAAGTTGATCTGTGGTATCCCCCCGAGATTCACGATGCCCACACGTTTTTACCGTTCTGTCCGGAACAGCTGGCCCCGCTCAAATCTCGCTACGTAAAATTAATGGCCACCACTTTTGACAAGAAAAAATACATACTTCACGTTAGAAATTTGCTGCAATGCCTATTGCACGGTCTTAAATTAAATAAAGTTCACAGAATACTTAAATTCTCCCAAAAACCTTGGTTAAAGGAATATATCGATCTCAACACTAGTTTACGTGCTAGGGCTAAGAATAACTTTGAGAAGGACCTATTTAATTAGTTTAATAACTGTATTTATGGAAAGTCAATGGAAAATTTGCGCACCTATCGTGTCGTACGATTGGCCACCACTTGGGAGCAAGCACGTAAATTAATTGCAAAACCAAACTTTAAATCTTTCACTATTTTCAAAGAGAATATGGTTGCAGTAGAATTAAACAAAACGTCTATTCTTTATAATAAGCCCATCTATTTAGGGATAACTGTTTTAGACCTCTCCAAACTTTTAATGTACTCTTTCCATTACGAAGACATAATTCGTAATCCAAAATTGCGTCATCCGGTAACGTTGCTGTACACTGACACGGACTCGTTTATCTATGCCTTTCAAGACGATATTTACAAGTTTTTGAGGGACGAAATTGAGGAGAAGGGCAGTCAGGCACCCTTTGACACATTTGATTACCACCCTGAGAATTTATACAGAATTCCGCGCATAAATAATAAGGTACTGGGTAAATTCAAAGATGAATTAAAAGGGAAAGTTATAACGAGTTTTGTGGGTTTGCGTGCAAAAATGTACTCTTTAAAATTACAAAAACAACATAGAGATAACTCTGACGACGACGACAACGACGATGACAACGAAAACAATTACGTAATTAAAAAGGCCAAGGGTGTAGGTAGAGTAGCTCTAAAAAACAGAATCACCTTTCAATCATACTACGACTGTCTACACAATAATCAATCATTTTATACAACTAATACTACAATACGTTCTAAGAGACATCTCGTTTCTACTTTTATAATAAAGAAAAAAGCTTTAGACTCTTTCGACAATAAAAGGTATATATTACAGGATGGGATTAATTCTTTACCTTGGGGTCATTATGATATAACGGATCCTCCCTAAAACAAAAACATATTTTATACTAGGTTTTACCATTGCTTTTACACAAGAAAAAAAAACGTGTTGAAACATGTTTGTGTGAACGACTACCGTAACCTCGGCCTTGAGGAACAAGCCGAGATCTCTCAATAGGGATAGCACCACGCAAGAACTTTTAGTTGTTGTGTGTCCGCGGTCGTGATAAATGCTAATAATTTTTTAATATGGCTACAGAGGACATGTATAGTGAAAAAAATCGCCTAGCAACATTCACCAGTTGGCCACTGCGAGATCCTGAGCCCGAAGTATTAGCTAAGATGGGCTATTATTACACCAACGTTGAAGATAGAGTACGCTGCCCATTTTGTTTATTATATGCAAACATTTATTGCACGCTTCTAACCCCCTGGGAAGCACATATACAATTTTCACCTGACTGCTCCATGATCACCGGAATAAACTGCCCCAACATTCCAAACTCCTTGGCAACGACCACCACAGATGATGCTGTAGGTATTCAACCACCTGCACCAACCTCTACTTTAATCACCGAATTCAATCAACCATCGACTTCATCGGATTCTTTTATTGAGATCAGGCCGAATAGTTTTCCAGAAAGTTACAGACCACACCCATCCGAAATTGTTATAGCACCTGCAGCCTCTAAGTTTATTAATAATGTTTGTAAAATGTGTTTTAGTAACGGTTTAGATATTGTTTGTTTACCCTGTGGACACTTAACGTCTTGTATAGCTTGTTCACAACAAATTACCAAGTGTCCTGTGTGCAGTATATTTATTACTGGTACCATTCGAGTTTTTCTATCGTAAAATTGATTTTTTTATTGTACTCTATGTGTAAAAATAAAACTTGTTTTCATTGTATGTTTTTTTTTTATTAAATTCTATTACATTGCATAAGAGAGAGAGAGAGAGCGAGAAAATAAAACTAACATTAAACATGGTATGAATTGTAATATTTTTTAATTAAATAACGAATTGCCAAGGCTATCATGCACAAGAGTAAGTTCACACCGAGCATCAAAAGGCTCGCAAAAAAATATGTATCCACTTATTTGTGAGGTTTCGCTTGCTGTGGTACTTCTTCATCATTACAACCGATAGCATTCCATACAACAGGTACCCAATTAGAAAGGAACTCGACACGATTCCCTATTTTCTTGTTATAAATATACTTGGCCTTTACATAAATGAACCTTGCAGTCGGAGTTTCCGGTATGACAGAGGGCATCCGTTTTCCAACCACGAACAGCCCTCTAAATTGAAACGGTGTTAAATTAACCCATTCTCCAGGTTGTTCGCTTAGGTTTTGCTCAGTCAGATGCCCGTTGGAGAATCTAAGAGAAACGCTAACTTCTTCGACGTTGGGCGGGTAAGACAACAGCAGGGTGCTGTTCCATATCCCTGCTATCACAAAAACGGCTACAGCATTCATTTTTTTTTGTTGTACTTCTTACTTCTTCAGCTTTCAAGTTTGTACTAAATTAATACGTGGTTCACTTTCTTATAATAATAATTTTAGTTAACGACGTAGTCGTCAGGTTGGCTGAGCGGTCTAAGGCGTTTGACGTAAGTTCAGATTCTTGAAAGTGAGCGAGGGTTCGAATCCCTCACCTTACAATTTCTTTTTTGTTTGCTAATAAAGTCGAACTCTTTTACACGTGATTGCATCAATGAAAGATATAAAAAATTTGGAAGTAATCTCCAGATATATAGCCTGCAGGTGGTCAGGATTAATGCTGTCGCTGTCCTTAATTAATTCTTGAAACCACTCATCCAATACCGTTTCACAAATTACAACGGGTGGTACTTCAATACTAATTTCTTCCTCAATACCATTCCTAATAAAATTTACCGCTCCAATAATTTCTAAACGTCCACAATAAGAGTTTCGTAAAAACATGCTTATTTCATTTATAACGGTAGGTTTGAGTCTCTGCATACTGCTTTGAAAACTGTGACGTTGTGACACTTCATCTAATATAAATTCGAGAATAATTGTTTCATACATGTTTACAGCTCCGCTACAAATTTACAACTAAAGACATTAACTAAAATCAAATATCCCATATTAAATATCCGATACCAAATTATTTAATATCGCATAACTAGTACCTAAAACGAAAAAAAACAACACGATCAACTACACCTTCATATAACAACTTCAAACGCTACAACCACGACGCACCCCGGTAGCCCACATGCTTAACGCGACAGACTACCACTCAGCAGGACCTGCGTTCGAATCCACAACGCACAAGAAAAAAAGTATGCACGGTTGCATACACACACACTTTTTAAACAAAACCACCTTTTTAACAAACCACGCCTACTGACCGAATAAAAATGGCCGAACAACAACAAAAATGGCCGATGGCAGACGATACGCCCACAAAACACGCCCAGACACGCCTACGAAGGGACTACTTCCATCCCACTCGCACCCTAATACAGGCACCCTTCTCACTCGCACCCATACAAACTTACCTGAATAAAGCACCCTTATTTTACACACAAACCCCATAAGAGCCCTTATTCAAAATCGGCGTATTTATATCTACTTAGCACAGTTTTCTAAGGATACTAGCGAGTCCAAGGATGATTGTGAAGACACTGATTTATTAAGGGAAGGCGTCAATGGGGAAGGTGAAGCAGAAGTTGACGGAACAACTGACATGGAATCATTCCAGGAATCATCATCCCAATCATCAGGAAGCACAATAGAATTACTGTTTTCTGTTTCTCCTTCTGCTTGTAAATCTATCTCTTCATTTTCCTCTGATATGGTACAAAGATTTTCATCTTCATCTTCCTCGCAGTTCGAACTATCACTGGTTTTCATTAATTTCGTTAAACAATTTATTTTAAAAATGCCTCTAAAAACTCGAACAGTAAGATTCTTGTTATAGCCCCCTCGCTGCCTGAAAACGGAAAATAAATTTTCGACAAAATCTTGATTTAGTCGACGTGTTAATAAATAGTCATAACCTAAATTCTTTTGATCTTCGAATAGGCAAAGAATTGAATTTATAGTCCACGTTAATCCATCGAAACATGGTAATCGTTTCATGCCTTTAACTGTAATTTTATATACCGTTTTTAACCAATTCAGTGCGTTGTTTAATGTTTCAATAACAAGGGAATTTTTTTCAGCTATTGCACATTTGTACGGGTTTTTGTCAAACAACTTTGTGCTGTTTAAGGTGTCAAATAAATTGTTCATTGTTTTAATAAATTTGCTGGTATTTAAACCATAAGAAGTTTTTAATTCGCCGGTTTCCACAGCAGTCTTAATTCCTGCAGAAACACTTGAACTAAATATCTGCAGCGCTAACTTACACGACATTTTTTTAAATGGTCCTGGATTTAAAGTTCTTCGGTAATTTTTAAAAATACTTCAGCGGTTTTACTTTTTTTGTCTGTGTCATAACATTTTCTAATGTCGCTAAATGACACTTGTTCGTCCATAAACATAAAATCATTTCCCAACCAATTATTTCTAAAGTTTTTAAAAATGTGTGGGACATCGAAAATTGAATAAACCTTATGTTTATCAAAAAAGAAATATGGTTTTTCTGATGTAGCCCCAAGACGTTTTAATGCAGATTGGTTGTTAGTACCTTGGTCACATATTACTGCATTCACTTTTACACCGATTTTTATAGCTTCTAATAATGTTTTTGTTACTGAATCGTCCAATATTGTGCTTTTCATAGATGTATAGCTGATAAAATAAGCCAGGGGCATTTTCCAAGGCGAATAAATGCCTCGGGCAACAAACACCATAATCTGTGAACCCTTTTTTTTTGTTCTTCCAGAAGGCCCTAAATCTTCGAACACTTCTATAAAATTTAGCCACTTATCGTACTCCAAGAAGCTCTTAACCTTCATTTCGTCAAAAGCGATCACGCATTCCTTTTCTTTTGCAGACATTGTTTCCACTTTCTTTTTAATTTGGCAAAGCAATCTGGGGCTAAATCCAGGTTTAAACTTGGACGCCCCTATCCTTTTTCTAATTGCTGAAATACTTGGGAGCACCAGTTTTTGAGTTTTTCTCAAAAATTTATACGTTGCCGTAGATTTATAAAATAATGACAGGGCAAATTGCTTTTCGTCATTTTTCCATGGCCTTCTCCCACGGTGCAATGTTTGCATTAGTGTTATAGCACGGGATGCGCCTGAGGAATATTTAATGGAGTTAATTGTTAATTCAGTATTATGAAAGTGTTTATATTTTTTTACAGATTTTTTTAATTTGCAAATGGTGGACCGTTTCTATGCCATTAAGTTGCGCTGATTGTTGATAGTTTTCCTCAATTTCTTTTTCTTGGAGTGTCATCAAAGTTTATTTTTCTTTTTATTCCTTTCGCAGTGGCAGCACACACTCGTAATCCACTGACTAGTTTGCGGACTAACATGATTTGGGCTTTTTGAACGGTCCCTTGTAAGTTTGATCATTGATTTTTCTGGTATTAGAGTGGGCATAGCACCGATAGTACTATCCGTTGTATTTATAGTATGTGTTTTGGTTGGTATTTTCAGAGTTAGTTCTTCATAACGTATAGGAACTGCATCATGTTTCAATCGTGTTTTTAAAATAATATTTTTAAAATACCGCTCTTGAAAATGGTCCCCACAAATCAACTTTTTTTGTAAAGCCTCCTGACTTAATTCGAGAAGGTCGGTATTTCCTGCAATGAAGGAATAGAACAATGATATTGGAGTTTTGAACGTTTATATTCGCAAAATTGATTGATAATGGCTGTAGTTTATCTCTAGTTGTTATGACTAGACTTGGGCAGAAGCGTTGTAAAAACAAACAGGTGTACGAACGTAGACAATACACGTAGTTATGCGCTATGCAAGTGCCTCAAAGGCGCTATGCGGTAGCATATTTATAATAAATATTGAACTATTTCAATCCTATTAAGAAATTAATAACTTGCTTACCTGAATTTAAAATCAATTGCTGAGATCTGTTTTTTTCTTTGGGAAATGAATATAATTTCATTCCCGGAAAAGCCCGTGCGCTTTTTCCACAATTTATATTCATACACTTGTTACCGCGTGTCGTTGTAGCATATTTTTATATTAGCCTTAACTTTTAAACGTTTTCAGTGAAAAACTAACAATATATGAAACGTGCAACGTAAAATCGTAGAACACAGTCAAACCGCCAAAAGTTTTATTTTCCAAGAAAACTATTAAATTCGTAGCTACTCAAATACTACTTAAATAAGCGCCATCTATGGTCAAGAGGGTAAATTGAAATTAAATTGTATCCCCAGGTATTGGTTTAATAATTTAATATGGCATATTTGGCGATTGTAGCGCCACACTTTCAAGGAGTGTTTTGCGTCCAAACTAATTTATTTGGCGTCCTTTCGTGTGCTGCATTTCATATTCAAAGATTAACTGTCTATAATATAATCAGTCAACGGCCTGAGTAACCCCTGGCAAGTCTGGGTATTTCATAAGAATTCTGGGTTCCTCACTACGAAGTCTAGAAAGCCTGATTAACCCCTGGAGAGTCCGGGTATTTTGTAAGAATTCTGGATTCCTCACGTGGAAGTCTGCAAAGCCTGGGTAACCCATGGGAAGTCTGGGTATTTCGTAAGAATTCTGGGTTCCCCACTTGGAAATCTAGAAAACCTGGGTAACCTCTGGGAGGTCTGGGTTAGTCTCTGTGGAGCATGGGTAATTCATAAGAATTCTGGGTTACTCAGTAGGAAGTCTAGAACGTCTGGATAAACCCTGGAAAGTTTGAGAATTACGTAAGAATTCTGGGTTCCCCACTTGGAAGTCTGGAAAGCCGGGGTAGTTTCTGGGATGTCTGGGTTAGTCTCTGGGGAGCTTGAGTAGCTCTTAAGAGTTCTGGGTTCCTCACTTGGAAGCCTGGAAAGCTTGGATAACCCCTGGGAAGTCTGGGTATTTGGTAAAAATTCTGGGTTCCCCACTTGGATGTCTGGAAAGGTATTTCGTAAGAATTCACTGTTCCCCACATGGAAGTCTGCAAAGCTTGGGTAACCTCTGGGAGGTTTGGGATAGACTCTGGGGAGCATGGGTAGTTCATAAGATTTCTGGGTTACTCACTTGTAAGTCTGGAAAGGCTGGGTAACCCACGGGAAGTATGGACATTTGTTAAGGATTCTGGGTTCCCCACATGGAAGTCTGCAAAGCCTGGGTAACCCATGGGAAGTCTGGGTATTTCGTAAGAATTCTGGGTTCCCCACTTGGAAGTCTGGAAAGCCTGGGTAACCTCTGGGAGGTTTGGAATAGACTCTGGGGATCATGGGTAGTTCATAAGACTTCTGGGTTACTCACTACAATGTCTGCAAATAATGGGTAACCCCTGGGAAGTCTGGGTATTACGTAAGAGTCCTGGATTCCCCACTTGGAAGTCTGGAAAGCCGAGGTAACTTCTGGGATGTCTGGGTTGGTCTCTGGGGATAATGGGTGCTTCATAAGAATTCTGGGATCCTCACTTGGAAGCCTGGAAAGCTTGGGTAACCCCTGGGAAGACTGGGTGATTGGTAAAAAATCTGGGTTCCCCACTTGGAAGTCTGGAAAGCCTGGGTAACCTCTGCGAGTTCTGGGTTAGCCTCTGGGGAGCATGGGTAGTTCATAAGAATTCTGGGTTACTCACTAGGAAGTCTGGAAAGACTAGGTAAGCCTTGGAAAGTCTGGATATTACGTAAGAATCCTGGGTTCCCCACTTGGAAATCTCGAAAGCCTGGGGGTAGCCTCTGGGAGGTCTGGGTTAGTCTCTGGGGAGCATTGGTATTTCATAAGAATTCTGGGTTACTCACTAGAAAGTCTGCAAAGACTGAGCAACCCCTGGGAAGTCTGGGTATTTCATAAGAATTCTGGGTTCGTCACTTGGAAATCTGGAAAGACTGGGTAAGCTCTGGGAAGTCTGGGTGTTTCGTAAGAATTCTGGGTTCCTCACTTGGAAGTCTGGAAAGCCTGGGTAAGCCCTGGGAAGTCTGGGTTAGTCCCTGGAGAACATGGGTAGTTCATAAGAATTCTGGGTTACTCACTAGAAAGTCTGCAAAACCTGAGTAACCCCTGGGAAGTCTGGGTGTTTCGTAAGAATTCTGGGTTCCTCACTTGGAAGTCTGAAACGCCTGGGTAACCTCTGGGAGGTCTGGGTTAGTCCCTGGAGAACATGGGTAGTTCATAAGAACTCTGGGTTACTCACTAGAAAGTCTGTAAACCTGGGTATATCTAAGAATTCTGGGTTCACCACTTGGAAATCTAGAAAGACTGGATAACCCCTGGGAATTCTGTTTATTTCTTAAGAATTCTGGGTTCCTCACGTGTAAGACTGCACAGCCTGAGTAAGCCATGGGAAGTCTGGGTATTTCGTAAGAATTCTGTGTTCCTCACATGGAAGTCTGCAAAGCCTGGGTAACCCCTGGGAAGTCTGGGTATTTCGTAAGAATTCTGGGTTCCCCACATGGAAGTCTGGAAAGCCTGGGTAACCTCTGGGAGGTCTGGGTTAGTCTCTGTGGAGCATGTGTAGTTCATAAGAATTCTGGGTTACGAACTAGAAAGTCTGCAAAGCCTGAGTAACCCCTGGGAAGTAAGGATATTTCATAAGAATTCAGGGTTCCTCACTTGGAAGTTTGAAAACCTGGGTAAGCCCTGGGAAGTCTGCGTGTTTCGTAAGAATTCTGGGTTCCTCACTTGGAAGTCTGGAAAGCCTGAGTAACCTCTGGGAGGTCTGGGTTAGTCCCTGGAGAACATGGGTAGTTCATAAGAATTCTGGGTTACTCACTAGAAAGTCTGCAAACCTGAGTATATCTAGGAATTCTGGGTTCAAAACTTGGAAATCTAGAAAGACTGGGCAACCCCTGTGAAATCTGGGTATTTCGTAAGAATTCTGGGTTCCTCACGTGGAAGTCTGGAAAGCCTGGGTAAGCCTTGGTAAGTCTGGGTATTTTAAAGCATTCTGGGATCATCACTTGGAAGTCTGGAAAACCTGGGTAATCCATGGGAAGTCTGGGTATTTCGTAAAAATTCTGGGTTCCTCACTTTTAAGTCTGGAAAGCCTGGGTAACCTCTGGGAAGTCTAGGTTATTCCGTGGAGACCCTGGGTAGCTCCTAGGATCTCTGGCTTACTCCCTCGGAAGTCTGGAAAGCCTGAGTAACCCCTGGGAAGTGTAGGATAGTACGTGGAGGGACTTAGTATTTCCTAGGAATTCTGCGTTACTCCATAAGGGGAAAGCCTGGGTACCCTGCGGGAGGTCTGGGTATTACGTAAGAATTCTGGGTTCCCCACTTGGAAGTCTGGAAAGCCTGGGTAACCTCTGGGAGGTTGGGATAGACTCTGAGGGGCATGGGTAGTTCATAAGAGTTCTGGGTTGCTCACTACAAAGTCTACAAAGCCTGGGTAACCCCTGGGAAGTGTAGGTTAGTCCGTGGAGGGACTTAGTAGTTCCTAGGAATTCTGCGTTACACCCTAGGAGGTTTGGAAAGCCTGGGTACCCGGCGGGAAGTCTGGGTATTCCGTAAGAATTCTGGGTTCATCACTTGGAAGTTTAGAAAGCCTGGGAAACCCATGGGAAGTCCGGGTATTTCGAAAGAAATCTGGGTTCCCCACTTGCAAGTCTGGAAAGCTTAGGTAACCTCTGGGAGGTTTGGGATAGACTCCGGGGAGCATGGGTATTTAATAAGAATTCTGGCTAGAAAGTCTGCAAAGACTGGGTAATCCCTGGAAAGTCTGGGTATTTCGTAAGGATTCTGGGTTCCTCACTTAGAAGTCTGGAAAGCCTGGGTAACCTCCGTGAGGTCTGGGTTAGTCTCTGGGGAGCATGGGTAGTTCATAAGATTTCTGGGTTACTCACTTGTAAGTCTGGAAAGACTGGGTAACCCACGGGAAGTATGGGCATTTGTTAAGGATTCTGGGTTCCCCACATGGAAGTCTGCAAAGCCTGGGTAACCCATGGGAAGTCTGGGTATTTCGTAAGAATTCTGGGTTCCCCACTTGGAAGTCTGGAAAGCCTGGGTAACCTCTGGGAGGTTTGGGATAGACTCTGGGGATCATGGGTAGTTCATAAGACTTCTGGGTTACTCACTACAATGTCTGCAAATAATGGGTAACCCCTGGGAAGTCTGGGTATTACGTAAGAGTCCTGGGTTCCCCACTTGGAAGTCTGGAAAGCCGAGGTAACTTCTGGGATGTCTGGGTTGGTCTCTGGGGATAATGGGTAGTTCATAAGAGTTCTGGGATCCTCACTTGGAAGCCTGGAAAGCTTGGGTAACCCCTGGGAAGTCTGGGTGATTGGTAAAAAATCTGGGTTCCCCACTTGGAAGTCTGGAAAGCCTGGGTAACCTCTGCGAGTTCTGGGTTAGCCTCTGGGGAGCATGGGTAGTTCATAAGAATTCTGGGTTACTCACTAGGAAGTCTGGAAAGACTAGGTAAGCCTTGGAAAGTCTGGATATTACGTAAGAATCCTGGGTTCCCCACTTGGAAATCTCGAAAGCCTGGGGGTAGCCTCTGGGAGGTCTGGGTTAGTCTCTGGGGAGCATTGGTATTTCATAAGAATTCTGGGTTACTCACTAGAAAGTCTGCAAAGACTGAGCAACCCCTGGGGAGTCTGGGTATTTCATAAGAATTCTGGGTTCGTCACTTGGAAATCTGGAAAGACTGGGTAAGCTCTGGGAAGTCTGGGTGTTTCGTAAGAATTCTGGGTTCCTCACTTGGAAGTCTGGAAAGCCTGGGTAAGCCCTGGGAAGTCTGGGTATTTGGTAAGAATTCTGAATTTAACACGCGGAATTCTGGAAAGCCTGGGTAATCCCTGGGAATTGTATGTTATTCCGTGTAGCGTCTGTGTAGTTCCTAGTAACCCTGGGTTACTCCCTAGGAAGTCTGGAGAGTCTGGGTACCCGCTAGGAGGTCTGGTTTATTTTGTAAGGATTCTGGGTTCATCACATGGAAGTTTGAAAAGCCAGGGTAAGCCCTGGGAAGTCTGGGTGTTTCGTAAGAATTCTGGGCTCCCCACTTGGAAGTCTGGAAAACCTCGGTAACCTCTTGTAGGTCTGGGTTAGTCTGTGGGGAGCATGGGTAGTTCACAAGAATTCTGGGTTACTCACTAGAAAGTCTGCAAAGCCTGAGTAACCCCTGGGAAGTCATTGTATTTCATAAGAATTCAGGGTTCATCTCTTGGAAATCTAGAAAGACTGGGTAATCCCTGGGAAGTCTGGGTATTTCGTAAGAATTCTGGGTTGCTCACGTGGAAGTCTGCACAGCCTAGGTAACCCATGGGAAGACTGGGTATTTCGCAAGAATTCTAGGTTTCCCCACTTGGAAGTCTAAAAGTCTGGGTAACCTCTGGGAGGTCTGGGTTAGTCTCTGGGGAGCATGTGTAGTTCATAAGAATTCTGGGTTACTCACTAGAAAGTCTGCAAAACCTGAGTAACCCCTGGGAAGTCTGGGTGTTTCGTAAGAATTCTGGGTTCCTCACTTGGAAGTCTGAAACGCCTGGGTAACCTCTGGGAGGTCTGGGTTAGTCCCTGGAGAACATGGGTAGTTCATAAGAATTCTGGGTTACTCACTTGAAAGTCTGCAAACCTGGGTATATCTAAGAATTCTGGGTTCACCACTTGGAAATCTAGAAAGACTGGATAACCCCTGGGAATTCTGTTTATTTCTTAAGAATTCTGGGTTCCTCACGTGTAAGACTGCACAGCCTGAGTAAGCCATGGGAAGTCTGGGTATTTCGTAAGAATTCTGTGTTCCTCACATGGAAGTCTGCAAAGCCTGGGTAACCCCTGGGAAGTCTGGGTATTTCGTAAGAATTCTGGGTTCCCCACATGGAAGTCTGGAAAGCCTGGGTAACCTCTGGGAGGTCTGGGTTAGTCTCTGTGGAGCATGTGTAGTTCATAAGAATTCTGGGTTACTCACTAGAAAGTCTGCAAAGCCTGAGTAACCCCTGGGAAGTAAGGATATTTCATAAGAATTCAGGGTTCCTCACTTGGAAGTTTGAAAACCTGGGTAAGCCCTGGGAAGCCTGCGTGTTTCGTAAGAATTCTGGGTTCCTCACTTGGAAGTCTGGAAAGCCTGAGTAACCTCTGGGAAGTCTGGGTTAGTCCCTGGAGAACATGGGTAGTTCATAAGAATTCTGGGTTACTCACTAGAAAGTCTGCAAACCTGAGTATATCTAGGAATTCTGGGTTCACCACTTGGAAATCTAGAAAGACTGGGCAACCCCTGTGAAGTCTGGGTATTTCGTAAGAATTCTGGGTTCCTCACGTGGAAGTCTGGAAAGCCTGGGTAAGCCTTGGTAAGTCTGGGTATTTTAAAGCATTCTGGGATCATCACTGGAAGTCTGGAAAACCTGGGTAATCCATGGGAAGTCTGGGTATTTCGTAAAAATTCTTGGTTCCTCACTTTTAAGTCTGGAAAGCCTGGGTAACCTCTGGGAAGTCTAGGTTATTCCGTGGAGACCCTGGGTAGCTCCTAGGATCTCTGGGTTACTCCCTCGGAAGTCTGGAAATCCTGAGTAACCCCTGGGAAGTGTAGGTTAGTACGTGGAGGGACTTAGTAGTTCCTAGGAATTCTGCGTTACTCCATAGGGGGTTTGGAAAGCCTGGGTACCCTGCGGGAGGTCTGGGTGTTACGTAAGAATTCTGGGTTCATCACTTGGAAGTTTAGAAAACCTGGGTAAAATCTGGGAGGTTGGGATAGACTCTGGGGAGCATGGGTAGTTCATAAGAATTCTGGGTTACTCACTTGGAAGTCTGGAAAGCCTGGGTAACCCATGGGAACTCTGGGCATTTCGTAACAATTCTGGGTTCCCCACTTGGAAGTCTGGAAAGCCTGGGTAACCTCTGGGAGGTTGGGATAGACTCTGAGGGGCATGGGTAGTTCATAAGAGTTCTGGGTTGCTCACTACAAAGTCTACAAAGCCTGGGTAACCCCTGGGAAGTGTAGGTTAGTCCGTGGAGGGACTTAGTAGTTCCTAGGAATTCTGCGTTACACCCTAGGAGGTTTGGAAAGCCTGCGTACCCGGCGGGAAGTCTGGGTATTCCGTAAGAATTCTGGGTTCATCACTTGGAAGTTTAGAAAGCCTGGGTAACCCATGGGAAGTCCGGGTATTTCGAAAGAAATCTGGGTTCCCCACTTGCAAGTCTGGAAAGCTTAGATAACCTCTGGGAGGTTTGGGATAGACTCCGGGGAGCATGGGTATTTAATAAGATTTCTGGCTAGAAAGTCTGCAAAGACTGGGTAATCCCTGGAAAGTCTGGGTATTTCGTAAGGATTCTGGGTTCCTCACTTAGAAGTCTGGAAAGCCTGGGTAACCTCCGTGAGGTCTGGGTTAGTCTCTGGGGAGCATGGGTAGTTCATAAGATTTCTGCGTTACTCACTTGTAAGTCTGGAAAGACTGGGTAACCCACGGGAAGTATGGGCATTTGTTAAGGATTCTGGGTTCCCCACATGGAAGTCTGTAAAGCCTGGGTAACCCATGGGAAGTCTGGGTATTTCATAAGAATTCTGGGTTCCCCACTTGGAAGTCTGGAAAGCCCGGGTAACCCATGGAAAGTCTGGGTATTTCGTAAGAATTCTGGGTTCCTCACTTGGAAATCTGGAAAGCCTGGGTAACCTCTGGGAGGTGTGGGATAGACTCTGGGGAGCATGGCTAGCTCATAGGATTTCTGGGTTACTCACTTGGAATTCTGGAAAGCCTGGGTAACCCATGGGAAATCTGGGCATTTCGTAAGAATTCTGGGTTCCTCACGTGGAATTCTGGAAAGCCTGGGTAACCCCTAGGAAGTCTAGGTTACTCCGTGGAGAGTCTGGGTAGCTCCTAGTAACCCTGGGTTACTCCCTAGGAAGTCTGAAAATCCTGGGTAACCCCTGGGAATTGTATGTTGGTCCGTAGAGAGTCTAGGTAGTTCCTAGGAACTCTGGGTTACTCCCTAGGAATTCTGGAGAGTCTGGGTACCCGCTAGGAAGTCTGGGTTATTTCGTAAAGATTCTCTGTTCATCACTTGGAAGTCTAGAAAGCCTGGATAACCTCTGGGAGGTTTGGCTATTTCTTACGAATTCTGGGTACCTCACTTGGAAGTCTGGAAAGCCTGGGTAAGCCCTGGGAAGTCTGGGTATTTCGTAAGAATTCGGGGTTCCTGACTTGGAAGTCTGGAAAGCCTGGGTAGGCCATGGAAAGTCTGGGCATTTCGTAACAACTCTGGGTTCCACACTTGGAGGTCTGGAAAGCCTGGGTAAGCCCTGGGAAGTCTGGGTATTTCGTAAGAATCCTGGGTTCCCCACGTGGAAGTCTGTTAAGCCTGGGTAACCTCTGGGTGGTTTGGCTATTTCTTACGAATTCTGGGTACGTCACTTGGAAGTCTGGAAAACCTGGGTAAGCCCTGGGAAGTCTGGGTATTTCGTAAGAATTCGGGGTTCTTCACTTGGAAGTCTGGAAAGCCTGGGTAGGCCATGGGAAGTCTGGGCATTTTGTAACAACTCTGGGTTCCACACTTGGAGGTCTGGAAAGCCTGGGTAAGCCCTGGGAAGTCTGGGTATTTCGTAAGAATCCTGGGTTCCCCACTTGGAAGTCTGGAAAGGCTGGGTAACTTCTGGGAGGTCTGGGTTTGTCTCTGGGGAGCATGGGTAGTTCATAAGGATTCTGGGTTCCTCACTTAGAAGTCTGGAAAGCCTGGGTAACCTCCGTGAGGTCTGGGTTAGTCTCTGGGGAGCATGGGTACTTCATAAGAATTCTGGGTTACCCACCAGGAAGTCTAGAAAGTCTGAATAAAGCCTGGTAAGTCTGACAATTTCGTAAGAATTCTGGGTTCCTCACTTGGAAGCCTGAAAAGGCTGGGTAAGCCCTGGAAAGTTTGGGTATTTCGTAAAAATTCTGGGTTCCTCACTTGGAAGTCTGGAAAGCCTGGGTAAGCCCTGGGAAGTTTGGGTGTTTCGTAAGAATTCTGGGTTCCTCACGTGGAAGTCTGGAAAGCCTAGGTAACCCCTAGGAAGTCTAGGTTAGTCGGTGGAGAGTCTGGGTAGCTCCTAGTAATTCAGGGTTATTCCGTAGGAATTCCGGAAATCCTGGGTAACCCCTGGGAATTGTATGTTAGTCCTTATAGTCCTTAGAGAGTCTGAGTAGTTCCTAGGAACTCTGGGTTACTCCCTAGGAAGTCTGGAAAGCCTGGGTACTCGCTAGGAAGTCTGAGCTATTTCGTAAGGATTCTGGGTTCATCGCTTGGAAGGCTAGAAGAGCCTGGGTAACCCCTGGGAAGTCTGGGTATTTCGTAAGAATTCTGGGTTCCCCACTTCGAAGTTTGGAAAGCCTCGGTAACCTTTGGGAGGTCTGGGTTAGTCTCTGGGGAGCATGGCTAGTTATTAAGGATTCTGGGTCCTCACTTGGAAGTCTGGAATGCTTGGGTAACCCCTGGGAAGCCTGACTATTTGGTAAGAATTCTGGGTTCCTCACTAGGATGTCTGGAAAGCCTGTGTAAGCCCTGGGAAGTCTGTGTATTTAATAAGCATTCTGGGTTCCTCGCTTGGCTGTCTGCAAAGCCTGGGTAATCCCTGGGAAGTATGAGTATTTCGTAAGAATTCTGGGTTCCCCACTTGGAAATCTGGAAAGCCTGGGTAAGCCCCGGAAAGTGTGGGTATTTCATAAGAATTCTGGGTTCCTCACTTATAAGGCTGGAAAGCCTGGGTAGCCTCTGGGAGGTTGGGATAGACTCTTGGGAGCATGGGTAGTTCATAGGAATTCTGGGTTACTCACTAGAAATTCTGCAAAGCCTGAATAACCCCTGGGAAGTCTGGGTATTTCAGAAGAATTCTGGGCTCCTCACGTGGAAGTCGGTTGAGCCTGGGTAAACTCTGGGAGGTTTGTCTATTACTTAAGAATTCTGGGTTCCTCACTTGGAAGCCTGGAAAGCTTGGATAACTCCTGGGAAGCTGGGTATTTGGTAAGAATTCTGGGTTCCCCACTTGGATGTCTGGAAAGGTATTTCGCAAGAATTCACTGTTCCCCACTTGGAAGTCTGGAAAGCCTGTGTAACCTCTGGGATATTTGGGATAGACTCTGGGGAGCATGGGTAGTTCATAAGAATTCTGGGTTACTCACTTGGAAGTCTGGAAAGCCTGGGTAACCCATGGGAAGTCTGGGCATTTCCTAGCAATTCTGGGTTCCCCAACTGGAAGTCTGGAATGCCTGGGTAACTGCTGCGAGGTTGGTATAGACTCTGAGGGGCATGGGTAGTTCATAAGATCTTTGTTCACAGGTTTTAACTCATTGGTTAATTTAATAATAGAGCAAGATTTTGATATATTTGCAGTTTCTGAAACGTGGCTGTCGCCTGATGTACTTTCTGAGGTAATTGCTATACCTGGAACTCAATTAACTAAATCACTTTTTTATTCATAAAATTGTCAATAAAAGCTATACTACATGGTTATACTTTTTTTAGAAAAGACAGAGTGAGTAGAGGGGGTGGTGTTGGTATATATTTGAAATCTGTTTATACCTGTGAAACAATATCATTTAATTTTCCCGTTAATAATGTTCTTGAGTATATGTTTGTTCAAACTAAAATTCATGGAAAAATCTTTTCTATTGGCGTATTTTATAGGCCTCCTGGTAGCAATTTAAATAATCTTATAATGGATTTTGACACTATCTTATCGTTTCTTTGCCCCTTTGTTGACGAAATTATATCTTTGGGCGATCTTAACGTAAATTTTTTAAATGTTGATAACCCAGTCTCCATGTGTTTTAATTCTGATCAGTTGACTCAAATTTTAACAGAACCCACCAGGGTCACTAACACGAGTAGTACACTTATTGATCCCATTTTTGTATCTGACACTAGCATGGTGGATAACTGCGGCACTATTCATGCGGATGATATTTCTGACCATAAAATGGTTTTCTGTGACATTAAAATTAATATTTCTAAATTCAAAACTAAATTTATCACCTACCGATGTTTTCGCAATTTCAACTATAATTCTTTCTTATCCGATCTCATGGCAGTTCCATGGTTTGATATTATTCGTGAAATTGATATTGATAATAAGATATCTATTTTCAATTCATACATATTATCTCTGTTTGACTATCACGCTCCCATTAAAGAAGTACGGGTAACAAAGCCGAAAGCTCCATGGCTAACGGACAATTTAAAAATTATTATGAACGAAAGAAATGCCGCCCTTAGAAAATTCAAATCTACTAAATCTACAGACGACTGGATTCGATACAAAGAGCTCCGTAATTTTACTACAGCATGTACTAGACGAGAAAAGAAGGCGTATCTCGATACGATAGCAGCTCAAAACAATTCTAATAAAATGTGGTCAGCTTTAAAAAACCTTAATGTACGTTCTGCGAAGACACCTACCATTCCTTTAAATCTATCCGATGCAAATGAAATAAATAATTATTTTGGATCATTACTTCAATTGTCTAATAATAACAATTGTGATGAAAAAATTAATTTTTATTTAAATCATATTCACAACATAAATTCTCAATTTGAATTTCATCTAACTACTATTGAAGAAGTAAATGCCACTTTACACAGTATCAAATCAAATGCATATGGATCTGATAGAATTTCATTGGCTATGTTAAAATATTGCAGTCCTTTTGTTGATAAATATTTGACACATATTATTAATTGTTGCATTGAGCTTAACTACTTTCCTTGTGTATGGAAAGAAGCCATCGGTCTTCCTCTTCCTAAGATAAACAATCCTACCTGTATGTCGGAATTTAGAATTATCAGTATTTTGCCCACACCATCCAAAATTTTCGAAAAAATATTATACAGGCAAATGGCTGGATTTTTCAGTTATAATAAAATTATACCGGAGTGTCAGTCGGGATTCCGGAAGGGATTTAGCACTTCCAATGCACTAGCTACCGTTACGGATGATATTTTAACTGCTATTGATAAGAAAATGGTTAGTGCATTGGTGCTGCTTGATTTCTCCAAAGCTTTTGATACTATCAATCACCGCCTAATTTGTGCTAAACTAAAATATTTTGGATTTAATGCTTCATCTGTGGCACTTATTACTTCGTATCTGAGTAATAGATGTCAAATGATAAGAATTAACAACACGCATTCGGATTCCATGGCTGTTACATCTGGTGTGCCCCAGGGCTCCATTCTGGGACCTTTACTTTTTATTTTGTACACGTCGGATATTATATCATCCTTACAGTACTGTGAAGTCCAAGCGTATGCTGATGATACACAAATATATAAATCTTTTAACTATTCAGATTGGCGCATTGCAAGCGACCACATAAATAGTGACCTTAACTTAATTAACCAGCTGGCTTTTGAACATAATTTGAAACTAAACTCTAGTAAATCTAAATTACTACTATTTGGATGTAAAAAATTTGTTTTTGCACTAAAAGATCAATTAAATATCAAAATTAATAATATTCCACTTCCAGTGGTTACATCGTCAAAAAATCTTGGTATTATCTTAGATACAAATTTTCGCTACAAAGAGCACGTTACAAAATTATTGCAAAAATCATATTCTGCCTTAAAGCTTCTGTATGCCAGTCGTGAAATACTGTGTTTTAAGTTGAAAAAACTGCTCACAGAAAGTCTTGTCTTATCACACTTCAACTACTGTGATTTTATTTATGGTCCCTGTTTAGATTATTCTGATGTATACCGCATACAGAAGATCCAAAACTGGTGTTGTCGTTTTATTTATAATATCCGACGAAATGAACATGTTTCGCATAAAATCATGGAACTACGCTGGTTAAAAATGAACAATAGATGGAAGCTCCATTTAGGTACTTTCATGTATAGTTTACTAATATCTGATAATAAATCTAAACTTTCATCAAAATTAATCTTTAGGACCTCTGTTCACTCTGCTAATATACGTAATAAATTTACTCTTACATTACCTCTACACACAACAGCAACATACAGAAGAAGTTTTACTTACAACTCTTGTAAATTGTATAATTCATTAAGTACTGAACTAAAAACACTTTCTTTAAATAAATTTCGATCTGCTCTTAAGCAGAAATTGTTATTAACTAACCAATAAGCTACCTATTCATCCTATACTTTCAATTGCCTGAGATTTAATACCTATTTTATTTTATTTATTTTTTATTCATAATTAAAGCACGGATATATATGCACGATAAACTATTAAAATATGCGCATATATATGCACTGAAAATACCTAAAATATGCAGTACTTTTTGTATAATATGCACTATTATATGCAATGTTTTTTTAATTATTATGAATTAAACGTTCAAAAATTTAATCAAAATTCCTCTATATTTAAAATAATTATTGATATAAGAAAATCCAAAGCTATAAATAAAATTAACCTATTGAACTATTACTATTAAAACTATAAACTAATTAATTAATTACTCAATTAATTAATTATACATAATTACGATTTCACTTTAAAAGTATAAGTATATTATAAGTATAAAATGAATGTACTTTACTAAAATTTCGAATTTTCTTTGATGACAATTTAAAATAACCCTTCACTATTCTTAGAAGGATTCCCAGTTCTTAAGTACCTGATTTTAAGCTGGAACTTACTGTTTTGTTAAACGTAAGTACACCAGCATGCTAAACATAGATAATTACTATAATCCTAATTCCTGGAAAGTACAACCTGGACAAAAAGTGGTAAATAATTTTTTTCCATGTGGAAGGTAGCAAAAAAAAAAATTTTTTAATAACATTTTAGTTTTTTAAAGTTTAAATTCCATAAATATGACCAAATATGCAATTAACATAAATATATGCTCAAACATGCCGAAATATGCAATATATGCAAAATGAAATTGGTGTCATTTAATTGCATTTCATCAGATACGGATACATACGAAAGCATTATGTTGGCATATCAATATTTTAGAACATGCATTTGCATAAAATCCGTGCTTTATAATCATAATAGTATATTATTATTACATATCTCTACTACCTATTTGCTTAATTTTATATTTATTTTGAAGTTGATTTGATGGGTTTACTTTTGATAAATAAAGTCGATTATTATTATTATTATTATTATTATTATTATTATAAGAATTCTGGGTTACTCACTACAAAGTCTGCAAAGCCTGGGTAACCCCTGGGAAGTGTAGGTTAGTCCGTGGAGGGACTTAGTAGTTCCTAGGAATTCTGCGTTACTCCCTAGGAGGTTTGGAAAGCCTGGGTACCCGGCGGGAAATCTGGGTATTACGTAAGAATTCTGCGTACCCCACTTGGAAGTCTGGAAAGCCTGTGTAACCTCTGGGATGTTTGGGATAGACTCTGGGGAGCATGGGTAGTTCATAAGAATTCTGGGTTACTCACTAGAAAGTCTGCAAAGCCTGACTAACCCCTGGGAAGTCTGGGTGTTTCGTAAGAATCCTGGGTTCCTCACTTGGAAGTCTGGAAAGCCTGGGTAAGTCCTGGGAAGTCTGGGTATTTTGTAAAAATTCTTGGTTCCCCACGTGGAACTCTGGAAAGCCTGGGTAACCCCTGGGAAGTCTGCGTATTACGTAAGAATCCTGGCTTCCCCACGTGGAAGTGTGGAAAGCCTGGGTAACCTCTGGTAGGTTTGGGATAGACTCTGGGGAGCGTGGGTAGTTCATAAGAATTCTGGGTTACTCACTAGCAAGTCTCCAAAGCCTGAGTAACCCCTAGGAAATCTGTGTGTTTCGTAAAAATTCTGGGTTCCTCACTTGAGAAGTCTGGAAAGCCTGGGTAAGCCCTGGGAAGTCTCGGTATTTTGTAAAAAATCTGGGTTCCCCACTTGGAAGTCTGCACACCCTGGGTAACCCATGGGAAGTCTGGGTATTTCATAAGAATTCTGGGTTCCCCACTTGGAAGTCTGGAAAGCCCGGGTAACCCATGGGAAGTCTGGGTATTTCGTAAGAATTCTTCGTTTCTCACGTGGAAGTCTGCAAAGACTGGGTAACCCCTGGGAAGTCTGGGTATTACGTAAGGATCCTGGGTTCCCCACTTGGAAATCTGGAAAGCCTGGGTAACCTCTGGGAGGTTTGGGATAGACTCTCGGGAGCATGGCTAGTTCATAGGATTTCTGGGTTACACACTTGGAATTCTGGAAAGCCTGGGTAACCCATGGGAAATCTGGGCATTTCGTAAGAATTCTGGGTTCCTCACGTGGAAGTCTGGAAAGCCTGGGTAACCCCTAGGAAGTCTAGGTTAGTCCGTGGAGAGTCTAGGTAGCTCCGAGTAACTCTGGGTTACTCCGTAGGAAGTCTGGAGAGTCTGGGTACCCGCTAGGAAGTCTGGGTTATTTCGTAAGGATTCTGGGTTCATCACTTGGAAGTTTGGAAAGCCCGGGTAACCTCTGGGAGGTCTGGGTTAGTCTCTGGGGAGCATGGGTAGTTAATAAGAATTCTGGGTTCCTCACGCGAAAGTCTGGAAAGCCTGGGTAAACCCTAAGAAGTCTAGGTTAGTCCGTGGAGAGCCTGGGTAGCTCCTAGGCTCTCTGGGTTACTCCCTATATTTCGTAAGAATCCTGATTTCCCCACTTGGAAGTCTGCAAAGCCTGGGTAACCCATGGGACGTCTGGGTATTTCGTAAAAATACTGGGTTCCTCACTTGGAAGTCTGGAAAGCCTGGGTAAGCCCTGGGAAGTCTGGGTATTTCGTAAGAATTCGGGGTTCCTCACTTGGAAGTCTGGAAAGCCTGGGTAACCCATGGGAAGTCTGGGTATTTCATAAGAATTCTGGGTTCCCCACTTGGAAGTCTGGAAAGCCCGGGTAACCCATGGGAAGTCTGGGTATTTCGTAAGAATTCTTCGTTCCTCACGTGGAAGTCTGCAAAAACTGGGTAACCCCTGGGAAGTCTGGGTATTACGTAAGGATCCTGGGTTCCCCACTTGGAAATCTGGAAAGCCTGGGTAACCTCTGGGAGGTTTGGGATAGACTCTGGAGAGCATGGCTAGTTCATAGGATTTCTGGGTTACACACTTGGAATTCTGGAAAGCCTGGGTAACCCATGGGAAATCTGGGCATTTCGTAAGAATTCTGGGTTCCTCACGTGGAAGTCTGGAAAGCCTGGGTAACCCCTAGGAAGTCTAGGTTAGTCCGTGGAGAGTCTGGGTAGCTCCGAGTAACTCTGGGTTACTCCGTAGGAAGTCTGGAGAGTCTGGGTACCCGCTAGGAAGTCTGGGTTATTTCGTAAGGATTCTGGGTTCATCACTTGGAAGTTTGGAAAGCCCGGGTAACCTCTGGGAGGTCTGGGTTAGTCTCTGGGGAGCATGGGTAGTTAATAAGAATTCTGGGTTCCTCACCCGAAAGTCTGGAAAGCCTGGGTAAACCCTAAGAAGTCTAGGTTAGTCCGTGGAGAGCCTGGGTAGCTCCTAGGCTCTCTGGGTTACTCCCTATATTTCGTAAGAATCCTGATTTCCCCACTTGGAAGTCTGCAAAGCCTGGGTATCCCATGGGAAATCTGGGTATTTCGTAAGAATACTGGGTTCCTCACTTGGAAGTCTGGAAAGCCTGGGTAAACCCTGGGAAGTCTGGGTATTTCGTAAGAATTCGGGGTTCCTCACTTGGAAGTCTGGAAAGCCTGGGTAGGCCATGGGAAGTCTGGGCATTTCGTAACAACTCTGGGTTCCACACTTGGAGGTCTGGAAAGCCTGGGTAAGCCCTGGGAAGTCTGGGTATTTCGTAAGAATCCTGGGTTCCCCACGTGGAAGTCTGTTAAGCCTGGGTAACCTCTGGGAGGTCTGGCTATTTCTTACGAATTCTGGGTACCTCACTTGGAAGTCTGCAAAACCTGGGTAAGCCCTGGGAAGTCTGGGTATTTCGTAAGAATTCGGGGTTCCTCACATGGAAGTCTGGAAAGCCTGGGTAGGCCATGGGAAGTCTGGGCATTTCGTAACAACTCTGGGTTCCACAGTTGGAGGTCTGGAAAGCCTGGGTAAGCCCTGGGAAGTCTGGGTATTTCGTAAGAATCCTGGGTTCCCCACTTGGAAGTCTGGAAAGGCTGGGTAACTTCTGGGAGATCTGGGTTTGTCTCTGGGGAGCAAGGGTAGTTCATAAGGGTTCTGGGGTCCTCACTTGGAAGTCTGGAAAGCTTGGGTAACCCCTGGGAAGTCTGGGTATTTTGTAAGGATTCTGGGTTCCTCACTTAGAAGTCTGGAAAGCCTGGGTAACCTCTGTGAGGTCTGGGTTAGTCTCTGGGGAGCATGGGTACTTCATAAGAATTCTGGGTTACTCACCAGGAAGTCTAGAAAGTCTGAATAAAGCCTGGTAAGTCTGAGAATTTTGTAAGAATTCTGGGTTCCTCACTTGGAAGCCTGAAAAGGCTGGGTAATCCCTGAAAAGTTTGGGTGTTTCGTAAGAATTCTGGGTTCCTCACGTGGAAGTCTGGAAAGCCTAGGTAACCCCTAGGAAGTCTAGGTTAGTCGGTGGAGAGTCTGGGTAGCTCCTAGTAATTCAGGGTTATTCCCTAGGAATTCCGGAAATCCTGGGTAACCCCTGGGAATTGTATGTTAGTCCTTATAGTCCTTAGAGAGTCTGAGTAGTTGCTAGGAACTCTGGGTTACTCCCTAGGAAGTCTGGAAAGCCTGGGTACTCGCTTGGAAGTCTGAGTTATTTCGTAAGGATTCTGGGTTTATCGCTTGGAAGGCTGGAAGAGTTTGGGTAACCCCTGGGATGTCTGGGTTAGTCTCTGGGGAGCATTGGTGGTTCATAAGAGTTCTGGGTTCCTCACTTGGAAGTCTGGAAAGGTATTTCGTAAGAATTCACTGTGCCCCACTTGGAAGTCTGGAAAGCCTGGGTAACCTCTGGGAGGTTTGGGATAGACTCTGGGGAGCATGGGTAGTTCATAAGAATTCTGGGTTACTCACTTGGAAGTCTGGAAAGCCTGGGTAACCCGTGGGAAGTCTGGGCATTTCGTAACAATTCTGGGTTCCCCACTTGGAAGTCTGGAAAGCCTGGGTAACCTCTGGGAGGTTGGGATAGACCCTGGGGAGCATGGGTAGTTCATAAGAATTCTGGGTTACTCACTAGAAAGTCTGCAAAGCCTGGGTAACCCCTGGAAATCTGGGTAATTCGTAACAATTCCGTTTTACTCACTTGGAAGTCTGCACAGCCTGGGTAAGCCCTGGGAAGTCTGGGTGTTTCGTAAGAATTCGGGGTTCCTCACTTGGAAGTCTGGAAAGCCTGGGTAACCCATGGGAAGTCTGGGCATTTCGTAACAACTCTGGGTTCCCCACTTGGAGGTCTGGAAAGCCTGGGTAAGCCCTGGGAATTCTGGGTATTTTGTAAACATTCTCGGTTCCCACGTGGAATTCTGGAAAGTCTTAGTAACCTCCGGGAGGTTTGGGATAGACTCTGGGGATCATGGGTAGTTCATAAGATTTCTGGGTTACTCACTACAAAGTCTGCAAAGCCTGGGTCACCCCTGGGAGGTTGGGATAGACTCTGGGGAGCATGGGTAGTTCAAAAGAATTCTGGGTTACTCACTACAAAGTCTGCAAAGGCTGGGTAACCCTTGGGAAGTCTGGGTATTTCGCAAAAATTCTGGGTTCCCCACGTGGTAGTCTGGAAAGCGTGAGTAATCTCTGGGAGGTCTGGGTTAATCTCTGGGGAGCATGGGTAGTTCATAAGAGTTCTGGATTCCTCACTTGGAAGTCTGGAAACTTGGGTAACCCCTGAGACATCTGGGTATTTGGTAAGAATTCTGGGTTCCCCACTTGGAGATCTGGAAAGCCTGGGTCAGCCCTGGGAATTCTGGGTATTTTGTAAGCATTCTCGGTTCCCACGTGGCATTCTGGAAAGTCTGGGTAACCTCAGGGAGGTTTGGGATAGACTCTGGGGATCATGGGTAGTTCATAAGAATTCTGGGTTACTCACTACAAAGTCTGCAAAGCCTGGGTAACACCTGGGAGGTTGGGATAGACTCTGGGGAGCATGGGTAGTTCAAAAGAATTCTTGATTACTCACTACAAAGTCTGCAAAGGCTGGGTAACCCTTGGAAAGTCTGTGTATTTCGTAAGAATTCTGGGTTCCTCACGCGAACGTCTGGAAAGCCTGGGTAACTGATGGGAATCCTGGGTATTTCGCAAGAATTCTGGGTTCCCCACGTGGAAGACTGGAAAGCCTGGGTAACCTCTGGGAGGTCTGGGTTAATCTCTGGGGAGCATTGGTAGTTCATAAGATTTCTGGATTCCTCACTTGGAAGTCTGGAAAGCTTCGGTAACCCCTGGGAAATCTGGGTATTTGGTTAGAATTCTGGGTTCCTCACATGGAAGTCTGGAAAGCCTGCGTAACCCCTAGGAAGTCTAGGTTAGTCCGTAGAGAGTCTGAGTAGTTCCTAGGAACTCTGGGTTACCACCATGGGTAAGTTATAAGAATTCTGTTCCTCACTTGGAAGTTTGGAAAGCTTAGGTAACCCATGTCAAGTCTGGGCATTTCGTAACAATTCTGGGGTCCCTACTTGGAAGTCTGGAAAGCCTGGGTAACCTCTGGGAGGATTGGGATAGACTCTGGGGAGCATGGGTAGTTCATAAGAATTCTGGGTTACTCACTACAAAGTCTGCAAAGCCTGAGTAACCCCTGGGAAGTCTGGGTACTTCGTAAGAATTCTGGGTTCCCCACGTGGAAGTCTGTTAAGCCTGGGTAACCTCTGGGAGGTCTGGCTATTTCTTACGAATTTTGAGTTCCTCACTTGGAAGTCTGGAAATCCAGGGTAAGCCCCGGGAAGTCTGGGTGTCTCGTAAGAATTCTGGGTTCCTCACTTGGAAGTCTGGAAAGCCTGGGTAAGCCCTGGGAAGTCTGGGTTAGTCTCTGGGGAGCATGAGTAGTTCATAAGGAGAATAGGTGATGGGTACGGCAAGCGAGTAGACGTGTGTGTTTGGTGCTCTTGGAAAATTTCTCTGTATAAGGTGTTCAACGCAGTGTAATTGAGATAATTAGTGCAATATACATACTTATCTGAAACCATCACAATATACAACAAGAAAAAATGGGTTTCACTCGCGAAAACAGAGCCGAAATTAAAGAAATAGTACTAGACGCACTTAGTTCGCTAGTCAACGATGATTTTATAAATAAGATCGTTGAGAAAATGTCCGCTAAGCTCAATGATCTACTAGAATTAATCAAACAACAAAACGAAAAACGAATTAGTGAAATTTCCCGTCAATATGATGAAAAATTAGACAACTTGGAACAATACACGCGCCGCAATAATATTCGAATGTTCGGTCTGCCTGAGAAGATAAGTGAAAATCTGGAGGCCACGATGATAGCAGTGTTTAAGGAAAAAGTGAATGTAGAAATCAAACCGGATTTCATTGACCGTTGCCATCGTTTAGGTCGAATCCAAGAAAACACACCTCGTCCTGTTATCGTCAAAGTTATCAGCTACCAACACCGCAGCCTCGTCATGCGAAATAGAAAATATTTTGCAAAAACTAGAATATCCATTGTCGAAGATCTTACCAAAAACAGATACTCATTATACAAATGAGCAAGGGAAATATTTGGCTTCCATAACGTATGGACCACTGATGGAATAATTAAAGTAAAGCTAGAAGTTAGGATTCACTCAGAGCGTAATGACCAGGTCCTGGAGAGGATTACAGCGATCAAATAAAAATTCCTTTTCTATCGTAAAATATAAGCTGTTTTCTGTGGTTATATAGTATATATATTTTTGCTTATAGTTTCTATATTGAATTTGAATTTCTCCGATACTGTTTAATTTAATTGCATTTTACATTATTGTGTTCTTTACATATATTTAGTTCAGATATACCATATTTGCGCCCTGATATAATTTATGTTTGGTAAAAAATGAAAGCCCGTGGGCTAAATAATCTGGAGCTTTAAAAGATTACAGCGATAATCAAATTTCCGAAGTGTAAGCTTCCATTGTCTTTCATTATTCTTTCTATGTTAAATAAATTTTTTTTTCCAATCTGCAAAGCTTAATTGCGTTTCCATTATTATGTTGTATACATATATATACATATACATATATTTAGTTCAGTTATATATTATGTTGTACCCTAATATAATTTATGTTCTGTAAAAATTTAACCCAGGGCACTGAAACGATTGCGAAATACGAATTCGATTTCTCAAGGCTATTATCAGAATGTCAGAGGGTTGCGTACAAAATTGAATCAGTTTCATTCTCAAACTACGGACTGTGAATATGACATTATATTAGCCACTGAAACATTTCTAAATAGCTCAATCCATGATTCTGTGGTGGTAGATTTGTCAAACTATAATCTTTATAGATGCGATAGGGACGTAAACTTGACAAAAAAAACTAGAGCAGGTGGTGTTATGATCGCATTGAAAAAAAAGTACCTACTTGATTGATGCCGTTAGTCCTAGTAATCAGACATACGAAGCGTTACTCATTAAATACAAATATATGAAATCTAATCAAATATTTATAGTTGCCTATATCCCCCCTAAATCTTCGGTTAATGTATATAAACATTTATTTAATTTTATTATTCACAATTGCAGAGCTGACGATAACGTTTTTCTCTGTGGTGACTTCAATGTGCCTGAAACCGCTGGTACTAAAGTTAATGCTATTTCGGAATTTTTAAATGAGCAAAGCCTTATTTCGATTAATATTGTGCACAATGTATTTGGTAAAACATTAGACTTGGTAATATGTAGTAATTCCGAGGACGTCACCTGTAGTGTACAAAAAGAGACATGTCCAATTGTTAACGAAGACCTTTACCACCCTGCGCTAAACTTTGTAATTCAATATCCTATCGCCTCCATCAATAACGTACAAACAAACTTAGTTAATGAATATAATTTTAAACGTTGCGATTTTTTGCGTTTGTACACTGCTATTGAAAATACTAATTGGGACTCGGTAACCAGTACTCAAAATGTAAATCACTCTGTAGAAAAGTTTTATGGTAAGAATTCTGGGTTCCTCACTGGAAGTCTGGAAAGCCTGGGTAAGGCCTGGGAAGTTTGGGTATTTTGTAAGGATTCTGGGTTCCCCACGTGGAATTCTGGAAAGCCTGGGTAACCTCTGGGAGGTCTGGGTTAGTCCCTGGAGAACATGGGTAGTTATTAGGAATTCTGGGTTACTCACTAGAAAGTCTGCAAAGCCTGGATATATCTAAGAATTCTGGGTTCACCACTTGGAAATCTAGAAAGACTGGGTAACCCCTGGGAAGTCTGGGTATTTCGTAAGAATTCTGGGTGCCTCACGTGGAAGTCTGCACAGCCTGGGTAACCCATAGGAAGTCTGGGTATTTCGTAACAATTCTGGGTTCCTCACATGGAAGTGTGCAAAGCCTGGGTAACCCATGGGACCTCTGGGTATTTCGTAAGAATCCTGTGTTCCCTACTTGGAAGTCTGTAAGGCCTGGATATATCAAAGAATTCTGGGTTCACCACTTGGAAATCTAGAAAGACTGGGTAACCCCTGGGAAGTCTGGGTATTTCGTAAGAATTCTGGGTTCTTCACGTGGAAGTCTGGAAAGCCTGGGTAACCTCTGGGAGGTTGGGATAGTTTCTGAGGAGCACGGGTAGTTCATAAGAATTCTGCGTTCCTCACTTGGAAGTCTGGAAAGCCTGGGTAACCCATGGGAAGTCTGGGCATTTCGTAACAATTCTGGGTTCCCCACTTGGAAGTCTGGAAAGCCTGGGTAACCTCTGGGAGGTTGGGATAGGTTCTGAGGAGCATGGGTAGTTCATAAGAATTCTGGGTTCCTCACTTCGTCTGGAAAGCCTGGGCAACCTCTGGGAGGTCTGAGTTAGCCTCTGGGGAGCATGCGTAGTTCATAAGAATTCTGGGTTACTCACTAGGAAGTCTGGAAAGACTAGGTAAGCCCTGGAAAGTCTGGGTATTACGTAAGAATTCTGGTTTACTCACTTAGAAGTCTGGAAAGCCTGGGTAACTTCTGGGAGGTCTGGGTAGTTAATACGGGAGCATAGGTAGTTAATAAAAATTCTGAGTTCCTCACTTGGAAGTTTCGAAAGCTTGGGTAACCCATGGGAACTCTGGGTATTTCGTAACAATTCTGGGTTCCCAACTTGGAAGTCTGGAAAGCCTGGGTAACCTCTGGGAAGTTTGGGATAGACTCTGCGGAGCATGAGAGATTTCTGGGTTATCACTTGGAAGTCTGGAAAGCTTGGGTAACCTCTTGGAGGTTTGGGATAGACTCTGGGGAGCATGGGTAGGTCATAAGAATTCCGGGTTCCTCACTTGGAAGTCTGCACAACGTGGGTAACCCATGTGAGGTCTGGGTATTTCGTAAGAATTCTGTGTTCCTCACGTGGAAATCTGGAAAGCCTTGGTAACCCTTAGGAAGTCTAGGTTAGTCCGTGGAGAGTCTGGGTAGCTCCTAGTAATTCTGAGTTACTCCCTAGGAAACCTGGAAATCCTGGGTAACCCCTGGGAATTGTATGTTAGTCGGTGGAGAGTCTGAGTAGTTCCTATGAATCCTGGGTTACTCCCTAGGAAGTCTGAAAAGTCTGGCTACCCGCTTGGAAGTCTGGGTTATTTCGTAAGGATTCTGGGTTCATCACTTGGAAGTCTAGAAAGCCTGGGTAACCCCTGGGAATTCTGGGTAGGCTCCTGGTAGTGTGGGTAGTTACTAACAATTCTGGGTGATTCCCTAGGATGTATAGAAATCCTGGGTAAGCTCACTGAAGCCTGAGAATTTCGCAATAATTCTGGGTTCCTCACTTGGAAGTCTGGAAAGCCTGAGTAACCTCTGGGAGGTCTGGGCTAGTCTCTGGGGAGCATCGGTAGTTCATAAGAATTTTTGGGTTACTCACTAGAAAGTCTGTAAAGCCTGAGTAACCCCTGGAAAGTCTGGGTATTTCGTAAGAATCCTGGGTTCCCCACTTGGAAGTCTGGAAAGCCTGGGTAAGCCCTGGGTAGTCTGGGTATTATGTAAGAATTCTGGATTCCTCACGTGGAAGTCTGCAAAGCCTGGGTAACCCATGGGAAGTCTGGGTATTTCGTAAGAATCCTGGGTTCCCCACTTGGAAGTCTGGAAAGCCTGGGTAAGCCCTGGGTAGTCTAGGTGTTTCGTAAGAATTCTGGGTTCCTCCCTTGGAAGTCTGGAAAGACTGGTTAAGCCCTGGGAAGTCTGGGTATATTGTAGGAATTTTGGGTTCCCCACGTGGAAGTCTGGAAAGCCTGAGTAACCTCTGGGAGGTCTGGGCTAGTCTCTGGGGAGCATCGGTAGTTCATAAGAATTTTTGGGTTACTCACTAGAAAGTCTGTAAAGCCTGAGTAACCCCTGGAAAGTCTGGGTATTTCGTAAGAATCCTGGGTTCCTCACATGGAAGTCTGCAAAGCCTGGGTAACACATGAGAAGTCTGGGTTATTTCGTAATGATTCTGGGTTCATCACTTGGAACTTTGGAAAGCCCGGGTAACCTTAGGGAGGTCTGGGTTAGTTAGTTAGTATCAAAGAATTCTGGGTTCACCACTTGGAAATCTAGAAAGCCTGGGTAACCCCTGAGAAGTCTGGGTATTTCGTAAGAATTCTGGTTTACTCACGTGGAAGTCTGCAAAGCCTGGGTAATCCATGGGAACTCTGGGTATTTCGTAAGAATACTGGGTTCCTCACGTGGAAGTCTGGAAAGCCCGGGTAACCCCTAGGAAGTCTAGGTTAGTCCGTGGAGAGTCTGGGAGGTCTGGGTTAGTCTCTGGGGTGCATGGGTAGTTCATATGAATTCTGGGTTACTCAGTAGGAAGTCTAGAAATCTGGATAAACCCTGGAAAGTCTTAGAAATTCGTAAGAATTCTGGGTTCGTCACTTGGAAATCTGGAAAGCCTGGGTAACCCCTAGGAAGTCTAGGGTAGTCCGTGGAGAGTCTGGGTAGCTCCTAGTAACCCTGGTTAACTCCCTAGAAAGTCTGAAAATCCTGGGTAACCACTGTTAATTCCGGGTATTTCGTAAGAACTCTGGGTTCCCCACTTGGAAATCTGGAAAGTCTGGGTAACCTCTGGGAGGTCTGGGTTAGTCTCTGGGGAGCATGGGTAGTTCATATGAATTCGGGGTTACTCAGTAGGAAGTCTAGAAAGTCTGGATAAACCCTGGAAAGTCTTAGAAATTCGTAAGAATTCTGGGTTCGTCACTTGGAAATCTGGAAAGCCTGGGTAACCCCTAGGATGTCTAGGGTAGTCCGTGGAGAGTCTGGGTAGCTCCTAGTAACCCTGGGTAACTCCCTAGGAAGTCTGAAAATCCTGGGTAGCCCCTGGGAATTGTATGTTACTCCGTAGAGAGTCTGAGTAGTTCCTAGGAACTCTGGGTTACCACCATGGGTAGCTTATAAGAATTCTGTTCCTCACTTGGAAGTTTGCAAAGCTTGGGTAACCCATGTCAAGTCTAGGCATTTCGTAACAATTCTGGGTTCCCTACTTGGAAGTATGGAAATCCTGGGTAACCTCTGGGAAGTCTGGGTATTACGTAAGAATCCTGGGTTCCACACGTGGAAGTCTGTTAAACCTGGGTAACCTCTGGGAGGTCTGGCTATTTCTAACGAATTCTGCGTTCCTCACTTGGAAGTCTGGAAAGCCTGGGTAAGCCCTGGGAAGTCTTCGTAAGAATTCTGGGTTCCTCACTTGGAAGTCTGCAAAGCCTGAGTAACCCCTGGCAAGTCTGGGTATTTCATAAGAATTCTGGGTTCCTCACTTGGAAGTCTAGAAAGCCTGGGTAACCCCTGGGGAGTCTGGGTATTTCGTACGAATTCTGGTTTACTTACGTGGAAGTCTGCAAAGCCTGAGTAACCCCTGGCAAGTCTGGGTATTTCATAAGAATTCTGGGTTCCTCACTAGGAAGTCTAGAAAGCCTGCGGAAGCCCTGGGAAGTTTGGGTTAGTCTCTGGGGAGCATAGGTAATTCATAAGAATTCTGGGTTCCTCACTAGGAAGTCTTGAAAGCCTGGGTAAGCTGTGGGAAGTCTGGCTGTTTCGTAAGAGTTCTGGGTTCCTCACGCGAAAGTCTGGAAAGCCTGGGTAACCCATGGGAAGTCTGGGAATTTCGCAAGAATTCTGATTTCCTCACGTGGAAGTCTGGAAAGCCAGGGTAGGCCCTGGGAAGTCTGGGCATTTCGTAAGAATTCAGGGTTCTTCACTTGGAAGTCTGCAAAACCTGGGTAACCCCTGGGAAGTCTTAGAAATTCGTAAGAATTCTGAGTTCGTCACTTGGAAATCTGGAAAGCCTGGGTAACCCCTAGGAAGTCTAGGGTAGTCCGTGGAGAGTCTGGGTAGCTCCTAGTAACCCTGGGTAACTCCCTAGGAAGTCTGAAAATCCTGGGTAACCCCTGGGAATTGTATGTTAGCCCGTAGAGAGTCTGAGTAGTTCCTAGGAACTCTGGGTTACCACCATGGGTAGCTTATAAGAATTCTGTTCCTCACTTGGAAGTTTGCAAAGCTTGGGTAACCCATGTCAAGTCTGGGCATTTCGTAACAATTCTGGGTTCCCTACTTGGAAGTATGGAAATCCTGGGTAACCTCTGGGAAGTCTGGGTATTACGTAAGAATCCTGGGTTCCACACGTGGAAGTCTGTTAAACCTGGGTAACCTCTGGGAGGTCTGGCTATTTCTTACGAATTCTGGGTTCCTCACTTGGAAGTCTGGAAAGCCTGGGTAAGTCCTGGGAAGTCTGGGTATTTCGTAAGAATTCTGGGTTCCTCACTTGGAAGTCTGCAAAGCCTGAGTAACCCCTGGGGAGTCTGGGTATTTCGTACGAATTCTGGTTTACTTACGTGGAAGTCTGCAAAGCCTGAGTAACCCCTGGCAAGTCTGGGTATTTCATAAGAATTCTGGGTTCCTCACTAGGAAGTCTAGAAAACCTGGGGAAGCCCTGGGAAGTTTGGGTTAGTCTCTGGGGAGCATAGGTAATTCATAAGAATTCTGGGTTCCTCACTAGGAAGTCTTGAAAGCCTGGGTAAGCTCTGGGAAATCTGGCTGTTTCGTAAGAGTTCTGGGTTCCTCACGCGAAAGTCTGGAAAGCCTGGGTAACCCATGGGAAGTCTGGAAATTTCGCAAGAATTCTGATTTCCTCACGTGGAAGTCTGGAAAGCCAGGGTAGGCCCTGGGAAGTCTGGGCATTTCGTAAGAATTCTGGGATTTTCACTTGGAAGTCTGCAAAACCTGGGTAACCCCTGGGAAGTCTTTGCATTTCGTACGAATTCTGGTTTACTCACGTGGAAGTCTGCAAAGCCTGAGTAACCCCTGGCAAGTCTGGGTATTTCATAAGAATTTTGGGTTCCTCACTTGGAAGTCTAGAGATCCTGGGTAACCCCTGGGGAGTCTGGGTATTTTGTAAGAATTCTGGATTCCTCACGTGGAAGTCTGCAAAGTATGGGTAACCCCTGGGAAGTCTGGGTATCACGTAAGAATCCTGGGTTCCATACGTGGAAGTCTGTTATACCTCTGGGTAACCTCTGGGAGGTCTGGCTATTTCTTACGAATCCTGGGTTCCTCACTTGGAAGTCTGGAAAGCCTGGGTAAGCCCTGGGAAGTCTGGGTATTTCGTAAGAGTTCTGGGTTCCTCACTTGGAAGTCTGGAAAGCCTGGCTAAGCCCTGGGAAGTCTGGGTATTCCGTAAGGATTCTGGGTTCCTCACTTCGTCTGGAAAGCCTGGGCAACCTCTGGGAGGTCTGGGTTAGCCTCTGGGGAGCATGGGTAGTTCATAAGAATTCTGGGTTACTCACTAGGAAGTCTGGAAAGACTAGCTAAGCCCTGGAAAGTCTGGGTATTACGTAAGAATTCTGGTTTACTCACTTAGAAGTCTGGAAAGCCTGGGTAACTTCTGGGAGATCTGGGTAGTTAATACGGGAGCATAGGTAGTTAATAAAAATTCTGAGTTCCTCACTTGGAAGTTTCGAAAGCTTGGGTAACCCATGGGAACTCTGGGTATTTCGTAACAGTTCTGGGATCCCAACTTGGAAGTCTGGAAAGCCTGGGTAACCTCTGGGAAGTTTGGGATAGACTCTGCGGAGCATGAGAGATTTCTGGGTTCTCACTTGGAAGTCTGGAAAGCTTGGGTAACCTCTTGGAGGTTTGGGATAGACTCTGGGGAGCATGGGTAGGTCATAAGAATTCCGGGTTCCTCACTTGGAAGTCTGCACAACGTGGGTAACCCATGTGAGGTCTGGGTATTTCGTAAGAATTCTGTGTTCCTCACGTGGAAATCTGGAAAGCCTTGGTAACCCCTAGGAAGTCTAGGTTAGTCCGTGGAGAGTCTGGGTAGCTCCTAGTAATTCTGAGTTACTCCCTAGGGAACCTGGAAATCCTGGGTAACCCCTGGGAATTGTATGTTAGTCGGTGGAGTGTCTGAGTAGTTCCTATGAATCCTGGGTTACTCCCTAGGAAGTCTGGAAGGTCTGGGTACCCGCTTGGAAGTCTGGGTTATTTCGTAAGGATTCTGGGTTCATCACTTGGAAGTCTAGAAAGCCTGGGTAACCCCTGGGAATTCTGGGTAGGCTCCTGGTAGTGTCGGTAGTTACTAACAATTCTGTGTGATTCCCTAGGATGTATAGAAATCCTGAGTAAGCTCACAGAAGCCTGAGAATTTCGCAATAATTCTGGGTTCCTCACTTGGAAGTCTGGATAGCCTGAGTAACCTCTGGGAGGTCTGGGCTAGTCTCTGGGGAGCATCGGTAGTTCATAAGGATTTTTGGGTTACTCACTAGAAAGTCTGTAAAGCCTGAGTAACCCCTGGAAAGTCTGGGTATTTCGTAAGAATCCTGGGTTCCCCACTTGGAAGTCTGGAAAGCCTGGGTAAGCCCTGGGTAGTCTGGGTATTATGTAAGAATTCTGGATTCCTCACGTGGAAGTCTGCAAAGCCTGGGTAACCCATGGGAAGTCTGGGTATTTCGTAAGAATCCTGGGTTCCCCACTTGGAAGTCTGGAAAGCCTGGGTAAGCCCTGGGTAGTCTGGGTGTTTCGTAAGAATTCTGGGTTCCTCACTTGGAAGTCTGGAAAGACTGGTTAAGCCCTGGGAAGTCTGGGTATATTGTAGGAATTTTGGGTTCCCCACGTGGAAGTCAGGAAAGCCTGAGTAACCTCTGGGAGGTCTGGGCTAGTCTCTGGGGAGCATCGGTAGTTCATAAGAATTTTTGGGTTACTCACTTGAAAGTCTGTAAAGCCTGAGTAACCCCTGGAAAGTCTGGGTATTTCGTAAGAATCCTGGGTTCCTCACATGGAAGTCTGCAAAGCCTGGGTAACACATGAGAAGTCTGGGTTATTTCGTAAGGATTCTGGGTTCATCACTTGGAACTTTGGAAAACCCGGGTAACCTCAGGGAGGTCTGAGTTAGTTAGTTAGTATCAAAGAATTCTGGGTTCACCACTTGGAAATCTAGAAAGCCTGGGTAACCCCTGAGAAGTCTGGGTATTTCGTAAGAATTCTGGTTTACTCACGTTGAAGTCTGCAAAGCCTGGGTAATCCATGGGAAGTCTGGGTATTTCGTAAGAATACTGGGTTCCTCACGTGGAAGTCTGGAAAGCCCGGGTAACCCCTAGGAAGTCTATGTTAGTCCGTGGAGAGTCTGGGTAGCTCCTAGTAACCCTGCGTTACTCCCTAGGAAGTCTGAAAATCCTGGATAACCCCTGGGAATTGTATGTTAGTCCGTAGAGAGTCTGAGTAGTTCCTAGGAACTCTGGGTTACTCCCTAGGAATTCTGGAGAGTCTGGGTAGCCGCTACGAAGTCTGGGTTATTTCGTAAAGATTCTCGGTTCATCACTTGGAAGTCTAGAAAGCCTGGGTAACCTCTGGCAGGTTTGGGATAGACTCTGGGGATCATGGGTAGTTCATAAGGATTCTTGGTTACTCATTACAAAGTCTGCAAAGCCTGGGTAACCCCTGGGAAGCCTGGGTACTACGTAAGAATCCTGGGTTCCCCACGTGGAAGTCTGTTAAGCCTGGATAACCTCTGGAAGGTTTGGCTATTTCTTACGAATTCTGGGTTCCTCACTTGGAAGTCTGGAAAGCCTGGGTATGCCATGGGAAGTCTGGTCATTTCGTAACAACTCTGATTTCCACACTTGGATGTCTGGAAAGCCTGGGTAAGCCCTGGGAAGTCTGGGTATTTTTTAAGCATTCTCGGTTCCCCACGTGGAGTTCTGGAAATTCTGGGTAACCTCTGGGAGGTTTGGGATAGACTCTGGGGATCATGGGTAGTTGATAAAAATTCTGGGTTACTCACTACAAAGTCTGTAAAGCCTGAGTAACCTCTGGCAAGTCTTAGAAATTCATAAGAATTCTGAGTTCGTCACTTGGAAATCTGGAAAGCCTGGGTAACCCGTAGGAAGTCTAGGGTAGTCCGTGGAGAGTCTGGGTAGCTCCTAGTAACCCTGGTTAACTCCCTAGAAAGTCTGAAAATCCTGGGTAACCCCTGTTAATTCTGGGTATTTCGTAAGAACTCTGGGTTCCCCACTTGGAAATCTGGAAAGTCTGGGTAACCCCTGGGAGGTCTGGGTTAGTCTCTGGGGAGCATGGGTAGTTCATATGAATTCTGGGTTACTCAGTAGGAAGTCTAGAAAGTCTGGATAAACCCTGGAAAGTCTTAGAAATTCGTAAGAATTCTGGGTTCGTCACTTGGAAATCTGGAAAGCCTGGGTAACCCCTAGGAAGTCTAGGGTAGTCCGTGGAGAGTCTGGGTAGCTCCTAGTAACCCTGGGTAACTCCCTAGGAAGTCTGAAAATCCTGGGTAACCCCTGGGAATTGTATGTTAGTCCGTAGAGTGTCTGAGTAGTTCCTAGGAACTCTGGGTTACCACCATGGGTAGCTTATAAGAATTCTGTTATTCACTTGGAAGTTTGCAAAGCTTGGGTAACCCATGTCAAGTCTGGGCATTTCGTAACAATTCTGGGTTCCCTACTTGGAAGTATGGAAATCCTGGGTAACCTCTGGGAAGTCTGGGTATTACGTAAGAATCCTGGGTTCCACACGTGGAAGTCTGTTAAACCTGGGTAACCTCTGTGAGGTCTGGCTATTTCTTACGAATTCTGGGTTCCTCACTTGGAACTCTGGAAAGCCTGGGTAAGTCCTGGGAAGTCTGGGTATTTCGTAAGAATTCTGGGTTCCTCACTTGCAAGTCTGCAAAGCCTGAGTAACCCCTGGGGAGTCTGGGTATTTCGTACGAATTCTGGTTTACTTACGTGGAAGTCTGCAAAGCCTGAGTAACCCCTGGCAAGTCTGGGTATTTCATAAGAATTCTGGGTTCCTCACTAGGAAGTCTAGAAAGCCTGGGGAAGCCCTGGGAAGTTTGGGTTAGTCTCTGGGGAGCATAGGTAATTCATAAGGATTCTGGGTTCCTCACTAGGAAGTCTTGAAAGCCTGGGTAAGCTCTGGGAAGTCTGGCTGTTTCGTAAGAGTTCTGGGTTCCTCACGCGAAAGTCTGGAAAGCCTAGTTAACCCTTGGGAAGTCTGGGAATTTCGCAAGGATTCTGATTTCCTCACGTGGAAGTCTGGAAAGCCAGGGTAGGCCCTGGGAAGTCTGGGCATTTCGTAAGAATTCTGGGTTCTTCACTTGGAAGTCTGCAAAACCTGGGTAACCCCTGGGAAGTCTTGTCATTTCGTACGAATTCTGGTTTACTCACGTGGAAGTCTGCAAAGCCTGAGTAACCCCTGGCAAGTCTGGGTATTTCATAAGAATTCTGGGTTCCTCACTTGGAAGTCTAGAGATCCTGGGTAACCCCTGGGGAGTCTGGGTATTTTGTAAGAATTCTGGATTCCTCACGTGGAAGTCTGAAAATTATGGGTAACCCCTGGGAAGTCTGGGTATCACGTAAGAATCCTGGGTTCCACACGTGGAAGTCTGTTATACCTGGGTAACGTCTGGGAGGTCTGGCTATTTCTTACGAATTCTGGGTTCCTCACTTGGAAGTCTGGAAAGCCTGGGTAAGCCCTGGGAAGTCTGGGTATTTCGTAAGAATTCTGGGTTCCTCACTTGGAAGTCTGCAAAGCCTGGGTAACTCCTCGGAAGTCTGGGTATTTCGTACGAATTCTGGTTTGCTCACGTGGAAGTCTGCAAAGCCTGAGTAACCCCTGGCAAGTCTGGGTATTTCATAAGAATTCTGGGTTCCTCACTTGGAAGTCTAGAAAGTCTGGGTAACGCCTGGGGAGTCTGGGTATTTCGTACTAATTCTGGTTTACTCACGTGGAAGTCTGCAAAGCCTGAGTAACCCCTGGCAAGTCTGGGTATTTCATAAGAATTCTGGGTTCCTCACTAGGCAGTCTAGAAAGCCTGGGTAAGCCCTGGGAAGTTTGGGTTAGTCTCTAGGGAGCTTAGGTAATTCATAAGAATTCTGGGTTCCTCACTAGGAAGTCTGGAAAGCCTGGGTAAGCTCTGGGAGGTCTGGCTATTTCTTACGAATTCTGGGTTCCTCACTTGGAAGTCTGGAAAGCCTGGGTAAGCCCTGGGAAGTCTGGGTATTTCGTACGAATTCTGGTTTGCTCACGTGGAAGTCTGCAAAGCCTGAGTAACCCCTGGCAAGTCTGGGTATTTCATAAGAATTCTGGGTTCCTGACTTGGAAGTCTAGAAAGCCTGGGTAACCCCTGGGGAGTCTGGGTATTTCGTACTAATTCTGGTTTACTCACGTGGAAGTCTGCAAAGCCTGAGTAACCCCTGGCAAGCCTGGGTATTTTATAAGAATTCTGGGTTCCTCACTAGGAAGTCTAGAAAGCCTGGGTAAGCCCTGGGAAGTTTGGGTTCGTCTCTGGGGAGCATAGGTAATTCATAAGAATTCTGGGTTCCTCACTAGGAAGTCTGGAAAGCCTGGGTAAGCTCTGGGAAGTCTGGGTGTTTCGTAAGAGTTCTGGGTTAATCACTTTGAAGTCTGGAAAGCCTGGGTAAGCCCTGGGAAGTCTGCGTATTCTGTAAGAATTCTGGGTTCCTCACGTGGAAGTCTGCAAAGCCTGGGTAACCCATGGGAATTCTGGGTATTTCGTAAGAACTCTGGGTTCCCCACTTGGAAATCTGGACAGTCTGGGTAACCTTTGGGAGGTCTGGGTTAGTCTCTGGGGAGCATGGGTAGTTCATATGAATTCTGAGTTACTCAGTAGGAAGTCTAGAAAGTCTGGATAAACCCTGGAAAGTCTTAGAAATTCGTAAGAATTCTGGGTTCGTCACATGGAAATCTGGAAAGCCTGGGTAACCCCTAGGAAGTCTAGGGTAGTCCGTAGAGAGTCTGGGTAGCTCCTAGTAACCCTGGGTAGCTCCCTAGGAAGTCTGAAAATCCTGGGTAACCCCTGGGAATTGTATGTTAGTCCGTAGAGGGTCTGAGTAGTTCCTAGGAACTCTGGGTTACCACCATGGGTAGCTTATAAGAATTCTGTTCCTCACTTGGAAGTTTGCAAAGCTTGGGTAACCCATGTCAAGTCTGGATATTTCGTAACAATTCTGGGTTCCCTACTTGGAAGTATGGAAATCCTGGGTAACCTCTGGGAAGTCTGGGTATTACGTAAGAATCCTGGGTTCCACACGTGGAAGTCTATTAAACCTGGGTAACCTCTGGGAGGTCTGGCTATTTCTTACGAATTCTGGGTTCCTTACGTGGAAGTCTGGAAAGCCTGGGTAAGCCCTGGGAAGTCTGGGTATTTCGTAAGAATTCTGGGTTCCACACTTGGAAGTCTGCAAAGCCTGGGTAACCCCTGGGAAGTCTGGGTATCACGTAAGAATCCTGGGTTACACACGTGGAAGTCTGTTAAACCTGGGTAACCTCTGGGAGGTCTGGCTATTTCTTACGAATTCTGGGTTCCTCACTTGGAAGTCTGGAAAGCCTGGGTAAGCCCTGGGAAGTCTGGGTATTTCGTAAGAATTCTGGGTTCCTCACTTGGAAGTCTGCAAAGCCTGGGTAACTCCTGGGAAGCCTGGGTATTGCGTACGAATTCTGGTTTACTCACGTGGAAGTCTGCAAAGCCTGAGTAACCCCTGGCAAGTCTGGGTATTTCATAAGAATTCTGGGTTCCTCACTAGGAAGTCTAGAAAGCCTGTGTAAGCCCTGGGAAGTTTGGGTTAGTCTCTGGGGAGCATAGGTAATTCATAAGAATTCTGGGTTCCTCACTAGGAAGTCTGGAAAGCCTGGGTAAGCTCTGGGAAGTCTGGGTGTTTCGTAAGAGTTCTGGGTTAATCACTTTGAAGTCTGGAAAGCCTGGGTAAGAACTGGGAAGTCTGGGTATTACGCACGAATCCTGGGTTCCACACGTGGAAGTCTGTTAAACCTGGGTAACCTCTGGGAGGTCTGGCTATTTCTTACGAATTCTGGGTTCCTCACTTGGAAGTCTGCAAAGCCTGGGTAACTCCTGGGAAGTCTGGGTATTTCGTACGAATTCTGGTTTGCTCACGTGGAAGTCTGCAAAGCCTGATTAACCCCTGGCAAGTCTGGGTATTTCATAAGAATTCTGGGTTCCTCACTTGGAAGTCTAGAGAGCCTGGGTAACCCCTGGGGAGTTTGGGTATTTCGTACTAATTCTGGTTTACTCACGTGGAAGTCTGCAAAGCCTGAGTAACCCCTGGCAAGTCTGGGTATTTCATAAGAATTCTGGGTTCCTCACTAGGAAGTCTAGAAAGCCTGGGTAAGCCCTGGAAAGTTTGGGTTAGTCTCTGGGGAGCATAGGTAATTCATAAGAATTCTGGGTTCCTCACTAGGAAGTCTGGAAAGCCTGGGTAAGCTCTGGGAAGTCTGGGTGTTTCGTAAGAGTTCTGGGTTCCTCACTTTGAAGTCTGGAAAGCCTGGGTAAGCCCTGGGAAGTCTGGGTATTTTGTAAGAATTCTGGGTTCCCTACGCGGAATTCTGAAAAGCCTGGGTAACCTCTGGGTGGTTTGGGATAGACTCTGGGGAGCATGGGTAGTTCATAAGAATTCTGGGTTACTCACTAGAAAGTATACAAAGCCTGGGTAACCCCTGGGAAGTCTGGGTATTTCGTACGAATTCTGTTTTACTCACTTGGCAGTCTGCACAGCCTGGGTAACCCATGGGAAGTCTGGGTATTTCTTAAGAATTCTAAGTTCCTCACTTGGACGTCTGTATAGCCTTGGGAAGTCTGGGTATTTCGTAAGAATTCTGGGTTCCTCACATGGAAGTCTGCAAAGCCTGGGTAACCCATGGGAAGTCTGGGCATTTCGTAACAATTCTGGGTTCCCCACTTGGAAGTCTGGAAAGCCTGGGTAACCTCTGGGAAATTCGGAAAGACTCGGGGGAGCATGGGTAGTTCATAAGAATTCTCGGTTACTCACGACAAAGTCTGTAAAGCCTTCGTAAGCGCTGGGAAATCTGGGCATTTCGTAACAACGCTGGGTTCCACACTTGATGTCTGGAAAGCCTGGGTAAGCCCTGGGAAGTCTGGGTATTTTTTAAGCATTCTCGGTTCCCCACGTGGAGTTCTGGAAAGTCTGGGTAACCTCTGGGAGGTTTGGGATAGACCCTGGGGATCATCGGTAGGAGATAAAAATTCTGGGTTACTCACTACAAAGTGTGTAAAGCCTGGGTAACCACTGGGAGGTTGGGATAGACCCTGGGAGCATGGGTAGTCCAAAAGAATTCTGCGTTACTCACTACAAACTCTGCAAAGGCTGGGTAACCCTTGGGAAGTCTGGGCATTTCGTAACAATTCTGGGTTCCCTACTTGGAAGTCTGGAAAGCCTGGGTAACCTCTGGGAGGATTGGGATAGACTCTGGGGAGCATGGGTAGTTCATAAGAATTCTGGGTTACTCACGACAAAGTCTGTAAAGCCTTCGTAAGCGCTGGGAAGTCTGGGTATTTTGTAAGATTTCTGGGTTACTCACTACAAAGTCTGCAAAGCCTGGGTCACCCATGGGAAGTCTGGGTATTTCGTAACAACTCTGGGTTCCACACTTGGAGGTCTGGAAAGCCTGGGTAAGCCCTGGGAAGTCTGGGTATTACGTAAGAATCCTGGGTTCCCCAAGTGGAAGTCTGTTTAGCCTGGGTAACCTCTGGGAGGTCTGGCTATTTCTTACGAATTCTGGGTTCCTCACTTGGAAGTCTGGAAAGCCTGGGTAAGCCCTGGGAAGTCTGGGTATTTCGTAAGAATTCGGGGTTCCTCACTTGGAAGTCTGGAAAGCCTGGGTAGGCCATGGGAAGTCTGGGCATTTCGTAACAACTCTGGGTTCCACACTTGGAGGTCTGGAAAGCCTGGGTAAGCCTTGGGAAGTCTGGGTATTTTTTAAGCATTCTCGGTTCCCCACGTGGAGTACTGGAAAGTCTGGGTAACCTCTGGGAGGTTTGGGATAGACTCTAGGGATCATGGGTAGTTGATAAAAATTCTGGGTTACTCACTACAATGTCTGTAAAGCCTGGGTAACCACTGGGAGGTTGGGATAGACCCTGGGGAGCATGGGTAGTCCAAAAGAATTCTGCGTTACTCACTACAAAGTCTGCAAAGGCTGGGTAACCCTTGGGAAGTCTGGGCATTTCGTAACAATTCTGGGTTCCCTACTTGGAAGTCTGGAAAGCCTGGGTAACCTCTGGGAGGATTGGGATAGACTCTGGGGAGCATGGGTAGTTTATAAGAATTCTGGGTTACTCACGACAAAGTCTGTAAAGCCTTCGTAAGCGCTGGGAAGTCTGGGTATTTTGTAAGATTTCTGGGTTACTCAATTGGAAGTCTGGAGAGCCTGGGTAGGCCATGGGAAGTCTGGGCATTTCGTAACAACTCTGGGTTCCACACTTGGAGGTCTGAAAAGCATGGGTAAGCCCTGGGAAGTCTGGGTATTTTTTAAGCATTCTCGGTTCCCCACGTGGAGTTCTGGAAAGCCTGGGTAACCACTGGGAGGTTGGGATAGACCCTTGGGAGCATGGGAAAACCTGGGTAAGTCATGGGAAGTCTGGGCATTTCATAACAATTCTGGGTTCCCCACTTGGAAGTCTGGAAAGCCTGGGTAACCTCTGGGAGATTGGTATAGGCACTGAGTGGCATGGGTAGTTCATAAGAATTCTGGGTTACTCATTAGAAAGTCTGCAAAAACTGAGTAACCCCTGGGAAGTCTGGGTATTTGTAAGAATTCTGGGTTCCCCACTTGGAAGTCTGGAAAGCCTCGGTAACCTCTGGGAGGTCTGGGTATTTCGTAAGAATTCTGGGTTCCCCACTTGGAAGTCTGGAAAGCCTCGGTAACCTCTGGGAGGTCTGGCTATTTCGTAAGGATTCTGGGTTCCCCTCGCGGAATTCTGGAAAGCCTGGGTAGACTCTGGCAGGTCTGGGTTAGCCTCTGGGGAGCATGAATAGTTCATAATGTTTCTGCGTTACTCACTAGAAAGTCTGCAAAGTATGAGTAACCCCTGGGAAGTCTGGGTATTTCATAAGAATTCTGGGTTCCTCACTTGGAAGTCTGGAAAGCCTGGGTAACCCATGGGAAGTCTGGGGCATATCGTAGCAATTCTGGGTTCCTCACTTGGAAGTCTGGAAAGCCTGGGTAACCTCTAGTCTGCAAAGACTGAGTAACCCCTGGGAAGCCTGAGTATTTCGTAAGAATTCTGGGTTCCCCACGCGGAATTCTGGAAAGCCTGGTTAAGCTTTGGGAAGTCTGGGTGTATCGTAAGAATTCTGGGTTCATCACTTGGAAGTCTGGAAAGCCTGGGTAAGCCCTGGGAAGTCTGGGTTAGTCTATGGGAAGCATGGGTAGTTCATAATAATTCTGCTTTACTCACTAGAAAGTCTGCAAAGCCTGAGTAACCCCTGGGAAATCTGGGTATTTCATAAGAATTCTGGGTTCCTCACTTGGAAGTCTGGAAAGGCTGGGTCAGCTCTGGGAAGTCTGGATGTTTCGTAAGAATTCTGGGTTCCTCACGTGGAAGTCTGCACATCCTGGGTAACCCATTGGAGGTCTGGGTATTTCGTAAGAATTCTGGGTTCCCCACTTGGAAGTCTGGAAAGCCTGGGTAACCTCTGGGAGGTTTGGGTTAGTCTGTGGGAAGCATGGGTAGTTCATAATAATTCTGCTTTACTCACTAGAAAGTCTGCAAAGCCTGAGTAACCCCTGGGAAATCTGGGTATTTCATAAGAATTTTGGGTTCCTCACTTGGAAGTCTGGAAAGTCTGGGTAACCCATGGGAAGTCTGGGCATTTCGTAAGAATACTGGGTTCCCCACTGGGAAGTCTGGAAAGCCTGGGTTATCTCTGCGAGGTCTGGGTTAGTCTCTGGGGAGCATGGGAAGTTCACAAGAGTTCGGGGTTCCTCACTTAGAAGTTTGGAAAGCTTGGGTAACCCCTGGAAAGTCTGGGTATTTGGTAAGGGTTTTGGGTTCCTCACATGGAAGTCTGCAAAGCCTGGGTAACCCATGGGAAGTCTGGGTATTTCGTAAGAAGTCTGGGTTCCTCACGTGGAAGTCTGGAAAGCTTGGGTAACATCTGGGAGGTCTGGGTTAGTCTCTGGCGAGCATGGGTAGTTCATAAGAATTCTGTGTTACTCACTACAAAGTCTGCAAAGCCTGAGTAACCCCTGGGAAGTCTGGATATTTCATTAGAATTCTGGGTTCCTCACTTGGAAGTCTGGAAAGCCTGGGTAACCCATGGGAAGTCTGGGTATTTCGTAAGAATTATGGGTTCCTCACGTGGAAATCTGGAAAGTCTGGGTAAAACCCCTAGGAAGTCTAGGTTAGCCCGTGGAGAGTCTGAGTAGTTCCTAGGAGCTCTGGGTTACTCCCTAGGAAGTCTGGCGAGTCTGGGTACCCGCTAGGAAGTCTGGTTTATTTCGTAAGGATTCTGGGTTCATCACTTGGTAGTATAGAAAGCCTGGCCCTGGGAGGTCTGGGTATTTCGTAAGAATTCTGGGTTCCCCACTTGGAAGCACTGAGCTACTCACTAGGAAGTCTGGAAAGACTGGGTGAGCCCTGGAAAGTCTGTGTAGTATGTAAGAATCCTGGGTTCCCCACTTGGAATTCTGGAAAGCCTTGGTAACCTCTGGGAGGTCTGGGTTAGTCTCTAGGGAGCATGAGTAGTTCATAAGGATTCTGCGTTACTCACTAGAAAGTCTGCAAAGCCTGAGTAACCCCTGGGAAGTATGGGTATTTCATAAGTATTCTGGGTTCCTCACTTGGAAGTCTGGAAAGCCTGGGTAACACATGGGAAGCCTGAGCATTTCGTAACAATTCTGGGTTCCCCACTTGGAAGTCTGGAAAGCCTGGGTAACCTCTGGGAGGTTGGGATAGGCTCTGAGGGGCATGGGTAGTTCATAAGAATTCCGGGTTCCTCACTTGGAAGTCTGGAAAGCCTGGGTAAGCCCTGGGAAGTCTGGGTATTTCGTAAGAATTCTGGGTTCCCCACGCGGTTTCTGGAAAGGCTGCGTAACCTCTATTAGGTTTGGGATAGACTCTGGGGAACATTGGTAGTTCATAAGAATTCTGGGTTACTCATTAGAAGGTGTGCAAAAACTGAGTAACCCCTGGGAAGTCTTGGTATTTCGTAAGAATTCTGGGTTCCCTACGCGGAATTCTGGAAAGCCTGGGTAAGCTCTGGGAAGTCTGGGTGTATCGTAAGAATTCTGGGTTCCTCACTTGGAAGTCTCGAAAGCCTGGGTAAGCCCTGGGAAGTCTAGGTTAGTCTCTGGGCAGCATGGGTAGTTCATAAGAATTCTGGGTTACTCACTAGAAAGTCTGCAAAGCCTGGGTAACCCCTGGGAAGTCTGGGTATTTCTTAAGAATTCTGGGTTCCCCACTTGGAAGACTGGAAAGCCTGGGTAACCTCTGGGAGCTCTGGGTTAGTCTCTGGCGAGCATGGGTAGTTCATAAGAATTCTGGGTTACTCACTAGATAGTCTGCAAAGCCTGAGTAACCCCTGGTAAGTCTGGGTATTTCATAAGAATTCTGGGTTCCTCACTTGGAAGTCTGGAATGCCTGGGTAACCCATGGGAAGTCTGGGCATTTCGTAAGAATTCTGGGTTACTCAACAGAAAGTCTGCAAAGCCTGGGTAACCCCTGGGAAGTTTGGGTATTTCTTAAGAATTCTGGGTTCCTCACGTGGAAGTCTGCAAAGCCTGGGTAAAACATGGGAAGTCTGGGTATTTCGTAAGAATTCTGGGTTCCTCTCGTGGAAGTCTGGAAACCCTGGGTAACCTCTGGGAGGTTTGGGTTAGTCTCTGGCGAGCATGGGTAGTTCATAAGAATTCTGGGTTACTCATACTTCTCACTTCTAGTGAGTAACGCAGAATCCTTATGAACTACTGATGCTCCCCAGAGACTAACCCAGACATGCCAGAGGTTACCGAGGCTTTGCAGACTTCCAAGTGGGGAACTCAGAATTCTTACGAAATACCCAGACCTTGCAGGGGTTACCCAGGCTTTATAAACTTCCAGGTGATGAACCCAGAATCCTTAGGAAATAAACCAGACTTCCTAGCGGGTACCCAGACTCGCGAGACTTCCTAGGGAGTAACCCAGACCTCGCAGAGGTTACCCAGACGTTCCAGATTTCTAAGTGGGGAACCCAGAATTCTTACGAAATACCCAGACTTCCCATGGGTTTCCCAGGATTTGCAGACTTCCATGTGAGGAACCCAGAATTCTAACGAAATACCCTGACTTCCCAGGGCTAGCCCAGGCTTTCCAGAATTCAAAGTGAGGAACCCAGAACTCTTACGAAACACCCAGACTTCCCAGAGCTTACCCAGGCTTTCCAGACTTCCTAGTGAGGAACCCAGAATTCTTATGAATTACCTATGCTTCCTAGAGACTAACCCAAACTTCCCAGGGCTTACCCAGGCTTTCTAGACTTCCTAGTGAGGAACCCAGAATTCTTATGAAATACCCAGACTTGCCAGGGGTTACTCAGGCTTTGCAGACTTCCACGTGAGTAAACCAGAATTAGTACGAAATACCCAGACTCCCCAGGGGTTACCCAGACTTTCTAGACTTCCAAGTGAGGAACCCAGAATTGTTATGAAATACCCAGACTTGCCAGGGGTTACTCAGGCTTTGCAGACTTCCACGTGAGCAAACCAGAATTCGTACGAAATACCCAGACTTCCGAGGAGTTACCCAGGCTTTGCAGACTTCCAAGTGAGGAACCCAGAATTCTTACGAAATACCCAGACTTCCCAGGGCTTACCCAGGCTTTCCAGACTTCCAATTGTGGAACCCAGAATTCGTAAGAAATAGCCAGACCTCCCAGAAGTTACCCAGACTTTCCAGATTTCTAAGTGGGGAACCCAGAATTCTTACGAACTACCCAGACTTCCCATGGGTTTCCAAGGATTTGCAGACTTCCAAGTGAGGAACCCAGAATTCTTATGAAATACCCAGACTTGCCTGGGGTTACTCAGGCTTTGCAGACTTCCACGTGAGTAAACCAGAATTCGTACGAAATGCCCAGACTTCCCAGGGGTTACCCAGGTTTTGCAGACTTCCAAGTGAAGAACCCAGAATTCTTACGAAATGCCCACACTTCCCAGGGCCTACCCTGGCTTTCCAGACTTCCACGTGAGGAACCCAGAATTCTTGCGAAATTCCCAGACTTCCCATGGGTTACCCAGGCTTTCCAGACTTTCGCGTGAGGAACCCAGAACTCTTACGAAACAGCCAGACTTCCCAGAGCTTACCCAGGCTTTCCAGAATTCCTAGTGAGGAACCCAGAATTCTTATGAATTACCTATGCTCCCCAGAGACTAACCCAAACTTCAAAGGGCTTACCCAGGCTTTCTAGACTTCCTAGTGAGGAACCCAGAATTCTTATGAAATACCCAGACTTGCCAGGGGTTACTCAGGCTTTGCAGACTTCCACGTGAGTAAACCAGAATTCGTACGAAATACCCAGACTCCTGAGGGGTTACCCAGGCTTTCTAGACTTCCAAGTGAGGAACCCAGAATTCTTATGAAATACCCAGACTTGCCAGGGGTTACTCAGGATTTGCAGACTTCCACGTGAGCAAACCAGAATTCGTACGAAATACCCAGACTTCCCAGGAGTTACCCAGGCTTTGCAGACTTCCAAGTGAGGAACCCAGAATTCTTACGAAATACCCAGACTTCCCAGGGCTTACCCAGGCTTTCCAGACTTCCATGTGAGGAACCTAGAATTCTTACGAAATACCCAGACTTCCAGAATTCCAAGTGGGGAACCCAGGATTGTTACGAAATACCCAGACTTCCCATAGGTTACCCAAGCTTTCCAGACTTATTAACTACCCATGCCCCCCAGAGACTAACCCAGACCTACAAGAGGTTACCGAGGCTTTCCAGACTTCCAAGAGGGGAGCCCAGAATTCTTACGAAACACCCAGACTTCCCATGGCTTACCCAGGATTTTCAAACTTCCAAGTGATGAACCCAGAACCCTTACAAAATAAACCAGGCCTCCTAGCGTGTACCCAGACTCTCCAGACTTCCTAGGGTGTAACCCGGGGTTCCTATTAACTACCCAGACTCTACACGGACTAACACACAATTCCCAGGGGTTACCCAGGATTTCCAGACTTCCACGTGAGGAACCCAGAATTATTACGAAATACCCAGACTTCCCATGCGTTACCCAGGCTGTGCAGACATCCAAGTGAGTAAGACAAAATTCTTACGAAATACCCAGACTTCCCATGGGTGACCCAGACTTTGCAGACTTTGTAGTAAGTAACCCAGAATTCTTATGAACTACCCATGCTCCCCAGAGGCTATCCCGAACTTCCCAGAGGGTACCCAGGCTTTCCAGACTTCCAAGTGGGGAACCCAGAATTCTTATTAAATACCCAGACTTCCCAGGGGTTACTCAGGATTTGCAGATTTCCAAGTGGGGAACCCAGGATTCTTACGTAATATCCAGACTTTCCAAGGTTTCCCTAGTCTTTCCAGACTTCCTACTGAGTAACCCAGAATTCTTATAACTACGCATGCTCCCCAGAGTCTATCCCAAACCTCCTTACCCAGACTTCCCAGGGGTTGCTCAGGCTTTGCAGACTTTTTAGTGAGTAACCCAGAATTCTTATGAAATACCAATTCTCCCGAGAGTCATCCCAAACCTCCCAGAGGTTACGCACGCTTTCCAGAATTCCGCGTGGGAAACCCAGAATTTTTACAAAATACCCTGAATTCCCAGGGCTTACCCAGGCTTTCCAGACTTCCAAGTGAGGAATCCAGAATTCTTACGAAACACCCAGACTTCCCAGAGCTTACCCAGACTTTCCAGACTTCCAAGTGAGGAACCCAGAATTCTTACGAAATACCCAGAATTCCCATGGGATACCCAGGCTGTGCAGACTTCCACGTGAGGAACCCAGAATTCTTACGAAATACCCAGACTTCCCAGGGGTTACCCAGTCTTTCTAGATTTGCAAGTGGTGAACCCAGAATTCTTAGATGTACCCAGATTTGCAGACTTTCTAGTGAGTAACCCAGAATTCCCATGCACCCCAGAGTCTATCCCAAACCTCCCAGAGGTTACCCAGGCTTTCCAGAATTCCACGTGGGGAACCCAGAATTCTTAGGAAATACGCAGACTTCCCAGGGCTTACCCAGGCTTGCCATACTTCCAAGTGAGGAACCCAGAATTCTTACGAAACACCCAGACTTCCCATAGCTTACCCAGTCTTTCCAGACTTCCAAGTGAGGAACCCAGAATTCTTACGAAATACCCACACTTCCCATGGGTTACCCAGGCTTTACAGACTTTCATGTGAAGAACCTAGAATTCTTACGAAATACCCAGACTTCCCATGGGTTACCCATGTTGTGCAGACTTGCACGTGAGGAACCCAGAATTCTTACGAAATACCCAGACTTCCTAGGGATTACCCAGTCTTTCTATTCCAAGTGGTGAACCCAGAATTCTTAGATATACCCAGGCTTTGCAGACTTTCTAGTGAGTAACCCAGAATTCTTATGAACTACCCATGCTCCTCAGAGTCTAACCCAAACCTCCCAGAGGTTACCCAGGCTTTCCAGAATTCCACGTGGGGAACCCAGAATTCTTACAAAATACCCAGACTTCCCAGGGCTTACCCAGTCTTTCCAGACTTCCAAGTGAGGAACCCGGAGACTAACCCAGACCTCCCAGAGGATACCCAAGCTTTCCAGACTTCCAAGTGGGGAACCCAGGATTCTTACGAAACACCCAGACTTCCCAGGGCTTACCCAGTCGTTCGAGACTTTCTAGTGAGTAACCCAGAATTATTATGAACTACCCATGCTCCCCAGAGACTAACACAGTCATCCCAGAGGTTGCCGAGGCTTTCCAGACTTCCACGTGAGGAACCCAGAATTCTTACGAAATACCCACACTTCCCATGGGTTACCCAGGCTTTACAGACTTCCATGTGAGAAACCTAGAATTCTTACGAAATACCCAGACTTCCCATGGGTTACCCAGGTTGTGCAGACTTGCACGTGAGGAACCCAGAATTCTTACGAAATACCCAGACGTCCCAGGGATTACCCAGTCTTTGTAGACTTTCTAATGAGTAATCGAGAATTCTTATGAACTACCCATGCTCCCCAGAGCCTATCCCAAACCTCCCAGAGGTTACCCAGGCTTTCCAGAATTCCACGTGGGGAACCCAGAGTTCTTGCGAAATACCCAGACTTCCCAGGTCTTACCCAGGCTTGCCATACTTCCAAGTGAGGAACCCAGAATTCTTTCGAAACACCCAGACTTCCCAGGGCTTACCCAGGCTTTCCAGACTTCCAGTGAGGAACCGAGAATTCTTACGAAACACCCATACCTCCCAGGGCTTACCCAAGCTTTCCAGACTTCCTAGTGAGTAACCCAGAATTATTATGAACTACCCATGCTCCCCAGAGACTAACATAGTCATCCCAGAGGTTACCGAGGCTTTCCAGACTTCCACGTGAGGAACCCAGAATTCTTACGAAATTCCCACACTTCCCATGGGTTACCCAGGCTTTACAGACTTCCATGTGAGGAACCTAGAAATCTTACGAAATACCCAGACTTCCCATGGCTTACCCAGGCTTTCCAGACTTCCAGTGAGGAACCGAGAATTCTTACGAAACACCCATACCTCCCAGGGCTTACCCAAGCTTTCCAGACTTCCTAGTGAGTAACCCAGAATTATTATGAACTACCCATGCTCCCCAGGGACTAACACAGTCATCCCAGAGGTTACCCAGGCTTTCCAGACTTCCAAGTGGGGAACCCAGAATTCTTACGAAATACCCAGACTTCCCATGGGTTACCCAGGCTGTGCAGACTTGCACGTGGGGAACCCAGAATTATTACGAAATACCCAGACTTCCCATGGGTTACCCAGGCTTTACAGACTTCCATGTGAGGAACCCAGAATTCTTACGAAATACCCAGACTTCCCATGGATTACCCAGGCTGTGCAGACTTGCACGTGAGGAACCCAGAATTCTTACGAAATACCCAAACTTCCCAGGGATTACCCAGTCTTTCTAGATTTCCAAGTGGTGAACCCAGAATTCTTAGATATACCCAGGCTTGCAGACTTTCTATTGAGTAACCCAGAATTCGTATGAACTACCCATGCTCCCCAGAGTGTATCCCAAAGCTCCCAGAGGTTACCCAGGCTTTCCAGCATTCCACGTGGGGAACCCAGAATTCTTACAAAACGCCCAGACTTCCCAGAGCTTACCCAGTCTTTCCAGACTTCCAAGTGAGGAACCCAGAATTCTGACGAAACACCCAGACTTCCCAGGGCTTACCCAGGCTTTGTAGACTTTCTAGTGAGTAACCCCAAATTCTTATGAACCACCCATGCTCCCCAGAGTCTATCTCAATACTCCCAAAGTTTACCCAGTCTTTCCAGACTTCCAAGTGAGGAACCCAGAATTCTTACGAAACACCCAGACTTCCCAGGGCTTATCCAGGCTTTTTAGACTTTCTAGTGAGTAACCCAGAATTCTTATGAACTACCCATGTTCCCCAGAGTCTATCTCAAAACTCCCAGAGGTTACCCAGGCTTAGCAGACTTCCACGTGATGAACCCAGAATTCTTACGTAATACCCAGACTTCCCAGAGTTTACCCAGTCTTTCCAGACTTCCAAGTGAGGAACCCAGAATTCTTACGAAACACCCAGACTTCCTAGGGTTTACCCAGTCTTTCTAGATTTCCAAGTAGTGAACCCAGAATTCTTAGATATACCCAGGCTTTGCAGACTTTCTAGTGAGTAACCGAGAATTCGTATGAACTACCCATGCTCCCCGGAGTGTATCCCAAACCTCCCAGAGGTTACCTAGGCTTTCCAACATTCCACGTGGGGAACCCAGAATTCTTACAACATACCCAGACTTTCCAGAGGTTACCCAGTCTTTCCAGACTTCCACGTGAGGAACCCAGAATTCTTAAGAAATACCCAGGCTTCCCAGGGGTTACCCAGGCTTTCCAGACTTCCAAATGAGGAACCCCGAATTCTTATGAAATACCCAGACTTCCAAGGGGTTACCGAAGCTTTCCAGACTTCCTAGTGAGTAACCCAGAATTTTTATGAACTACCCATGCTCCCCAGAGACTAACACAGTTGTCGCAGAGGTTACCCAGGGTTTCCAGACTTCCAAGTGGGAAACCCAGAATTCTTACAAAATACCCAGATTCCCAGAGCTTACCCAGTCTTTCCAGACTTCCAAGTGAGGAACCCAGAATTCTGACGAAACACCCAGACTTCCCAGGGCTTACCCAGGCTTTGTAGACATTCTAGTGGGTAACACCGAATTCTTATGAACTACCCATGCTCCCCAGAGTCTATCCCAAACCTCCCAGAGTTTACTCAGTCTTTCCAAAATTCCACGTGGGGAACCCAGATTTCTTACGAAATACGCAGACTTCCCAGGGCTTAGCCAGGCTTTCCAGGCTTCCAGTGAGGAACCCAGAATTCTTACGAAACACCCAGACTTCCCAGGGGTTACCCAGGCTTTCCAGACTTCCGAGGGAGTAACCCAGAGATCCTAGGGGCTACCCAGGCTCTCCACGGACTAACCTAGACTTCCCAGAGGTTACCCAGGCTTAGCAGACTTCCACGTGATGAACCCAGAATTCTTACGTAATACCCAGACTTCCCAGAGTTTACCCAGGCTTTCCAGACTTCCAAGTGGGGAAACCAGAATTCTTTCGAAATACCCAGACTTCCCATGGGTTACCCAGTCTTTCTAGATTTCCAAGTGGTGAACCCAGAATTCTTAGATGTACCCAGGTTTGCAGACTTTCTAGTGAGTAACCCAGAAATCTCATGAACTACCCATGTTCTCCAGGGACTAACCCAGACCTCCCAGAGGTTACCCAGGCTTTCCAGACTTCCAAGTGAGGAACCCAGAATACTTACGAAATACCCAGACTTCCCATGGGTTACCGAGTCTTTCTAGATTTCCAAGTGGTGAACCCAGAATTCTTAGATGTACCCAGGTTTGCAGACTTTCTAGTGCGTAACCCAGAAATCTTATGAACTACCCATGTTCTCCAGGGACTAACCCAAACCTCCCAGAGGTTACCCAGGCTTTCGAGACTTCCAAGTGAGGAACCCAGAATCCTTACGAAACACCCAGACTTCCCAGGGCTTACCCAGGCTTTTCAAACTTCCAAGTGAGGAACCCTGAATTGTTATGAAATACCCTGACTTCCCAGGCGTTACTCAGGCTTTGCAGACTTACTAGTCAGTAACCCAGAATTCTTGTGAACTGCCCATGCTCCCCAGAGTCTATCCCAAATATCCCAGACGTTACCCAGACTTCCAGAATTCCAAGTGGGGAACCCAGGATTGTTACGAAATACCCAGACTTCCCATAGGTTACCCAAGCTTTCCAGACTTATTAACTACCCGTGCCCCCCAGAGACTAACCCAGACCTACAAGAGGTTACCGAGGCTTTCCAGACTTCCAAGAGGGGAGCCCAGAATTCTTACGAAACACCCAGACTTCCCAGGGCTTACCCAGGATTTTCAAACTTCCAAGTAATGAACCCAGAACCCTTACAAAATAAACCAGGCCTCCTAGCGTGTACCCAGACTCTCCAGACTTACTAGGGTGTAACCCAGGGTTCCTATTAACTACCCAGACTCTACACGGACTAACACACAATTCCCAGGGGTTACCCAGGATTTCCAGACTTCCACGTGAGGAACCCAGAATTATTACGATACCCAGACTTCCCATGCGTTACCCAGGCTGTGCAGACATCCAAGTGAGTAAGACAAAATTCTTACGAAATACCCAGACTTCCCATGGGTGACCCAGACTTTGCAGACTTTGTAGTAAGTAACCCAGAATTTTTATGAACTACCCATGCTCCCCAGAGGCTATCCCGAACTTCCCAGAGGGTACCCAGGCTTTCCAGACTTCCAAGTGGGGAACCCAGAATTCTTATGAAATACCCAGACTTCCCAGGGGTTACTCAGGATTTGCAGATTTCCAAGTGGGGAACCCAGGATTCTTACGTAATATCCAGACTTTCCAAGGTTTCCCTAGTCTTTCCAGACTTCCTACTGAGTAACCCAGAATTCTTATAACTACGCATGCTCCCCAGAGTCTATCCCAAACCTCCCAGGGCTTACCTAGGCTTTCCAGACTTCCAAGTGAGGAACCCAGAGTTCTTACGATACACCCAGACTTCCCAGAACTTACCCAGTATTTCCAGTCTTTCAAGTGAGGAACCCAGAATTCTAATGAAATACCCAGACTTCCCAGGGGTTGCTCAGGCTTTGCAGACTTTTTAGTGAGTAACCCAGAATTCTTATGAAATACGAATTCTCCCGAGAGTCTATCCCAAACCTCCCAGAGTTTACCCAGGCTTTCCAGAATTCCGCGTGGGAAACCCAGAATTCTTACAAAATACCCCGACTTCTCAGGGCTTACCCAGGCTTTCCAGACTTCCAAGTGAGGAATCCAGAATTCTTACGAAACACCCAGACTTCCCAGAGTTTACCCAGACTTTCCAGACTTCCAAGTGAGGAACCCAGAACTTTTATGAAATACCCAGACTTCCCAGGGGTTACTCAGGCTTTCCAGACATTCTACTGAGTAACCCAGAATTCTTATGAACTACTCATGCTCCCCAGAGACTAACCCAGACCTCCCAAATGTTACCCAGGCTTTCCAGATTTCCAAGTGGGGAACCCAGGATTCTTACGTAATATCCAGACTTTCTAAGGCATACCTAGTCTTTCCTGACTTCCTAGTGAGTAACCCAGAATTCTTATGCACTACCCATGCTCCCCAGAGGCTAACCCAGACCTCGCAGAAGTTACCCAGGCTTTCTAGACTTCCAAGTGGGGAACCCAGAATTCTTACGAAATACCCAGACTTCCCATGGGTTACCCAGGCTGTGCAGACTTCCAGGTGAGGAACCCAGAATTCTTACGAAATACCCAGACTTCCCATGGGATACCCAGGCTGTGCAGACTTCCACGTGAGGAACCCAGAATTCTTACGAAATACCCAGACTTCCCAGGGGTTACCCAGTCTTTCTAGATTTGCAAGTGGTGAACCCAGAATTCTTAGATGTACCCAGGTTTGCAGACTTTCTAGTGAGTAACCCAGAATTCCCATGCACCCCAGAGTCTATCCCAAACCTCCCAGAGGTTACCCAGGCTTTCCAGACTTCCAGTGAGGAACCCAGAATTCCTACGAAACACCCAGACTTCCCAGGGGTTACCCAGGCTTTCCAGACTTCCCAGGGCGTAGCCAAGCTTTCCAGACTTCCTAGTGAGTAACCCAGAATTATTATGAACTACCCATGCTCCCCAGAGACTAACACAGTCATCCCAGAGGTTACCCAGGCTTTCCAGACTTCCAAGTGGGGAACCCAGAATTCTTACGAAATACCCAGACTTCCCATGGGTTACCCAGGCTGTGCAGACTTGCACATGGGGAACCCAGAATTATTACGAAATACCCAGACTTCCCATGGGTAACCCAGGCTTTACAGACTTCCATGTGAGGAACCCAGAATTCTTACGAAATACCCAGACTTCCCATGGATTACCCAGGCTGTGCAGACTTGCACGTGAGGAACCCAGAATTCTTACGAAATACCCAAACTTCCCAGGGATTACCCAGTCTTTCTAGATTTCCAAGTGGTGAACCCAGAATTCTTAGATATACCCAGGCTTTGCAGACTTTCTAGTGAGTAACCCAGAATTCGTATGAACTACGCATGCTCCCCAGAGTGTATCCCAAACCTCCCAGAGGTTACCCAGGCTTTCCAGCATTCCACGTGGGGAACCCAGAATTCTTACAAAATGCCCAGACTTCCCAGAGCTTACCCAGTCTTTCCAGACTTCCAAGTGAGGAACCCAGAATTCTGACGAAACGCCCAGACTTCCCAGGGCTTACCCAGGCTTTGTAGACTTTCTAGTGAGTAACCCCGAATTCTTATGAACTACCCATGCTCCCCAGAGCCTATCTCAAAACTCCCAGAGGTTACCCAGGCTTTCCAGAATTCCACGTGTGGAACCCAGAATTCTTACGTAATACCCAGACTTCCCAAAGTTTACCCAGTCTTTCCAGACTTCCAAGTGAGGAACCCAGAATTCTTACGAAACACCCAGACTTCCTAGGGATTACCCAGTCTTTCTAGATTTCCAAGTAGTGAACCCAGAATTCTTAGATATACCCAGGCTTTGCAGACTTTCTAGTGAGTAACCGAGAATTCTTATGAACTACCCATGCTCCCCAGAGTGTATCCCAAACCTCCCAGAGGTTACCTAGGCTTTCCAGCATTCCACGTGGGGAACCCAGAATTCTTACAACATACCCAGACATCCCAGAGGTTACCCAGTCTTTCCAGACTTCCACGTGAGGAACCCAGAATTCTTAAGAAATATCCAGGCTTCCCAGGGGTTACCCAGGCTTTCCAGACTTCCAAATGAGGAACCCCGAATTCTTATGAAATACCCAGACTTCCAAGGGGTTACCCAAGCTTTCCAGACTTCCTAGTGAGTAACCCAGAATTTTTATGAACTACCCATGCTCCCCAGAGACTAACACAGTTGTCGCAGAGGTTACCCAGGGTTTCCAGACTTCCAAGTGGGAAACCCAGAATTCTTACAAAATACCCAGATTCCCAGAGCTTACCCAGTCTTTCCAGACTTTAAAGTGAGGAACCCAGAATTCTGACGAAACACCCAGACTTCCCAGGGCTTACCCAGGCTTTGTAGACATTCTAGTGGGTAACACAGAATTCTTATGAACTACCCATGCTCCCCAGAGTCTATCCCAAACCTCCCAGAGGTTACTCAGTCTTTCCAAAATTCCACGTGGGGAACCCAGAGTTCTTACGAAATACCCAGACTTCCCAGGGCTTACCCAGGCTTTCCAGGCTTCCAGTAAGGAACCCAGAATCCTTACGAAACACCCAGACTTCCCAGGGGTTACCCAGGCTTTCCAGACTTCCGAGGGAGTAACCCAGAGATCCTAGGGGCTACCCAGGCTCTCCACGGACTAACCTAGACTTCTCAGAGGTTACCCAGGCTTAGCAGATTTCCACGTGATGAACCCAGAATTCTTACGTAATACCCAGACTTCCCAGAGTTTACCCAGGCTTTCCAGACTTCCAAGTGGGGAACCCAGAATTCTTACGAAATACCCAGACTTCCCATGGGTTACCCAGTCTTTCTAGATTTCCAAGTGGTGAACCCAGAATTCTTAGTTGTACCCAGGTTTGCAGACTTTCTAGTGAGTAACCCAGAAACCTCATGAACTACCCATGTTCTCCAGGGACTAACCCAGACCTCCCAGAGGTTACCCAGGCTTTCCAGACTTCCAAGTGAGGAACCCAGAATACTTACGAAATACCCAGACTTCCCATGGGTTACCGAGTCTTTCTAGATTTCCAAGTGGTGAACCCAGAATTCTTAGATGTACCCAGGTTTGCAGACTTTCTAGTGAGTAACCCAGAAATCTTATGAACTACCCATGTTCTCCAGGGACTAACCCAAACCTCCCAGAGGTTACCCAGGCTTTCGAGACTTCCAAGTGAGGAACCCAGAAATCTTACGAAACACCCAGACTTCCCAGGGCTTACCCAGGCTTTTCAAACTTCCAAGTGAGGAACCCTGAATTGTTAAGGAATACCCTGACTTCCCAGAGGTTACTCAGGCTTTGCAGACTTACTAGTCAGTAACCCAGAATTCTTGTGAACTGCCCATGCTCCTCAGAGTCTATCCCAAATATCCCAGACGTTACCCAGACTTCCAGAATTCCAAGTGGGGAACCCAGCATTGTTACGAAATACCCAGACTTCCCATAGGTTACCCAAGCTTTCCAGACTTATTAACTACCCGTGCCCCCCAGAGACTAACCCAGACCTACAAGAGGTTACCGAGGCTTTCCAGACTTCCAAGAGGGGAGCCCAGAATTCTTACGAAACACCCAGACTTCCCAGGGCTTACCCAGGATTTTCAAACTTCCAAGTAATGAACCCAGAACCCTTACAAAATAAACCAGGCCTCCTAGCGTGTACCCAGACTCTCCAGACTTCCTAGGGTGTAACCCAGGGTTCCTATTAACTACCCAGACTCTACACGGACTAACACACAATTCCCAGGGGTTACCCAGGATTTCCAGACTTCCACGTGAGGAACCCAGAATTATTACGAAATACCCAGACTTCCCATGCGTTATCCAGGCTGTGCAGACATCCAAGTGAGTAAGACAAAATTCTTACGAAATACCCAGACTTCCCATGGGTGACCCAGACTTTGCAGACTTTGTAGTAAGTAACGCAGAATTCCTATGAACTACCCATGCTCCCCAGAGGCTATCCCGAACTTCCCAGAGGGTACCCAGGCTTTCCAGACTTCCAAGTGGGGAACCCAGAATTCTTATAAAATACCCAGACTTCCCAGGGGTTACTCAGGATTTGCAGATTTCCAAGTGGGGAACCCAGGATTCTTACGTAATATCCAGACTTTCCAAGGTTTCCCTAGTCTTTCCAGACTTCCTACTGAGTAACCCAGAATTCTTATAACTGCGCATGCTCCCCAGAGTCTATCCCAAACCTCCCAGGGCTTACCTAGGCTTTCCAGACTTCCAAGTGAGGAACCCAGAGTTCTTACGATACACCCAGACTTCCCAGAACTTACCCAGTATTTCCAGTCTTTCAAGTGAGGAACCCAGAATTCTAATGAAATACCCAGACTTCCCAGGGGTTGCTCAGGCTTTGCAGACTTTTTAGTGAGTATCCCAGAATTCTTATGAAATACCAATTCTCCCGAGAGTCTATCCCAAACCTCCCATAGGTTACCCAGGCTTTCCAGAATTCCGCGTGGGAAACCCAGAATTCTTACAAAATACCCCGACTTCCCAGGGCTTACCCAGGCTTTCCAGACTTCCAAGTGAGGAATCCAGAATTCTTACGAAACACCCAGACTTCCTAGGGATTACCCAGTCTTTCTAGATTTTTAAGTAGTGAACCCAGAATTCTTAGATATACCCAGGCTTTGCAGATTTTCTAGTGAGTAACCGAGAATTCTTATGAACTACCCATGCTCCCCAGAGTGTATCCCAAACTTCCCAGAGGTTACCTAGGCTTTACAGCATTCCACGTGGGGAACCCAGAATTCTTACAACATACCCAGACATCCCAGAGGTTACCCAGTCTTTCCAGACTTCCACGTGAGGAACCCAGAATTCTTAAGAAATACCCAGGCTTCCCAGGGGTTACCCAGGCTTTCCAGACTTCCAAATGAGGAACCCCGAATTCTTATGAAATACCCAGACTTCCAAGGGGTTACCCAAGGTTTCCAGACTTCCTAGTGAGTAACCCAGAATTTTTATGAACTACCCATGCTCCCCAGAGACTAACACAGTTGTCGCAGAGGTTACCCAGGGTTTCCAGACTTCCAAGTGGGAAACCCAGAATTCTTACAAAATACCCAGATTCCCAGAGCTTACCCAGTCTTTCCAGACTTCCAAGTGAGGAACCCAGAATTCTGACGAAACACCCAGACTTCCCAGGGCTTACCCAGGCTTTGTAGACATTCTAGTGGGTAACACAGAATTCTTATGAACTACCCATGCTCCCCAGAGTCTATCCCAAACCTCCCAGAGGTTACTCAGTCTTTCCAAAATTCCACGTGGGGAACCCAGAGTTCTTACGAAATACCCAGACTTCCCAGGGCTTACCCAGGCTTTCCAGGCTTCCAGTAAGGAACCCAGAATCCTTACGAAACACCCAGACTTCCCAGGGGTTACCCAGGCTTTCCAGACTTCCGAGGGAGTAACCCAGAGATCCTAGGGGCTACCCAGGCTCTCCACGGACTAACCTAGACTTCTCAGAGGTTACCCAGGCTTAGCAGATTTCCACGTGATGAACCCAGAATTCTTACGTAATACCCAGACTTCCCAGAGTTTACCCAGGCTTTCCAGACTTCCAAGTGTGGAACCCAGAATTCTTACGAAATACCCAGACTTCCCATGGGTTACCCAGTCTTTCTAGATTTCCAAGTGGTGAACCCAGAATTCTTAGTTGTACCCAGGTTTGCAGACTTTCTAGTGAGCAACCCAGAAACCTCATGAACTACCCATGTTCTCCAGGGACTAACCCAGACCTCCCAGAGGTTACCCAGGCTTTCCAGACTTCCAAGTGAGGAACCCAGAATACTTACGAAATACCCAGACTTCCCATGGGTTACCGAGTCTTTCTAGATTTCCAAGTGGTGAACCCAGAATTCTTAGATGTACCCAGGTTTGCAGACTTTCTAGTGAGTAACCCAGAAATCTTATGAACTACCCATGTTCTCCAGGGACTAACCCAAACCTCCCAGAGGTTACCCAGGCTTTCGAGACTTCCAAGTGAGGAACCCAGAAATCTTACGAAACACCCAGACTTCCCAGGGCTTACCCAGGCTTTTCAAACTTCCAAGTGAGGAACCCTGAATTGTTAAGGAATACCCTGACTTCCCAGGGGTTACTCAGGCTTTGCAGACTTACTAGTCAGTAACCCAGAATTCTTGTGAACTGCCCATGCTCCTCAGAGTCTATCCCAAATATCCCAGACGTTACCCAGACTTCCAGAATTCCAAGTGGGGAACCCAGCATTGTTACGAAATACCCAGACTTCCCATAGGTTACCCAAGCTTTCCAGACTTATTAACTACCCGTGCCCCCCAGAGACTAACCCAGACCTACAAGAGGTTACCGAGGCTTTCCAGACTTCCAAGAGGGGAGCCCAGAATTCTTACGAAACACCCAGACTTCCCAGGGCTTACCCAGGATTTTCAAACTTCCAAGTAATGAACCCAGAACCCTTACAAAATAAACCAGGCCTCCTAGCGTGTACCCAGACTCTCCAGACTTCCTAGGGTGTAACCCAGGGTTCCTATTAACTACCCAGACTCTACACGGACTAACACACAATTCCCAGGGGTTACCCAGGATTTCCAGACTTCCACGTGAGGAACCCAGAATTATTACGAAATACCCAGACTTCCCATGCGTTATCCAGGCTGTGCAGACATCCAAGTGAGTAAGACAAAATTCTTACGAAATACCCAGACTTCCCATGGGTGACCCAGACTTTGCAGACTTTGTAGTAAGTAACCCAGAATTCCTATGAACTACCCATGCTCCCCAGAGGCTATCCCGAACTTCCCAGAGGGTACCCAGGCTTTCCAGACTTCCAAGTGGGGAACCCAGAATTCTTATAAAATACCCAGACTTCCCAGGGGTTACTCAGGATTTGCAGATTTCCAAGTGGGGAACCCAGGATTCTTACGTAATATCCAGACTTTCCAAGGTTTCCCTAGTCTTTCCAGACTTCCTACTGAGTAACCCAGAATTCTTATAACTGCGCATGCTCCCCAGAGTCTATCCCAAACCTCCCAGGGCTTACCTAGGCTTTCCAGACTTCCAAGTGAGGAACCCAGAGTTCTTACGATACACCCAGACTTCCCAGAACTTACCCAGTATTTCCAGTCTTTCAAGTGAGGAACCCAGAATTCTAATGAAATACCCAGACTTCCCAGGGGTTGCTCAGGCTTTGCAGACTTTTTAGTGAGTATCCCAGAATTCTTATGAAATACCAATTCTCCCGAGAGTCTATCCCAAACCTCCCATAGGTTACCCAGGCTTTCCAGAATTCCGCGTGGGAAACCCAGAATTCTTACAAAATACCCCGACTTCCCAGGGCTTACCCAGGCTTTCCAGACTTCCAAGTGAGGAATCCAGAATTCTTACGAAACACCCAGACTTCCCAGAGCTTACCCAGACTTTCCAGACTTCCAAGTGAGGAACCCAGAACTTTTATGAAATACCCAGACTTCCCAGGGGTTACTCAGGCTTTGCAGACATTCTACTGAGTAACCCAGAATTCTTATGAACTACTCATGCTCCCCAGAGACTAACCCAGACCTCCCAAAAGTTACCCAGGCTTTCCAGAGTTCCAAGTGGGGAACCCAGGATTCTTACGAAATACCCAGACTTCCGAGGGGTTACCCAGTCTTTCTAGATTTCAAGTGGTGAACTCAGAATTCTTAGATGTACCCAGGTTTGCAGACTTTCTAGTGAGTAACCCAGAATTCCCAAGCACCCCAGAGTTTATCCCAAACCTACCAGAGGTTACCCAGGCTTTCCAGAATTCCAAGTGAGGAATCCAGAATTCTTACGAAACACCTAGACTTCCCATAGCTTACCCAGTCTTTCCAGACTTCCAAGTGAGGAACCCAGAATTCTGACGAAACACCCAGACTTCCCAGGGCTTACCCAGGCTTTGTAGACTTTCTAGTGAGTAGTCCAGAATTCTTATGAACTACCCATGCTCCCCAGAGCCTATCCCAAACCTCCCAGAGGTTACCCAGGCTTTCCAGAATTCCACGTGGGGAACCCAGAGTTCTTACGAAATACCCAGACTTCCCATGGATTACCCAGGCTGTGCAGACTTGCACGTGAGGAACCCAGAATTCTTACGAAATTCCCAAACTTCCCAGGGATTACCCAGTCTTTCCAGACTTCCAAGTGAGGAACCCAGAATTCTTACGAAACACCCAGACTTCCCAGGGCTTATCCAGGCTTTTTAGACTTTCTAGTGAGTAACCCAGAATTCTTATGAACTACCCATGCTCCCCAGAGTCTATCTCAAAACTCCCAGTGGTTACCCAGGCTTTCCAGAATTCCTCGTGGGGAACCCAGAATTCTTACGAAACACCCAGACTACCCAGGGGTTACCCAGGCTTTCCAGACTTCCGAGGGAGTAACCCAGAGATCCTAGGAGCTACCCAGGCTCCCCACGGACTAACCCAGACTTCCCAGAGGTTACCCAGGGTTAGCAGACTTCCACGTGATGAACCCAGAATTCTTACGTAATACCCAGACTTCCCAGAGTTTACCCAGTCTTTCCAGACTTCCAAGTGAGGAACCCAGAATTCTTACGAAACACCCAGACTTCCTAGGGATTACCCAGTCTTTCTAGATTTCCAAGTAGTGAACCCAGAATTCTTAGATATACCCAGGCTTTGCAGACTTTCTAGTGAGTAACCGAGAATTCTTATGAACTACCCATGCTCCCCAGAGTGTATCCCAAACCTCCCAGAGGTTACCTAGGCTTTCCAGCATTCCACGTGGGGAACCCAGAATTCTTACAACATACCCAGACATCCCAGAGGTTACCCAGTCTTTCCAGACTTCCACGTGAGGAACCCAGAATGCTTAAGAAATACCCAGGCTTCCCAGGGGTTACCCAGGCTTTCCAGACTTCCAAATGAGGAACCCCGAATTCTTACAAAATACCCCGACTTCCCAGGGCTTACCCAGGCTTTCCAGACTTCCAAGTGAGGAATCCAGAATTCTTACGAAACACCCAGGCTTCCCAGAGCTTACCCAGACTTTCCAGACTTCCAAGTGAGGAACCCAGAACTTTTATGAAATACCCAGACTTCCCAGGGGTTACTCAGGCTTTGCAGACATTCTACTGAGTAACCCAGAATTCTTATGAACTACTCATGCTCCCCAGAGACTAACCCAGACCTCCCAAAGGTTACCCAGGCTTTCCAGAGTTCCAAGTGGGGAACCCAGGATTCTTACGAAATACCCAGACTTCCGAGGGGTTACCCAGTCTTTCTAGATTTGCAAGTGGTGAACTCAGAATTCTTAGATGTACCCAGGTTTGCAGACTTTCTAGTGAGTAACCCAGAATTCCCAAGCACCCCAGAGTTTATCCCAAACCTACCAGAGGTTACCCAGGCTTTCCAGAATTCCAAGTGAGGAATCCAGAATTCTTACGAAACACCTAGACTTCCCATAGCTTACCCAGTCTTTCCAGACTTCCAAGTGAGGAACCCAGAATTCTGACGAAACACCCAGACTTCCCAGGGCTTACCCAGGCTTTGTAGACTTTCTAGTGAGTAATCCAGAATTCTTATGAACTACCCATGCTCCCCAGAGCCTATCCCAAACCTCCCAGAGGTTACCCAGGCTTTCCAGAATTCCACGTGGGGAACCCAGAGTTCTTACGAAATACCCAGACTTCCCAGGGGTTACCCAGGCTTTCCAGACTTCCAAATGAGGAACCCCGAATTCTTATGAAATACCCAGACTTCCAAGGGGTTACCCAAGCTTTCCAGACTTCCTAGTGAGTAACCCAGAATTTTTATGAACTACCCATGCTCCCCAGAGACTAACACAGTTGTTGCAGAGGTTACCCAGGGTTTCCAGACTTCCAAGTGGGAAACCCAGAATTCTTACAAAATACCCAGATTCCCAGAGCTTACCCAGTCTTTCCAGACTTCCAAGTGAGGAACCCAGAATTCTGACGAAACACCCAGACTTCCCAGGGCTTACCCAGGCTTTGTAGACATTCTAGTGGGTAACACAGAATTCTTATGAACTACCCATGCTCCCCAGAGCCTATCCCAAACCTCCCAGAGGTTACCCAGGCTTTCCAGAATTCCACGTGGGGAACCCAGAGTTCTTACGAAATACCCAGACTTCCCATGGATTACCCAGGCTGTGCAGACTTGCACGTGAGGAACCCAGAATTCTTACGAAATACCCAAACTTCCCAGGGATTACCCAGTCTTTCTAGATTTCCAAGTGGTGAACCCAGAATTCTTAGATATACCCAGGCTTTGCAGACTTTCTAGTGAGTAACCCAGAATTCGTATGAACTACCCATGCTCCCCAGAGTGTATCCCAAACCTCCCAGAGGTTACCCAGGCTTTCCAGCATTCCACGTGGGGAACCCAGAATTCTTACAAAATGCCCAGACTTCCCAGAGCTTACCCAGTCTTTCCAGACTTCCAAGTGAGGAACCCAGAATTCTGACGAAACACCCAGACTTCCCATAGCTTACCCAGGCTTTGTAGACTTTCTAGTGAGTAACCCCGAATTCTTATGAACCACCCATGCTCCCCAGAGCTTATCTCAAAACTCCCAGAGGTTACCCAGGCTTTCCAGAATTCCACGTGTGGAACCCAGAATTCTTACGTAATACCCAGACTTCCCAAAGTTTACCCAGTCTTTCCAGACTTCCAAGTGAGGAACCCAGAATTCTTACGAAACACCCAGACTTCCCAGGGCTTATCCAGGCTTTTTAGACTTTCTAGTGAGTAACCCAGAATTCTTATGAACTACCCATGCTCCCCAGAGTCCATCTCAAAACTCCCAGTGGTTACCCAGGCTTTCCAGAATTCCACGTGGGGAACCCAGAATTCTTACGAAACACCCAGACTACCCAGGGGTTACCCAGGCTTTCCAGACTTCCGAGGGAGTAACCCAGAGATCCTAGGAGCTACCCAGGCTCTCCACGGACTAACCCAGACTTCCGAGAGGTTACCCAGGCTTAGCAGACTTCCACGTGATGAACCCAGAATTCTTACGTAATACCCAGACTTTCCAGAGTTTACCCAGTCTTTCCAGACTTCCAAGTGAGGAACCCAGAATTCTTACGAAACACCCAGACTTCCTAGGGATTACCCAGTCTTTCTAGATTTTTAAGTAGTGAACCCAGAATTCTTAGATATACCCAGGCTTTGCAGATTTTCTAGTGAGTAACCGAGAATTCTTATGAACTACCCATGCTCCCCAGAGTGTATCCCAAACTTCCCAGAGGTTACCTAGGCTTTACAGCATTCCACGTGGGGAACCCAGAATTCTTACAACATACCCAGACATCCCAGAGGTTACCCAGTCTTTCCAGACTTCCACGTGAGGAACCCAGAATTCTTAAGAAATACCCAGTCTTCCCAGGGGTTACCCAGGCTTTCCAGACTTCCAAATGAGGAACCCCGAATTCTTATGAAATACCCAGACTTCCAAGGGGTTACCCAAGGTTTCCAGACTTCCTAGTGAGTAACCCAGAATTTTTATGAACTACCCATGCTCCCCAGAGACTAACACAGTTGTCGCAGAGGTTACCCAGGGTTTCCAGACTTCCAAGTGGGAAACCCAGAATTCTTACAAAATACCCAGATTCCCAGAGCTTACCCAGTCTTTCCAGACTTCCAAGTGAGGAACCCAGAATTCTGACGAAACACCCAGACTTCCCAGGGCTTACCCAGGCTTTGTAGACATTCTAGTGGGTAACACAGAATTCTTATGAACTACCCATGCTCCCCAGAGTCTATCCCAAACCTCCCAGAGGTTACTCAGTCTTTCCAAAATTCCACGTGGGGAACCCAGAGTTCTTACGAAATACCCAGACTTCCCAGGGCTTACCCAGGCTTTCCAGGCTTCCAGTAAGGAACCCAGAATCCTTACGAAACACCCAGACTTCCCAGGGGTTACCCAGGCTTTCCAGACTTCCGAGGGAGTAACCCAGAGATCCTAGGGGCTACCCAGGCTCTCCACGGACTAACCTAGACTTCTCAGAGGTTACCCAGGCTTAGCAGATTTCCACGTGATGAACCCAGAATTCTTACGTAATACCCAGACTTCCCAGAGTTTACCCAGGCTTTCCAGACTTCCAAGTGTGGAACCCAGAATTCTTACGAAATACCCAGACTTCCCATGGGTTACCCAGTCTTTCTAGATTTCCAAGTGGTGAACCCAGAATTCTTAGTTGTACCCAGGTTTGCAGACTTTCTAGTGAGTAACCCAGAAACCTCATGAACTACCCATGTTCTCCAGGGACTAACCCAGACCTCCCAGAGGTTACCCAGGCTTTCCAGACTTCCAAGTGAGGAACCCAGAATACTTACGAAATACCCAGACTTCCCATGGGTTACCGAGTCTTTCTAGATTTCCAAGTGGTGAACCCAGAATTCTTAGATGTACCCAGGTTTGCAGACTTTCTAGTGAGTAACCCAGAAATCTTATGAACTACCCATGTTCTCCAGGGACTAACCCAAACCTCCCAGAGGTTACCCAGGCTTTCGAGACTTCCAAGTGATGAACCCAGAAATCTTACGAAACACCCAGACTTCCCAGGGCTTACCCAGGCTTTTCAAACTTCCAAGTGAGGAACCCTGAATTGTTAAGGAATACCCTGACTTCCCAGGGGTTACTCAGGCTTTGCAGACTTACTAGTCAGTAACCCAGAATTCTTGTGAACTGCCCATGCTCCTCAGAGTCTATCCCAAATATCCCAGACGTTACCCAGACTTCCAGAATTCCAAGTGGGGAACCCAGCATTGTTACGAAATACCCAGACTTCCCATAGGTTACCCAAGCTTTCCAGACTTATTAACTACCCGTGCCCCCCAGAGACTAACCCAGACCTACAAGAGGTTACCGAGGCTTTCCAGACTTCCAAGAGGGGAGCCCAGAATTCTTACGAAACACCCAGACTTCCCAGGGCTTACCCAGGATTTTCAAACTTCCAAGTAATGAACCCAGAACCCTTACAAAATAAACCAGGCCTCCTAGCGTGTACCCAGACTCTCCAGACTTCCTAGGGTGTAACCCAGGGTTCCTATTAACTACCCAGACACTACACGGACTAACACACAATTCCCAGGGGTTACCCAGGATTTCCAGACTTCCACGTGAGGAACCCAGAATTATTACGAAATACCCAGACTTCCCAGGGGTTACTCAGGATTTGCAGATTTCCAAGTGGGGAACCCAGGATTCTTACGTAATATCCAGACTTTCCAACGTTTCCCTAGTCTTTCCAGACTTCCTACTGAGTAACCCAGAATTCTTATAACTACGCATGCTCCCCAGAGTCTATCCCAAACCTCCCAGGGCTTACCTAGGCTTTCCAGACTTCCAAGTGAGGAACCCAGAGTTCTTACGATACACCCAGACTTCCCAGAACTTACCCAGTATTTCCAGTCTTTCAAGTGAGGAAACCAGAATTCTAATGAAATACCCAGACTTCCCAGGGGTTGCTCAGGCTTTGCAGACTTTTTAGTGAGTATCCCAGAATCCTTATGAAATACCAATTCTCCCGAGAGTCTATCCCAAACCTCCCATAGGTTACCCAGGCTTTCCAGAATTCCGCGTGGGAAACCCAGAATTCTTACAAAATACCCCGACTTCCCAGGGCTTACCCAGGCTTTCCAGACTTCCAAGTGAGGAATCCTGAATTCTTACGAAACACCCAGACTTCCCAGAGCTTACCCAGACTTTCCAGACTTCCAAGTGAGGAACCCAGAACTTTTATGAAATACCCAGACTTCCCAGGGGTTACTCAGGCTTTGCAGACATTCTACTGAGTAACCCAGAATTCTTATGAACTACTCATGCTCCCCAGAGACTAACCCAGACCTCCCAAAGGTTACCCAGGCTTTCCAGAGTTCCAAGTGGGGAACCCAGGATTCTTACGAAATACCCAGACTTCCCAGGGGTTACCCAGTCTTTCTAGATTTGCAAGTGGTGAACTCAGAATTCTTAGATGTACCCAGGTTTGCAGACTTTCTAGTGAGTAACCCAGAATTCCCAAGCACCCCAGAGTTTATCCCAAACCTACCAGAGGTTACCCAGGCTTTCCAGAATTCCACGTGGGGAACCCAGAGTTCTTACGAAATACCCAGACATCCCAGGGCTTACCCAGGCTTGCCATACTTCCAAGTGAGGAACCCAGAATTCTTTCGAAACACCCAGACTTCCTAGGGCTTACCCAGGCTTTCCAGACTTCCAGTGAGGGACCCAGAATTCTTACGAAACACCCAGACTTCCCAGGGCTTACCCAAGCTTTCCAGACTTCCTAGTGAGTAACCCAGAATTATTATGAACTACCCATGCTCCCCAGAGACTAACACAGTCATCCCAGAGGTTACCAAGGCTTTCCAGACTTCCACGTGAGGAACCCAGAATTCTTACGAAATACCCACACTTCCCATGGGTTACCCAGGCTTTACAGACTTCCATGTGAGGAACCTAGAATTCTTACGAAATACCCAGACTTCCCATGGGTTACCCAGGTTGTGCAGACTTGCACGTGAGGAACCCAGAATTCTTACGAAATACCCAGACTTCCCAGGGATTACCCAGTGTATCTAGATTTCCAAGTGGTGAACCCAGAATTCTTAGATATACCCAGGCTTTGCAGACTTTCTAGTGAGTAACCCAGAATTCTTATGAACTTCCCATGCTCCCCAGAGTCTAACCCAAACCTCCCAGAGGTTACCCAGGCTTTCCAGAATTCCACGTGGGGAACCCAGAATTCTTACAAAATACCCAGACTTCCCAGGGCTTACCCAGTCTTTTCAGACTTCCGAGTGAGGAACCCAGAGACTAACCCAGACCTCCCAGAGGTTACCCAAGCTTTCCAGACTTCCAAGTGGGGAACCCAGGATTCTTACGAAACACCCAGACTTCCCAGGGCTTACCCAGTCGTTCGAGACTTTCTAGTGAGTAACCCAGAATTATTATGAACTACCCATGCTCCCCAGAGACTAACACAGTCATCCCAGAGGTTGCCGAAGCTTTCCAGACTTCCACGTGAGGAACCCAGAATTCTTACGAAATACCCACACTTCCCATGGGTTACCCAGGCTTTACAGACTTCCATGTGAGGAACCTAGAATTCTTACGAAATACCCAGACTTCCCATGGGTTACCCAGGTTGTGCAGACTTGCACGTGAGGAACCCAGAGTTTTTACGAAATACCCAGACTTCCCAGGGATTACCCAGTCTTTGTAGACTTTCTAATGAGTAATCGAGAATTCTTATGAACTACCCATGCTCCCCAGAGCCTATCCCAAACCTCCCAGAGGTTACCCAGGCTTTCCAGAATTCCACGTGGGGAACCCAGAGTTCTTGCGAAATACCCAGACTTCCCAGGGCTTACCCAGGCTTGCCATACTTCCAAGTGAGGAACCCAGAATTCTTTCGAAACACCCAGACTTCCCAGGGCTTACCCAGGCTTTCCAGACTTCCAGTGAGGAACCGAGAATTCTTACTAAACACCCAGACTTCCCAGGGCTTACCCAAGCTTTCCAGACTTCCTAGTGAGTAACCCAGAATTATTATGAACTACCCATGCTCCCCAGAGACTAACACAGTCATCCCAGAGGTTACCGAGGCTTTCCAGACTTCCACGTGAGGAACCCAGAATTCTTACGAAATACCCACACTTCCCATGGGTTACCCAGGCTTTACAGACTTCCATGTGAAGAACCTAGAATTCTTACGAAATACCCAGACTTCTTATGGGTTACCCAGGTTGTGCAGACTTGCACGTGAGGAACCCAGAATTCTTACGAAATACCCAGACTTCTAAGGGATTACCCAGTCTTTCTAGATTTCCAAGTGGTGAACCCAGAATTCTTAGATATACCCAGGCTTTGCAGACTTTCTAGTGAGTAACCCAGAATTCTTATGAACTACCCATGCTCCCCAGAGTCTATCCCAAACCTCCCAGAGGTTACCCAGGCTTGCCAGAATTCCACGTGGGGAACAAAGAATTCTTACAAAATACCCAGACTTCCCAGGGCTTACCCAGTCTTTCCAGACTTCCAAGTGAGGAACCCAGAGACTAACCCAGACTTCCCAGAGGTTACCCAGTCTTTCCAGACTTCCACGTGAGGAACCCAGAATTCTTACGAAATACCCAGACTTCCCAGGGGTTACCCAGGCTTTCCAGACTTCCAAATGAGGAACCCTGAATTCTTATGAAATACCCAGACTTCCAAGGGGTTACCCAAGCATTCCAGACTTCCTAGTGAGTAACCCAGAATTATTATGAACTACCCATGCTCCCCAGAGACTAACACAGTCTTCGCAGAGGTTACCCAGGGTTTCCAGACTTCCAAGTGGGAAACCCAGAATTCTTACAAAATACCCAGACTTCCCAGAGCTTACCCAGTCTTTCCAGACTTCCAAGTGAGGATCCCAGAATTCTGACGAAACACCCAGACCTCCCAGAGTTTACCCAGTCTTTCTAGATTTGCAAGTGGTGAACCCAGAATTCTTAGATGTACCCAGGTTTGCAGACTTTCTAGTGAGTAACCCAGAATTCCCATGCACCCCAGAGTCTATCCCAAACCTCCCAGAGGTTACCCAGGCTTTCCAGAATTCCACGTGGGGAACCCAGAATTCTTACAAAATACCCAGACTTCCCAGGGCTTACCCAGTCTTTTCAGACTTCCAAGTGAGGAACCCAGAGACTAACCCAGACCTCCCAGAGGTTACCCAAGCTTTCCAGACTTCCAAGTGGGGACCGCAGGATTCTTACGAAACACCCAGACTTCCCAGGGCTTACCCAGTCGTTCGAGACTTTCTAGTGAGTAACCCAGAATTATTATGAACTACCCATGCTCCCCAGAGACTAACACAGTCATCCCAGAGGTTGCCGAGGCTTTCCAGACTTCCACGTGAGGAACCCAGAATTCTTACGAAATACCCACACTTCCCATGGGTTACCCAGGCTTTACAGACTTCCATGTGAGGAACCTAGAATTCTTACGAAATACCCAGACTTCCCATGAGTTACCCAGGTTGTGCAGACTTGCACGTGAGGAACCCAGAATTCTTACGAAATACCCAGACTTCCCAGGGATTACCCAGTCTTTGTAGACTTTCTAATGAGTAATCGAGAATTCTTATGAACTACCCATGCTCCCCAGAGCCTATCCCAAACCTCCCAGAGGTTACCCAGGCTTTCCAGAATTCCACGTGGGGAACCCAGAGTTCTTGCGAAATACCCAGACTTCCCAGGGCTTACCCAGGCTTGCCAAACTTCCAAGTGAGGAACCCAGAATTCTTTCGAAACACCCAGACTTCCCAGGGCTTACCCAGGCTTTCCAGACTTCCAGTGAGGAACCGAGAATTCTTACGAAACACCCAGACTTCCCAGGGCTTACCCAAGCTTTCCAGACTTCCTAGTGAGTAACCCAGAATTATTATGAACTACCCATGCTCCCCAGAGACTAACACAGTCATCCCAGAGGTTACCGAGGCTTTCCAGACTTCCACGTGAGGAACCCAGAATTCTTACGAAATACCCACACTTCCCATGGGTTACCCAGGCTTTACAGACTTCCATGTGAAGAACCTAGAATTCTTACGAAATACCCAGACTTCCCAGGGGTTGCTCAGGCTTTGCAGACTTTTTAGTGAGTATCCCAGAATCCTTATGAAATACCAATTCTCCCGAGAGTCTATCCCAAACCTCCCATAGGTTACCCAGGCTTTCCAGAATTCCGCGTGGGAAACCCAGAATTCTTACAAAATACCCCGACTTCCCAGGGCTTACCCAGGCTTTCCAGACTTCCAAGTGAGGAATCCTGAATTCTTACGAAACACCCAGACTTCCCAGAGCTTACCCAGACTTTCCAGACTTCCAAGTGAGGAACCCAGAACTTTTATGAAATACCCAGACTTCCCAGGGGTTACTCAGGCTTTGCAGACATTCTACTGAGTAACCCAGAATTCTTATGAACTACTCATGCTCCCCAGAGACTAACCCAGACCTCCCAAAGGTTACCCAGGCTTTCCAGAGTTCCAAGTGGGGAACCCAGGATTCTTACGAAATACCCAGACTTCCCAGGGGTTACCCAGTCTTTCTAGATTTGCAAGTGGTGAACTCAGAATTCTTAGATGTACCCAGGTTTGCAGACTTTCTAGTGAGTAACCCAGAATTCCCAAGCACCCCAGAGTTTATCCCAAACCTACCAGAGGTTACCCAGGCTTTCCAGAATTCCACGTGGGGAACCCAGAGTTCTTACGAAATACCCAGACATCCCAGGGCTTACCCAGGCTTGCCATACTTCCAAGTGAGGAACCCAGAATTCTTTCGAAACACCCAGACTTCCTAGGGCTTACCCAGGCTTTCCAGACTTCCAGTGAGGAACCCAGAATTCTTACGAAACACCCAGACTTCCCAGGGCTTACCCAAGCTTTCCAGACTTCCTAGTGAGTAACCCAGAATTATTATGAACTACCCATGCTCCCCAGAGACTAACACAGTCATCCCAGAGGTTACCAAGGCTTTCCAGACTTCCACGTGAGGAACCCAGAATTCTTACGAAATACCCACACTTCCCATGGGTTACCCAGGCTTTACAGACTTCCATGTGAGGAACCTAGAATTCTTACGAAATACCCAGACTTCCCATGGGTTACCCAGGTTGTGCAGACTTGCACGTGAGGAACCCAGAATTCTTACGAAATACCCAGACTTCCCAGGGATTACCCAGTGTATCTAGATTTCCAAGTGGTGAACCCAGAATTCTTAGATATACCCAGGCTTTGCAGACTTTCTAGTGAGTAACCCAGAATTCTTATGAACTTCCCATGCTCCCCAGAGTCTAACCCAAACCTCCCAGAGGTTACCCAGGCTTTCCAGAGTTCCACGTGGGGAACCCAGAATTCTTACAAAATACCCAGACTTCCCAGGGCTTACCCAGTCTTTTCAGACTTCCAAGTGAGGAACCCAGAGACTAACCCAGACCTCCCAGAGGTTACCCAAGCTTTCCAGACTTCCAAGTGGGGAACCCAGGATTCTTACGAAACACCCAGACTTCCCAGGGCTTACCCAGTCGTTCGAGACTTTCTAGTGAGTAACCCAGAATTATTATGAACTACCCATGCTCCCCAGAGACTAACACAGTCATCCCAGAGGTTGCCGAAGCTTTCCAGACTTCCACGTGAGGAACCCAGAATTCTTACGAAATACCCACACTTCCCATGGGTTACCCAGGCTTTACAGACTTCCATGTGAGGAACCTAGAATTCTTACGAAATACCCAGACTTCCCATGGGTTACCCAGGTTGTGCAGACTTGCACGTGAGGAACCCAGAGTTCTTACGAAATACCCAGACTTCCCAGGGATTACCCAGTCTTTGTAGACTTTCTAATGAGTAATCGAGAATTCTTATGAACTACCCATGCTCCCCAGAGCCTATCCCAAACCTCCCAGAGGTTACCCAGGCTTTCCAGAATTCCACGTGGGGAACCCAGAGTTCTTGCGAAATACCCAGACTTCCCAGGGTTTACCCAGGCTTGCCATACTTCCAAGTGAGGAACCCAGAATTCTTTCGAAACACCCAGACTTCCCAGGGCTTACCCAGGCTTTCCAGACTTCCAGTGAGGAACCGAGAATTCTTACTAAACACCCAGACTTCCCAGGGCTTACCCAAGCTTTCCAGACTTCCTAGTGAGTAACCCAGAATTATTATGAACTACCCATGCTTCCCAGAGACTAACACAGTCATCCCAGAGGTTACCGAGGCTTTCCAGACTTCCACGTGAGGAACCCAGAATTCTTACGAAATACCCACACTTCCCATGGGTTACCCAGGCTTTACAGACTTCCATGTGAAGAACCTAGAATTCTTACGAAATACCCAGACTTCTTATGGGTTACCCAGGTTGTGCAGACTTGCACGTGAGGAACCCAGAATTCTTACGAAATACCCAGACTTCTAAGGGATTACCCAGTCTTTCTAGATTTCCAAGTGGTGAACCCAGAATTCTTAGATATACCCAGGCTTTGCAGACTTTCTAGTGAGTAACCCAGAATTCTTATGAACTACCCATGCTCCCCAGAGTCTATCCCAAACCTCCCAGAGGTTACCCAGGCTTGCCAGAATTCCACGTGGGGAACAAAGAATTCTTACAAAATACCCAGACTTCCCAGGGCTTACCCAGTCTTTCCAGACTTCCAAGTGAGGAACCCAGAGACTAACCCAGACTTCCCAGAGGTTACCCAGTCTTTCCAGACTTCCACGTGAGGAACCCAGAATTCTTACGAAATACCCAGAATTCCCAGGGGTTACCCAGGCTTTCCAGACTTCCAAATGAGGAACCCTGAATTCTTATGAAATACCCAGACTTCCAAGGGGTTACCCAAGCATTCCAGACTTCCTAGTGAGTAACCCAGAATTATTATGAACTACCCATGCTCCCCAGAGACTAACACAGTCTTCGCAGAGGTTACCCAGGGTTTACAGACTTCCAAGTGGGAAACCCAGAATTCTTACAAAATACCCAGACTTCCCAGAGCTTACCCAGTCTTTCCAGACTTCCAAGTGAGGATCCCAGAATTCTGACGAAACACCCAGACCTCCCAGAGTTTACCCAGTCTTTCTAGATTTGCAAGTGGTGAACCCAGAATTCTTAGATGTAACCAGGTTTGCAGACTTTCTAGTGAGTAACCCAGAATTCCCATGCACCCCAGAGTCTATCCCAAACCTCCCAGAGGTTACCCAGGCTTTCCAGAATTCCACGTGGGGAACCCAGAATTCTTACAAAATACCCAGACTTCCCAGGGCTTACCCAGTCTTTTCAGACTTCCAAGTGAGGAACCCAGAGACTAACCCAGACCTCCCAGAGGTTACCCAAGCTTTCCAGACTTCCAAGTGGGGACCGCAGGATTCTTACGAAACACCCAGACTTCCCAGGGCTTACCCAGTCGTTCGAGACCTTCTAGTGAGTAACCCAGAATTATTATGAACTACCCATGCTCCCCAGAGACTAACACAGTCATCCCAGAGGTTGCCGAGGCTTTCCAGACTTCCACGTGAGGAACCCAGAATTCTTACGAAATACCCACACTTCCCATGGGTTACCCAGGCTTTACAGACTTCCATGTGAGGAACCTAGAATTCTTACGAAATACCCAGACTTCCCATGAGTTACCCAGGTTGTGCAGACTTGCACGTGAGGAACCCAGAATTCTTACGAAATACCCAGACTTCCCAGGGATTACCCAGTCTTTGTAGACTTTCTAATGAGTAATCGAGAATTCTTATGAACTACCCATGCTCCCCAGAGCCTATCCCAAACCTCCCAGAGGTTACCCAGGCTTTCCAGAATTCCACGTGGGGAACCCAGAGTTCTTGCGAAATACCCAGACTTCCCAGGGCTTACCCAGGCTTGCCAAACTTCCAAGTGAGGAACCCAGAATTCTTTCGAAACACCCAGACTTCCCAGGGCTTACCCAGGCTTTCCAGACTTCCAGTGAGGAACCGAGAATTCTTACGAAACACCCAGACTTCCCAGGGCTTACCCAAGCTTTCCAGACTTCCTAGTGAGTAACCCAGAATTATTATGAACTACCCATGCTCCCCAGAGACTAACACAGTCATCCCAGAGGTTACCGAGGCTTTCCAGACTTCCACGTGAGGAACCCAGAATTCTTACGAAATACCCACACTTCCCATGGGTTACCCAGGCTTTACAGACTTCCATGTGAAGAACCTAGAATTCTTACGAAATACCCAGACTTCCCATGGGTTACCCAGGTTGTGCAGACTTGCACGTGAGGAACCCAGAATTCTTACGAAATACCCAGATTTCTAAGGGATTACCCAGTCTTTCTAGATTTCCAAGTGGTGAACCCAGAATTCTTAGATATACCCAGGCTTTGCAGACTTTCTAGTGAGTAACCCAGAATTCTTATGAACTACCCATGCTCCCCAGAGTCTATCCCAAACCTCCCAGAGGTTACCCAGGCTTTCCAGAATTCCACGTGTGGAACCCAGAATTCTTACAAAATACCCAGACTTCCCAGGGCTTACCCAGTCTTTCCAGACTTCCAAGTGAGGAACCCAGAGACTAACCCAGACTTCCCAGAGGTTACCCAGTCTTTCCAGACTTCCACATGAGGAACCCAGAATTCTTACGAAATACCCAGACTTCCCAGGGGTTACCCAGGCTTTCCAGACTTCCAAATGAGGAACCCTGAATTCTTATGAAATACCCAGACTTCCAAGGGGTTACCCAAGCATTCCAGACTTCCTAGTGAGTAACCCAGAATTATTATGAACTACCCATGCTCCCCAGAGACTAACACAGTCATCCCAGAGGTTGCCGAGGCTTTCCAGACTTCCACGTGAGGAACCCAGAATTCTTACGAAATACCCACACTTCCCATGGGTTACCCAGGCTTTACAGACTTCCATGTGAGGAACCTAGAATTCTTACGAAATACCCAGACTTCCCATGGGTTACCCAGGTTGTGCAGACTTGCACGTGAGGAACCCAGAATTCTTACGAAATACCCAGACTTCCCAGGGATTACCCAGTCTTTGTAGACTTTCTAATGAGTAATCGAGAATTCTTATGAACTACCCATGCTCCCCAGAGCCTATCCCAAACCTCCCAGAGGTTACCCAGGCTTTCCAGAATTCCACGTGGGGAACCCAGAGTTCTTGCGAAATACCCAGACTTCCCAGGGCTTACCCAGGCTTGCCATACTTCCAAGTGAGGAACCCAGAATTCTTTCGAAACACCCAGACTTCCCAGGGCTTACCCAGGCTTTCCAGACTTCCAGTGAGGAACCGAGAATTCTTACGAAACACCCAGACTTCCCAGGGGTTACCCAGGCTTTCCAGACTTCCAAACGAGGAACCCTGAATTCTTATGAAATACCCAGACTTCCAAGGGGTTACCCAAGCATTCCAGACTTCCTAGTGAGTAACCCAGAATTCTTATGAACTACTCATGCTCCCCAGAGACTAACCCAGACCTCCCAAAGGTTACCCAGGCTTTCCAGATTTCCAAGTGGGGAACCCAGGATTCTTACGAAATACCCAGACTTCCCAGGGGTTACCCAGTCTTTCTAGATTTGCAAGTGGTGAACTCAGAATTCTTAGATGTACCCAGGTTTGCAGACTTTCTAGTGAGTAACCCAGAATTCCCAAGCTCCCCAGAGTTTATCCCAAACCTACCAGAGGTTACCCAGGCTTTCCAGAATTCCAAGTGAGGAATCCAGAATTCTTACGAAACACCTAGACTTCCCATAGCTTACCCAGTCTTTCCAGACTTCCAAGTGAGGAACCCAGAATTCTGACGAAACACCCAGACTTCCCAGGGCTTACCCAGGCTTTGTAGACTTTCTAGTGAGTAATCCAGAATTCTTATGAACTACCCATGCTACCCAGAGCCTATCCCAAACCTCCCAGAGGTTACCCAGGCTTTCCAGAATTCCACGTGGGGAACCCAGAGTTCTTACGAAATACCCAGACTTCCCAGGGCTTACCCAAGCTTTCCAGACTTCCTAGTGAGTAACCCAGAATTATTATGAACTACCCATGCTCCCCAGAGACTAACACAGTCATCCCAGAGGTTACCGAGGCTTTCCAGACTTCCACGTGAGGAACCCAGAATTCTTACGAAATACCCAGACTTCCTAGGGCTTACCCAGGCTTTCCAGACTTCCAGTGAGGAACCCAGAATTCTTACGAAACACCCAGACTTCCCAGGGCTTACCCAAGCTTTCCAGACTTCCTAGTGAGTAACCCAGAATTATTATGAACTACCCATGCTCCCCAGAGACTAACACAGTCATCCCAGAGGTTACCGAGGCTTTCCAGACTTCCACGTGAGGAACCCAGAATCCTTACGAAATACCCACACTTCCCATGGGTTACCCAGGCTTTACAGACTTCCATGTGAGGAACCTAGAATTCTTACGAAATACCCAGACTTCCCATGGGTTACCCAGGTTGTGCAGACTTGCACGTGAGGAACCCAGAATTCTTACGAAATACCCAGACTTCCCAGGGATTACCCAGTCTTTCTAGATTTCCAAGTGGTGAACCCAGAATTCTTAGATGTATCCAGGTTTGCAGACTTTCTAGTGAGTAACCCAGAATTCTTATGAACTACCCATGCTCCCCAGAGTCTAACCCAAACCTCCCAGAGGTTACCCAGGCTTTCCAGAATTCCATGTGGGGAACCCAGAATTCTTACAAAATACCCAGACTTCCCAGGGCTTACCCAGTCTTTCCAGACTTCCAAGTGAGGAACGCAGAGACTAACCCAGACCTCCCAGAGGTTACCCAAGCATTCCAGACTTCCAACTGGGGAACCCAGGATTCTTACGAAACACCCAGACATCCCAGGGCTTACCCAGTCGTTCGAGACTTTCTAGTGAGTAACCCAGAATTATTATGAGCTACCCATGCTCCCCAGAGACTAACACAGTCATCCCAGAGGTTACCGAGGCTTTCCAGACTTCCACGTGAGGAACCCAGAATTCTTACGAAATACCCACACTTCCCATGGTTACCCAGGCTTTACAGACTTCCATGTGAGGAACCTAGAATTCTTACGAAATACCCAGACTTCCCATGGGTTACCCAGGTTGTGCAGACTTGCACGTGAGGAACCCAGAATTCTTACGAAATACCCAGACTTCCCAGGGATTACCCAGTGTTTCTAGATTTCCAAGTGGTGAACCCAGAATTCTTAGATATACCCAGGCTTTGCAGACTTTCTAGTGAGTAACCCAGAATTCTTATGAACTACCCATGCTCCCCAGAGTCTAACCCAAACCTCCCAGAGGTTACCCAGGCTTTCCAGAATTCCACGTGGGGAACCCACAATTCTTACAAAATACCCAGACTTCCCAGGACTTACCCAGTCTTTTCAGACTTCCAAGTGAGGAACCCAGAGACTAACCCAGACCTCCCAGAGGTTACCCAAGCTTTCCAGACTTCCAAGTGGGGAACCCAGGATTCTTACGAAACACCCAGACTTCCCAGGGCTTACCCAGTCGTTCGAGACTTTCTAGTGAGTAACCCAGAATTATTATGAACTACCCATGCTCCCCAGAGACTAACACAGTCATCCCAGAGGTTGCCGAGGCTTTCCAGACTTCCACGTGAGGAACCCAGAATTCTTACGAAATACCCACACTTCCCATGGGTTACCCAGGCTTTACAGACTTCCATGTGAGGAACCTAGAATTCTTACGAAATACCCAGACTTCCCATGGGTTACCCAGGTTGTGCAGACTTGCACGTGAGGAACCCAGAATTCTTACGAAATACCAGACTTCCCAGGGATTACCCAGTCTTTGTAGACTTTCTAATGAGTAATCGAGAATTCTTATGAACTACCCATGCTCCCCAGAGCCTATCCCAAACCTCCCAGAGGTTACCCAGGCTTTCCAGAATTCCACGTGGGGAACCCAGAGTTCTTGCGAAATACCCAGACTTCCCAGGGCTTACCCAGGCTTGCCATACTTCCAAGTGAGGAACCCAGAATTCTTTCGAAACACGCAGACTTCCCAGGGCTTACCCAGGCTTTCCAGACTTCCAGTGAGGAACCGAGAATTCTTACGAAACACCCAGACTTCCCAGGGCTTACCCAAGCTTTCCAGACTTCCTAGTGAGTAACCCAGAATTATTATGAACTACCCATGCTCCCCAGAGACTAACACAGTCATCCCAGAGGTTACCGAGGCTTTCCAGACTTCCACGTGAGGAACCCAGAATTCTTACGAAATACCCACACTTCCCATGGGTTACCCAGGCTTTACAGACTTCCATGTGAAGAACCTAGAATTCTTACGAAATACCCAGACTTCCCATGGGTTACCCAGGTTGTGCAGACTTGCACGTGAGGAACCCAGAATTCTTACGAAATACCCAGACTTCTAAGGGATTACCCAGTCTTTCTAGATTTCCAAGTGGTGAACCCAGAATTCTTAGATATACCCAGGCTTTGCAGACTTTCTAGTGAGTAACCCAGAATTCTTATGAACTACCCATGCTCCCCAGAGTCTATCCCAAACCTCCCAGAGGTTACCCAGGCTTTCCAGAATTCCACGTGGGGAACCCAGAATTCTTACAAAATACCCAGACTTCCCAGGGCTTACCCAGTCTTTCCAGACTTCCAAGTGAGGAACCCAGAGACCAACCCAGACTTCCCAGAGGTTACCCAGTCTTTCCAGACTTCCACGTGAGGAACCCAGAATTCTTACGAAATACCCAGACTTCCCAGGGGTTACCCAGGCTTTCCAGACTTCCAAATGAGGAACCCTGAATTCTTATGAAATACCCAGACTTCTAAGGGATTACCCAGTCTTTCTAGATTTCCAAGTGGTGAACCCAGAATTCTTAGATATACCCAGGCTTTGCAGACTTTCTAGTGAGTAACCCAGAATTCTTATGAACTACCCATGCTCCCCAGAGTCTATCCCAAACCTCCCAGAGGTTACCCAGGCTTTCCAGAATTCCACGTGGGGAACCCAGAATTCTTACAAAATACCCAGACTTCCCAGGGCTTACCCAGTCTTTCCAGACTTCCAAGTGAGGAACCCAGAGACTAACCCAGACTTCCCAGAGCTTACCCAGTCTTTCCAGACTTCCAAGTGAGGATCCCAGAATTCTGACGAAACACCCAGACTTCCCAGAGTTTACCCAGTCTTTCTAGATTTGCAAGTGGTGAACCCAGAATTCTTAGATGTACCCAGGTTTGCAGACTTTCTAGTGAGTAACCCAGAATTCCCATGCACCCCAGAGTCTATCCCAAACCTCCCAGAGGTTACCCAGGCTTTCCAGAATTCCACGTGGGGAACCCAGAGTTCTTAGGAAATACGCAGACTTCCCAGGGCTTACCCAGGCTTGCCATACTTCCAAGTGAGGAACCCAGAATTCTTACGAAACACCCAGACTTCCCAGGGCTTACCCAGGCTTTCCAGACTACCAGTGAGGAACCTAGAATTCTTACGAAACACCCAGACTTCCCAGGGGTTACCCAGGCTTTCCAGACTTCCGGGGGAGTAACCCAGAGATCCTAGGAGCTACCCAGGCTCTCCACGGACTAACCTAGACTTCCCAAAGGTTACTCAGTCTTTCCAGACTTCTAAATGAGGAACCCTAAATTCTTATGAAATACCCAGACTTCCAAGGGGTTACCCAAACTTTCCAGACTTAAAAGTGGGAAACCCAGAATTCTTACAAAATACCCAGACTTCCCATAGCTTACCCAGTCTTTCCAGACTTCCAAGTGAGGAACCTAGAATTCTGACGAAACACCCAGACTTCCCATGGCTTACCCAGGCTTTGTAGACTTTCTAGTGAGTAATCCAGAATTCTTATGAACTACCCATGCTCCCCAGAGCCTATCCCAAACCTCCCAGAGGTTAGCCTGGCTTTCCAGAATTCCACGTGGGGAACCCAGAGTTCTTACGAAATACCCAGACTTCCCAGGGCTTACCCAGGCTTGCCATACTTCCAAGTGAGGAACCCAGAATTCTTTCGAAACACCCAGACTTCCCAGGGCTTACCCAGGCTTTCCAGACTTCCAGTGAGGAACCCAGAATTCTTACGAAACACCCAGACTTCCCAGGGCTTACCCAAGCTTTCCAGACTTCCTAGTGAGTAACCCAGAATTATTATGTACTACCCATGCTCCCCAGAGACTAACACAGTCATCCCAGAGGTTACCGAGGCTTTCCAGACTTCCACGTGAGGAACCCAGAATTCTTACGAAATACCCAGACTTCCCATGGGTTACCCAGGTTGTGCAGACTTGCACGTGAGGAACCTAGAATTCTTACGAAATACCCAGACTTCCCAGGGATTACCCAGTCTTTCTAGATTTCCAAGTGGTGAACCCAGAATTCTTAGATATACCCAGGCTTTGCAGACTTTCTAGTGAGTAACCCAGAATCCTTATGAACTACCCATGCTCCCCAGAGTCTATCCCAAACCTCCCAGAAGTTACCCAGGCTTTCCAGAATTCCACGTGGGAAACCCAGAATTCTTACGAAATACCCAGACTTCCCAGGGATTACCCAGTCTTTCTAGATTTCCAAGTGGTGAACCCAGAATTCTTAGATATACCCAGGCTTTGCAGACTTTCTAGTGAGTAACCCAGAATTCTTATGAACTACCCATGCTCCCCAGAGTCTAACCCAAACCTCCCAGAGGTTACCCAAGCTTTCCAGAATTCCACGTGGGGAACCCAGAATTCTTACAAAATACCCAGACTTCCCAGGGCTTACCCAGTCTTTCCAGACTTCCAAGTGAGGAACCCAGAGACTAACCCAGACCTCCCAGAGGTTACCCAAGCTTTCCAGACTTCCAAGTGGAGAACCCAGGATTCTTACGAAACACCCAGACTTCCCAGGGCTTACCCAGTCGTTCGAGACTTTCTAGTGAGTAACCCAGAATTATTATGAACTACCCATGCTCCCCAGAGACTAACCCAGTCATCCCAGAGGTTACACAGACTTCCAAGTGGGGAACCCAGATTTCTTACAAAATACCCAGACTTCCCATGGGTTACCCAGGCTTTACAGACTTCCATGTGAGGAACCTAGAATTCTTACGAAATACCCAGACTTCCCATGGGTTACCCAGGTTGTGCAGACTGGCACGTGAGGAACCCAGAATTCTTAGGAAATACCCAGACTTCTAAGGGATTACCCAGTCTTTCTAGATTTCCAAGTGGTGAACCCAGAATTCTTAGATATACCCAGGCTTTGCAGACTTTCTAGTGAGTAACCCAGAATTCTTATGAACTACCCATGCTCCCCAGAGTCTATCCCAAACCTCCCAGAGGTTACCCAGGCTTTCCAGAATTCCACGTAGGGAACCCAGAATTCTTACAAAATACCCAGACCTCCCAGGGCTTACCCAGTCTTTCCAGACTTCCAAGTGAGGAACCCAGAGACTAACCCAGACTTCCCAGAGGTTACCCAGTCTTTCCAGACTTCCACGTGATGAACCCAGAATTCTTACGAAATACCCAGAATTCCCAAGCACCCCAGAGTTTATCCCAAACCTACCAGAGCTTACCCAGGCTTTCCAGAATTCCAAGTGAGGAATCCAGAATTCTTACGAAACACCTAGACTTCCCATAGCTTACCCAGTCTTTCCAGACTTCCAAGTGAGGAACCCAGAATTCTGACGAAACACCCAGACTTCCCAGGGCTTACCCAGGCTTTGTAGACTTTCTAGTGAGTAATCCAGAATTCTTATGAACTACCCATGCTCCCCAGAGCCTATCCCAAACCTCCCAGAGGTTACCCAGGCTTTCCAGAATTCCACGTGGGGAACCCAGAGTTCTTACGAAATACCCAGACTTCCCATGGATTACCCAGGCTGTGCAGACTTGCACGTGAGGAACCCAGAATTCTTACGAAATATCCAAACTTCCCAGGGATTACCCAGTCTTTCTAGATTTCCAAGTGGTGAACCCAGAATTCTTAGATATACCCAGGCTTTGCAGACTTTCTAGTGAGTAACCCAGAATTCGTATGAACTACCCATGCTCCCCAGAGTGTATCCCAAACCTCCCAGAGGTTACCCAGGCTTTCCAGCATTCCACGTGGGGAACCCAGAATTCTTACAAAATGCCCAGACTTCCCAGAGCTTACCCAGTCTTTCCAGACTTCCAAGTGAGGAACCCAGAATTCTGACGAAACACCCAGACTTCCCAGGGCTTACCCAGGCTTTGTAGACTTTCTAGTGAGTAACCCCGAATTCTTATGAACCACCCATGCTCCCCAGAGCCTATCTCAAAACTCCCAGAGGTTACCCAGGCTTTCCAGAATTCCACGTGTGGAACCCAGAATTCTTACGTAATACCCAGACTTCCCAAAGTTTACCCAGTCTTTCCAGACTTCCAAGTGAGGAACCCAGAATTCTTACGAAACACCCAGACTTCCCAGGGCTTATCCAGGCTTTTTAGACTTTCTAGTGAGTAACCCAGAATTCTTATGAACTACCCATGCTCCCCAGAGTCTATCTCAAAACTCCCAGTGGTTACCCAGGCTTTCCAGAATTCCACGTGGGGAACCCAGAATTCTTACGAAACACCCAGACTACCCAGGGGTTACCCAGGCTTTCCAGACTTCCGTGGGAGTAACCCAGAGATCCTAGGAGCTACCCAGGCTCTCCACGGACTAACCCAGACTTCCCAGAGGTTACCCAGGCTTAGCAGACTTCCACGTGATGAACCCAGAATTCTTACGTAATACCCAGACTTCCCAGAGTTTACCCAGTCTTTCCAGACTTCCAAGTGAGGAACCCAGAATTCTTACGAAACACCCAGACTTCCTAGGGATTACCCAGTCTTTCTAGATTTCCAAGTAGTGAACCCAGAATTCTTAGATATACCCAGGCTTTGCAGACTTTCTAGTGAGTAACCGAGAATTCTTATGAACTACCCATGTTCCCCAGAGTGTATCCCAAACCTCCCAGAGGTTACCTAGGCTTTCCAGCATTCCACGTGGGGAACCCAGAATTCTTACAACATACCCAGACATCCCAGAGGTTACCCAGTCTTTCCAGACTTCCACGTGAGGAACCCAGAATTCTTAAGAAATACCCAGGCTTCCCAGGGGTTACCCAGGCTTTCCAGACTTCCAAATGAGGAACCCCGAATTCTTATGAAATACCCAGACTTCCAAGGGGTTACCCAAGCTTTCCAGACTTCCTAGTGAGTAACCCAGAATTTTTATGAACTACCCATGCTCCCCAGAGACTAACACAGTTGTCGCAGAGGTTACCCAGGGTTTCCAGACTTCCAAGTGGGAAACCCAGAATTCTTACAAAATACCCAGATTCCCAGAGCTTACCCAGTCTTTCCAGACTTCCAAGTGAGGAACCCAGAATTCTGACGAAACACCCAGACTTCCCAGGGCTTACCCAGGCTTTGTAGACATTCTAGTGGGTAACACAGAATTCTTATGAACTACCCATGCTCCCCAGAGTCTATCCCAAACCTCCCAGAGGTTACTCAGTCTTTCCAAAATTCCAGGTGGGGAACCCAGAGTTCTTACGAAATACCCAGACTTCCCAGGGCTTACCCAGGCTTTCCAGGCTTCCAGTAAGGAACCCAGAATCCTTACGAAACACCCAGACTTCCCAGGGGTTACCCAGGCTTTCCAGACTTCCGAGGGAGTAACCCTGAGATCCTAGGGGCTACCCAGGCTCTCCACGGACTAACCTAGACTTCCCAGAGGTTACCCAGGCTTAGCAGATTTCCACGTGATGAACCCAGAATTCTTACGTAATACCCAGACTTCCCAGAGTTTACCCAGGCTTTCCAGGCTTTCCAGACTTCCAAGTGGGGAACCCAGAATTCTTACGAAATACCCAGACTTCCCATGGGTTACCCAGTCTTTCTAGATTTCCAAGTGGTGAACCCAGAATTCTTAGATGTACCCAGGTTTGCAGACTTTCTAGTGAGTAACCCAGAAACCTCATGAACTACCCATGTTCTCCAGGGACTAACCCAGACCTCCCAGAGGTTACCCAGGCTTTCCAGACTTCCAAGTGAGGAACCCAGAATACTTACGAAATACCCAGACTTCCCATGGGTTACCGAGTCTTTCTAGATTTCCAAGTGGTGAACCCAGAATTCTTAGATGTACCCAGGTTTGCAGACTTTCTAGTGAGTAACCCAGAAATCTTATGAACTACCCATGTTCTCCAGGGACTAACCCAAACCTCCCAGAGGTTACCCAGGCTTTCGAGACTTCCAAGTGAGGAACCCATAATTCTTACGAAACACCCAGACTTCCCAGGGCTTACCCAGGCTTTTCAAACTTCCAAGTGAGGAACCCTGAATTGTTATGGAATACCCTGACTTCCCAGGGGTTACTCAGGCTTTGCAGACTTACTAGTCAGTAACCCAGAATTCTTGTGAACTGCCCATGCTCCCCAGAGTCTATCCCAAATATCCCAGACGTTACCCAGACTTCCAGAATTCCAAGTGGGGAACCCAGGATTGTTACGAAATACCCAGACTTCCCATAGGTTACCCAAGCTTTCCAGACTTATTAATTACCCGTGCCCCCCAGAGACCAACCCAAACCTACAAGAGGTGACCGAGGCTTTCCAGACTTCCAAGAGGGGAGCCCAGAATTCTTACGAAACACCCAGACTTCCCAGGGCTTACCCAGGATTTTCAAACTTCCAAGTAATGAACCCAGAACCCTTACAAAATAAACCAGGCCTCCTAGCGTGTACCCAGACTCTCCAGACTTCCTAGGGTGTAACCCAGGGTTCCTATTAACTACCCAGACTCTACACGGACTAACACACAATTCCCAGGGGTTACCCAGGATTTCCAGACTTCCACGTGAGGAACCCAGAATTATTACGAAATACCCAGACTTCCCATGCGTTATCCAGGCTGTGCAGACATCCAAGTGAGTAAGACAAAATTCTTACGAAATACCCAGACTTCCCATGGGTGACCCAGACTTTGCAGACTTTGTAGTAAGTAACCCAGAATTCTTATGAACTACCCATGCTCCCCAGAGGCTATCCCGAACTTCCCAGAGGGTACCCAGGCTTTCCAGAGTTCCAAGTGGGGAACCCAGGATTCTTACGAAATACCCAGACTTCCCAGGGGTTACCCAGTCTTTCTAGATTTGCAAGTGGTGAACTCAGAATTCTTAGATGTACCCAGGTTTGCAGACTTTCTAGTGAGTAACCCAGAATTCCCAAGCACCCCAGAGTTTATCCCAAACCTACCAGAGGTTACCCAGGCTTTCCAGAATTCCAAGTGAGGAATCCAGAATTCTTACGAAACACCTAGACTTCCCATAGCTTACCCAGTCTTTCCAGACTTCCAAGTGAGGAACCCAGAATTCTGACGAAACACCCAGACTTCCCAGGGCTTACCCAGGCTTTGTAGACTTTCTAGTGAGTAATCCAGAATTCTTATGAACTACCCATGCTCCCCAGAGCCTATCCCAAACCTCCCAGAGGTTACCCAGGCTTTCCAGAATTCCACGTGGGGAACCCAGAGTTCTTACGAAATACCCAGACATCCCAGGGCTTACCCAGGCTTGCCATACTTCCAAGTGAGGAACCCAGAATTCTTTCGAAACACCCAGACTTCCTAGGGCTTACCCAGGCTTTTCAAACTTCCAAGTGAGGAACCCTGAATTGTTATGGAATACCCTGACTTCCCAGGGGTTACTCAGGCTTTGCAGACTTACTAGTCAGTAACCCAGAATTCTTGTGAACTGCCCATGCTCCCCAGAGTCTATCCCAAATATCCCAGACGTTACCCAGACTTCCAGAATTCCAAGTGGGGAACCCAGGATTGTTACGAAATACCCAGACTTTCCATAGGTTACCCAAGCTTTCCAGACTTATTAACTACCCGTGCCCCCCAGAGACTAACCCAGACCTACAAGAGGTTACCGAGGCTTTCCAGACTTCCAAGAGGGGAGCCCAGAATTCTTACGAAACATCCAGACTTCCCAGGGCTTACCCAGAATTTTCAAACTTCCAAGTAATGAACCCAGAACCCTTACAAAATAAACCAGGCCTCCTAGCGTGTGCCCAGACTCTCCAGACTTCCTAGGGTGTAACCCAGGGTTCCTATTAACTACCCAGACTCTACACGGACTAACACACAATTCCCAGGGGTTACCCAGGATTTCCAGACTTCCACGTGAGCAACCCAGAATTATTACGAAATACCCAGACTTCCCATGCGTTATCCAGGCTGTGCAGACATCCAAGTGAGTAAGACAAAATTCTTACGAAATACCCAGACTTCCCATGGGTGACCCAGACTTTGCAGACTTTGTAGTAAGTAACCCAGAATTCCTATGAACTACCCATGCTCCCCAGAGGCTATCCCGAACTTCCCAGAGGGTACCCAGGCTTTCCAGACTTAAAAGTGGGGAACCCAGAATTCTTATGAAATACCCAGACTTCCCAGGGGTTACTCAGGATTTGCAGATTTCCAAGTGGGGAACCCAAGATTCTTACGTAATATCCAGACTTTCCAAGGTTTCCCTATTCTTTCCAGACTTCCTACTGAGTAACCCAGAATCTTATAACTACGCATGCTCCCCAGAGTCTATCCCAAACCTCCCAGGGCTTACCTAGGCTTTCCAGACTTCCAAGTGAGGAACCCAGAGACTAACCCAGACCTCCCAGAGGTTACCCAACCTTTCCAGACTTCCAAGTGGGGAACCCAGGATTCTTACGAAACACCCAGACTTCCCAGGGCTTACCCAGTCGTTCGAGACTTTCTAGTGAGTAACCCAGAATTATTATGAACTACCCATGCTCCCCAGAGACTAACACAGTCATCCCAGAGGTTGCCGAGGCTTTCCAGACTTCCACGTGAGGAACCCAGAATTCTTACGAAATACCCAGACTTCCCAGGGGTTGCTCAGGCTTTGCAGACTTTTTAGTGAGTATCCCAGAATTCTTATGAAATACCAATTCTCCCGAGAGTCTATCCCAAACCTCCCATAGGTTACCCAGGCTTTCCAGAATTCCGCGTGGGAAACCCAGAATTCTTACAAAATACTCCGACTTCCCAGGGCTTACCCAGGCTTTCCAGACCTCCAAGTGAGGAATCCAGAATTCTTACGAAACACCCAGACTTCCCAGAGCTTACCCAGACTTTCCAGACTTCCAAGTGAGGAACCCAGAACTTTTATGAAATACCCAGACTTCCCAGGGGTTACTCAGGCTTTGCAGACATTCTACTGAGTAACCCAGAATTCTTATGAACTACTCATGCTCCCCAGAGACTAACCCAGACCTCCCAAAGGTTACCCAGGCTTTCCAGAGTTCCAAGTGGGGAACCCAGGATTCTTACGAAATACCCAGACTTCCCAGGGGTTACCCAGTCTTTCTAGATTTGCAAGTGGTGAACTCAGAATTCTTAGATGTACCCAGGTTTGCAGACTTTCTAGTGAGTAACCCAGAATTCCCAAGCACCCCAGAGTTTATCCCAAACCTACCAGAGGTTACCCAGGCTTTCCAGAATTCCAAGTGAGGAATTCAGAATTCTTACGAAACACCTAGACTTCCCATAGCTTACCCAGTCTTTCCAGACTTCCAAGTGAGGAACCCAGAATTCTGACGAAACACCCAGACTTCCCAGGGCTTACCCAAGCTTTCCAGACTTCCTAGTGAGTAACCCAGAATTATTATGAACTACCCATGCTCCCCAGAGACTAACACAGTCATCCCAGAGGTTACCGAGGCTTTCCAGACTTCCACGTGAGGAACCCAGAATTCTTACGAAATACCCACACTTCCCATGGGTTACCCAGGCTTTACAGACTTCCATGTGAGGAACCTAGAATTCTTACGAAATACCCAGACTTCCCATGGGTTACCCAGGTTGTGCAGACTTGCACGTGAGGAACCCAGAATTCTTACGAAATACCCAGACTTCTAAGGGATTACCCAGTCTTTCCAGATTTCCAGGTGGTGAACCCAGAATTCTTAGATATACCCAGGCTTTGCAGACTTTCTAGTGAGTAACCCAGAATTCTTATGAACTACCCATGCTCCCCAGAGTCTATCCCAAACCTCCCAGAGGTTACCCAGGCTTTCCAGAATTCCACGTGGGGAACCCAGAATTCTTACAAAATACCCAGACTTCCCAGGGCTTACCCAGTCTTTCCAGACTTCCAAGTGAGGAACCCAGAGACTAACCCAGACTTCCCAGAGGTTACCCAGTCTTTCCAGACTTCCACGTGAGGAACCCAGAATTCTTACGAAATACCCAGACTTCCCAGGGGTTACCCAGGCTTTCCAGACTTCCAAATGAGGAACCCTGAATTCTTTTGAAATACCCAGGCTTCCAAGGGGTTACCCAAGCATTCCAGACTTCCTAGTGAGTAACCCAGAATTATTATGAACTACCCATGCTCCCCAGAGACTAACACAGTCTTCGCAGAGGTTACCCAGGGTTTCCAGACTACCAAGTGGGAAACCCAGAATTCTTACAAAATACCCAGACTTCCCAGAGCTTACCCAGAATTCTTAGATGTACCCAGGTTTGCAGACTTTCTAGTGAGTAACCCAGAATTCCCATGCACCCCAGAGTCTATCCCAAACCTCCCAGAGGTTACCCAGGCTTTCCAGAATTCCACGTGGGGAACCCAGAATTCTTACAAAATACCCAGACTTCCCAGGGCTTACTCAGTCTTTTCAGACTTCCAAGTGAGGAACCCAGAGACTAACCCAGACCTCCCAGAGGTTACCCAAGCTTTCCAGACTTCCAAGTGGGGACCCCAGGATTCTTACGAAACACCCAGACTTCCCAGGGCTTACCCAGTCGTTCGAGACTTTCTAGTGAGTAACCCAGAATTATTATGAACTACCCATGCTCCCCAGAGACTAACACTGCCACGACCTACCTCCCTAGCTTGTGGAGAGGAGGTCGCCACAAAATTTATTTGGGTCAGGGAGTAGCTCGGAGTACCCAGGGTTCGTCGGACTTTGAAAAATAACACCTAAAGATCTAAATAACAAGTTTATTTACAGAATATTTACACTGAACGGATTATATGTAGAACTGATTATAAAAATTAACAAAAGCATGAAAAAAAATAATAATATGTTAATATGTACAACTAATAAAGAATTAACCCAATTTTTGAATAATTATTTTAAACCCGGCTTTGGACTATAATTGCAAATTACAGGTATCTGTATCGGTAAAACGGCAAATTACCGGGATAAATCAGAGGGGTCGCCTCTGTTAAATTACTCAAATGCAATACTTTGACTTTAATAAGTAAATATGGCGGAACAACACCAGGAATTTATTTGTAAAACGGGGGCAATTGTTCAATACAATGAATGTGGTACAAGCCAACAGGTTGTGCGGTGAAATTTAAAGTGCGTTATTAAAAGTTTGATCAGGTAAGTCTCCAAATAAACTCTATTTTACGGAGATAAGAAAATTTACTGAAATACAGGGCGGATTAAAAAGTTAATTAATTTACGGGGTGGTTTGAAGAACCCAAAACCCAGTCTTTGACCTAGGAGGTTCGGTAGGAAAACTCAGGACACTCGACTGTTGGATTCTGCTTGTTCTCCTCGTTTCACATACAGAATTCCAACAGTCCAGGGGTATTTCGGTGAAGGAAATTACGGATCGGTTTAGTGGTACAAGGCAGCTACTTGTTGTATAAACATATACCAGCCAGGAAGCTCACCCTTGCAAAGGTACTTGTTACTGAATGTCACATATACCCTCACAAGAGCTCACTATGCTACGGGATGAGGTAGGTTCGGATGAATACAGGGTACACTAGGTCAAAAGAACTGAATTATCTACTTACGGTTTGGCTTGTATAGAACTAATAAAACAAAAGGTGAAAATAAACTGAAAACTAAACGGAGCAAAATTTAAGTGGGATTGAAGATCACAACTTAAATTTTGAAAACTAATCTGAACAAAATTGAAGTGGGATTGAAGATCTCAACTTCAACTTTGAAAACTTAACGGGTTTCGGAACAAAATCTAAATTTAACCAACTTTGACTCGGGGTCTCGGAAGTGTTAAAGTTAAATTCGAAAAGCGGAAAATAAGTCGAGATCGGAATCGGAGTCGGAATCTGAATCTGAAATGCGCGGGCTGGACCTCTTATACTGCCTCCTCGTCTTCTGTCGGAACTCGGCGCGGACCGTCCCTACTCCTTCATAGCGGGAGTAGTTGTTGCCCGCGCCTCGTGATGACGTCTAATCTTGCGGAACGACGCTATCTTGGGAATGTGGAATATGGCGTCTTATATACGACGCACCAAATTCCACACCCCAAGAATTGCGTCGTTACATTCCTCCCTCTCTTCGGGGAAAAGGAAGAAACGTCGGAGGTGCTGGTGGACGGCCGGAACGAGCTGGTGGTGCAGGCGGATGAGCTGCGGCTTCGGGCGGTCGGACGGGCTGGCGGCTGAATCGGGTCATCGGGTTACGTCTACGGGCCGGCTGGCGGTTCAGGAGAACTCGGGTATGTCGGCAGGCTAGCTGGTAACTCGGGTGGATAGGCGGGCGTTTTCGAAGGGTACACGGGCGGACGGACGGGCTCCTTCGGCGGTGGACGGATGGTTCGGCAAAAGATGCGGAATCTGTAAAATATCGGGGAACGGAAGGTTCAATTATCTGCGGCGGTGATCCCACAGGCTCCTCGGCTGGGCTCTCCAACCACTCCATGCCGGACGGACGGAAGCTGGCAGCAGGAAGTAGATCCTCGGATACAGGAAACGGATGGCGGAACTCTTCCTGCTCCATCGCTATGGCCGGTGGAGGACATGGAGGTAATGGAGGCTCTCGGGGGTCTTGGAGGCAGTCTATGGTCGGCGGTGTCAGGTAAGTTTCATCCCCCTTTGGCGGACAAAACTTCAGAGTAGGTTTTTCTGGTATTTCAGGTTCTGGAATACACTCCAAGGTACCTGGATCCGGGCAAACCTCTTCTTCCAGGAGCTGCAACACTACCAACTCACCTGGAGAGGTTAATTCGGCGGCTGGATCTGCGGCGGGACCTGGAGATGTCATATCCGGGGCACGGGTTTCCTGGTCGGGACCTGGAGTCGATAACGGTGTCGCAGGCGTGAAGTTGACTGAACGCGATGGAGCCTCTGGAGTTTCGGTGGTGGCAACCATCACTTTAGGTCCTTCTTCACACCTGGACTTCGGATTTTCTTCGGGGATAACTGGTATATCCGGCTGGACAGGTAGCGGACGAGGACAAGCGGATATTGTTCTTCTTTGGAGTCGGACAGGCATGTAGAATAATCGGAACTGGCTCTCAAACTCGGACCAGGTATTCCAATAATATTTGTTGTTCCGATACCAATCTAAAACTTTCCCTTCCAGCAGTAGCGGTAGGACTGGTAGAAGAGAATCTGGCGGGAACTGGTACTGTTGGACGATTTCTTCGAGCCTCACCAGGAAAGGGGCAGGATCACCCAAACCGTCGAATCTGACACCCCATTGGTGGACGACGGCACACACTCGCGGTACCAGCGGATTGGAAGGTGGTGCGGTCCATGGGTCTGTCATCACAGGATGGTATTCCTGCATGTCGACGGTTTCCTGGTTTCAAACAAAAAGAAATAATACCTGGATACCTGGTGAACGGTTCGGTTCTGGAGTTGCGGCTGGTTCTGGGCTTCTTCACATCGGTCCCTGGATCTTTATACAGGTCCCTGCTCGGGCGCCATGCCACGACCTACCTCCCTAGCTTGTGGAGAGGAGGTCGCCACAAAATTTATTTGGGTCAGGGAGTAGCTCGGTGTACCCAGGGTTCGTCGGACTTTGAAAAATAACACCTAAAGATCTAAATAACAAGTTTATTTACAGAATATTTACACTGAACGGATTATATGTAGAACTGATTATAAAAATTAACAAAAGCATGAAAAAAAATAATAATATGTTAATATGTACAACTAATAAAGAATTAAACCAATTTTTGAATAATTATTTTAAACCCGGCTTTGGACTATAATTGCAAATTACAGGTATCTGTATCGGTAAAACGGCAAATTACCGGGATAAATCAGAGGGGTCGCCTCTGTTAAATTACTCAAATGCAATACTTTGACTTTAATAAGTAAATATGGCGGAACAACACCAGGAATTTATTTGTAAAACGGGGGCAATTGTTCAAAACAATGAATGTGGTACAAGCCAACAGGTTGTGCGGTGAAATTTAAAGTGCGTTATTAAAAGTTTGATCAGGTAAGTCTCCAAATAAACTCTATTTTACGGAGATAAGAAAATTTACTGAAATACAGGGCGGATTAAAAAGTTAATTAATTTACGGGGTGGTTTGAAGAACCCAAAACCCAGTCTTTGACCTAGGAGGTTCGGTAGGAAAACTCAGGACACTCGACTGTTGGATTCTGCTTGTTCTCCTCGTTTCACATACAGAATTCCAACAGTCCAGGGGTATTTCGGTGAAGGAAATTACGGATCGGTTTAGTGGTACAAGGCAGCTACTTGTTGTATAAACATATACCTGCCAGGAAGCTCACCCTTGCAAAGGTACTTGTTACTGAATGTCACATATACCCTCACAAGAGCTCACTATGCTACGGGATGAGGTAGGTTCGGATGAATACAGGGTACACTAGGTCAAAAGAACTGAATTATCTACTTACGGTTTGGCTTGTATAGAACTAATAAAACAAAAGGTGAAAATAAACTGAAAACTAAACGGAGCAAAATTTAAGTGGGATTGAAGATCACAACTTAAATTTTGAAAACTAATCTGAACAAAATTGAAGTGGGATTGAAGATCTCAACTTCAACTTTGAAAACTTAACGGGTTTCGGAACAAAATCTAAATTTAACCAACTTTGACTCGGGGTCTCGGAAGTGTTAAAGTTAAATTCGAAAAGCGGAGGTTGCCGAGGCTTTCCAGACTTCCACGTGAGGAACCCAGAATTCTTACGAAATACCCACACTTCCCATGGGTTACCCAGGCTTTACAGACTTCCATGTGAGGAACCTAGAATTCTTACGAAATACCCAGACTTCCCATGGGTTACCCAGGTTGTGCAGACTTGCACGTGAGGAACCCAGAATTCTTACGAAATACCCAGACTTCCCAGGGATTACCCAGTCTTTGTAGACTTTCTAATGAGTAATCGAGAATTCTTATGAACTACCCATGCTCCCCAGAGCCTATCCCAAACCTCCCAGAGGTTACCCAGGCTTTCCAGAATTCCACGTGGGGAACCCAGAGTTCTTGCGAAATACCCAGACTTCCCAGGGCTTACCCAGGCTTGCCATACTTCCAAGTGAGGAACCCAGAATTCTTTCGAAACACCCAGACTTCCCAGGGCTTACCCAGGCTTTCCAGACTTCCAGTGAGGAACCGAGAATTCTTACGAAACACCCAGACTTCCCAGGGCTTACCCAAGCTTTCCAGACTTCCTAGTGAGTAACCCAGAATTATTATGAACTACCCATGCTCCCCAGAGACTAACACAGTCATCCCAGAGGTTACCGAGGCTTTCCAGACTTCCACGTGAGGAACCCAGAATTCTTACGAAATACCCACACTTCCCATGGGTTACCCAGGCTTTACAGACTTCCATGTGAAGAACCTAGAATTCTTACGAAATACCCAGACTTCCCATGGGTTACCCAGGTTGTGCAGACTTGCACGTGAGGAACCCAGAATTCTTACGAAATACCCAGACTTCTAAGGGATTACCCAGTCTTTCTAGATTTCCAAGTGGTGAACCCAGAATTCTTAGATATACCCAGGCTTTGCAGACTTTCTAGTTAGTAACCCAGAATTCTTATGAACTACCCATGCTCCCCAGAGTCTATCCCAAACCTCCCAGAGGTTACCCAGGCTTTCCAGAATTCCACGTGGGGAACCCAGAATTCTTACAAAATACCCAGACTTCCCAGGGCTTACCCAGTCTTTACAGACTTCCAAGTGAGGAACCCAGAGACTAACCCAGACTTCCCAGAGGTTACCCAGTCTTTCCAGACTTCCACGTGAGGAACCCAGAATTCTTACGAAATACCCAGACTTCCCAGGGGTTACCCAGGCTTTCCAGACTTCCAAATGAGGAACCCTGAATTCTTATGAAATACCCAGACTTCCAAGGGGTTACCCAAGCATTCCAGACTTCCTAGTGAGTAACCCAGAATTATTATGAACTACCCATGCTCCCCAGAGACTAACACAGTCTTCGCAGAGGTTACCCAGGGTTTCCAGACTTCCAAGTGGGAAACCCAGAATTCTTACAAAATACCCAGACTTCCCAGAGCTTACCCAGTCTTTCCAGACTTCCAAGTGAGGATCCCAGAATTCTGACGAAACACCCAGACTTCCCAGAGTTTACCCAGTCTTTCTAGATTTGCAAGTGGTGAACCCAGAATTCTTAGATGTACCCAGGTTTGCAGACTTTCTAGTGAGTACCCCAGAATTCCCATGCACCCCAGAGTCTATCCCAAACCTCCCAGAGGTTACCCAGGCTTTCCAGAATTCCACGTGGGGAACCCAGAATTCTTACAAAATACCCAGACTTCCCAGGGCTTACCCAGTCGTTCGAGACTTTCTAGTGAGTAACCCAGAATTATTATGAACTACCCATGCTCCCCAGAGACTAACACAGTCATCCCAGAGGTTGCCGAGGCTTTCCAGACTTCCACGTGAGGAACCCAGAATTCTTACGAAATACCCACACTTCCCATGGGTTACCCAGGCTTTACAGACTTCCATGTGAGGAACCTAGAATACTTACGAAATACCCAGACTTCCCATGGGTTACCCAGGTTGTGCAGACTTGCACGTGGGGAACCCAGAATTCTTACGAAATAGGCAGACTTCCCAGGGATTACCCAGTCTTTGTAGACTTTCTAATGAGTAATCGAGAATTCTTATGAACTACCCATGCTCCCCAGAGCCTATCCCAAACCTCCCAGAGGTTACCCAGGCTTTCCAGAATTCCACGTGGGGAACCCAGAGTTCTTGCGAAATACCCAGACTTCCCAGGGCTTACCCAGGCTTGCCATACTTCCAAGTGATTAACCCAGAATTCTTTCGAAACACCCACACTTCCCAGGGCTTACCCAGGCTTTCCAGACTTCTAGTGAGGAACCGAGAATTCTTACGAAACACCCAGACTTCCCAGGGGTTACCCAGGCTTTCCAGACTTCCAAATGAGGAACCCTGAATTCTGATGAAATACCCAGACTTCCAAGGGGTTACCCAAGCATTCCAGACTTCCTAGTGAGTAACCCAGAATTCTTATGAACTACTCATGCTCCCCAGAGACTAACCCAGACCTCCCAAAGGTTACCCAGGCTTTCCAGATTTCCAAGTGGGGAACCCAGGATTCTTACGAAATACCCAGACTTCCCAGGGGTTACCCAGTCTTTCTAGATTTGCAAGTGGTGAACTCAGAATTCTTAGATGTACCCAGGTTTGCAGACTTTCTAGTGAGTAACCCAGAATTCCCAAGCACCCCAGAGTTTATCCCAAACCTACCAGAGGTTACCCAGGCTTTCCAGAATTCCAAGTGAGGAATCCAGAATTCTTACGAAACACCTAGACTTCCCATAGCTTACCCAGTCTTTCCAGACTTCCAAGTGAGGAACCCAGAATTCTGACGAAACACCCAGACTTCCCAGGGCTTACCCAGGCCTTGTAGACTTTCTAGTGAGTAATCCAGAATTCTTATGAACTACCCATGCTCCCCAGAGCCTATCCCAAACCTCCCAGAGGTTACATAGGCTTTCCAGAATTCCACGTGGGGAACCCAGAGTTCTTACGAAATACCCAGACATCCCAGGGCTTACCCAGGCTTGCCATACTTCCAAGTGAGGAACCCAGAATTCTTTCGAAACACCCAGACTTCCTAGGGCTTACCCAGGCTTTCCAGACTTCCAGTGAGGAACCCAGAATTCTTACGAAACACCCAGACTTCCCAGGGCTTACCCAAGCTTTCCAGACTTCCTAGTGAGTAACCCAGAATTATTATGAACTACCCATGCTCCCCAGAGACTAACACAGTCATCCCAGAGGTTACCGAGGCTTTCCAGACTTCCACGTGAGGAACCCAGAATTCTTACGAAATACCCACACTTCCCATGGGTTACCCAGGCTTTACAGACTTCCATGTGAGGAACCTAGAATTCTTACGAAATACCCAGACTTTCCATGGGTTACCCAGGTTGTGCAGACTTGCACGTGAGGAACCCAGAATTCTTACGAAATACCCAGACTTCCCAGGGATTACCCAGTCTTTCTAGATTTCCAAGTTGTGAACCCAGAATTCTTAGATGTACCCAGGTTTGCAGACTTTCTAGTGAGTAACCTAGAATTCTTATGAACTACCCATGCTCCCCAGAGTCTAACCCAAACCTCCCAGAGGTTACCCAGGCTTTCCAGAATTCCATGTGGGGAACCCAGAATTCTTACAAAATACCCAGACTTCCCAGGGCTTACCCAGTCTTTCCAGACTTCCAAGTGAGGAACGCAGAGACTAACCCAGACCTCCCAGAGGTTACCCAAGCATTCCAGACTTCCAACTGGGGAACCCAGGATTCTTACGAAACACCCAGACATCCCAGGGCTTACCCAGTCGTTCGAGACTTTCTAGTGAGTAACCCAGAATTATTATGAACTACCCATGCTCCCCAGAGACTAACACAGTCATCCCAGAGGTTACCGAGGCTTTCCAGACTTCCACGTGAGGAACCCAGAATTCTTACGAAATACCCACACTTCCCATGGGTTACCCAGGCTTTACAGACTTCCATGTGAAGAACCTGGAATTCTTACGAAATACCCAGACTTCCCATGGGTTACCCAGGTTGTGCAGACTTGCACGTGAGGAACCCAGAATTCTTACGAAATACCCAGACTTCTAAGGGATTACCCAGTCTTTCTAGATTTCCAAGTGGTGAACCCAGAATTCTTAGATATACCCAGGCTTTGCAGACTTTCTAGTGAGTAACCCAGAATTCTTATGAACTACCCATGCTCCCCAGAGTCTATCCCAAACCTCCCAGAGGTTACCCAGGCTTTCCAGAATTCCACGTGGGGAACCCAGAATTCTTACAAAATACCCAGACTTCCCAGGGCTTACCCAGTCTTTCCAGACTTCCAAGTGAGGAACCCAGAGACTAACCCAGACTTCCCAGAGGTTACCCAGTCTTTCCAGACTTCCACGTGAGGAACCCAGAATTCTTACGAAATACCCAGACTTCCCAGGGGTTACCCAGGCTTTCCAGACTTCCAAATGAGGAACCCTGAATTCTTATGAAATACCCAGACTTCTAAGGGATTACCCAGTCTTTCTAGATTTCCAAGTGGTGAACCCAGAATTCTTAGATATACCCAGGCTTTGCAGACTTTCTAGTGAGTAACCCAGAATTCTTATGAACTACCCATGCTCCCCAGAGTCTATCCCAAACCTCCCAGAGGTTACCCAGGCTTTCCAGAATTCCACGTGGGGAACCCAGAATTCTTACAAAATACCCAGACTTCCCAGGGCTTACCCAGTCTTTCCAGACTTCCAAGTGAGGAACCCAGAGACTAACCCAGACTTCCCAGAGCTTACCCAGTCTTTCCAGACTTCCAAGTGAGGATCCCAGAATTCTGACGAAACACCCAGACTTCCCAGAGTTTACTAAGTCTTTCTAGATTTGCAAGTGGTCAACCCAGAATTCTTAGATGTACCCAGGTTTGCAGACTTTCTAGTGAGTAACCCAGAATTCCCATGCACCCCAGAGTCTATCCCAAACCTCCCAGAGGTTACCCAGGCTTTCCAGAATTCCACGTGGGGAACCCAGAGTTCTTAGGAAATACCCAGACTTCCCAGAGCTTACGCAGTCTTTCCAGACTTCCAAGTGAGGAACCCAGAATTCTGACGAAACACCCAGACTTCCCAGGGCTTACCCAGGCCTTGTAGACTTTCTAGTGAGTAATTCCGAATTCTTATGAACTACCCATGCTCCCCAGAGCCTATCCCAAACCTCCCAGAGGTTACCCAGGCTTTCCAGAATTCCACGTGGGGAACCCAGAATTCTTACAAAATACCCAGACTTCCCAGGGGTTACCCAGGCTTTCCAGACTTCCAAATGAGGAACCCTGAATTCTTATGAAATACCCAGACTTCTAAGGGATTACCCGGTCTTTCTAGATTTCCAAGTGGTGAACCCAGAATTCTTAGATATACCCAGGCTTTGCAGACTTTCTAGTGAGTAACCCAGAATTCTTATGAACTACCCATGCTCCCCAGAGTCTATCCCAAACCTCCCAGAGGTTACCCAGGCTTTCCAGAATTCCACGTGGGGAACCCAGAATTCTTACAAAATACCCAGACTTCCCAGGGCTTACCCAGTCTTTCCAGACTTCCAAGTGAGGAACCCAGACACTAACCCAGACTTCCCAGAGCTTACCCAGTCTTTCCAGACTTCCAAGTGAGGATCCCAGAATTCTGACGAAACACCCAGACTTCCCAGAGTTTACCCAGTCTTTCTAGATTTGCAAGTGGTGAACCCAGAATTCTTAGATGTACCCAGGTTTGCAGACTTTCTAGTGAGTAACCCAGAATTCCCATGCACCCCAGAGTCTATCCCAAACCTCCCAGAGGTTACCCAGGCTTTCCAGAATTCCACGTGGGGAACCCAGAGTTCTTAGGAAATACCCAGACTTCCCAGAGCTTACGCAGTCTTTCCAGACTTCCAAGTGACGAACCCAGAATTCTGACGAAACACCCAGACTTCCCAGGGCTTACCCAGGCCTTGTAGACTTTCTAGTGAGTAATCCCGAATTCTTATGAACTACCCATGCTCCCCAGAGCCTATCCCAAACCTCCCAGAGGTTACCCAGGCTTTCCAGAATTCCACGTGGGGAACCCAGAATTCTTACAAAATACCCAGACTTCCCAGGGGTTACCCAGGCTTTCCAGACTTCCAAATGAGGAACCCTGAATTCTTATGAAATACCCAGACTTCTAAGGGATTACCCAGTCTTTCTAGATTTCCAAGTGGTGAACCCAGAATTCTTAGATATACCCAGGCTTTGCAGACTTTCTAGTGAGTAACCCAGAATTCTTATGAACTACCCATGCTCCCCAGAGCCTATCCCAAACCTCCCAGAGATTACCCAGGCTTTCCAGAATTCCAAGTGAGGAACCCAGAGACTAACCCAGACTTCCCAGGGCTTACCCAGGCTTGCATACTTCCAAGTGAGGAACCCAGAATTCTTACGAAACACCCAGACTTCCCAGGGCTTACCCAGGCTTTCCAGACTACCAGTGAGGAACCCAGAATTCTTACGAAACACCCAGACTTCCCAGGGGTTCCCAGGCTTTCCAGACTTCCGGGGGAGTAACCCAGAGATCCTAGGAGCTACCCAGGCTCTCCACGGACTAACCTAGACTTCCCAAAGGTTACTCAGTCTTTCCAGACTTCTAAATGAGGAACCCTAAATTCTTATGAAATACCCAGACTTCCAAGGGGTTACCAAAACTTACCAGACTTAAAAGTGGGAAACCCAGAATTCTTACAAAATACCCAGACTTCCCATAGCTTACCCAGTCTTTCCAGACTTCCAAGTGAGGAACCTAGAATTCTGACGAAACACCCAGACTTCCCATGGCTTACCTAGGCTTTGTAGACTTTCTAGTGAGTAATCCAGAATTCTTATGAACTACCCATGCTCCCCAGAGCCTATCCCAAACCTCCCAGAGGTTAGCCTGGCTTTCCAGAATTCTACGTGGGGAACCCAGAGTTCTTACGAAATACCCAGACTTCCCAGGGCTTACCCAGGCTCGCCCTACTTCCAAGTGAGGAACCCAGAATTCTTTCGAAACACCCAGACTTCCCAGGGCTTACCCAGGCTTTCCAGACTTCCAGTGAGGAACCCAGAATTCTTACGAAACACCCAGACTTCCCAGGGCTTACCCAAGCTTTCCAGACTTCCTAGTGAGTAACCCAGAATTATTATGAACTACCCATGCTCCCCAGAGACTAGCACAGTCATCCCAGAGGTTACCGAGGCTTTCCAGACTTCCACGTGAGGAACCCAGAATTCTTACGAAATACCCAGACTTCCCATGGGTTACCCAGGTTGTGCAGACTTGCACGTGAGGAACCCAGAATTCTTACGAAATACCCAGACTTCCCAGGGATTACCCAGTCTTTCTAGATTTCCAAGTGGTGAACCCAGAATTCTTAGATATACCCAGGCTTTGCAGACTTTCTAGTGAGTAACCCAGAATTCTTATGAACTACCCATGCTCCCCAGAGTCTATCCCAAACCTCCCAGAGGTTACCCAGGCTTTCCAGAATTCCACGTGGGAAACCCAGAATTCTTACGAAATACCCAGACTTCCCAGGGATTACCCAGTCTTTCTAGATTTCCAAGTGGTGAACCCAGAATTCTTAGATATACCCAGGCTTTGCAGACTTTCTAGTGAGTAACCCAGAATTCTTATGAACTACCCATGCTCCCCAGAGTCTAACCCAAACCTCCCAGAGGTTACCCAAGCTTTCCAGAATTCCACGTGGGGAACCCAGAATTCTTACAAAATACCCAGACTTCCCAGGGCTTACCCAGTCTTTCCAGACTTCCAAGTGAGGAACCCAGAGACTAACCCAGACCTCCCAGAGGTTACCCAAGCTTTCCAGACTTCCAAGTGGAGAAGCCAGGATTCTTACGAAACACCCAGACTTCCCAGGGCTTACCCAGTCGTTCGAGACTTTCTAGTGAGTAACCCAGAATTATTATGAACTACCCATGCTCCCCAGAGACTAACACAGTCATCCCAGAGGTTACCGAGGCTTTCCAGACTTCCACGTGAGGAACCCAGAATTCTTACGAAATACCCACACTTCCCATGGGTTACCCAGGCTTTACAGACTTCCATGTGAGGAACCTAGAATTCTTACGAAATACCCAGACTTCCCATGGGTTACCCAGGTTGTGCAGACTTGCACGTGAGGAACCCAGAATTCTTACGAAATACCCAGACTTCCCATGGGTTACCCAGGCTTTCCAGACTTCCACGTGGGGAACCCAGAGTTCTTGCGAAATACCCAGACTTCCCAGGGCTTACCCAGGCTTTCCAGACTTCCAGTGAGGAACCCAGAATTCTTACGAAACACCCAGACTTCCCAGGGCTTACCCAAGCTTTCCAGACTTCCTAGTGAGTAACCCAGAATTATTATGCTCCCCAGAGACTAACACAGTCATCCCAGAGGTTACCGAGGCGTTCCAGACTTCCACGTTAGGAACCCAGAATTCTTACGAAATACCCACACTTCCCATGGGTTACCCAGGCTTTACAGACTTCCATGTGAGGAACCTAGAATTCTTACGAAATACCCAGACTTCCCATGGGTTACCCAGGTTGTGCAGACTGGCACGTGAGGAACCCAGAATTCTTAGGAAATACCCAGACTTCTAAGGGATTACCCAGTCTTTCTAGATTTCCAAGTGGTGAACCCAGAATTCTTAGATATACCCAGGCTTTGCAGACTTTCTAGTGAGTAACCCAGAATTCTTATGAACTACCCATGCTCCCCAGAGTCTATCCCAAACCTCCCAGAGGTTACCCAGGCTTTCCAGAATTCCACGTAGGGAACCCAGAATTCTTACAAAATACCCAGACCTCCCAGGGCTTACCCAGTCTTTCCAGACTTCCAAGTGAGGAACCCAGAGACTAACCCAGACTTCCCAGAGGTTACCCAGTCTTTCCAGACTTCCACGTGATGAACCCAGAATTCTTACGTAATACCCAGATTTCCCAGGGGTTACCCAGGCTTTCCAGACTTCCAAATGAGGAACCCTGAATTCTTATGAAATACCCAGACTTCCAAGGGGTTACCCAAGCTTTCCAGACTTCCTGGTGAGTAACCCAGAATTATTATGAACTACCCATGCTCCCCAGAGACTAACACAGTCGTCGCCGAGGTTCCCAGGGTTTCCAGACTTCCAAGTGGGAAACCCAGAATTCTTACAAAATACCCAGGCTTCCCAGAGCTTACCCAGTCTTTCCAGACTTCCAAGTGAGGAACCCAGAATTCTGACGAAACACCCAGACTTCCCAGGGCTTACCCAGGCTTTGTAGACTTTCTAGAGGGTAACGCAGAATTCTTATGAACTACCCATGCTCCCCAGAGTCTATCCCAAACTTCCCAGAGGTTACTCAGGCTTTCCAGAATTCCACGTGGGGAACCCAGAGTTTTTACGAAATACCCAGACTTCCCAGAGTTTACCCAGTCTTTCCAGACTTCCAAGTGAGGAACCCAGAATTCTTACGAAACACCCAGACTTCCCAGGGCTTACTCAGGCTTTGTAGACTAACTAGTGAGTAACCCAGAATTATTATGAAATACCCATGCTCCCCAGAGACTAACACAGTCATCCCAGAGGTTACCCAGGCTTTCCAGACTTGCAAGTGGGGAACCCAGAATTCTTACGAAATACCCAGACTTCCCATGGGTTACCCAGTCTTTCTAGATTTCCAAGTGGTGAACCCAGAATTCTTAGATGTACCCAGGTTTGCAGACTTTCTAGTGAGTAACCCAGAAATCTTATGAACTACCCATGTTCTCCAGGGACTAACCCAGACCTCGCAGAGGTTACCCAGGCTTTCCAGACTTCCAAGTGAGGAACCCAGAATTCTTACGAAATACCCAGACTTCCCATGGGTTACCGAGCCTTTCTAGATTTCCAAGTGGTGAACACAGAATTCTTAGATGTACCCAGGTTTGCAGACTTTCTAGTGAGTAACCCAGAAATCTTATGAACTACCCATGTTCTCCAGGGACTAACCCAAACCTCCCAGAGGTTACCCAGGCTTTTCAGAATTCCACGTGGGGAACCCAGAATTCCTACAAAATACCCAGACTTCCCAGAGGTTACCCAGTCTCTCCAGAATTCCACGTGAGGAACCCAGAATTCTTACGAAATACCCAGACTTCCCAGGGGTTACCCAGGCTTTCCAGACTCCCAAATGAGGAACCCTGAATTCTTATGAAATACCCAGACTTCCAAGGGGTTTCCCAAGCTTTCCAGACTTCCTAGTGAGTAACCCAGAATTATTGTGAACTGCCCATGCTCCCCAGAGACTAACACAGTCGTCGCAGAGGTTACCCAGGGTTTCCAGGATTCCAAGTGGGAAACCCAGAATTCTTACAAAATACCCAGACTTCCCAGAGCTTACGCAGTCTTTCCAGACTTCCAAGTGAGGAACCCAGAATTCTGACGAAACACCCAGACTTCCCAGGGCTTACCCAGGCCTTGTAGACTTTCTAGTGAGTAATCCAGAATTCTTATGAACTACCCATGCTCCCCAGAGCCTATCCCAAACCTCCCAGAGGTTACCCAGGCTTTCCAGAATTCCACGTGGGGAACCCAGAGTTCTTACGAAATACCCAGACATCCCAGGGCTTACCCAGGCTTGCCATACTTCCAAGTGAGGAACCCAGAATTCTTTCGAAACACCCAGACTTCCTAGGGCTTACCCAGGCTTTCCAGACTTCCAGTGAGGAACCCAGAATTCTTACGAAACACCCAGACTTCCCAGGGCTTACCCAGGCTTTCCAGACTTCCAGTGAGGAACCCAGAATTCTTACGAAATACCCAGACTTCCCATGGGTTACCCAGGTTGTGCAGACTTGCACGTGAGGAACCCAGAATTCTTACGAAATACCCAGACATCCCATGGGTTACCCAGGCTTTACAGACTTCCATGTGAAGAACCTGGAATTCTTACGAAACACCCAGACATCCCAGGGCTTACCCAGTCGTTCGAGACTTTCTAGTGAGTAACCCAGAATTATTATGAACTACCCATGCTCCCCAGAGACTAACACAGTCATTCCAGAGGTTACCGAGGCTTTCCAGACTTCCACGTGAGGAACCCAGAATTCTTACGAAATACCCACACTTCCCATGGGTTACCCAGGCTTTACAGACTTCCATGTGAAGAACCTGGAATTCTTACGAAATACCCAGACTTCCCATGGGTTACCCAGGTTGTGCAGACTTGCACGTGAGGAACCCAGAATTCTTACGAAATACCCAGACTTCTAAGGGATTACCCAGTCTTTCTAGATTTCCAAGTGGTGAACCCAGAATTCTTAGATATACCCAGGCTTTGCAGACTTTCTAGTGAGTAACCCAGAATTCTTATGAACTACCCATGCTCCCCAGAGTCTATCCCAAACCTCCCAGAGGTTACCCAGGCTTTCCAGAATTCCACGTGGGGAACCCAGAATTCTTACAAAATACCCAGACTTCCCAGGGCTTACCCAGTCTTTCCAGACTTCCAAGTGAGGAACCCAGAGACTAACCCAGACTTCCCAGAGGTTACCCAGTCTTTCCAGACTTCCACGTGAGGAACCCAGAATTCTTACGAAATACCCAGACTTCCCAGGGGTTACCCAGGCTTTCCAGACTTCCAAATGAGGAACCCTGAATTCTTATGAAATACCCAGACTTCTAAGGGATTACCCAGTCTTTCTAGATTTCCAAGTGGTGAACCCAGAATTCTTAGATATACCCAGGCTTTGCAGACTTTCTAGTGAGTAACCCAGAATTCTTATGAACTACCCATGCTCCCCAGAGTCTATCCCAAACCTCCCAGAGGTTACCCAGGCTTTCCAGAATTCCACGTGGGGAACCCAGAATTCTTACAAAATACCCAGACTTCCCAGGGCTTACCCAGTCTTTCCAGACTTCCAAGTGAGGAACCCAGAGACTAACCCAGACTTCCCAGAGCTTACCCAGTCTTTCCAGACTTCCAAGTGAGGATCCCAGAATTCTGACGAAACACCCAGACTTCCCAGAGTTTACCCAGTCTTTCTAGATTTGCAAGTGGTGAACCCAGAATTCTTAGATGTACCCAGGTTTGCAGACTTTCTAGTGAGTAACCCAGAATTCCCATGCACCCCAGAGTCTATCCCAAACCTCCCAGAGGTTACCCAGGCTTTCCAGAATTCCACGTGGGGAACCCAGAGTTCTTAGGAAATACCCAGACTTCCCAGAGCTTACGCAGTCTTTCCAGACTTCCAAGTGACGAACCCAGAATTCTGACGAAACACCCAGACTTCCCAGGGCTTACCCAGGCCTTGTAGACTTTCTAGTGAGTAATCCCGAATTCTTATGAACTACCCATGCTCCCCAGAGCCTATCCCAAACCTCCCAGAGGTTACCCAGGCTTTCCAGAATTCCACGTGGGGAACCCAGAATTCTTACAAAATACCCAGACTTCCCAGGGGTTACCCAGGCTTTCCAGACTTCCAAATGAGGAACCCTGAATTCTTATGAAATACCCAGACTTCTAAGGGATTACCCAGTCTTTCTAGATTTCCAAGTGGTGAACCCAGAATTCTTAGATATACCCAGGCTTTGCAGACTTTCTAGTGAGTAACCCAGAATTCTTATGAACTACCCATGCTCCCCAGAGCCTATCCCAAACCTCCCAGAGGTTACCTAGGCTTTCCAGAATTCCATGTGAGGAACCCAGAGACTAACCCAGACTTCCCAGGGCTTACCCAGGCTTGCATACTTCCAAGTGAGGAACCCAGAATTCTTACGAAACACCCAGACTTCCCATAGCTTACCCAGTCTTTCCAGACTTCCAAGTGAGGAACCTAGAATTCTGACGAAACACCCAGACTTCCCATGGCTTACCCAGGCTTTGTAGACTTTCTAGTGAGTAATCCAGAATTCTTATGAACTACCCATGCTCCCCAGAGCCTATCCCAAACCTCCCAGAGGTTAGCCTGGCTTTCCAGAATTCCACGTGGGGAACCCAGAGTTCTTACGAAATACCCAGACTTCCCAGGGCTTACCCAGGCTTGCCATACTTCCAAGTGAGGAACCCAGAATTCTTTCGAAACACCCAGACTTCCCAGGGCTTACCCAGGCTTTCCAGACTTCCAGTGAGGAACCGAGAATTCTTACGAAACACCCAGACTTCCCAGGGCTTACCCAAGCTTTCCAGACTTCCTAGTGAGTAACCCAGAATTATTATGAACTACCCATGCTCCCCAGAGACTAACACAGTCATCCCAGAGGTTACCGAGGCTTTCCAGACTTCCACGTGAGGAACCCAGAATTCTTACGAAATACCCACACTTCCCATGGGTTACCCAGGCTTTACAGACTTCCATGTGAAGAACCTAGAATTCTTACGAAATACCCAGACTTCCCATGGGTTACCCAGGTTGTGCAGACTTGCACGTGAGGAACCCAGAATTCTTACGAAATACCCAGACTTCTAAGGGATTACCCAGTCTTTCTAGATTTCCAAGTGGTGAACCCAGAATTCTTAGATATACCCAGGCTTTGCAGACTTTCTAGTGAGTAACCCAGAATTCCTATGAACTACCCATGCTCCCCAGACTCTATCCCAAACCTCCCAGAGGTTACCCAGGCTTTCCAGAATTCCACGTGGGGAACCCAGAATTCTTACAAAATACCCAGACTTCCCAGGGCTTACCCAGTCTTTCCAGACTTCCAAGTGAGGAACCCAGAGACTAACCCAGACTTCCCAGAGGTTACCCAGTCTTTCCAGACTTCCACGTGAGGAACCCAGAATTCTTACGAAATACCCAGACTTCCCAGGGGTTACCCAGGCTTTCCAGACTTCCAAATGAGGAACCCTGAATTCTTATGAAATACCCAGACTTCTAAGGGATTACCCAGTCTTTCTAGATTTCCAAGTGGTGAACCCAGAATTCTTAGATATACCCAGGCTTTGCAGACTTTCTAGTGAGTAACCCAGAATTCTTATGAACTACCCATGCTCCCCAGAGTCTATCCCAAACCTCCCAGAGGTTACCCAGGCTTTCCAGAATTCCACGTGGGGAACCCAGGATTCTTACAAAATACCCAGACTTCCCAGGGCTTACCCAGTCTTTCCAGACTTCCAAGTGAGGAACCCAGAGACTAACCCAGACTTCCCAGAGCTTACCCAGTCTTTCCAGATTTCCAAGTGAGGATCCCAGAATTCTGACGAAACACCCAGACTTCCCAGAGTTTACCCAGTCTTTCTAGATTTGCAAGTGGTGAACCCAGAATTCTTAAATGTACCCAGGTTTGCAGACTTTCTAGTGAGTAACCCAGAATTCCCATGCACCCCAGAGTCTATCCCAAACCTCCCAGAGGTTACCCAGGCTTTCCAGAATTCCACGTGGGGAACCCAGAGTTCTTAGGAAATACGCAGACTTCCCAGGGCTTACCCAGTCTTTCCAGACTTCCAAGTGAGGAACCTAGAATTCTGACGAAACACCCAGACTTCCCATGGCTTACCCAGGCTTTGTAGACTTTCTAGTGAGTAATCCAGAATTCTTATGAACTACCCATGCTCCCCAGAGCCTATCCCAAACCTCCCAGAGGTTAGCCTGGCTTTCCAGAATTCCACGTGGGGAACCCAGAGTTCTTACGAAATACCCAGACTTCCCAGGGCTTACCCAGGCTTGCCATACTTCCAAGTGAGGAACCCAGAATTCTTTCGAAACACCCAGACTTCCCAGGGCTTACCCAGGCTTTCCAGACTTCCAGTGAGGAACCGAGAATTCTTACGAAACACCCAGACTTCCCAGGGCTTACCCAAGCTTTCCAGACTTCCTAGTGAGTAACCCAGAATTATTATGAACTACCCATGCTCCCCAGAGACTAACACAGTCATCCCAGAGGTTACCGAGGCTTTCCAGACTTCCACGTGAGGAACCCAGAATTCTTACGAAATACCCACACTTCCCATGGGTTACCCAGGCTTTACAGACTTCCATGTGAAGAACCTAGAATTCTTACGAAATACCCAGACTTCCCATGGGTTACCCAGGTTGTGCAGACTTGCACGTGAGGAACCCAGAATTCTTACGAAATACCCAGACTTCTAAGGGATTACCCAGTCTTTCTAGATTTCCAAGTGGTGAACCCAGAATTCTTAGATATACCCAGGCTTTGCAGACTTTCTAGTGAGTAACCCAGAATTCCTATGAACTACCCATGCTCCCCAGACTCTATCCCAAACCTCCCAGAGGTTACCCAGGCTTTCCAGAATTCCACGTGGGGAACCCAGAATTCTTACAAAATACCCAGACTTCCCAGGGCTTACCCAGTCTTTCCAGACTTCCAAGTGAGGAACCCAGAGACTAACCCAGACTTCCCAGAGGTTACCCAGTCTTTCCAGACTTCCACGTGAGGAACCCAGAATTCTTACGAAATACCCAGACTTCCCAGGGGTTACCCAGGCTTTCCAGACTTCCAAATGAGGAACCCTGAATTCTTATGAAATACCCAGACTTCTAAGGGATTACCCAGTCTTTCTAGATTTCCAAGTGGTGAACCCAGAATTCTTAGATATACCCAGGCTTTGCAGACTTTCTAGTGAGTAACCCAGAATTCTTATGAACTACCCATGCTCCCCAGAGTCTATCCCAAACCTCCCAGAGGTTACCCAGGCTTTCCAGAATTCCACGTGGGGAACCCAGGATTCTTACAAAATACCCAGACTTCCCAGGGCTTACCCAGTCTTTCCAGACTTCCAAGTGAGGAACCCAGAGACTAACCCAGACTTCCCAGAGCTTACCCAGTCTTTCCAGATTTCCAAGTGAGGATCCCAGAATTCTGACGAAACACCCAGACTTCCCAGAGTTTACCCAGTCTTTCTAGATTTGCAAGTGGTGAACCCAGAATTCTTAAATGTACCCAGGTTTGCAGACTTTCTAGTGAGTAACCCAGAATTCCCATGCACCCCAGAGTCTATCCCAAACCTCCCAGAGGTTACCCAGGCTTTCCAGAATTCCACGTGGGGAACCCAGAGTTCTTAGGAAATACGCAGACTTCCCAGGGCTTACCCAGGCTTGCCATACTTCCAAGTGAGGAACCCAGAATTCTTACGAAACACCCAGACTTCCCAGGGCTTACCCAGGCTTTCCAGACTACCAGTGAGGAACCCAGAATTCTTACGAAACACCCAGACTTCCCAGGGGTTACCCAGGCTTTCCAGACTTCCGGGGGGTAACCCAGAGATCCTGGGAGCTACCCAGGCTCTCCACGGACTAACCTAGACTTCCCAAAGGTTACTCAGTCTTTCCAGACTTCTAAATGAGGAACCCTAAATTCTTATGAAATACCCAGACTTCCAAGGGGTTACCCAAACTTACCAGACTTAAAAGTGGGAAACCCAGAATTCTTACAAAATACCCAGACTTCCCATAGCTTACCCAGTCTTTCCAGACTTCCAAGTGAGGAACCTAGAATTCTGACGAAACACCCAGACTTCCCATGGCTTACCCAGGCTTTGTAGACTTTCTAGTGAGTAATCCAGAATTCTTATGAACTACCCATGCTCCCCAGAGCCTATCCCAAACCTCCCAGAGGTTAGCCTGGCTTTCCAGAATTCCACGTGGGGAACCCAGAGTTCTTACGAAATACCCAGACTTCCCAGGGCTTACCCAGGCTCGCCATACTTCCAAGTGAGGAACCCAGAATTCTTTCGAAACACCCAGACTTCCCAGGGCTTACCCAGGCTTTCCAGACTTCCAGTGAGGAACCCAGAATTCTTACGAAACACCCAGACTTCCCAGGGCTTACCCAAGCTTTCCAGACTTCCTAGTGAGTAACCCAGAATTATTATGAACTACCCATGCTCCCCAGAGACTAACACAGTCATCCCAGAGGTTACCGAGGCTTTCCAGACTTCCACGTGAGGAACCCAGAATTCTTACGAAATACCCAGACTTCCCATGGGTTACCCAGGTTGTGCAGACTTGCACGTGAGGAACCCAGAATTCTTACGAAATACCCAGACTTCCCAGGGATTACCCAGTCTTTCTAGATTTCCAAGTGGTGAACCCAGAATTCTTAGATATACCCAGGCTTTGCAGACTTTCTAGTGAGTAACCCAGAATTCTTATGAACTACCCATGCTCCCCAGAGTCTATCCCAAACCTCCCAGAGGTTACCTAGGCTTTCCAGAATTCCAAGTGAGGAACCCAGAGACTAACCCAGACTTCCCAGGGCTTACCCAGGCTTGCATACTTCCAAGTGAGGAACCCAGAATTCTTACGAAACACCCAGACTTCCCATAGCTTACCCAGTCTTTCCAGACTTCCAAGTGAGGAACCTAGAATTCTGACGAAACACCCAGACTTCCCATGGCTTACCCAGGCTTTGTAGACTTTCTAGTGAGTAATCCAGAATTCTTATGAACTACCCATGCTCCCCAGAGCCTATCCCAAACCTCCCAGAGGTTAGCCTGGCTTTCCAGAATTCCACGTGGGGAACCCAGAGTTCTTACGAAATACCCAGACTTCCCAGGGCTTACCCAGGCTTGCCATACTTCCAAGTGAGGAACCCAGAATTCTTTCGAAACACCCAGACTTCCCAGGGCTTACCCAGGCTTTCCAGACTTCCAGTGAGGAACCGAGAATTCTTACGAAACACCCAGACTTCCCAGGGCTTACCCAAGCTTTCCAGACTTCCTAGTGAGTAACCCAGAATTATTATGAACTACCCATGCTCCCCAGAGACTAACACAGTCATCCCAGAGGTTACCGAGGCTTTCCAGACTTCCACATGAGGAACCCAGAATTCTTACGAAATACCCACACTTCCCATGGGTTACCCAGGCTTTACAGACTTCCATGTGAAGAACCTAGAATTCTTACGAAATACCCAGACTTCCCATGGGTTACCCAGGTTGTGCAGACTTGCACGTGAGGAACCCAGAATTCTTACGAAATACCCAGACTTCCCAGGGATTACCCAGTCTTTGTAGACTTTCTAATGAGTAATCGAGAATTCTTATGAACTACCCATGCTCCCCAGAGCCTATCCCAAACCTCCCAGAGGTTACCCAGGCTTTCCAGAATTCCACGTGGGGAACCCAGAGTTCTTGCGAAATACCCAGACTTCCCAGGGCTTACCCAGGCTTGCCATACTTCCAAGTGAGGAACCCAGAATTCTTTCGAAACACCCAGACTTCCCAGGGCTTACCCAGGCTTTCCAGACTTCCAGTGAGGAACCGAGAATTCTTACGAAACACCCAGACTTCCCAGGGCTTACCCAAGCTTTCCAGACTTCCTAGTGAGTAACCCAGAATTATTATGAACTACCCATGCTCCCCAGAGACTAACACAGTCATCCCAGAGGTTACCGAGGCTTTCCAGACTTCCACGTGAGGAACCCAGAATTCTTACGAAATACCCACACTTCCCATGGGTTACCCAGGCTTTACAGACTGCCATGTGAAGAACCTAGAATTCTTACGAAATACCCAGACTTCCCATGGGTTACCCAGGTTGTGCAGACTTGCACGTGAGGAACCCAGAATTCTTACGAAATACCCAGACTTCTAAGGGATTACCCAGTCTTTCTAGATTTCCAAGTGGTGAACCCAGAATTCTTAGATATACCCAGGCTTTGCAGACTTTCTAGTTAGTAACCCAGAATTCTTATGAACTACCCATGCTCCCCAGAGTCTATCCCAAACCTCCCAGGGGTTACCCAGGCTTTCCAGAATTCCACGTGGGGAACCCAGAATTCTTACAAAATACCCAGACTTCCCAGGGCTTACCCAGTCTTTACAGACTTCCAAGTGAGGAACCCAGAGACTAACCCAGACTTCCCAGAGGTTACCCAGTCTTTCCAGACTTCCACGTGAGGAACCCAGAATTCTTACGAAATACCCAGACTTCCCAGGGGTTACCCAGGCTTTCCAGACTTCCAAATGAGGAACCCTGAATTCTTATGAAATACCCAGACTTCCAAGGGGTTACCCAAGCATTCCAGACTTCCAAGTGGGGAACCCAGGATTCTTACGAAACACCCAGACTTCCCAGGGCTTACCCAGGCTTTCCAGACTTCCAAATGAGGAACCCTGAATTCTTATGAAATACCCAGACTTCCAAGGGGTTACCCAAGCATTCCAGAATTCCAAGTGGGGAACCCAGGATTGTTACGAAATACCCAGACTTCCCATAGGTTACCCAAGCTTTCCAGACTTATTAACTACCAGTGCCCCCCAGAGACTAACCCAGACCTACAAGAGGTTACCGAGGCTTTCCAGACTTCCAAGAGGGGAGCCCAGAATTCTTACGAAACACCCAGACTTCCCAGGGCTTACCCAGGATTTTCAAACTTCCAAGTAATGAACCCAGAACCCTTACAAAATAAACCAGGCCTCCTAGCGTGTACCCAGACTCTCCAGACTTCCTAGGGTGTAACCCAGGGTTCCTATTAACTACCCAGACTCTACACGGACTAACACACAATTCCCAGGGGTTACCCAGGATTTCCAGACTTCCACGTGAGCAACCCAGAATTATTACGAAATACCCAGACTTCCCATGCGTTATCCAGGCTGTGCAGACATCCAAGTGAGTAAGACAAAATTCTTACGAAATACCCAGACTTCCCATGGGTGACCCAGACTTTGCAGACTTTGTAGTAAGTAACCCAGAATTCCTATGAACTACCCATGCTCCCCAGAGGCTATCCCGAACTTCCCAGAGGGTACCCAGGCTTTCCAGACTTAAAAGTGGGGAACCCAGAATTCTTATGAAATACCCAGACTTCCCAGGGGTTACTCAGGATTTGCAGATTTCCAAGTGGGGAACCCAAGATTCTTACGTAATATCCAGACTTTCCAAGGTTTCCCTATTCTTTCCAGACTTCCTACTGAGTAACCCAGAATCTTATAACTACGCATGCTCCCCAGAGTCTATCCCAAACCTCCCAGGGCTTACCTAGGCTTTCCAGACTTCCAAGTGAGGAACCCAGAGACTAACCCAGACCTCCCAGAGGTTACCCAACCTTTCCAGACTTCCAAGTGGGGAACCCAGGATTCTTACGAAACACCCAGACTTCCCAGGGCTTACCCAGTCGTTCGAGACTTTCTAGTGAGTAACCCAGAATTATTATGAACTACCCATGCTCCCCAGAGACTAACACAGTCATCCCAGAGGTTGCCGAGGCTTTCCAGACTTCCACGTGAGGAACCCAGAATTCTTACGAAATACCCAGACTTCCCAGGGGTTGCTCAGGCTTTGCAGACTTTTTAGTGAGTATCCCAGAATTCTTATGAAATACCAATTCTCCCGAGAGTCTATCCCAAACCTCCCATAGGTTACCCAGGCTTTCCAGAATTCCGCGTGGGAAACCCAGAATTCTTACAAAATACTCCGACTTCCCAGGGCTTACCCAGGCTTTCCAGACCTCCAAGTGAGGAATCCAGAATTCTTACGAAACACCCAGACTTCCCAGAGCTTACCCAGACTTTCCAGACTTCCAAGTGAGGAACCCAGAACTTTTATGAAATACCCAGACTTCCCAGGGGTTACTCAGGCTTTGCAGACATTCTACTGAGTAACCCAGAATTCTTATGAACTACTCATGCTCCCCAGAGACTAACCCAGACCTCCCAAAGGTTACCCAGGCTTTCCAGAGTTCCAAGTGGGGAACCCAGGATTCTTACGAAATACCCAGACTTCCCAGGGGTTACCCAGTCTTTCTAGATTTGCAAGTGGTGAACTCAGAATTCTTAGATGTACCCAGGTTTGCAGACTTTCTAGTGAGTAACCCAGAATTCCCAAGCACCCCAGAGTTTATCCCAAACCTACCAGAGGTTACCCAGGCTTTCCAGAATTCCAAGTGAGGAATCCAGAATTCTTACGAAACACCTAGACTTCCCATAGCTTACCCAGTCTTTCCAGACTTCCAAGTGAGGAACCCAGAATTCTGACGAAACACCCAGACTTCCCAGGGCTTACCCAGGCTTTGTAGACTTTCTAGTGAGTAATCCAGAATTCTTATGAACTACCCATGCTCCCCAGAGCCTATCCCAAACCTCCCAGAGGTTACCCAGGCTTTCCAGAATTCCACGTGGGGAACCCAGAGTTCTTACGAAATACCCAGACATCCCAGGGCTTACCCAGGCTTGCCATACTTCCAAGTGAGGAACCCAGAATTCTTTCGAAACACCCAGACTTCCTAGGGCTTACCCAGGCTTTCCAGACTTCCAGTGAGGAACCCAGAATTCTTACGAATCACCCAGACTTCCCAGGGCTTACCCAAGCTTTCCAGACTTCCTAGTGAGTAACCCAGAATTATTATGAACTACCCATGCTCCCCAGAGACTAACACAGTCATCCCAGAGGTTACCGAGGCTTTCCAGACTTCCACGTGAGGAACCCAGAATTCTTACGAAATACCCACACTTCCCATGGGTTACCCAGGCTTTACAGACTTCCATGTGAGGAACCTAGAATTCTTACGAAATACCCAGACTTCCCATGGGTTACCCAGGTTGTGCAGACTTGCACGTGAGGAACCCAGAATTCTTACGAAATACCCAGACTTCTAAGGGATTACCCAGTCTTTCTAGATTTCCAGGTGGTGAACCCAGAATTCTTAGATATACCCAGGCTTTGCAGACTTTCTAGTGAGTAACCCAGAATTCTTATGAACTACCCATGCTCCCCAGAGTCTATCCCAAACCTCCCAGAGGTTACCCAGGCTTTCCAGAATTCCACGTGGGGAACCCAGAATTCTTACAAAATACCCAGACTTCCCAGGGCTTACCCAGTCTTTCCAGACTTCCAAGTGAGGAACCCAGAGACTAACCCAGACTTCCCAGAGGTTACCCAGTCTTTCCAGACTTCCACGTGAGGAACCCAGAATTCTTACGAAATACCCAGACTTCCCAGGGGTTACCCAGGCTTTCCAGACTTCCAAATGAGGAACCCTGAATTCTTTTGAAATACCCAGGCTTCCAAGGGGTTACCCAAGCATTCCAGACTTCCTAGTGAGTAACCCAGAATTATTATGAACTACCCATGCTCCCCAGAGACTAACACAGTCTTCGCAGAGGTTACCCAGGGTTTCCAGACTACCAAGTGGGAAACCCAGAATTCTTACAAAATACCCAGACTTCCCAGAGCTTACCCAGAATTCTTAGATGTACCCAGGTTTGCAGACTTTCTAGTGAGTAACCCAGAATTCCCATGCACCCCAGAGTCTATCCCAAACCTCCCAGAGGTTACCCAGGCTTTCCAGAATTCCACGTGAGGAACCCAGAATTCTTACGAAATACCCACACTTCCCATGGGTTACCCAGGCTTTACAGACTTCCATGTGAGGAACCTAGAATTCTTACGAAATACCCAGACTTCCCATGGGTTACCCAGGTTGTGCAGACTTGCACGTGAGGAACCCAGAATTCTTACGAAATACCCAGACTTCTAAGGGATTACCCAGTCTTTCTAGATTTCCAGGTGGTGAACCCAGAATTCTTAGATATACCCAGGCTTTGCAGACTTTCTAGTGAGTAACCCAGAATTCTTATGAACTACCCATGCTCCCCAGAGTCTATCCCAAACCTCCCAGAGGTTACCCAGGCTTTCCAGAATTCCACGTGGGGAACCCAGAATTCTTACAAAATACCCAGACTTCCCAGGGCTTACCCAGTCTTTCCAGACTTCCAAGTGAGGAACCCAGAGACTAACCCAGACTTCCCAGAGGTTACCCAGTCTTTCCAGACTTCCACGTGAGGAACCCAGAATTCTTACGAAATACCCAGACTTCCCAGGGGTTACCCAGGCTTTCCAGACTTCCAAATGAGGAACCCTGAATTCTTTTGAAATACCCAGGCTTCCAAGGGGTTACCCAAGCATTCCAGACTTCCTAGTGAGTAACCCAGAATTATTATGAACTACCCATGCTCCCCAGAGACTAACACAGTCTTCGCAGAGGTTACCCAGGGTTTCCAGACTACCAAGTGGGAAACCCAGAATTCTTACAAAATACCCAGACTTCCCAGAGCTTACCCAGAATTCTTAGATGTACCCAGGTTTGCAGACTTTCTAGTGAGTAACCCAGAATTCCCATGCACCCCAGAGTCTATCCCAAACCTCCCAGAGGTTACCCAGGCTTTCCAGAATTCCACGTGGGGAACCCAGAATTCTTACAAAATACCCAGACTTCCCAGGGCTTACTCAGTCTTTTCAGACTTCCAAGTGAGGAACCCAGAGACTAACCCAGACCTCCCAGAGGTTACCCAAGCTTTCCAGACTTCCAAGTGGGGACCCCAGGATTCTTACGAAACACCCAGACTTCCCAGGGCTTACCCAGTCGTTCGAGACTTTCTAGTGAGTAACCCAGAATTATTATGAACTACCCATGCTCCCCAGAGACTAACACTGCCACGACCTACCTCCCTAGCTTGTGGAGAGGAGGTCGCCACAAAATTTATTTGGGTCAGGGAGTAGCTCGGAGTACCCAGGGTTCGTCGGACTTTGAAAAATAACACCTAAAGATCTAAATAACAAGTTTATTTACAGAATATTTACACTGAACGGATTATATGTAGAACTGATTATAAAAATTAACAAAAGCATGAAAAAAAATAATAATATGTTAATATGTACAACTAATAAAGAATTAACCCAATTTTTGAATAATTATTTTAAACCCGGCTTTGGACTATAATTGCAAATTACAGGTATCTGTATCGGTAAAACGGCAAATTACCGGGATAAATCAGAGGGGTCGCCTCTGTTAAATTACTCAAATGCAATACTTTGACTTTAATAAGTAAATATGGCGGAACAACACCAGGAATTTATTTGTAAAACGGGGGCAATTGTTCAATACAATGAATGTGGTACAAGCCAACAGGTTGTGCGGTGAAATTTAAAGTGCGTTATTAAAAGTTTGATCAGGTAAGTCTCCAAATAAACTCTATTTTACGGAGATAAGAAAATTTACTGAAATACAGGGCGGATTAAAAAGTTAATTAATTTACGGGGTGGTTTGAAGAACCCAAAACCCAGTCTTTGACCTAGGAGGTTCGGTAGGAAAACTCAGGACACTCGACTGTTGGATTCTGCTTGTTCTCCTCGTTTCACATACAGAATTCCAACAGTCCAGGGGTATTTCGGTGAAGGAAATTACGGATCGGTTTAGTGGTACAAGGCAGCTACTTGTTGTATAAACATATACCAGCCAGGAAGCTCACCCTTGCAAAGGTACTTGTTACTGAATGTCACATATACCCTCACAAGAGCTCACTATGCTACGGGATGAGGTAGGTTCGGATGAATACAGGGTACACTAGGTCAAAAGAACTGAATTATCTACTTACGGTTTGGCTTGTATAGAACTAATAAAACAAAAGGTGAAAATAAACTGAAAACTAAACGGAGCAAAATTTAAGTGGGATTGAAGATCACAACTTAAATTTTGAAAACTAATCTGAACAAAATTGAAGTGGGATTGAAGATCTCAACTTCAACTTTGAAAACTTAACGGGTTTCGGAACAAAATCTAAATTTAACCAACTTTGACTCGGGGTCTCGGAAGTGTTAAAGTTAAATTCGAAAAGCGGAAAATAAGTCGAGATCGGAATCGGAGTCGGAATCTGAATCTGAAATGCGCGGGCTGGACCTCTTATACTGCCTCCTCGTCTTCTGTCGGAACTCGGCGCGGACCGTCCCTACTCCTTCATAGCGGGAGTAGTTGTTGCCCGCGCCTCGTGATGACGTCTAATCTTGCGGAACGACGCTATCTTGGGAATGTGGAATATGGCGTCTTATATACGACGCACCAAATTCCACACCCCAAGAATTGCGTCGTTACATTCCTCCCTCTCTTCGGGGAAAAGGAAGAAACGTCGGAGGTGCTGGTGGACGGCCGGAACGAGCTGGTGGTGCAGGCGGATGAGCTGCGGCTTCGGGCGGTCGGACGGGCTGGCGGCTGAATCGGGTCATCGGGTTACGTCTACGGGCCGGCTGGCGGTTCAGGAGAACTCGGGTATGTCGGCAGGCTAGCTGGTAACTCGGGTGGATAGGCGGGCGTTTTCGAAGGGTACACGGGCGGACGGACGGGCTCCTTCGGCGGTGGACGGATGGTTCGGCAAAAGATGCGGAATCTGTAAAATATCGGGGAACGGAAGGTTCAATTATCTGCGGCGGTGATCCCACAGGCTCCTCGGCTGGGCTCTCCAACCACTCCATGCCGGACGGACGGAAGCTGGCAGCAGGAAGTAGATCCTCGGATACAGGAAACGGATGGCGGAACTCTTCCTGCTCCATCGCTATGGCCGGTGGAGGACATGGAGGTAATGGAGGCTCTCGGGGGTCTTGGAGGCAGTCTATAGTCGGCGGTGTCAGGTAAGTTTCATCCCCCTTTGGCGGACAAAACTTCAGAGTAGGTTTTTCTGGTATTTCAGGTTCTGGAATACACTCCAAGGTACCTGGATCCGGGCAAACCTCTTCTTCCAGGAGCTGCAACACTACCAACTCACCTGGAGAGGTTAATTCGGCGGCTGGATCTGCGGCGGGACCTGGAGATGTCATATCCGGGGCACGGGTTTCCTGGTCGGGACCTGGAGTCGATAACGGTGTCGCAGGCGTGAAGTTGACTGAACGCGATGGAGCCTCTGGAGTTGCGGTGGTGGCAACCATCACTTTAGGTCCTTCTTCACACCTGGACTTCGGATTTTCTTCGGGGATAACTGGTATATCCGGCTGGACAGGTAGCGGACGAGGACAAGCGGATATTGTTCTTCTTTGGAGTCGGACAGGCATGTAGAATAATCGGAACTGGCTCTCAAACTCGGACCAGGTATTCCAATAATATTTGTTGTTCCGATACCAATCTAAAACTTTCCCTTCCAGCAGTAGCGGTAGGACTGGTAGAAGAGAATCTGGCGGGAACTGGTACTGTTGGACGATTTCTTCGAGCCTCACCAGGAAAGGGGCAGGATCACCCAAACCGTCGAATCTGACACCCCATTGGTGGACGACGGCACACACTCGCGGTACCAGCGGATTGGAAGGTGGTGCGGTCCATGGGTCTGTCATCACAGGATGGTATTCCTGCATGTCGACGGTTTCCTGGTTTCAAACAAAAAGAAATAATACCTGGATACCTGGTGAACGGTTCGGTTCTGGAGTTGCGGCTGGTTCTGGGCTTCTTCACATCGGTCCCTGGATCTTTATACAGGTCCCTGCTCGGGCGCCATGCCACGACCTACCTCCCTAGCTTGTGGAGAGGAGGTCGCCACAAAATTTATTTGGGTCAGGGAGTAGCTCGGTGTACCCAGGGTTCGTCGGACTTTGAAAAATAACACCTAAAGATCTAAATAACAAGTTTATTTACAGAATATTTACACTGAACGGATTATATGTAGAACTGATTATAAAAATTAACAAAAGCATGAAAAAAAATAATAATATGTTAATATGTACAACTAATAAAGAATTAAACCAATTTTTGAATAATTATTTTAAACCCGGCTTTGGACTATAATTGCAAATTACAGGTATCTGTATCGGTAAAACGGCAAATTACCGGGATAAATCAGAGGGGTCGCCTCTGTTAAATTACTCAAATGCAATACTTTGACTTTAATAAGTAAATATGGCGGAACAACACCAGGAATTTATTTGTAAAACGGGGGCAATTGTTCAAAACAATGAATGTGGTACAAGCCAACAGGTTGTGCGGTGAAATTTAAAGTGCGTTATTAAAAGTTTGATCAGGTAAGTCTCCAAATAAACTCTATTTTACGGAGATAAGAAAATTTACTGAAATACAGGGCGGATTAAAAAGTTAATTAATTTACGGGGTGGTTTGAAGAACCCAAAACCCAGTCTTTGACCTAGGAGGTTCGGTAGGAAAACTCAGGACACTCGACTGTTGGATTCTGCTTGTTCTCCTCGTTTCACATACAGAATTCCAACAGTCCAGGGGTATTTCGGTGAAGGAAATTACGGATCGGTTTAGTGGTACAAGGCAGCTACTTGTTGTATAAACATATACCTGCCAGGAAGCTCACCCTTGCAAAGGTACTTGTTACTGAATGTCACATATACCCTCACAAGAGCTCACTATGCTACGGGATGAGGTAGGTTCGGATGAATACAGGGTACACTAGGTCAAAAGAACTGAATTATCTACTTACGGTTTGGCTTGTATAGAACTAATAAAACAAAAGGTGAAAATAAACTGAAAACTAAACGGAGCAAAATTTAAGTGGGATTGAAGATCACAACTTAAATTTTGAAAACTAATCTGAACAAAATTGAAGTGGGATTGAAGATCTCAACTTCAACTTTGAAAACTTAACGGGTTTCGGAACAAAATCTAAATTTAACCAACTTTGACTCGGGGTCTCGGAAGTGTTAAAGTTAAATTCGAAAAGCGGAGGTTGCCGAGGCTTTCCAGACTTCCACGTGAGGAACCCAGAATTCTTACGAAATACCCACACTTCCCATGGGTTACCCAGGCTTTACAGACTTCCATGTGAGGAACCTAGAATTCTTACGAAATACCCAGACTTCCCATGGGTTACCCAGGTTGTGCAGACTTGCACGTGAGGAACCCAGAATTCTTACGAAATACCCAGACTTCCCAGGGATTACCCAGTCTTTGTAGACTTTCTAATGAGTAATCGAGAATTCTTATGAACTACCCATGCTCCCCAGAGCCTATCCCAAACCTCCCAGAGGTTACCCAGGCTTTCCAGAATTCCACGTGGGGAACCCAGAGTTCTTGCGAAATACCCAGACTTCCCAGGGCTTACCCAGGCTTGCCATACTTCCAAGTGAGGAACCCAGAATTCTTTCGAAACACCCAGACTTCCCAGGGCTTACCCAGGCTTTCCAGACTTCCAGTGAGGAACCGAGAATTCTTACGAAACACCCAGACTTCCCAGGGCTTACCCAAGCTTTCCAGACTTCCTAGTGAGTAACCCAGAATTATTATGAACTACCCATGCTCCCCAGAGACTAACACAGTCATCCCAGAGGTTACCGAGGCTTTCCAGACTTCCACGTGAGGAACCCAGAATTCTTACGAAATACCCACACTTCCCATGGGTTACCCAGGCTTTACAGACTTCCATGTGAAGAACCTAGAATTCTTACGAAATACCCAGACTTCCCATGGGTTACCCAGGTTGTGCAGACTTGCACGTGAGGAACCCAGAATTCTTACGAAATACCCAGACTTCTAAGGGATTACCCAGTCTTTCTAGATTTCCAAGTGGTGAACCCAGAATTCTTAGATATACCCAGGCTTTGCAGACTTTCTAGTTAGTAACCCAGAATTCTTATGAACTACCCATGCTCCCCAGAGTCTATCCCAAACCTCCCAGAGGTTACCCAGGCTTTCCAGAATTCCACGTGGGGAACCCAGAATTCTTACAAAATACCCAGACTTCCCAGGGCTTACCCAGTCTTTACAGACTTCCAAGTGAGGAACCCAGAGACTAACCCAGAATTCCCAGAGGTTACCCAGTCTTTCCAGACTTCCACGTGAGGAACCCAGAATTCTTACGAAATACCCAGACTTCCCAGGGGTTACCCAGGCTTTCCAGACTTCCAAATGAGGAACCCTGAATTCTTATGAAATACCCAGACTTCCAAGGGGTTACCCAAGCATTCCAGACTTCCTAGTGAGTAACCCAGAATTATTATGAACTACCCATGCTCCCCAGAGACTAACACAGTCTTCGCAGAGGTTACCCAGGGTTTCCAGACTTCCAAGTGGGAAACCCAGAATTCTTACAAAATACCCAGACTTCCCAGAGCTTACCCAGTCTTTCCAGACTTCCAAGTGAGGATCCCAGAATTCTGACGAAACACCCAGACTTCCCAGAGTTTACCCAGTCTTTCTAGATTTGCAAGTGGTGAACCCAGAATTCTTAGATGTACCCAGGTTTGCAGACTTTCTAGTGAGTACCCCAGAATTCCCATGCACCCCAGAGTCTATCCCAAACCTCCCAGAGGTTACCCAGGCTTTCCAGAATTCCACGTGGGGAACCCAGAATTCTTACAAAATACCCAGACTTCCCAGGGCTTACCCAGTCGTTCGAGACTTTCTAGTGAGTAACCCAGAATTATTATGAACTACCCATGCTCCCCAGAGACTAACACAGTCATCCCAGAGGTTGCCGAGGCTTTCCAGACTTCCACGTGAGGAACCCAGAATTCTTACGAAATACCCACACTTCCCATGGTTTACCCAGGCTTTACAGACTTCCATGTGAGGAACCTAGAATACTTACGAAATACCCAGACTTCCCATGGGTTACCCAGGTTGTGCAGACTTACACGTGAGGAACCCAGAATTCTTACGAAATAGGCAGACTTCCCAGGGATTACCCAGTCTTTGTAGACTTTCTAATGAGTAATCGAGAATTCTTATGAACTACCCATGCTCCCCAGAGCCTATCCCAAACCTCCCAGAGGTTACCCAGGCTTTCCAGAATTCCACGTGGGGAACCCAGAGTTCTTGCGAAATACCCAGACTTCCCAGGGCTTACCCAGGCTTGCCATACTTCCAAGTGATTAACCCAGAATTCTTTCGAAACACCCACACTTCCCAGGGCTTACCCAGGCTTTCCAGACTTCTAGTGAGGAACCGAGAATTCTTACGAAACACCCAGACTTCCCAGGGGTTACCCAGGCTTTCCAGACTTCCAAATGAGGAACCCTGAATTCTGATGAAATACCCAGACTTCCAAGGGGTTACCCAAGCATTCCAGACTTCCTAGTGAGTAACCCAGAATTCTTATGAACTACTCATGCTCCCCAGAGACTAACCCAGACCTCCCAAAGGTTACCCAGGCTTTCCAGATTTCCAAGTGGGGAACCCAGGATTCTTACGAAATACCCAGACTTCCCAGGGGTTACCCAGTCTTTCTAGATTTGCAAGTGGTGAACTCAGAATTCTTAGATGTACCCAGGTTTGCAGACTTTCTAGTGAGTAACCCAGAATTCCCAAGCACCCCAGAGTTTATCCCAAACCTACCAGAGGTTACCCAGGCTTTCCAGAATTCCAAGTGAGGAATCCAGAATTCTTACGAAACACCTAGACTTCCCATAGCTTACCCAGTCTTTCCAGACTTCCAAGTGAGGAACCCAGAATTCTGACGAAACACCCAGACTTCCCAGGGCTTACCCAGGCCTTGTAGACTTTCTAGTGAGTAATCCAGAATTCTTATGAACTACCCATGCTCCCCAGAGCCTATCCCAAACCTCCCAGAGGTTACATAGGCTTTCCAGAATTCCACGTGGGGAACCCAGAGGTCTTACGAAATACCCAGACATCCCAGGGCTTACCCAGGCTTGCCATACTTCCAAGTGAGGAACCCAGAATTCTTTCGAAACACCCAGACTTCCTAGGGCTTACCCAGGCTTTCCAGACTTCCAGTGAGGAACCCAGAATTCTTACGAAACACCCAGACTTCCCAGGGCTTACCCAAGCTTTCCAGACTTCCTAGTGAGTAACCCAGAATTATTATGAACTACCCATGCTCCCCAGAGACTAACACAGTCATCCCAGAGGTTACCGAGGCTTTCCAGACTTCCACGTGAGGAACCCAGAATTCTTACGAAATACCCACACTTCCCATGGGTTACCCAGGCTTTACAGACTTCCATGTGAGGAACCTAGAATTCTTACGAAATACCCAGACTTTCCATGGGTTACCCAGGTTGTGCAGACTTGCACGTGAGGAACCCAGAATTCTTACGAAATACCCAGACTTCCCAGGGATTACCCAGTCTTTCTAGATTTCCAAGTGGTGAACCCAGAATTCTTAGATGTACCCAGGTTTGCAGACTTTCTAGTGAGTAACCTAGAATTCTTATGAACTACCCATGCTCCCCAGAGTCTAACCCAAACCTCCCAGAGGTTACCCAGGCTTTCCAGAATTCCATGTGGGGAACCCAGAATTCTTACAAAATACCCAGACTTCCCAGGGCTTACCCAGTCTTTCCAGACTTCCAAGTGAGGAACGCAGAGACTAACCCAGACCTCCCAGAGGTTACCCAAGCATTCCAGACTTCCAACTGGGGAACCCAGGATTCTTACGAAACACCCAGACATCCCAGGGCTTACCCAGTCGTTCGAGACTTTCTAGTGAGTAACCCAGAATTATTATGAACTACCCATGCTCCCCAGAGACTAACACAGTCATCCCAGAGGTTACCGAGGCTTTCCAGACTTCCACGTGAGGAACCCAGAATTCTTACGAAATACCCACACTTCCCATGGGTTACCCAGGCTTTACAGACTTCCATGTGAAGAACCTGGAATTCTTACGAAATACCCAGACTTCCCATGGGTTACCCAGGTTGTGCAGACTTGCACGTGAGGAACCCAGAATTCTTACGAAATACCCAGACTTCTAAGGGATTACCCAGTCTTTCTAGATTTCCAAGTGGTGAACCCAGAATTCTTAGATATACCCAGGCTTTGCAGACTTTCTAGTGAGTAACCCAGAATTCTTATGAACTACCCATGCTCCCCAGAGTCTATCCCAAACCTCCCAGAGGTTACCCAGGCTTTCCAGAATTCCACGTGGGGAACCCAGAATTCTTACAAAATACCCAGACTTCCCAGGGCTTACCCAGTCTTTCCAGACTTCCAAGTGAGGAACCCAGAGACTAACCCAGACTTCCCAGAGGTTACCCAGTCTTTCCAGACTTCCACGTGAGGAACCCAGAATTCTTACGAAATACCCAGACTTCCCAGGGGTTACCCAGGCTTTCCAGACTTCCAAATGAGGAACCCTGAATTCTTATGAAATACCCAGACTTCTAAGGGATTACCCAGTCTTTCTAGATTTCCAAGTGGTGAACCCAGAATTCTTAGATATACCCAGGCTTTGCAGACTTTCTAGTGAGTAACCCAGAATTCTTATGAACTACCCATGCTCCCCAGAGTCTATCCCAAACCTCCCAGAGGTTACCCAGGCTTTCCAGAATTCCACGTGGGGAACCCAGAATTCTTACAAAATACCCAGACTTCCCAGGGCTTACCCAGTCTTTCCAGACTTCCAAGTGAGGAACCCAGAGACTAACCCAGACTTCCCAGAGCTTACCCAGTCTTTCCAGACTTCCAAGTGAGGATCCCAGAATTCTGACGAAACACCCAGACTTCCCAGAGTTTACTAAGTCTTTCTAGATTTGCAAGTGGTCAACCCAGAATTCTTAGATGTACCCAGGTTTGCAGACTTTCTAGTGAGTAACCCAGAATTCCCATGCACCCCAGAGTCTATCCCAAACCTCCCAGAGGTTACCCAGGCTTTCCAGAATTCCACGTGGGGAACCCAGAGTTCTTAGGAAATACCCAGACTTCCCAGAGCTTACGCAGTCTTTCCAGACTTCCAAGTGAGGAACCCAGAATTCTGACGAAACACCCAGACTTCCCAAGCCTTGTAGACTTTCTAGTGAGTAATTCCGAATTCTTATGAACTACCCATGCTCCCCAGAGCCTATCCCAAACCTCCCAGAGGTTACCCAGGCTTTCCAGAATTCCACGTGGGGAACCCAGAATTCTTACAAAATACCCAGACTTCCCAGGGGTTACCCAGGCTTTCCAGACTTCCAAATGAGGAACCCTGAATTCTTATGAAATACCCAGACTTCTAAGGGATTACCCGGTCTTTCTAGATTTCCAAGTGGTGAACCCAGAATTCTTAGATATACCCAGGCTTTGCAGACTTTCTAGTGAGTAACCCAGAATTCTTATGAACTACCCATGCTCCCCAGAGTCTATCCCAAACCTCCCAGAGGTTACCCAGGCTTTCCAGAATTCCACGTGGGGAACCCAGAATTCTTACAAAATACCCAGACTTCCCAGGGCTTACCCAGTCTTTCCAGACTTCCAAGTGAGGAACCCAGAGACTAACCCAGACTTCCCAGAGCTTACCCAGTCTTTCCAGACTTCCAAGTGAGGATCCCAGAATTCTGACGAAACACCCAGACTTCCCAGAGTTTACCCAGTCTTTCTAGATTTGCAAGTGGTGAACCCAGAATTCTTAGATGTACCCAGGTTTGCAGACTTTCTAGTGAGTAACCCAGAATTCCCATGCACCCCAGAGTCTATCCCAAACCTCCCAGAGGTTACCCAGGCTTTCCAGAATTCCACGTGGGGAACCCAGAGTTCTTAGGAAATACCCAGACTTCCCAGAGCTTACGCAGTCTTTCCAGACTTCCAAGTGACGAACCCAGAATTCTGACGAAACACCCAGACTTCCCAGGGCTTACCCAGGCCTTGTAGACTTTCTAGTGAGTAATCCCGAATTCTTATGAACTACCCATGCTCCCCAGAGCCTATCCCAAACCTCCCAGAGGTTACCCAGGCTTTCCAGAATTCCACGTGGGGAACCCAGAATTCTTACAAAATACCCAGACTTCCCAGGGGTTACCCAGGCTTTCCAGACTTCCAAATGAGGAACCCTGAATTCTTATGAAATACCCAGACTTCTAAGGGATTACCCAGTCTTTCTAGATTTCCAAGTGGTGAACCCAGAATTCTTAGATATACCCAGGCTTTGCAGACTTTCTAGTGAGTAACCCAGAATTCTTATGAACCACCCATGCTCCCCAGAGCCTATCCCAAACCTCCCAGAGATTACCCAGGCTTTCCAGAATTCCAAGTGAGGAACCCAGAGACTAACCCAGACTTCCCAGGGCTTACCCAGGCTTGCATACTTCCAAGTGAGGAACCCAGAATTCTTACGAAACACCCAGACTTCCCAGGGCTTACCCAGGCTTTCCAGACTACCAGTGAGGAACCCAGAATTCTTACGAAACACCCAGACTTCCCAGGGGTTCCCAGGCTTTCCAGACTTCCGGGGGAGTAACCCAGAGATCCTAGGAGCTACCCAGGCTCTCCACGGACTAACCTAGACTTCCCAAAGGTTACTCAGTCTTTCCAGACTTCTAAATGAGGAACCCTAAATTCTTATGAAATACCCAGACTTCCAAGGGGTTACCCAAACTTACCAGACTTAAAAGTGGGAAACCCAGAATTCTTACAAAATACCCAGACTTCCCATAGCTTACCCAGTCTTTCCAGACTTCCAAGTGAGGAACCTAGAATTCTGACGAAACACCCAGACTTCCCATGGCTTACCCAGGCTTTGTAGACTTTCTAGTGAGTAATCCAGAATTCTTATGAACTACCCATGCTCCCCAGAGCCTATCCCAAACCTCCCAGAGGTTAGCCTGGCTTTCCAGAATTCTACGTGGGGAACCCAGAGTTCTTACGAAATACCCAGACTTCCCAGGGCTTACCCAGGCTCGCCCTACTTCCAAGTGAGGAACCCAGAATTCTTTCGAAACACCCAGACTTCCCAGGGCTTACCCAGGCTTTCCAGACTTCCAGTGAGGAACCCAGAATTCTTACGAAACACCCAGACTTCCCAGGGCTTACCCAAGCTTTCCAGACTTCCTAGTGAGTAACCCAGAATTATTATGAACTACCCATGCTCCCCAGAGACTAGCACAGTCATCCCAGAGGTTACCGAGGCTTTCCAGACTTCCACGTGAGGAACCCAGAATTCTTACGAAATACCCAGACTTCCCATGGGTTACCCAGGTTGTGCAGACTTGCACGTGAGGAACCCAGAATTCTTACGAAATACCCAGACTTCCCAGGGATTACCCAGTCTTTCTAGATTTCCAAGTGGTGAACCCAGAATTCTTAGATATACCCAGGCTTTGCAGACTTTCTAGTGAGTAACCCAGAATTCTTATGAACTACCCATGCTCCCCAGAGTCTATCCCAAACCTCCCAGAGGTTACCCAGGCTTTCCAGAATTCCACGTGGGAAACCCAGAATTCTTACGAAATACCCAGACTTCCCAGGGATTACCCAGTCTTTCTAGATTTCCAAGTGGTGAACCCAGAATTCTTAGATATACCCAGGCTTTGCAGACTTTCTAGTGAGTAACCCAGAATTCTTATGAACTACCCATGCTCCCCAGAGTCTAACCCAAACCTCCCAGAGGTTACCCAAGCTTTCCAGACTTCCAAGTGAGGAACCCAGAGACTAACCCAGACCTCCCAGAGGTTACCCAAGCTTTCCAGACTTCCAAGTGGAGAAGCCAGGATTCTTACGAAACACCCAGACTTCCCAGGGCTTACCCAGTCGTTCGAGACTTTCTAGTGAGTAACCCAGAATTATTATGAACTACCCATGCTCCCCAGAGACTAACACAGTCATCCCAGAGGTTACCGAGGCTTTCCAGACTTCCACGTGAGGAACCCAGAATTCTTACGAAATACCCACACTTCCCATGGGTTACCCAGGCTTTACAGACTTCCATGTGAGGAACCTAGAATTCTTACGAAATACCCAGACTTCCCATGGGTTACCCAGGTTGTGCAGACTTGCACGTGAGGAACCCAGAATTCTTACGAAATACCCAGACTTCCCATGGGTTACCCAGGCTTTCCAGACTTCCACGTGGGGAACCCAGAGTTCTTGCGAAATACCCAGACTTCCCAGGGCTTACCCAGGCTTTCCAGACTTCCAGTGAGGAACCCAGAATTCTTACGAAACACCCAGACTTCCCAGGGCTTACCCAAGCTTTCCAGACTTCCTAGTGAGTAACCCAGAATTATTATGCTCCCCAGAGACTAACACAGTCATCCCAGAGGTTACCGAGGCGTTCCAGACTTCCACGTTAGGAACCCAGAATTCTTACGAAATACCCACACTTCCCATGGGTTACCCAGGCTTTACAGACTTCCATGTGAGGAACCTAGAATTCTTACGAAATACCCAGACTTCCCATGGGTTACCCAGGTTGTGCAGACTGGCACGTGAGGAACCCAGAATTCTTAGGAAATACCCAGACTTCTAAGGGATTACCCAGTCTTTCTAGATTTCCAAGTGGTGAACCCAGAATTCTTAGATATACCCAGGCTTTGCAGACTTTCTAGTGAGTAACCCAGAATTCTTATGAACTACCCATGCTCCCCAGAGTCTATCCCAAACCTCCCAGAGGTTACCCAGGCTTTCCAGAATTCCACGTAGGGAACCCAGAATTCTTACAAAATACCCAGACCTCCCAGGGCTTACCCAGTCTTTCCAGACTTCCAAGTGAGGAACCCAGAGACTAACCCAGACTTCCCAGAGGTTACCCAGTCTTTCCAGACTTCCACGTGATGAACCCAGAATTCTTACGTAATACCCAGATTTCCCAGGGGTTACCCAGGCTTTCCAGACTTCCAAATGAGGAACCCTGAATTCTTATGAAATACCCAGACTTCCAAGGGGTTACCCAAGCTTTCCAGACTTCCTGGTGAGTAACCCAGAATTATTATGAACTACCCATGCTCCCCAGAGACTAACACAGTCGTCGCCGAGGTTCCCAGGGTTTCCAGACTTCCAAGTGGGAAACCCAGAATTCTTACAAAATACCCAGGCTTCCCAGAGCTTACCCAGTCTTTCCAGACTTCCAAGTGAGGAACCCAGAATTCTGACGAAACACCCAGACTTCCCAGGGCTTACCCAGGCTTTGTAGACTTTCTAGAGGGTAACGCAGAATTCTTATGAACTACCCATGCTCCCCAGAGTCTATCCCAAACTTCCCAGAGGTTACTCAGGCTTTCCAGAATTCCACGTGGGGAACCCAGAGTTTTTACGAAATACCCAGACTTCCCAGAGTTTACCCAGTCTTTCCAGACTTCCAAGTGAGGAACCCAGAATTCTTACGAAACACCCAGACTTCCCAGGGCTTACTCAGGCTTTGTAGACTAACTAGTGAGTAACCCAGAATTATTATGAAATACCCATGCTCCCCAGAGACTAACACAGTCATCCCAGAGGTTACCCAGGCTTTCCAGACTTGCAAGTGGGGAACCCAGAATTCTTACGAAATACCCAGACTTCCCATGGGTTACCCAGTCTTTCTAGATTTCCAAGTGGTGAACCCAGAATTCTTAGATGTACCCAGGTTTGCAGACTTTCTAGTGAGTAACCCAGAAATCTTATGAACTACCCATGTTCTCCAGGGACTAACCCAGACCTCGCAGAGGTTACCCAGGCTTTCCAGACTTCCAAGTGAGGAACCCAGAATTCTTACGAAATACCCAGACTTCCCATGGGTTACCGAGCCTTTCTAGATTTCCAAGTGGTGAACACAGAATTCTTAGATGTACCCAGGTTTGCAGACTTTCTAGTGAGTAACCCAGAAATCTTATGAACTACCCATGTTCTCCAGGGACTAACCCAAACCTCCCAGAGGTTACCCAGGCTTTTCAGAATTCCACGTGGGGAACCCAGAATTCCTACAAAATACCCAGACTTCCCAGAGGTTACCCAGTCTCTCCAGAATTCCACGTGAGGAACCCAGAATTCTTACGAAATACCCAGACTTCCCAGGGGTTACCCAGGCTTTCCAGACTCCCAAATGAGGAACCCTGAATTCTTATGAAATACCCAGACTTCCAAGGGGTTACCCAAGCTTTCCAGACTTCCTAGTGAGTAACCCAGAATTATTGTGAACTGCCCATGCTCCCCAGAGACTAACACAGTCGTCGCAGAGGTTACCCAGGGTTTCCAGGATTCCAAGTGGGAAACCCAGAATTCTTACAAAATACCCAGACTTCCCAGAGCTTACGCAGTCTTTCCAGACTTCCAAGTGAGGAACCCAGAATTCTGACGAAACACCCAGACTTCCCAGGGCTTACCCAGGCCTTGTAGACTTTCTAGTGAGTAATCCAGAATTCTTATGAACTACCCATGCTCCCCAGAGCCTATCCCAAACCTCCCAGAGGTTACCCAGGCTTTCCAGAATTCCACGTGGGGAACCCAGAGTTCTTACGAAATACCCAGACATCCCAGGGCTTACCCAGGCTTGCCATACTTCCAAGTGAGGAACCCAGAATTCTTTCGAAACACCCAGACTTCCTAGGGCTTACCCAGGCTTTCCAGACTTCCAGTGAGGAACCCAGAATTCTTACGAAACACCCAGACTTCCCAGGGCTTACCCAAGCTTTCCAGACTTCCTAGTGAGTAACCCAGAATTATTATGAACTACCCATGCTCCCCAGAGACTAACACAGTCATCCCAGAGGTTACCGAGGCTTTCCAGACTTCCACGTGAGGAACCCAGAATTCTTACGAAATACCCACACTTCCCATGGGTTACCCAGGCTTTACAGACTTCCATGTGAGGAACCTAGAATTCTTACGAAATACCCAGACTTCCCATGGGTTACCCAGGTTGTGCAGACTTGCACGTGAGGAACCCAGAATTCTTACGAAATACCCAGACATCCCATGGGTTACCCAGGCTTTACAGACTTCCATGTGAAGAACCTGGAATTCTTACGAAACACCCAGACATCCCAGGGCTTACCCAGTCGTTCGAGACTTTCTAGTGAGTAACCCAGAATTATTATGAACTACCCATGCTCCCCAGAGACTAACACAGTCATTCCAGAGGTTACCGAGGCTTTCCAGACTTCCACGTGAGGAACCCAGAATTCTTACGAAATACCCACACTTCCCATGGGTTACCCAGGCTTTACAGACTTCCATGTGAAGAACCTGGAATTCTTACGAAATACCCAGACTTCCCATGGGTTACCCAGGTTGTGCAGACTTGCACGTGAGGAACCCAGAATTCTTACGAAATACCCAGACTTCTAAGGGATTACCCAGTCTTTCTAGATTTCCAAGTGGTGAACCCAGAATTCTTAGATATACCCAGGCTTTGCAGACTTTCTAGTGAGTAACCCAGAATTCTTATGAACTACCCATGCTCCCCAGAGTCTATCCCAAACCTCCCAGAGGTTACCCAGGCTTTCCAGAATTCCACGTGGGGAACCCAGAATTCTTACAAAATACCCAGACTTCCCAGGGCTTACCCAGTCTTTCCAGACTTCCAAGTGAGGAACCCAGAGACTAACCCAGACTTCCCAGAGCTTACCCAGTCTTTCCAGACTTCCAAGTGAGGATCCCAGAATTCTGACGAAACACCCAGACTTCCCAGAGTTTACCCAGTCTTTCTAGATTTGCAAGTGGTGAACCCAGAATTCTTAGATGTACCCAGGTTTGCAGACTTTCTAGTGAGTAACCCAGAATTCCCATGCACCCCAGAGTCTATCCCAAACCTCCCAGAGGTTACCCAGGCTTTCCAGAATTCCACGTGGGGAACCCAGAGTTCTTAGGAAATACCCAGACTTCCCAGAGCTTACGCAGTCTTTCCAGACTTCCAAGTGACGAACCCAGAATTCTGACGAAACACCCAGACTTCCCAGGGCTTACCCAGGCCTTGTAGACTTTCTAGTGAGTAATCCCGAATTCTTATGAACTACCCATGCTCCCCAGAGCCTATCCCAAACCTCCCAGAGGTTACCCAGGCTTTCCAGAATTCCACGTGGGGAACCCAGAATTCTTACAAAATACCCAGACTTCCCAGGGGTTACCCAGGCTTTCCAGACTTCCAAATGAGGAACCCTGAATTCTTATGAAATACCCAGACTTCTAAGGGATTACCCAGTCTTTCTAGATTTCCAAGTGGTGAACCCAGAATTCTTAGATATACCCAGGCTTTGCAGACTTTCTAGTGAGTAACCCAGAATTCTTATGAACCACCCATGCTCCCCAGAGCCTATCCCAAACCTCCCAGAGATTACCCAGGCTTTCCAGAATTCCAAGTGAGGAACCCAGAGACTAACCCAGACTTCCCAGGGCTTACCCAGGCTTGCATACTTCCAAGTGAGGAACCCAGAATTCTTACGAAACACCCAGACTTCCCAGGGCTTACCCAGGCTTTCCAGACTACCAGTGAGGAACCCAGAATTCTTACGAAACACCCAGACTTCCCAGGGGTTCCCAGGCTTTCCAGACTTCCGGGGGAGTAACCCAGAGATCCTAGGAGCTACCCAGGCTCTCCACGGACTAACCTAGACTTCCCAAAGGTTACTCAGTCTTTCCAGACTTCTAAATGAGGAACCCTAAATTCTTATGAAATACCCAGACTTCCAAGGGGTTACCCAAACTTACCAGACTTAAAAGTGGGAAACCCAGAATTCTTACAAAATACCCAGACTTCCCATAGCTTACCCAGTCTTTCCAGACTTCCAAGTGAGGAACCTAGAATTCTGACGAAACACCCAGACTTCCCATGGCTTACCCAGGCTTTGTAGACTTTCTAGTGAGTAATCCAGAATTCTTATGAACTACCCATGCTCCCCAGAGCCTATCCCAAACCTCCCAGAGGTTAGCCTGGCTTTCCAGAATTCTACGTGGGGAACCCAGAGTTCTTACGAAATACCCAGACTTCCCAGGGCTTACCCAGGCTCGCCCTACTTCCAAGTGAGGAACCCAGAATTCTTTCGAAACACCCAGACTTCCCAGGGCTTACCCAGGCTTTCCAGACTTCCAGTGAGGAACCCAGAATTCTTACGAAACACCCAGACTTCCCAGGGCTTACCCAAGCTTTCCAGACTTCCTAGTGAGTAACCCAGAATTATTATGAACTACCCATGCTCCCCAGAGACTAGCACAGTCATCCCAGAGGTTACCGAGGCTTTCCAGACTTCCACGTGAGGAACCCAGAATTCTTACGAAATACCCAGACTTCCCATGGGTTACCCAGGTTGTGCAGACTTGCACGTGAGGAACCCAGAATTCTTACGAAATACCCAGACTTCCCAGGGATTACCCAGTCTTTCTAGATTTCCAAGTGGTGAACCCAGAATTCTTAGATATACCCAGGCTTTGCAGACTTTCTAGTGAGTAACCCAGAATTCTTATGAACTACCCATGCTCCCCAGAGTCTATCCCAAACCTCCCAGAGGTTACCCAGGCTTTCCAGAATTCCACGTGGGAAACCCAGAATTCTTACGAAATACCCAGACTTCCCAGGGATTACCCAGTCTTTCTAGATTTCCAAGTGGTGAACCCAGAATTCTTAGATATACCCAGGCTTTGCAGACTTTCTAGTGAGTAACCCAGAATTCTTATGAACTACCCATGCTCCCCAGAGTCTAACCCAAACCTCCCAGAGGTTACCCAAGCTTTCCAGACTTCCAAGTGAGGAACCCAGAGACTAACCCAGACCTCCCAGAGGTTACCCAAGCTTTCCAGACTTCCAAGTGGAGAAGCCAGGATTCTTACGAAACACCCAGACTTCCCAGGGCTTACCCAGTCGTTCGAGACTTTCTAGTGAGTAACCCAGAATTATTATGAACTACCCATGCTCCCCAGAGACTAACACAGTCATCCCAGAGGTTACCGAGGCTTTCCAGACTTCCACGTGAGGAACCCAGAATTCTTACGAAATACCCACACTTCCCATGGGTTACCCAGGCTTTACAGACTTCCATGTGAGGAACCTAGAATTCTTACGAAATACCCAGACTTCCCATGGGTTACCCAGGTTGTGCAGACTTGCACGTGAGGAACCCAGAATTCTTACGAAATACCCAGACTTCCCATGGGTTACCCAGGCTTTCCAGACTTCCACGTGGGGAACCCAGAGTTCTTGCGAAATACCCAGACTTCCCAGGGCTTACCCAGGCTTTCCAGACTTCCAGTGAGGAACCCAGAATTCTTACGAAACACCCAGACTTCCCAGGGCTTACCCAAGCTTTCCAGACTTCCTAGTGAGTAACCCAGAATTATTATGCTCCCCAGAGACTAACACAGTCATCCCAGAGGTTACCGAGGCGTTCCAGACTTCCACGTTAGGAACCCAGAATTCTTACGAAATACCCACACTTCCCATGGGTTACCCAGGCTTTACAGACTTCCATGTGAGGAACCTAGAATTCTTACGAAATACCCAGACTTCCCATGGGTTACCCAGGTTGTGCAGACTGGCACGTGAGGAACCCAGAATTCTTAGGAAATACCCAGACTTCTAAGGGATTACCCAGTCTTTCTAGATTTCCAAGTGGTGAACCCAGAATTCTTAGATATACCCAGGCTTTGCAGACTTTCTAGTGAGTAACCCAGAATTCTTATGAACTACCCATGCTCCCCAGAGTCTATCCCAAACCTCCCAGAGGTTACCCAGGCTTTCCAGAATTCCACGTAGGGAACCCAGAATTCTTACAAAATACCCAGACCTCCCAGGGCTTACCCAGTCTTTCCAGACTTCCAAGTGAGGAACCCAGAGACTAACCCAGACTTCCCAGAGGTTACCCAGTCTTTCCAGACTTCCACGTGATGAACCCAGAATTCTTACGTAATACCCAGATTTCCCAGGGGTTACCCAGGCTTTCCAGACTTCCAAATGAGGAACCCTGAATTCTTATGAAATACCCAGACTTCCAAGGGGTTACCCAAGCTTTCCAGACTTCCTGGTGAGTAACCCAGAATTATTATGAACTACCCATGCTCCCCAGAGACTAACACAGTCGTCGCCGAGGTTCCCAGGGTTTCCAGACTTCCAAGTGGGAAACCCAGAATTCTTACAAAATACCCAGGCTTCCCAGAGCTTACCCAGTCTTTCCAGACTTCCAAGTGAGGAACCCAGAATTCTGACGAAACACCCAGACTTCCCAGGGCTTACCCAGGCTTTGTAGACTTTCTAGAGGGTAACGCAGAATTCTTATGAACTACCCATGCTCCCCAGAGTCTATCCCAAACTTCCCAGAGGTTACTCAGGCTTTCCAGAATTCCACGTGGGGAACCCAGAGTTTTTACGAAATACCCAGACTTCCCAGAGTTTACCCAGTCTTTCCAGACTTCCAAGTGAGGAACCCAGAATTCTTACGAAACACCCAGACTTCCCAGGGCTTACTCAGGCTTTGTAGACTAACTAGTGAGTAACCCAGAATTATTATGAAATACCCATGCTCCCCAGAGACTAACACAGTCATCCCAGAGGTTACCCAGGCTTTCCAGACTTGCAAGTGGGGAACCCAGAATTCTTACGAAATACCCAGACTTCCCATGGGTTACCCAGTCTTTCTAGATTTCCAAGTGGTGAACCCAGAATTCTTAGATGTACCCAGGTTTGCAGACTTTCTAGTGAGTAACCCAGAAATCTTATGAACTACCCATGTTCTCCAGGGACTAACCCAGACCTCGCAGAGGTTACCCAGGCTTTCCAGACTTCCAAGTGAGGAACCCAGAATTCTTACGAAATACCCAGACTTCCCATGGGTTACCGAGCCTTTCTAGATTTCCAAGTGGTGAACACAGAATTCTTAGATGTACCCAGGTTTGCAGACTTTCTAGTGAGTAACCCAGAAATCTTATGAACTACCCATGTTCTCCAGGGACTAACCCAAACCTCCCAGAGGTTACCCAGGCTTTTCAGAATTCCACGTGGGGAACCCAGAATTCCTACAAAATACCCAGACTTCCCAGAGGTTACCCAGTCTCTCCAGAATTCCACGTGAGGAACCCAGAATTCTTACGAAATACCCAGACTTCCCAGGGGTTACCCAGGCTTTCCAGACTCCCAAATGAGGAACCCTGAATTCTTATGAAATACCCAGACTTCCAAGGGGTTACCCAAGCTTTCCAGACTTCCTAGTGAGTAACCCAGAATTATTGTGAACTGCCCATGCTCCCCAGAGACTAACACAGTCGTCGCAGAGGTTACCCAGGGTTTCCAGGATTCCAAGTGGGAAACCCAGAATTCTTACAAAATACCCAGACTTCCCAGAGCTTACGCAGTCTTTCCAGACTTCCAAGTGAGGAACCCAGAATTCTGACGAAACACCCAGACTTCCCAGGGCTTACCCAGGCCTTGTAGACTTTCTAGTGAGTAATCCAGAATTCTTATGAACTACCCATGCTCCCCAGAGCCTATCCCAAACCTCCCAGAGGTTACCCAGGCTTTCCAGAATTCCACGTGGGGAACCCAGAGTTCTTACGAAATACCCAGACATCCCAGGGCTTACCCAGGCTTGCCATACTTCCAAGTGAGGAACCCAGAATTCTTTCGAAACACCCAGACTTCCTAGGGCTTACCCAGGCTTTCCAGACTTCCAGTGAGGAACCCAGAATTCTTACGAAACACCCAGACTTCCCAGGGCTTACCCAAGCTTTCCAGACTTCCTAGTGAGTAACCCAGAATTATTATGAACTACCCATGCTCCCCAGAGACTAACACAGTCATCCCAGAGGTTACCGAGGCTTTCCAGACTTCCACGTGAGGAACCCAGAATTCTTACGAAATACCCACACTTCCCATGGGTTACCCAGGCTTTACAGACTTCCATGTGAGGAACCTAGAATTCTTACGAAATACCCAGACTTCCCATGGGTTACCCAGGTTGTGCAGACTTGCACGTGAGGAACCCAGAATTCTTACGAAATACCCAGACATCCCATGGGTTACCCAGGCTTTACAGACTTCCATGTGAAGAACCTGGAATTCTTACGAAACACCCAGACATCCCAGGGCTTACCCAGTCGTTCGAGACTTTCTAGTGAGTAACCCAGAATTATTATGAACTACCCATGCTCCCCAGAGACTAACACAGTCATTCCAGAGGTTACCGAGGCTTTCCAGACTTCCACGTGAGGAACCCAGAATTCTTACGAAATACCCACACTTCCCATGGGTTACCCAGGCTTTACAGACTTCCATGTGAAGAACCTGGAATTCTTACGAAATACCCAGACTTCCCATGGGTTACCCAGGTTGTGCAGACTTGCACGTGAGGAACCCAGAATTCTTACGAAATACCCAGACTTCTAAGGGATTACCCAGTCTTTCTAGATTTCCAAGTGGTGAACCCAGAATTCTTAGATATACCCAGGCTTTGCAGACTTTCTAGTGAGTAACCCAGAATTCTTATGAACTACCCATGCTCCCCAGAGTCTATCCCAAACCTCCCAGAGGTTACCCAGGCTTTCCAGAATTACACGTGGGGAACCCAGAATTCTTACAAAATACCCAGACTTCCCAGGGCTTACCCAGTCTTTCCAGACTTCCAAGTGAGGAACCCAGAGACTAACCCAGACTTCCCAGAGGTTACCCAGTCTTTCCAGACTTCCACGTGAGGAACCCAGAATTCTTACGAAATACCCAGACTTCCCAGGGGTTACCCAGGCTTTCCAGACTTCCAAATGAGGAACCCTGAATTCTTATGAAATACCCAGACTTCTAAGGGATTACCCAGTCTTTCTAGATTTCCAAGTGGTGAACCCAGAATTCTTAGATATACCCAGGCTTTGCAGACTTTCTAGTGAGTAACCCAGAATTCTTATGAACTACCCATGCTCCCCAGAGTCTATCCCAAACCTCCCAGAGGTTACCCAGGCTTTCCAGAATTCCACGTGGGGAACCCAGAATTCTTACAAAATACCCAGACTTCCCAGGGCTTACCCAGTCTTTCCAGACTTCCAAGTGAGGAACCCAGAGACTAACCCAGACTTCCCAGAGCTTACCCAGTCTTTCCAGACTTCCAAGTGAGGATCCCAGAATTCTGACGAAACACCCAGACTTCCCAGAGTTTACCCAGTCTTTCTAGATTTGCAAGTGGTGAACCCAGAATTCTTAGATGTACCCAGGTTTGCAGACTTTCTAGTGAGTAACCCAGAATTCCCATGCACCCCAGAGTCTATCCCAAACCTCCCAGAGGTTACCCAGGCTTTCCAGAATTCCACGTGGGGAACCCAGAGTTCTTAGGAAATACCCAGACTTCCCAGAGCTTACGCAGTCTTTCCAGACTTCCAAGTGACGAACCCAGAATTCTGACGAAACACCCAGACTTCCCAGGGCTTACCCAGGCCTTGTAGACTTTCTAGTGAGTAATCCCGAATTCTTATGAACTACCCATGCTCCCCAGAGCCTATCCCAAACCTCCCAGAGGTTACCCAGGCTTTCCAGAATTCCACGTGGGGAACCCAGAATTCTTACAAAATACCCAGACTTCCCAGGGGTTACCCAGGCTTTCCAGACTTCCAAATGAGGAACCCTGAATTCTTATGAAATACCCAGACTTCTAAGGGATTACCCAGTCTTTCTAGATTTCCAAGTGGTGAACCCAGAATTCTTAGATATACCCAGGCTTTGCAGACTTTCTAGTGAGTAACCCAGAATTCTTATGAACTACCCATGCTCCCCAGAGCCTATCCCAAACCTCCCAGAGGTTACCTAGGCTTTCCAGAATTCCATGTGAGGAACCCAGAGACTAACCCAGACTTCCCAGGGCTTACCCAGGCTTGCATACTTCCAAGTGAGGAACCCAGAATTCTTACGAAACACCCAGACTTCCCATAGCTTACCCAGTCTTTCCAGACTTCCAAGTGAGGAACCTAGAATTCTGACGAAACACCCAGACTTCCCATGGCTTACCCAGGCTTTGTAGACTTTCTAGTGAGTAATCCAGAATTCTTATGAACTACCCATGCTCCCCAGAGCCTATCCCAAACCTCCCAGAGGTTAGCCTGGCTTTCCAGAATTCCACGTGGGGAACCCAGAGTTCTTACGAAATACCCAGACTTCCCAGGGCTTACCCAGGCTTGCCATACTTCCAAGTGAGGAACCCAGAATTCTTTCGAAACACCCAGACTTCCCAGGGCTTACCCAGGCTTTCCAGACTTCCAGTGAGGAACCGAGAATTCTTACGAAACACCCAGACTTCCCAGGGCTTACCCAAGCTTTCCAGACTTCCTAGTGAGTAACCCAGAATTATTATGAACTACCCATGCTCCCCAGAGACTAACACAGTCATCCCAGAGGTTACCGAGGCTTTCCAGACTTCCACGTGAGGAACCCAGAATTCTTACGAAATACCCACACTTCCCATGGGTTACCCAGACTTTACAGACTTCCATGTGAAGAACCTAGAATTCTTACGAAATACCCAGACTTCCCATGGGTTACCCAGGTTGTGCAGACTTGCACGTGAGGAACCCAGAATTCTTACGAAATACCCAGACTTCTAAGGGATTACCCAGTCTTTCTAGATTTCCAAGTGGTGAACCCAGAATTCTTAGATATACCCAGGCTTTGCAGACTTTCTAGTGAGTAACCCAGAATTCCTATGAACTACCCATGCTCCCCAGACTCTATCCCAAACCTCCCAGAGGTTACCCAGGCTTTCCAGAATTCCACGTGGGGAACCCAGAATTCTTACAAAATAACCAGACTTCCCAGGGCTTACCCAGTCTTTCCAGACTTCCAAGTGAGGAACCCAGAGACTAACCCAGACTTCCCAGAGGTTACCCAGTCTTTCCAGACTTCCACGTGAGGAACCCAGAATTCTTACGAAATACCCAGACTTCCCAGGGGTTACCCAGGCTTTCCAGACTTCCAAATGAGGAACCCTGAATTCTTATGAAATACCCAGACTTCTAAGGGATTACCCAGTCTTTCTAGATTTCCAAGTGGTGAACCCAGAATTCTTAGATATACCCAGGCTTTGCAGACTTTCTAGTGAGTAACCCAGAATTCTTATGAACTACCCATGCTCCCTAGAGTCTATCCCAAACCTCCCAGAGGTTACCCAGGCTTTCCAGAATTCCACGTGGGGAACCCAGAATTCTTACAAAATACCCAGACTTCCCAGGGCTTACCCAGTCTTTCCAGACTTCCAAGTGAGGAACCCAGAGACTAACCCAGACTTCCCAGAGCTTACCCAGTCTTTCCAGATTTCCAAGTGAGGATCCCAGAATTCTGACGAAACACCCAGACTTCCCAGAGTTTACCCAGTCTTTCTAGATTTGCAAGTGGTGAACCCAGAATTCTTAAATGTACCCAGGTTTGCAGACTTTCTAGTGAGTAACCCAGAATTCCCATGCACCCCAGAGTCTATCCCAAACCTCCCAGAGGTTACCCAGGCTTTCCAGAATTCCACGTGGGGAACCCAGAGTTCTTAGGAAATACGCAGACTTCCCAGGGCTTACCCAGGCTTGCCATACTTCCAAGTGAGGAACCCAGAATTCTTACGAAACACCCAGACTTCCCAGGGCTTACCCAGGCTTTCCAGACTACCAGTGAGGAACCCAGAATTCTTACGAAACACCCAGACTTCCCAGGGGTTACCCAGGCTTTCCAGACTTCCGGGGGGTAACCCAGAGATCCTAGGAGCTACCCAGGCTCTCCACGGACTAACCTAGACTTCCCAAAGGTTACTCAGTCTTTCCAGACTTCTAAATGAGGAACCCTAAATTCTTATGAAATACCCAGACTTCCAAGGGGTTACCCAAACTTACCAGACTTAAAAGTGGGAAACCCAGAATTCTTACAAAATACCCAGACTTCCCATAGCTTACCCAGTCTTTCCAGACTTCCAAGTGAGGAACCTAGAATTCTGACGAAACACCCAGACTTCCCATGGCTTACCCAGGCTTTGTAGACTTTCTAGTGAGTAATCCAGAATTCTTATGAACTACCCATGCTCCCCAGAGCCTATCCCAAACCTCCCAGAGGTTAGCCTGGCTTTCCAGAATTCCACGTGGGGAACCCAGAGTTCTTACGAAATACCCAGACTTCCCAGGGCTTACCCAGGCTCGCCATACTTCCAAGTGAGGAACCCAGAATTCTTTCGAAACACCCAGACTTCCCAGGGCTTACCCAGGCTTTCCAGACTTCCAGTGAGGAACCCAGAATTCTTACGAAACACCCAGACTTCCCAGGGCTTACCCAAGCTTTCCAGACTTCCTAGTGAGTAACCCAGAATTATTATGAACTACCCATGCTCCCCAGAGACTAACACAGTCATCCCAGAGGTTACCGAGGCTTTCCAGACTTCCACGTGAGGAACCCAGAATTCTTACGAAATACCCAGACTTCCCATGGGTTACCCAGGTTGTGCAGACTTGCACGTGAGGAACCCAGAATTCTTACGAAATACCCAGACTTCCCAGGGATTACCCAGTCTTTCTAGATTTCCAAGTGGTGAACCCAGAATTCTTAGATATACCCAGGCTTTGCAGACTTTCTAGTGAGTAACCCAGAATTCTTATGAACTACCCATGCTCCCCAGAGTCTATCCCAAACCTCCCAGAGGTTACCTAGGCTTTCCAGAATTCCAAGTGAGGAACCCAGAGACTAACCCAGACTTCCCAGGGCTTACCCAGGCTTGCATACTTCCAAGTGAGGAACCCAGAATTCTTACGAAACACCCAGACTTCCCATAGCTTACCCAGTCTTTCCAGACTTCCAAGTGAGGAACCTAGAATTCTGACGAAACACCCAGACTTCCCATGGCTTACCCAGGCTTTGTAGACTTTCTAGTGAGTAATCCAGAATTCTTATGAACTACCCATGCTCCCCAGAGCCTATCCCAAACCTCCCAGAGGTTAGCCTGGCTTTCCAGAATTCCACGTGGGGAACCCAGAGTTCTTACGAAATACCCAGACTTCCCAGGGCTTACCCAGGCTTGCCATACTTCCAAGTGAGGAACCCAGAATTCTTTCGAAACACCCAGACTTCCCAGGGCTTACCCAGGCTTTCCAGACTTCCAGTGAGGAACCGAGAATTCTTACGAAACACCCAGACTTCCCAGGGCTTACCCAAGCTTTCCAGACTTCCTAGTGAGTAACCCAGAATTATTATGAACTACCCATGCTCCCCAGAGACTAACACAGTCATCCCAGAGGTTACCGAGGCTTTCCAGACTTCCACGTGAGGAACCCAGAATTCTTACGAAATACCCACACTTCCCATGGGTTACCCAGGCTTTACAGACTTCCATGTGAAGAACCTAGAATTCTTACGAAATACCCAGACTTCCCATGGGTTGCCCAGGTTGTGCAGACTTGCACGTGAGGAACCCAGAATTCTTACGAAATACCCAGACTTCCCAGGGATTACCCAGTCTTTGTAGACTTTCTAATGAGTAATCGAGAATTCTTATGAACTACCCATGCTCCCCAGAGCCTATCCCAAACCTCCCAGAGGTTACCCAGGCTTTCCAGAATTCCACGTGGGGAACCCAGAGTTCTTGCGAAATACCCAGACTTCCCAGGGCTTACCCAGGCTTGCCATACTTCCAAGTGAGGAACCCAGAATTCTTTCGAAACACCCAGACTTCCCAGGGCTTACCCAGGCTTTCCAGACTTCCAGTGAGGAACCGAGAATTCTTACGAAACACCCAGACTTCCCAGGGCTTACCCAAGCTTTCCAGACTTCCTAGTGAGTAACCCAGAATTATTATGAACTACCCATGCTCCCCAGAGACTAACACAGTCATCCCAGAGGTTACCGAGGCTTTCCAGACTTCCACGTGAGGAACCCAGAATTCTTACGAAATACCCACACTTCCCATGGGTTACCCAGGCTTTACAGACTGCCATGTGAAGAACCTAGAATTCTTACGAAATACCCAGACTTCCCATGGGTTACCCAGGTTGTGCAGACTTGCACGTGAGGAACCCAGAATTCTTACGAAATACCCAGACTTCTAAGGGATTACCCAGTCTTTCTAGATTTCCAAGTGGTGAACCCAGAATTCTTAGATATACCCAGGCTTAGCAGACTTTCTAGTTAGTAACCCAGAATTCTTATGAACTACCCATGCTCCCCAGAGTCTATCCCAAACCTCCCAGGGGTTACCCAGGCTTTCCAGAATTCCACGTGGGGAACCCAGAATTCTTACAAAATACCCAGACTTCCCAGGGCTTACCCAGTCTTTACAGACTTCCAAGTGAGGAACCCAGAGACTAACCCAGACTTCCCAGAGGTTACCCAGTCTTTCCAGACTTCCACGTGAGGAACCCAGAATTCTTACGAAATACCCAGACTTCCCAGGGGTTACCCAGGCTTTCCAGACTTCCAAATGAGGAACCCTGAATTCTTATGAAATACCCAGACTTCCAAGGGGTTACCCAAGCATTCCAGACTTCCTAGTGAGTAACCCAGAATTATTATGAACTACCCATGCTCCCCAGAGACTAACACAGTCTTCGCAGAGGTTACCCAGGGTTTCCAGACTTTCAAGTGGGAAACCCAGAATTCTTACAAAATACCCAGACTTCCCAGAGCTTACCCAGTCTTTCCAGACTTCCAAGTGAGGATCCCAGAATTCTGACGAAACACCCAGACTTCCCAGAGCTTACCCAGTCTTTCTAGATTTGCAAGTGGTGAACCCAGAATTCTTAGATGTACCCAGGTTTGCAGACTTTCTAGTGAGTACCCCAGAATTCCCATGCACCCCAGAGTCTATCCCAAACCTCCCAGAGGTTACCCAGGCTTTCCAGAATTCCACGTGGGGAACCCAGAATTCTTACAAAATACCCAGACTTCCCAGGGCTTACCCAGTCGTTCGAGACTTTCTAGTGAGTAACCCAGAATTATTATGAACTACCCATGCTCCCCAGAGACTAACACAGTCATCCCAGAGGTTGCCGAGGCTTTCCAGACTTCCACGTGAGGAACCCAGAATTCTTACGAAATACCCACACTTCCCATGGGTTACCCAGGCTTTACAGACTTCCATGTGAGGAACCTAGAATACTTACGAAATACCCAGACTTCCCATGGGTTACCCAGGTTGTGCAGACTTGCACGTGAGGAACCCAGAATTCTTACGAAATAGGCAGACTTCCCAGGGATTACCCAGTCTTTGTAGACTTTCTAATGAGTAATCGAGAATTCTTATGAACTACCCATGCTCCCCAGAGCCTATCCCAAACCTCCCAGAGGTTACCCAGGCTTTCCAGAATTCCACGTGGGGAACCCAGAGTTCTTGCGAAATACCCAGACTTCCCAGGGCTTACCCAGGCTTGCCATACTTCCAAGTGATTAACCCAGAATTCTTTCGAAACACCCACACTTCCCAGGGCTTACCCAGGCTTTCCAGACTTCTAGTGAGGAACCGAGAATTCTTACGAAACACCCAGACTTCCCAGGGGTTACCCAGGCTTTCCAGACTTCCAAATGAGGAACCCTGAATTCTGATGAAATACCCAGACTTCCAAGGGGTTACCCAAGCATTCCAGACTTCCTAGTGAGTAACCCAGAATTCTTATGAACTACTCATGCTCCCCAGAGACTAACCCAGACCTCCCAAAGGTTACCCAGGCTTTCCAGATTTCCAAGTGGGGAACCCAGGATTCTTACGAAATACCCAGACTTCCCAGGGGTTACCCAGTCTTTCTAGATTTGCAAGTGGTGAACTCAGAATTCTTAGATGTACCCAGGTTTGCAGACTTTCTAGTGAGTAACCCAGAATTCCCAAGCACCCCAGAGTTTATCCCAAACCTAGCAGAGGTTACCCAGGCTTTCCAGAATTCCAAGTGAGGAATCCAGAATTCTTACGAAACACCTAGACTTCCCATAGCTTACCCAGTCTTTCCAGACTTCCAAGTGAGGAACCCAGAATTCTGACGAAACACCCAGACTTCCCAGGGCTTACCCAGGCCTTGTAGACTTTCTAGTGAGTAATCCAGAATTCTTATGAACTACCCATGCTCCCCAGAGCCTATCCCAAACCTCCCAGAGGTTACCCAGGCTTTCCAGAATTCCACGTGGGGAACCCAGAGTTCTTACGAAATACCCAGACATCCCAGGGCTTACCCAGGCTTGCCATACTTCCAAGTGAGGAACCCAGAATTCTTTCGAAACACCCAGACTTCCTAGGGCTTACCCAGGCTTTCCAGACTTCCAGTGAGGAACCCAGAATTCTTACGAAACACCCAGACTTCCCAGGGCTTACCCAAGCTTTCCAGACTTCCTAGTGAGTAACCCAGAATTATTATGAACTACCCATGCTCCCCAGAGACTAACACAGTCATCCCAGAGGTTACCGAGGCTTTCCAGACTTCCACGTGAGGAACCCAGAATTCTTACGAAATACCCACACTTCCCATGGGTTACCCAGGCTTTACAGACTTCCATGTGAGGAACCTAGAATTCTTACGAAATACCCGGACTTCCCATGGGTTACCCAGGTTGTGCAGACTTGCACGTGAGGAACCCAGAATTCTTACGAAATACCCAGACTTCCCAGGGATTACCCAGTCTTTCTAGATTTCCAAGTGGTGAACCCAGAATTCTTAGATGTACCCAGGTTTGCAGACTTTCTAGTGAGTAACCCAGAATTCTTATGAACTACCCATGCTCCCCAGAGTCTAACCCAAACCTCCCAGAGGTTACCCAGGCTTACCAGAATTCCATGTGGGGAACCCAGAATTCTTACAAAATACCCAGACTTCCCAGGGCTTACCCAGTCTTTCCAGACTTCCAAGTGAGGAACGCAGAGACTAACCCAGACCTCCCAGAGGTTCCCAAGCATTCCAGACTTCCAACTGGGGAACCCAGGATTCTTACGAAACACCCAGACATCCCAGGGCTTACCCAGTCGTTCGAGACTTTCTAGTGAGTAACCCAGAATTATTATGAACTACCCATGCTCCCCAGAGACTAACACAGTCATCCCAGAGGTTACCGAGGCTTTCCAGACTTCCACGTGAGGAACCCAGAATTCTTACGAAATACCCACACTTCCCATGGGTTACCCAGGCTTTACAGACTTCCATGTGAAGAACCTGGAATTCTTACGAAATACCCAGACTTCCCATGGGTTACCCAGATTGTGCAGACTTGCACGTGAGGAACCCAGAATTCTTACGAAATACCCAGACTTCTAAGGGATTACCCAGTCTTTCTAGATTTCCAAGTGGTGAACCCAGAATTCTTAGATATACCCAGGCTTTGCAGACTTTCTAGTGAGTAACCCAGAATTCTTATGAACTACCCATGCTCCCCAGAGTCTATCCCAAACCTCCCAGAGGTTACCCAGGCTTTCCAGAATTCCACGTGGGGAACCCAGAATTCTTACAAAATACCCAGACTTCCCAGGGCTTACCCAGTCTTTCCAGACTTCCAAGTGAGGAACCCAGAGACTAACCCAGACTTCCCAGAGGTTACCCAGTCTTTCCAGACTTCCACGTGAGGAACCCAGAATTCTTACGAAATACCCAGACTTCCCAGGGGTTACCCAGGCTTTCCAGACTTCCAAATGAGGAACCCTGAATTCTTATGAAATACCCAGACTTCTAAGGGATTACCCAGTCTTTCTAGATTTCCAAGTGGTGAACCCAGAATTCTTAGATATACCCAGGCTTTGCAGACTTTCTAGTGAGTAACCCAGAATTCTTATGAACTACCCATGCTCCCCAGAGTCTATCCCAAACCTCCCAGAGGTTACGCAGGCTTTCCAGAATTCCACGTGGGGAACCCAGAATTCTTACAAAATACCCAGACTTCCCAGGGCTTACCCAGTCTTTCCAGACTTCCAAGTGAGGAACCCAGAGACTAACCCAGACTTCCCAGAGCTTACCCAGTCTTTCCAGACTTCCAAGTGAGGATCCCAGAATTCTGACGAAACACCCAGACTTCCCAGAGTTTACCCAGTCTTTCTAGATTTGCAAGTGGTGAACCCAGAATTCTTAGATGTACCCAGGTTTGCAGACTTTCTAGTGAGTAACCCAGAATTCCCATGCACCCCAGAGTCTATCCCAAACCTCCCAGAGGTTACCCAGGCTTTCCAGAATTCCACGTGGGGAACCCAGAGTTCTTAGGAAATACCCAGACTTCCCAGAGCTTACGCAGTCTTTCCAGACTTCCAAGTGAGGAACCCAGAATTCTGACGAAACACCCAGACTTCCCAGGGCTTACCCAGGCCTTGTAGACTTTCTAGTGAGTAATTCCGAATTCTTATGAACTACCCATGCTCCCCAGAGCCTATCCCAAACCTCCCAGAGGTTACCCAGGCTTTCCAGAATTCCACGTGGGGAACCCAGAATTCTTACAAAATACCCAGACTTCCCAGGGGTTACCCAGGCTTTCCAGACTTCCAAATGAGGAACCCTGAATTCTTATGAAATACCCAGACTTCTAAGGGATTACCCAGTCTTTCTAGATTTCCAAGTGGTGAACCCAGAATTCTTAGATATACCCAGGCTTTGCAGACTTTCTAGTGAGTAACCCAGAATTCTTATGAACTACCCATGCTCCACAGAGTCTATCCCAAACCTCCCAGAGGTTACCCAGGCTTTCCAGAATTCCACGTGGGGAACCCAGAATTCTTACAAAATACCCAGACTTCCCAGGGCTTACCCAGTCTTTCCAGACTTCCAAGTGAGGAACCCAGAGACTAACCCAGACTTCCCAGAGCTTACCCAGTCTTTCCAGACTTCCAAGTGAGGATCCCAGAATTCTGACGAAACACCCAGACTTCCCAGAGTTTACCCAGTCTTTCTAGATTTGCAAGTGGTGAACCCAGAATTCTTAGATGTACCCAGGTTTGCAGACTTTCTAGTGAGTAACCCAGAATTCCCATGCACCCCAGAGTCTATCCCAAACCTCCCAGAGGTTACCCAGGCTTTCCAGAATTCCACGTGGGGAACCCAGAGTTCTTAGGAAATACCCAGACTTCCCAGAGCTTACGCAGTCTTTCCAGACTTCCAAGTGACGAACCCAGAATTCTGACGAAACACCCAGACTTCCCAGGGCTTACCCAGGCCTTGTAGACTTTCTAGTGAGTAATCCCGAATTCTTATGAACTACCCATGCTCCCCAGAGCCTATCCCAAACCTCCCAGAGGTTACCCAGGCTTTCCAGAATTCCACGTGGGGAACCCAGAATTCTTACAAAATACCCAGACTTCCCAGGGGTTACCCAGGCTTTCCAGACTTCCAAATGAGGAACCCTGAATTCTTATGAAATACCCAGACTTCTAAGGGATTACCCAGTCTTTCTAGATTTCCAAGTGGTGAACCCAGAATTCTTAGATATACCCAGGCTTTGCAGACTTTCTAGTGATTAACCCAGAATTCTTATGAACTACCCATGCTCCCCAGAGCCTATCCCAAACCTCCCAGAGGTTACCCAGGCTTTCCAGAATTCCAAGTGAGGAAGAGACTAACCCAGACTTCCCAGGGCTTACCCAGGCTTGCATACTTCCAAGTGAGGAACCCAGAATTCTTACGAAACACCCAGACTTCCCAGGGCTTACCCAGGCTTTCCAGACTACCAGTGAGGAACCCAGAATTCTTACGAAACACCCAGACTTCCCAGGGGTTCCCAGGCTTTCCAGACTTCCGGGGGAGTAACCCAGAGATCCTAGGAGCTACCCAGGCTCTCCACGGACTAACCTAGACTTCCCAAAGGTTACTCAGTCTTTCCAGACTTCTAAATGAGGAACCCTAAATTCTTATGAAATACCCAGACTTCCAAGGGGTTACCCAAACTTACCAGACTTAAAAGTGGGAAACCCAGAATTCTTACAAAATACCCAGACTTCCCATAGCTTACCCAGTCTTTCCAGACTTCCAAGTGAGGAACCTAGAATTCTGACGAAACACCCAGACTTCCCATGGCTTACCCAGGCTTTGTAGACTTTCTAGTGAGTAATCCAGAATTCTTATGAACTACCCATGCTCCCCAGAGCCTATCCCAAACCTCCCAGAGGTTAGCCTGGCTTTCCAGAATTCCACGTGGGGAACCCAGAGTTCTTACGAAATACCCAGACTTCCCAGGGCTTACCCAGGCTTTCCAGACTTCCAGTGAGGAACCCAGAATTCTTACGAAACACCCAGACTTCCCAGGGCTTACCCAAGCTTTCCAGACTTCCTAGTGAGTAACCCAGAATTATTATGAACTACCCATGCTCCCCAGAGACTAGCACAGTCATCCCAGAGGTTACCGAGGCTTTCCAGACTTCCACGTGAGGAACCCAGAATTCTTACGAAATACCCAGACTTCCCATGGGTTACCCAGGTTGTGCAGACTTGCACGTGAGGAACCCAGAATTCTTACGAAATACCCAGACTTCCCAGGGATTACCCAGTCTTTCTAGATTTCCAAGTGGTGAACCCAGAATTCTTAGATATACCCAGGCTTTGCAGACTTTCTAGTGAGTAACCCAGAATTCTTATGAACTACCCATGCTCCCCAGAGTCTATCCCAAACCTCCCAGAGGTTACCCAGGCTTTCCAGAATTCCACGTGGGAAACCCAGAATTCTTACGAAATACCCAGACTTCCCAGGGATTACCCAGTCTTTCTAGATTTCCAAGTGGTGAACCCAGAATTCTTAGATATACCCAGGCTTTGCAGACTTTCTAGTGAGTAACCCAGAATTCTTATGAACTACCCATGCTCCCCAGAGTCTAACCCAAACCTCCCAGAGGTTACCCAAGCTTTCCAGAATTCCACGTGGGGAACCCAGAATTCTTACAAAATACCCAGACTTCCCAGGGCTTACCCAGTCTTTCCAGACTTCCAAGTGAGGAACCCAGAGACTAACCCAGACCTCCCAGAGGTTACCCAAGCTTTCCAGACTTCCAAGTGGAGAAGCCAGGATTCTTACGAAACACCCAGACTTCCCAGGGCTTACACAGTCGTTCGAGACTTTCTAGTGAGTAACCCAGAATTATTATGAACTACCCATGCTCCCCAGAGACTAACACAGTCATCCCAGAGGTTACCGAGGCTTTCCAGACTTCCACGTGAGGAACCCAGAATTCTTACGAAATACCCACACTTCCCATGGGTTACCCAGGCTTTACAGACTTCCATGTGAGGAACCTAGAATTCTTACGAAATACCCAGACTTCCCATGGGTTACCCAGGTTGTGCAGACTTGCACGTGAGGAACCCAGAATTCTTACGAAATACCCAGACTTCCCATGGGTTACCCAGGCTTTCCAGACTTCCACGTGGGGAACCCAGAGTTCTTGCGAAATACCCAGACTTCCCAGGGCTTACCCAGGCTTTCCAGACTTCCAGTGAGGAACCCAGAATTCTTACGAAACACCCAGACTTCCCAGGGCTTACCCAAGCTTTCCAGACTTCCTAGTGAGTAACCCAGAATTATTATGCTCCCCAGAGACTAACACAGTCATCCCAGAGGTTACCGAGGCGTTCCAGACTTCCACGTTAGGAACCCAGAATTCTTACGAAATACCCACACTTCCCATGGGTTACCCAGGCTTTACAGACTTCCATGTGAGGAACCTAGAATTCTTACGAAATACCCAGACTTCCCATGGGTTACCCAGGTTGTGCAGACTGGCACGTGAGGAACCCAGAATTCTTAGGAAATACCCAGACTTCTAAGGGATTACCCAGTCTTTCTAGATTTCCAAGTGGTGAACCCAGAATTCTTAGATATACCCAGGCTTTGCAGACTTTCTAGTGAGTAACCCAGAATTCTTATGAACTACCCATGCTCCCCAGAGTCTATCCCAAACCTCCCAGAGGTTACCCAGGCTTTCCAGAATTCCACGTAGGGAACCCAGAATTCTTACAAAATACCCAGACCTCCCAGGGCTTACCCAGTCTTTCCAGACTTCCAAGTGAGGAACCCAGAGACTAACCCAGACTTCCCAGAGGTTACCCAGTCTTTCCAGACTTCCACGTGATGAACCCAGAATTCTTACGAAATACCCAGATTTCCCAGGGGTTACCCAGGCTTTCCAGACTTCCAAATGAGGAACCCTGAATTCTTATGAAATACCCAGACTTCCAAGGGGTTACCCAAGCTTTCCAGACTTCCTGGTGAGTAACCCAGAATTATTATGAACTAGCCATGCTCCCCAGAGACTAACACAGTCGTCGCCGAGGTTCCCAGGGTTTCCAGACTTCCAAGTGGGAAACCCAGAATTCTTACAAAATACCCAGGCTTCCCAGAGCTTACCCAGTCTTTCCAGACTTCCAAGTGAGGAACCCAGAATTCTGACGAAACACCCAGACTTCCCAGGGCTTACCCAGGCTTTGTAGACTTTCTAGAGGGTAACGCAGAATTCTTATGAACTACCCATGCTCCCCAGAGTCTATCCCAAACTTCCCAGAGGTTACTCAGGCTTTCCAGAATTCCACGTGGGGAACCCAGAGTTTTTACGAAATACCCAGACTTCCCAGAGTTTACCCAGTCTTTCCAGACTTCCAAGTGAGGAACCCAGAATTCTTACGAAACACCCAGACTTCCCAGGGCTTACTCAGGCTTTGTAGACTAACTAGTGAGTAACCCAGAATTATTTTGAAATACCCATGCTCCCCAGAGACTAACACAGTCATCCCAGAGGTTACCCAGGCTTTCCAGACTTGCAAGTGGGGAACCCAGAATTCTTACGAAATACCCAGACTTCCCATGGGTTACCCAGTCTTTCTAGATTTCCAAGTGGTGAACCCAGAATTCTTAGATGTACCCAGGTTTGCAGACTTTCTAGTGAGTAACCCAGAAATCTTATGAACTACCCATGTTCTCCAGGGACTAACCCAGACCTCGCAGAGGTTACCCAGGCTTTCCAGACTTCCAAGTGAGGAACCCAGAATTCTTACGAAATACCCAGACTTCCCATGGGTTACCGAGCCTTTCTAGATTTCCAAGTGGTGAACACAGAATTCTTAGATGTACCCAGGTTTGCAGACTTTCTAGTGAGTAACCCAGAAATCTTATGAACTACCCATGTTCTCCAGGGACTAACCCAAACCTCCCAGAGGTTACCCAGGCTTTTCAGAATTCCACGTGGGGAACCCAGAATTCCTACAATATACCCAGACTTCCCAGAGGTTACCCAGTCTCTCCAGAATTCCACGTGAGGAACCCAGAATTCTTACGAAATACCCAGACTTCCCATGGGTTACCGAGTCTTTCTAGATTTCCAAGTGGTGAACACAGAATTCTTAGATGTACCCAGGTTTGCAGACTTTCTAGTGAGTAACCCAGAAATCTTATGAACTACCCATGTTCTCCAGGGACTAACCCAAACCTCCCAGAGGTTACCCAGGCTTTCGAGACTTCCAAGTGAGGAACCCAGAATCCTTACGAAACACCCAGACTTCCCAGGGCTTACCCAAGCTTATCAAACTTCCAAGTGAGGAACCCTCAATTCTTTTGAAATACCCTGACTTCCCAGGGGTTACTCAGGCTTTGCAGACTTACTAGTCAGTAACCCAGAATTCTTGTGAACTGCCCATGCTCCCCAGAGTCTATCCCAAACCTCCCAGAGGTTACCCAGGCTTTTCAGAATTATACGTGGGGAACCCAGAATTCCTACAAAATACCCAGACTTCCCAGAGGTTACCCAGTCTCTCCAGAATTCCACGTGAGGTACCCAGAATTCTTACGAAATACCCAGACTTCCCAGGGGTTACCCAGGCATTCCAGACTTCCAAATGAGGAACCCTGAATTCTTATGAAATACCCAGACTTCCAAGGGGTTACCCAAGCTTTCCAGACTTCCTAGTGAGTAACCCAGAATTATTGTGAACTGCCCATGCTCCCCAGAGACTAACACAGTCGTCGCAGAGGTTACCCAGGGTTTCCAGGATTCCAAGTGGGAAACCCAGAATTCTTACAAAATACCCAGACTTCCCAGAGCTTACGCAGTCTTTCCAGACTTCCAAGTGAGGAACCCAGAATTCTGACGAAACACCCAGACTTCCCAGGGCTTACCCAGGCCTTGTAGACTTTCTAGTGAGTAATCCAGAATTCTTATGAACTACCCATGCTCCCCAGAGCCTATCCCAAACCTCCCAGAGGTTACCCAGGCTTTCCAGAATTCCACGTGGGGAACCCAGAGTTCTTACGAAATACCCAGACATCCCAGGGCTTACCCAGGCTTGCCATACTTCCAAGTGAGGAACCCAGAATTCTTTCGAAACACCCAGACTTCCTAGGGCTTACCCAGGCTTTCCAGACTTCCAGTGAGGAACCCAGAATTCTTACGAAACACCCAGACTTCCCAGGGCTTACCCAAGCTTTCCAGACTTCCTAGTGAGTAACCCAGAATTATTATGAACTACCCATGCTCCCCAGAGACTAACACAGTCATCCCAGAGGTTACCGAGGCTTTCCAGACTTCCACGTGAGGAACCCAGAATTCTTACGAAATACCCACACTTCCCATGGGTTACCCAGGCTTTACAGACTTCCATGTGAGGAACCTAGAATTCTTACGAAATACCCAGACTTCCCATGGGTTACCCAGGTTGTGCAGACTTGCACGTGAGGAACCCAGAATTCTTACGAAATAACCAGACTTCCCAGGGATTACCCAGTCTTTCTAGATTTCCAAGTGGTGAACCCAGAATTCTTAGATGTACCCAGGTTTGCAGACTTTCTAGTGAGTAACCCAGAATTCTTTTGAACTACCCATGCTCCCCAGAGTCTAACCCAAACCTCCCAGAGGTTACCCAGGCTTTCCAGAATTCCATGTGGGGAACCCAGAATTCTTACAAAATACCCAGACTTCCCAGGGCTTACCCAGTCTTTCCAGACTTCCAAGTGAGGAACGCAGAGACTAACCCAGACCTCCCAGAGGTTACCCAAGCATTCCAGACTTCCAACTGGGGAACCCAGGATTCTTACGAAACACCCAGACATCCCAGGGCTTACCCAGTCGTTCGAGACTTTCTAGTGAGTAACCCAGAATTATTATGAACTACCCATGCTCCCCAGAGACTAACACAGTCATCCCAGAGGTTACCGAGGCTTTCCAGACTTCCACGTGAGGAACCCAGAATTCTTACGAAATACCCACACTTCCCATGGTTACCCAGGCTTTACAGACTTCCATGTGAGGAACCTAGTATTCTTACGAAATACCCAGACTTCCCATGGGTTACCCAGACTAACACAGTCATCCCAGAGGTTACCGAGGCTTTCCAGACTTCCACGTGAGGAACCCAGAATTCTTACGAAATACCCACACTTCCCATGGGTTACCCAGGCTTTACAGACTTCCATGTGAAGAACCTAGAATTCTTACGAAATACCCAGACTTCCCATGGGTTACCCAGGTTGTGCAGACTTGCACGTGAGGAACCCAGAATTCTTACGAAATACCCAGACTTCTAAGGGATTACCCAGTCTTTCTAGATTTCCAAGTGGTGAACCCAGAATTCTTAGATATACCCAGGCTTTGCAGACTTTCTAGTGAGTAACCCAGAATTCTTATGAACTACCCATGCTCCCCAGAGTCTATCCCAAACCTCCCAGAGGTTACCCAGGCTTTCCAGAATTACACGTGGGGAACCCAGAATTCTTACAAAATACCCAGACTTCCCAGGGCTTACCCAGTCTTTCCAGACTTCCAAGTGAGGAACCCAGAGACTAACCCAGACTTCCCAGAGGTTACCCAGTCTTTCCAGACTTCCACGTGAGGAACCCAGAATTCTTACGAAATACCCAGACTTCCCAGGGGTTACCCAGGCTTTCCAGACTTCCACATGAGGAACCCTGAATTCTTATGAAATACCCAGACTTCTAAGGGATTACCCAGTCTTTCTAGATTTCCAAGTGGTGAACCCAGAATTCTTAGATATACCCAGGCTTTGCAGACTTTCTAGTGAGTAACCCAGAATTCTTATGAACCACCCATGCTCCCCAGAGTCTATCCCAAACCTCCCAGAGGTTACCCAGGCTTTCCAGAATTCCACGTGGGGAACCCAGAATTCTTACAAAATACCCAGACTTCCCAGGGCTTACCCAGTCTTTCCAGACTTCCAAGTGAGGAACCCAGAGACTAACCCAGACTTCCCAGAGCTTACCCAGTCTTTCCAGACTTCCAAGTGAGGATCCCAGAATTCTGACGAAACACCCAGACTTCCCAGAGTTTACCCAGTCTTTCTAGATTTGCAAGTGGTGAACCCAGAATTCTTAGATGTACCCAGGTTTGCAGACTTTCTAGTGAGTAACCCAGAATTCCCATGCACCCCAGAGTCTATCCCAAACCTCCCAGAGGTTACCCAGGCTTTCCAGAATTCCACGTGGGGAACCCAGAGTTCTTAGGAAATACGCAGACTTCCCAGGGCTTACCCAGGCTTGCCATACTTCCAAGTGAGGAACCCAGAATTCTTACGAAACACCCAGACTTCCCAGGGCTTACCCAGGCTTTCCAGACTACCAGTGAGGAACCCAGAATTCTTACGAAACACCCAGACTTCCCAGGGGTTACCCAGGCTTTCCAGACTTCCGGGGGAGTAACCCAGAGATCCTAGGAGCTACCCAGGCTCTCCACGGACTAACCTAGACTTCCCAAAGGTTACTCAGTCTTTCCAGACTTCTAAATGAGGAACCCTAAATTCTTATGAAATACCCAGACTTCCAAGGGGTTACCCAAACTTACCAGACTTAAAAGTGGGAAACAAAGAATTCTTACAAAATACCCAGACTTCCCATAGCTTACCCAGTCTTTCCAGACTTCCAAGTGAGGAACCTAGAATTCTGACGAAACACCCAGACTTCCCATGGCTTACCCAGGCTTTGTAGACTTTCTAGTGAGTAATCCAGAATTCTTATGAACTACCCATGCTCCCCAGAGCCTATCCCAAACCTCCCAGAGGTTAGCCTGGCTTTCCAGAATTCCACGTGGGGAACCCAGAGTTCTTACGAAATACCCAGACTTCCCAGGGCTTACCCAGGCTTGCCATACTTCCAAGTGAGGAACCCAGAATTCTTTCGAAACACCCAGACTTCCCAGGGCTTACCCAGGCTTTCCAGACTTCCAGTGAGGAACCGAGAATTCTTACGAAACACCCAGACTTCCCAGGGCTTACCCAAGCTTTCCAGACTTCCTAGTGAGTAACCCAGAATTATTATGAACTACCCATGCTCCCCAGAGACTAACACAGTCATCCCAGAGGTTACCGAGGCTTTCCAGACTTCCACGTGAGGAACCCAGAATTTTTACGAAATACCCACACTTCCCATGGGTTACCCAGGCTTTACAGACTTCCATGTGAAGAACCTAGAATTCTTACGAAATACCCAGACTTCCCATGGGTTACCCAGGTTGTGCAGACTTGCACGTGAGGAACCCAGAATTCTTACGAAATACCCAGACTTCTAAGGGATTACCCAGTCTTTCTAGATTTCCAAGTGGTGAACCCAGAATTCTTAGATATACCCAGGCTTTGCAGACTTTCTAGTGAGTAACCCAGAATTCTTATGAACTACCCATGCTCCCCAGAGTCTATCGTCTATCCCAAACCTCCCAGAGGTTACCCAGGCTTTCCAGAATTCCACGTGGGGAACCCAGAATTCTTACAAAATACCCAGACTTCCCAGGGCTTACCCAGTCTTTCCAGACTTCCAAGTGAGGAACCCAGAGACTAACCCAGACTTTCCAGAGGTTACCCAGTCTTTCCAGACTTCCACGTGAGGAACCCAGAATTCTTACGAAATACCCAGACTTCCCAGGGGTTACCCAGGCTTTCCAGACTTCCAAATGAGGAACCCTGAATTCTTATGAAATACCCAGACTTCTAAGGGATTACCCAGTCTTTCTAGATTTCCAAGTGGTGAACCCAGAATTCTTAGATATACCCAGGCTTTGCAGACTTTCTAGTGAGTAACCCAGAATTCTTATGAACTACCCATGCTCCCCAGAGTCTATCCCAAACCTCCCAGAGGTTACCCAGGCTTTCCAGAATTCCACGTGGGGAACCCAGAATTCTTACAAAATACCCAGACTTCCCAGGGCTTACCCAGTCTTTCCAGACTTCCAAGTGAGGAACCCAGAGACTAACCCAGACTTCCCAGAGCTTACCCAGTCTTTCCAGACTTCCAAGTGAGGATCCCAGAATTCTGACGAAACACCCAGACTTCCCAGAGTTTACCCAGTCTTTCTAGATTTGCAAGTGGTGAACCCAGAATTCTTAGATGTACCCAGGTTTGCAGACTTTCTAGTGAGTAACCCAGAATTCCCATGCACCCCAGAGTCTATCCCAAACCTCCCAGAGGTTACCCAGGCTTTCCAGAATTCCACGTGGGGAACCCAGAGTTCTTAGGAAATACGCAGACTTGCCAGGGCTTACCCAGGCTTGCCATACTTCCAAGTGAGGAACCCAGAATTCTTACGAAACACCCAGACTTCCCAGGGCTTACCCAGGCTTTCCAGACTACCAGTGAGGAACCCAGAATTCTTACGAAACACCCAGACTTCCCAGGGGTTACCCAGGCTTTCCAGACTTCCGGGGGAGTAACCCAGAGGTCCTAGGAGCTACCCAGGCTCTCCACGGACTAACCTAGACTTCCCAAAGGTTACTCAGTCTTTCCAGACTTCTAAATGAGGAACCCTAAATTCTTATGAAATACCCAGACTTCCAAGGGGTTACCCAAACTTACCAGACTTAAAAGTGGGAAACCCAGAATTCTTACAAAATACCCAGACTTCCCATAGCTTACCCAGTCTTTCCAGACTTCCAAGTGAGGAACCTAGAATTCTGACGAAACACCCAGACTTCCCATGGCTTACCCAGGCTTTGTAGACTTTCTAGTGAGTAATCCAGAATTCTTATAAACTACCCATGCTCCCCAGAGCCTATCCCAAACCTCCCAGAGGTTAGCCTGGCTTTCCAGAATTCCACGTGGGGAACCCAGAGTTCTTACGAAATACCCAGACTTCCCAGGGCTTACCCAGGCTAGCCATACTTCCAAGTGAGGAACCCAGAATTCTTTCGAAACACCCAGACTTCCCAGGGCTTACCCAGGCTTTCCAGACTTCCAGTGAGGAACCCAGAATTCTTACGAAACACCCAGACTTCCCAGGGCTTACCCAAGCTTTCCAGACTTCCTAGTGAGTAACCCAGAATTATTATGAACTACCCATGCTCCCCAGAGACTAACACAGTCATCCCAGAGGTTACCGAGGCTTTCCAGACTTCCACGTGAGGAACCCAGAATTCTTACGAAATACCCAGACTTCCCATGGGTTACCCAGGTTGTGCAGACTTGCACGTGAGGAACCCAGAATTCTTACGAAATACCCAGACTTCCCAGGGATTACCCAGTCTTTCTAGATTTCCAAGTGGTGAACCCAGAATTCTTAGATATACCCAGGCTTTGCAGACTTTCTAGTGAGTAACCCAGAATTCTTATGAACTACCCATGCTCCCCAGAGTCTATCCCAAACCTCCCAGAGGTTACCCAGGCTTTCCAGAATTCCACGTGGGAAACCCAGAATTCTTACGAAATACCCAGACTTCCCAGGGATTACCCAGTCTTTCTAGATTTCCAAGTGGTGAACCCAGAATTCTTAGATATACCCAGGCTTTGCAGACTTTCTAGTGAGTAACCCAGAATTCTTATGAACTACCCATGCTCCCCAGAGTCTAACCCAAACCTCCCAGAGGTTACCCAAGCTTTCCAGAATTCCACGTGGGGAACCCAGAATTCTTACAAAATACCCAGACTTCCCAGGGCTTACCCAGTCTTTCCAGACTTCCAAGTGAGGAACCCAGAGACTAACCCAGACCTCCCAGAGGTTACCCAAGCTTTCCAGACTTCCAAGTGGAGAACACAGGATTCTTACGAAACACCCAGACTTCCCAGGGCTTACCCAGTCGTTCGAGACTTTCTAGTGAGTAACCCAGAATTATTATGAACTACCCATGCTCCCCAGAGACTAACACAGTCATCCCAGAGGTTACCGAGGCTTTCCAGACTTCCACGTGAGGAACCCAGAATTCTTACGAAATACCCACACTTCCCATGGGTTACCCAGGCTTTACAGACTTCCATGTGAGGAACCTAGAATTCTTACGAAATACCCAGACTTCCCATGGGTTACCCAGGTTGTGCAGACTTGCACGTGAGGAACCCAGAATTCTTACGAAATACCCAGACTTCCCATGGGTTACCCAGGCTTTCCAGACTTCCACGTGGGGAACCCAGAGTTCTTGCGAAATACCCAGACTTCCCAGGGCTTACCCAGGCTTTCCAGACTTCCTAGTGAGTAACCCAGAATTATTATGCTCCCCAGGGACTAACACAGTCATCCCAGAGGTTACCGAGGCGTTCCAGACTTCCACGTTAGGAACCCAGAATTCTTACGAAATACCCACACTTCCCATGGGTTACCCAGGCTTTACAGACTTCCATGTGAGGAACCTAGAATTCTTACGAAATACCCAGACTTCCCATGGGTTACCCAGGTTGTGCAGACTGGCACGTGAGGAACCCAGAATTCTTAGGAAATACCCAGACTTCTAAGGGATTACCCAGTCTTTCTAGATTTCCAAGTGGTGAACCCAGAATTCTTAGATATACCCAGGCTTTGCAGACTTTCTAGTGAGTAACCCAGAATTCTTATGAACTAACCATGCTCCCCAGAGTCTATCCCAAACCTCCCAGAGGTTACCCAGGCTTTCCAGAATTCCACGTAGGGAACCCAGAATTCTTACAAAATACCCAGACCTCCCAGGGCTTACCCAGTCTTTCCAGACTTCCAAGTGAGGAACCCAGAGACTAACCCAGACTTCCCAGAGGTTACCCAGTCTTTCCAGACTTCCACGTGATGAACCCAGAATTCTTACGAAATACCCAGATTTCCCAGGGGTTACCCAGGCTTTCCAGACTTCCAAATGAGGAACCCTGAATTCTTATGAAATACCCAGACTTCCAAGGGGTTACCCAAGCTTTCCAGACTTCCTAGTGAGTAACCCAGAATTATTATGAACTACCCATGCTCCCCAGAGACTAACACAGTCGTCGCAGAGGTTACCCAGGGTTTCCAGACTTCCAAGTGGGAAACCCAGAATTCTTACAAAATACCCAGACTTCCCAGAGCTTACCCAGTCTTTCCAGACTTCCAAGTGAGGAACCCAGAATTCCGACGAAACACCCAGACTTCCCAGGGCTTGCCCAGGCTTTGTAGACTTTCTAGAGGGTAACGCAGAATTCTTATGAACTACCCATGCTCCCCAGAGTCTATCCCAAACCTCCCAGAGGTTACTCAGGCTTTCCAGAATTCCACGTGGGGAACCCAGAGTTTTTACGAAATACCCAGACTTCCCAGAGTTTACCCAGTCTTTCCAGACTTCCAAGTGAGGAACCCAGAATTCTTACGAAACACCCAGACTTCCCAGGGCTTACCCAGGCTTTGTAGACTTACTAGTGAGTAACCCAGAATTATTATGAAATACCCATGCTCCCCAGAGACTAACACAGTCATCCCAGAGGTTACCCAGGCTTTCCAGACATCCAAGTGGGGAACCCAGAATTCTTACGAAATACCCAGACTTCCCATGGGTTACCCAGTCTTTCTAGATTTCCAAGTGGTGAACCCAGAATTCTTAGATATACCCAGGCTTTGCAGACTTTCTAGTGAGTAACCCAGAATTCTTATGAACTACCCATGCTCCCCAGAGTCTATCCCAAACCTCCCAGAGGTTACCCAGGCTTTCCAGAATTCCACGTGGGGAACCCAGAATTCTTACAAAATACCCAGACTTCCCAGGGCTTACCCAGTCTTTCCAGACTTCCAAGTGAGGAACCCAGAGACTAACCCAGACTTCCCAGAGCTTACCCAGTCTTTCCAGACTTCCAAGTGAGGATCCCAGAATTCTGACGAAACACCCAGACTTCCCAGAGTTTACCCAGTCTTTCTAGATTTGCAAGTGAACCCAGAATTCTTAGATGTACCCAGGTTTGCAGACCTTCTAGTGAGTAACCCAGAATTCCCATGCACCCCAGAGTCTATCCCAAACCTCCCAGAGGTTACCCAGGCTTTCCAGAATTCCACGTGGGGAACCCAGAGTTCTTAGGAAATACGCAGACTTCCCAGGGCTTACCCAGGCTTGCCATACTTCCAAGTGAGGAACCCAGAATTCTTACGAAACACCCAGACTTCCCAGGGCTTACCCAGGCTTTCCAGACTACCAGTGAGGAACCCAGAATTCTTACGAAACACCCAGACTTCCCAGGGGTTACCCAGGCTTTCCAGACTTCCGGGGGAGTAACCCAGAGATCCTAGGAGCTACCCAGGCTCTCCACGGACTAACCTAGACTTCCCAAAGGTTACTCAGTCTTTCCAGACTTCTAAATGAGGAACCCTAAATTCTTATGAAATACCCAGACTTCCAAGGGGTTACCCAAACTTACCAGACTTAAAAGTGGGAAACCCAGAATTCTTACAAAATACCCAGACTTCCCATAGCTTACCCAGTCTTTCCAGACTTCCAAGTGAGGAACCTAGAATTCTGACGAAACACCCAGACTTCCCATGGCTTACCCAGGCTTTGTAGACTTTCTAGTGAGTAATCCAGAATTCTTATGAACTACCCATGCTCCCCAGAGCCTATCCCAAACCTCCCAGAGGTTAGCCTGGCTTTCCAGAATTCCACGTGGGGAACCCAGAGTTCTTACGAAATACCCAGACTTCCCAGGGCTTACCCAGGCTAGCCATACTTCCAAGTGAGGAACCCAGAATTCTTTCGAAACACCCAGACTTCCCAGGGCTTACCCAGGCTTTCCAGACTTCCAGTGAGGAACCCAGAATTCTTACGAAACACCCAGACCTCCCAGGGCTTACCCAAGCTTTCCAGACTTCCTAGTGAGTAACCCAGAATTATTATGAACTACCCATGCTCCCCAGAGACTAACACAGTCATCCCAGAGGTTACCGAGGCTTTCCAGACTTCCACGTGAGGAACCCAGAATTCTTACGAAATACCCAGACTTCCCATGGGTTACCCAGGTTGTGCAGACTTGCACGTGAAGAACCCAGAATTCTTACGAAATACCCAGACTTCCCAGGGATTACCCAGTCTTTCTAGATTTCCAAGTGGTGAACCCAGAATTCTTAGATATACCCAGGCTTTGCAGACTTTCTAGTGAGTAACCCAGAATTCTTATGAACTACCCATGCTCCCCAGAGTCTATCCCAAACCTCCCAGAGGTTACCCAGGCTTTCCAGAATTCCACGTGGGAAACCCAGAATTCTTACGAAATACCCAGACTTCCCAGGGATTACCCAGTCTTTCTAGATTTCCAAGTGGTGAACCCAGAATTCTTAGATATACCCAGGCTTTGCAGACTTTCTAGTGAGTAACCCAGAATTCTTATGAACTACCCATGCTCCCCAGAGTCTAACCCAAACCTCCCAGAGGTTACCCAAGCTTTCCAGAATTCCACGTGGGGAACCCAGAATTCTTACAAAATACCCAGACTTCCCAGGGCTTACCCAGTCTTTCCAGACTTCCAAGTGAGGAACCCAGAGACTAACCCAGACCTCCCAGAGGTTACCCAAGCTTTCCAGACTTCCAAGTGGAGAACACAGGATTCTTACGAAACACCCAGACTTCCCAGGGCTTACCCAGTCGTTCGAGACTTTCTAGTGAGTAACCCAGAATTATTATGAACTACCCATGCTCCTCAGAGACTAACACAGTCATCCCAGAGGTTACCGAGGCTTTCCAGACTTCCACGTGAGGAACCCAGAATTCTTACGAAATACCCACACTTCCCATGGGTTACCCAGGCTTTACAGACTTCCATGTGAGGAACCTAGAATTCTTACGAAATACCCAGACTTCCCATGGGTTACCCAGGTTGTGCAGACTTGCACGTGAGGAACCCAGAATTCTTACGAAATACCCAGACTTCCCATGGGTTACCCAGGCTTTCCAGACTTCCACGTGGGGAACCCAGAGTTCTTGCGAAATACCCAGACTTCCCAGGGCTTACCCAGGCTTTCCAGACTTCCAGTGAGGAACCCAGAATTCTTACGAAACACCCAGACTTCCCAGGGCTTACCCAAGCTTTCCAGACTTCCTAGTGAGTAACCCAGAATTATTATGCTCCCCAGAGACTAACACAGTCATCCCAGAGGTTACCGAGGCGTTCCAGACTTCCACGTTAGGAACCCAGAATTCTTACGAAATACCCACACTTCCCATGGGTTACCCAGGCTTTACAGACTTTCATGTGAGGAACCTAGAATTCTTACGAAATACCCAGACTTCCCATGGGTTACCCAGGTTGTGCAGACTGGCACGTGAGGAACCCAGAATTCTTAGGAAGTACCCAGACTTCTAAGGGATTACCCAGTCTTTCTAGATTTCCAAGTGGTGAACCCAGAATTCTTAGATATACCCAGGCTTTGCAGACTTTCTAGTGAGTAACCCAGAATTCTTATGAACTAACCATGCTCCCCAGAGTCTATCCCAAACCTCCCAGAGGTTACCCAGGCTTTCCAGAATTCCACGTAGGGAACCCAGAATTCTTACAAAATACCCAGACCTCCCAGGGCTTACCCAGTCTTTCCAGACTTCCAAGTGAGGAACCCAGAGACTAACCCAGACTTCCCAGAGGTTACCCAGTCTTTCCAGACTTCCACGTGATGAACCCAGAATTCTTACGAAATACCCAGATTTCCCAGGGGTTACCCAGGCTTTCCAGACTTCCAAATGAGGAACCCTGAATTCTTATGAAATACCCAGACTTCCAAGGGGTTACCCAAGCTTTCCAGACTTCCTAGTGAGTAACCCAGAATTATTATGAACTACCCATGCTCCCCAGAGACTAACACAGTCGTCGCAGAGGTTACCCAGGGTTTCCAGACTTCCAAGTGCGAAACCCAGAATTCTTACAAAATACCCAGACTTCCCAGAGCTTACCCAGTCTTTCCAGACTTCCAAGTGAGGAACCCAGAATTCTGACGAAACACCCAGACTTCCCAGGGCTTGCCCAGGCTTTGTAGACTTTCTAGAGGGTAACGCAGAATTCTTATGAACTACCCATGCTCCCCAGAGTCTATCCCAAACCTCCCAGAGGTTACTCAGGCTTTCCAGAATTCCACGTGGGGAACCCAGAGTTTTTACGAAATACCCAGACTTCCCAGAGTTTACCCAGTCTTTCCAGACTTCCAAGTGAGGAACCCAGAATTCTTACGAAACACCCAGACTTCCCAGGGCTTACCCAGGCTTTGTAGACTTACTAGTGAGTAACCCAGAATTATTATGAAATACCCATGCTCCCCAGAGACTAACACAGTCATCCCAGAGGTTACCCAGGCTTTCCAGACATCCAAGTGGGGAACCCAGAATTCTTACGAAATACCCAGACTTCCCATGGGTTACCCAGTCTTTCTAGATTTCCAAGTGGTGAACCCAGAATTCTTAGATGTACCCAGGTTTGCAGACTTTCTAGTGAGTAACCCAGAAATCTTATGAACTACCCATGTTCTCCAGGGACTAACCCAGACCTCGCAGAGGTTACCCAGGCTTTCCAGACTTCCAAGTGAGGAACCCAGAATTCTTACGAAATACCCAGACTTCCCATGGGTTACCGAGTCTTTCTAGATTTCCAAGTGGTGAACACAGAATTCTTAGATGTACCCAGGTTTGCAGACTTTCTAGTGAGTAACCCAGAAATCTTATGAACTACCCATGTTCTCCAGGGACTAACCCAAACCTCCCAGAGGTTACCCAGGCTTTCGAGACTTCCAAGTGAGGAACCCAGAATCCTTACGAAACACCCAGACTTCCCAGGGCTTACCCAAGCTTATCAAACTTCCAAGTGAGGAACCCTGAATTCTTATGAAATACCCTGACTTCCCAGGGGTTACTCAGGCTTTGCAGACTTACTAGTCAGTAACCCAGAATTCTTGTGAACTGCCCATGCTCCCCAGAGTCTATCCCAAACCTCCCAGAGGTTACCCAGGCTTTTCAGAATTCCACGTGGGGAACCCAGAATTCCTACAAAATACCCAGACTTCCCAGAGGTTACCCAGTCTCTCCAGAATTCCACGTGAGGAACCCAGAATTCTTACGAAATACCCAGACTTCCCAGGGGTTACCCAGGCATTCCAGACTTCCAAATGAGGAACCCTGAATTCTTATGAAATACCCAGACTTCCAAGGGGTTACCCAAGCTTTCCAGACTTCCTAGTGAGTAACCCAGAATTATTGTGAACTGCCCATGCTCCCCAGAGACTGACACAGTCGTCGCAGAGGTTACCCAGGGTTTCCAGAATTCCAAGTGGGAAACCCAGAATTCTTACAAAATACCCAGACTTCCCAGAGCTTACCCAGGCAGCACACAATGTTTCTTAATTATTTTAAAGAAATGTTACCTAAACTTAAAATGTAACGATTTATTTTTTTAAATAAATATTTCCGGTAAATAGTTTCCTAATGTTTCTGTCGAACATGCATAAAACATTTGGTGGAAACATTAATGCAAACTCATAAGTAAACATTTTAAAAATGTTTCTGTGAAATATTTATAAGAGATTAGTTTGGATATAACACAAATATTTCCTTTAAATGTTTTTTCTATGTTAGTTTAGAATAAATTAACAATATTACCCGAAAATATGAAGGGAATATTTGGTAAATGTTTTTTAGATATGAATGACAAATATTTCAAAAAATGTTAAAATAATATTTATTTAGAATCTAAAAACACTCTTGCATTACATAAAATTTTTATTTCATAACATTAAATTTACAGTTATAACAATAATACCGAATAATAGATACCTAATAATAATAATAATGTTTGTTGACCATAAAAAGAAACAAATTAATAACTTAATAATATTAATAATAAATAGAGGAAAAAATAAAAATAAAAAGAAATAATAATAAAAATAAAAAAAATAACACATAAAATAAGTTATTTTTATACTATCTATATACGTATTATCTGAACTAAACTAAAACTATGTAGGTACCTATACATACTGCTGTTCTCCGTACAATTTTCTGAAAAAGATAAGAAAAAAATCCATTATTTTAAAAGTAGGTACAATAGACTGTAAAAATACTAACTATTTCTTTAGTTTTCGTTTTCTGGTAGCATTTAAAATAAAATTTAATAAGAAATAGTAGATTTTAATTAATTAATATTAAAAAATATACATAATAAAAGTATATTATCTTACTTACCTTAACAGAAGAGTTTGCAGCACCTGGCAGCACACAACTTTAACTATTTTAGAAACTTTTAAAATATTATGTTGCTTTTGGCTTGGCAAACTCTTTATAACTGACCACTTAACAAGCATCCTCAGATTCTCGTACCTGCAGCAGAGGATTTTAAAATATTTGAAAGGAATTTATTTAGAATATTAGGGAAATGTTTTTCGTATATTTGAAAAAAAAGCGGTTTTACCGAAATAACTCTCGCTCTCTCCCTCTCCATTGTGCAAATTTGCTTACACAAATGGTCATTCAGTGATTATAGAAGGGTAAGGGATTATAACAAAAACGTTAGAGCAGAAGTATAGATACCTCAATACCTGTTCTATCTTCTTTCAACACGCACGTTTCACTTGTCAACTTCGTCAACGTACCGTATGTTTACAGCGTTCCTTGAAAGAAAGAGAAACCTAGCGGAATACCTTTCATACAATTTTCGTGGAATTGCCCAGCCTTACAGACATGCACCATCAAGTACTACCGATAAAATTGTTAGAACAAAACCTTTACCTTATGCTTTCTCTAACATTCCTGGAAAATAAGTACTTGTTATGTTTAGTTCCCAACGGTTTACTAGTCATGTCTGTAACAAGCAACATTATCTCTTAAAACCAAATCACTAATCGCAGCTTTTTAAAATAGTCATAATAAACATTTATTACCGCATTGCTCCTAATATTTTACCAATATTTTCTATACGCAGAAAATGAAACATTATCTAGAAATACATATCTAACATTTTCTTTAGAAATGTTTATAAATGTTTGAAACATATTTTGTCTAAAATGTTCATGAAATGTTTGGTATATCTTTCAAAAAAATGTTTCTTAAAAATATTACAGTAAGTTTTCCCAAACATTATTCAAGAATATTTTTTATACCTTCTTTTATAATCTTATATAAATATTTCTTGTACCTCACTTTTTAACATTTCTTAACAAACATTAATCAAAGAATCTTAAAACATTACTTCAATATGTTTCATTTAGACTTTCTACTAATATTTCTAAAATATCAATTTTATGTAGTAAATGTTTAGGAAACATAACGGGATTAAAAATATTTAGAAAATATAATAAAAACATCAAACAAATATAGTGTGCTGCCTGGGTACGCAGTCTTTCCAGACTTCCAAGTGAGGAACCCAGAATTCTGACGAAACACCCAGACTTCCCAGGGCTTACCCCGGCTTTGTAGACTTTCTAGTGGGTAACCCAGAATTCTTATGAACTACCCCTACTCCCCAGAGTCTATCCCAAACCTCCCAGAGATTACTCAGGCTTTCCAGAATTCCACGTGGCTTTGGGAAGTCTGGGTGTATCGTAAGAATTCTGGGTTCCTCACTTGGAAGTCTCGAAAGCCTGGGTAAGACCTGGGAAGTCTAGGTTAGTCTCTGGGCAGCATGGGTAGTTCACAAGAATTCTGGGTTACTCACTAGAAAGTCTGCAAAGCCTGGGTAACCCCTGGGAAGTCTGGGTATTTCTTAAGAATTCTGGGTTCCCCACTTGGAAGACTGGAAAGCCTGGGTAACCTCTGGGAGCTCTGGGTTAGTCTCTGGCGAGCACGGGTAGTTCATAAGAATTCTGGGTTACTCACTAGATAGTCTGGAAAGCCTGAGTAACCCCTGGGAAGTCTGGGTATTTCATAAGAATTCTGGGTTCCTCACTTGGAAGTCTGGAAATCCTGGGTAACCCATGGGAAGTCTGGGCATTTCGTAAGAATTCTGGGTTACTCAATAGAAAGTCTGCAAAGCCTGGGTAACCCCTGGGAAGTTTGGGTATTTCTTAAGAATTCTGGGTTCCGCACTTGGAAGTCTGGAAAGCCGCGGTAACCTCTGGGAGGTCTGGGTTAGTCTTTAGCGAGCATGGGTACTTCATAAGAATTCTGGGTTACTCACGAGATAGTCTGCAAAGCCTGAGTAACCCCTGGGAATTCTGGGTATTTCATAAGAATTCTGGGTTCCTCACTTGGAAGTCTGCAAAGCCTGGGTAACCCATGGGAAGTCTGGGTATTTCGTAAGAATTCTGGGTTCCTCACATGGAAGTCTGGAAAGCCTGGGTAACCTCTGGGAGGTCTGGGTTAGCCTCTGGGGAGCATGGGTAGTTCATAAGGATTCTGGGTTACCCACTAGGAAGTCTGGAAAGACTGGGTAAGCCCTGGAAAGTCTGGGTATTTCATAAGAAATCTGGGTTCCTCACTTGGAAGTCTGGAAAGACTGGGTAAGCCCTGGAAAGTCTGGGTATTTCGTAAGAATTTTGGGTTCCTCACGTGGAAGTCTGGAAAGCCTGGGTAACTGTTAAATATAACGTCCAGAGCACCAAATGTAGGTTATTTAATTAAAAATTACAAGAACGAAAAAAACAGAGCTTCTTCACTTTTGCAAACGTATAACGGAAGTAACTTTAAACAAGTACATACTTCCGGAGGTTTTGCCACTACTCAAATATAACAAAATATAAAGTAACTAAAACTAATTGTAATGTATGCCTGGTTGCATAATCTTAATTTTTAACAGTAACCCCAAGGAAGTCTAAGTTAGTCCGTGGAGAGTCTGAGTAGTTCCTAGGAACTCTGGGTTACTCCCTAGGAAGTCTAGCGAGTCTGGGTACCCGCTAGGAAGTCTGGTTTATTTCGTAAGGATTCTGGGTTCATCACTTAGAAGTATATAAAGCCTGGGTAACACCTGCAAGGTCTGGGTATTTCGTAAGAATTCTGGGTTCCCTACTTGGAAGTCTGGAGAGCCTCGGTAACCTCTGGGAGGTCTGGGTATTTCGTAAGAATTCTGGGTTCCCCACGCGGAAGTCTGGAAAGCCTGGGTAACCCATGGGAAGTCTGGGAATTTCGTAACAATTCTGGGTTCCCCACTTGGAAGTCTGGAAAGCCTGGGTAACCTCTGGGAGGTTGGGATAGGCTCTGAGGAGCATGGGTAGTTCATAAGAATTCTGGGTTACTCAGTAGGAAGTCTGCAAAGCCTGAGTAGCCCCTGGGAAGTATGGGCATTCCATAAGTATTCTTGGTTCCTGACTTGGAAGTCTGGAAAGCCTGGGTTACACATGGGAAGTCTGGGTGTTTCGTCAGAATTCTGGGATCCTCACTTGGAAGTCTGGAAAGACTGGGTAAGCTCTGGGAAGTCTGGGTTAGTCTCTGGGTTCCTCACTTGGAAGTCTGGAAAGACTGGGTAAGCCCTGGGAAGTCTGGGTATTTTGTAACAATTCTGGGTTCTCCACGCGGATTTCTGGAAAGGCTGGGTAACCTCTGGGAGGTTTGGGATAGACTCTGGGGAACATTGGTAGTTCATAAGAATTCTGGGTGACTCATTACAAAGTCTGCAAAAACTGAGTAACCCCTGGGAAGTCTGGGTATTTCGTAAGAATTCTGGGTTCCCCACTTGGAAGTCTGGAAAGCCTCGGTAACCTCTGGGAGGTCTGGGTGTTTCGTAAGAATTCTGAGTTCCCCACTTGGAAGTCTGCAAAGCCTCGGTAACCTCTGGGAGGTCTGGGTATTTCGTAAGGATTCTGGGTTCCCCACGCGGAATTCTGGAAAGCCTGGGTAACCTCTGGGAGGTCTGGGTTAGTCTCTGGGGAGCATGAGTAGTTCATAAAGATTCTGCGTTACTCACTAGAAAGTCTGCAAAGTATGAGTAACCCCTGGGAAGTTTGGGTATTTCATAAGAATTCTGGGTTCCTCACTTGGAAGTCTGGAAACCCTGGGTAACCTCTGGGAGGTTGGGATAGGCTCTGAGGAGCATGGGTAGTTCATAAGAATTGTGGGTTACTCACTAGGAAGTCTGGAAAGGCTGGGTAAGCCCTGGAAAGTCTGGGTAGTATGTAAGAATCCTGGGTTCCCCACTTGGAATTCTGGAAAGCCTGGTTAACCTCTGGGAGGTCTGGGTTAGTCTCTGGGGAGCACGGGTAGTTCATAAGGAGTCTGCGTTACTCACTAGAAAGTCTGCAAAGCCTGATTAACCCCTGGGAAGTATGGGTATTTCATAAGAATTCTGGGTTCCTCACTTGGAAGTCTGGAAAGCCTGAGAAACCCATGGGAAGTCTGGGCATTTTGTAACAATTCTGGGTTCCCCACTTGGAAGTCTGTAAAGCCAGGGTAACCTCTGGGAGGTTGGGATAGGCTCTGAGGAGCATGCGTAGTTCATAAGAATTCTGGGTTCCTCACTTGGAAGTCTGGAAAGCCTGGGTAAGCCCTGGGAAGTCTGGGTATTTCGTAAGAATTCTGGGTTCCCCACGCGGAATTCTGGAAATCCTGGGTAAGCTCTGGGAAGTCTGGGTGTATCGTAAGAGTTCTGGGTTCCTCACTTGGAAGTCTGGATCCTAAAGAAGATAATCTAGGTCAACAAAATTCATACTTCTCGAAGTTTATTGTTAAATTCGCGTCTGCTAACCGCTTCTGAACTTCTCTCAATAATTCTAGATATTCTTTAAATGTACTAGAGACCAACACAATATCATCTAGATACACAAACAATTTTTCCCCCAACATAGGGCCGAAAATCGTATCCATGAGTCTCTGTTGAGTCCCTGGCGCATTTGCTATTCAGAATGGCATTACTACATATTCAAAAAGACCGCGGTTTGGCACCGTGATCGCCGTTTTTTCGCATGAATCTGGGGTTAAAGGTATTTGCCAGAAAGCTTTTTTAAGAAGATAGATATCTGCAATTATGTAAACGATCAAGAATACTGGATAAATACGGCAACGTATATGCATCCTTTTTTGTGGCCGCATTCAATTTACGCCCGTCAAAACATAATCTAAATGTTTTATCCTCCTTTTTACTAGTAACATAGGCGAACTCCAAGGCGAATTTGATTCACGGATTATTCCTAATTGAATGATTTTGTCGAATTCTTTATTTACGTGTTCTTGCATAGCCGGTGAAAGTGGATAGTATCTTTGTTTGATGAGTTTCGCGTCCCCAGTATCTATATGATGTTGAACCTTGTTAGTGACCGTTAGGTTTTTATGTGCCAAACTTTTAAAACTTTCTATCACTGCATCCATCTCTACCTGTTGATAAACATCGAGATCATCCGCACTTCTGATATGGGAAATTGAAAAACAATGGCCTACTGTAAATTTGTCATTAGCAAAGTCCGCTTTCACATTAAAGGATTTACAAAAATCCACACCTAAAATTAATTCATCAGTTATCCCATCGCAAATATGCGCCAATACACTTGGTAATACCTGAAATTGTAACTGGTATGGTAACTTGGCCTTTGGTACTTAACATTGTTCCACCAGCTGTCGCTAAATCTTTTGTACATCCTGTACTTATAAAAGTAGCTGGTAAATCTAGTTTATCAACAATTGAACGGTTCCCTAAAATAGTATTAGTAGCTCCCGAATCTACTAACGCTTTAAATAAATGAGATTTGATTATAATATCTACATAAGGTCTTGTATCGAACCCTGGATGTATAAATTGTGCTGCTAGTTTTGGAATTTTAGAAACACAAAACGTTTTGACCTTTCTTAACCAATCTTCCCATTCATCAACATTGACCTTACACAAACCTAAGCGTTCGAAGGACCGGCCCCGTCGCTTCCATCACTTGGCCAGATAATATATGGGGATTTCCAATTTCAAAGTTCAGATTTACACAGGGATAAGAAAATCTCAAGAATAGCTCAGTTCTTTTAGGTGCCAATAACAGTGGTAATGAATGGTTTTGAACCACTAGTTACATTTAACTTTTTGTTTAGTATACCAAAGCCCATCACTTGGCCAGTATATATGGGGATTTCCAATTTCAAAAGTTCAGATTTACACAGGGATAAGAAAATCTCAGGAATAGTAGTTCCTTTAGGTGCCAATAACAGTGGTAATGAATGATTTTGGAACATTAGTTGCATTTAACTTTTTGTTTAGTATTCCAAAGCCCATCACTTGACCAGATAATATATGGGGATTCCCATATTTACACAGATTTACACAGGGATAAGAAAATCTCAAGAATAGTTTAGTTCCTTTAGGTGCCAATAACAGTGGTAATGAATACTTTTGGAACACCAGTTGCATTTAACTTATTGTTTAGTATACCAAAGCCCATCACTTGGCCAGTATATATGGGGGGATTTCCACTTTCAAAAGTTCAGATTTACACAGGGATAAGAAAATCTCAAGAATAGCTTAGTTCCTTTAGGTGCCAATAACAGTGGTAATGAATGGTTTTGTATCAATAGTTGCATATAACTTTTTGTTTAGTATACCAAAGCCCATCACTTGGCCAGATAATATATGAGGATTTCTAATTTCAAAAGTTCAGATTTACACAGGGATAAGAAAATCTCGAGAATAGCTCAGTTCCTTTAGGTGCCAATAACAGTGGTAATGAAGGATTTTGGAACACTAGTTGCATTTAACTTTTTGTTTAGTATACCAAAGCCCATCACTTGGCCAAATAATACATTGGTATTTCCAATTTCAAAATTTCAGATTTACACAGGAATAAGAAAATCTCAAGAAGAGCTTAGTTCCTTTAGGTGCCAATAACAGTGGTAATGAATGATTTTGGAACACTAGTTGCATATAACTTTTTCTTTAGTATACCAAAGCCCATCACTTGGCCAGATAATATACGGGGATTTCCAATTTCAAAAGTTCAGATTTACACAGCGATAAGAAAATCTCAAGAATAGCTCTTTAGGAGCCAATAACAGTTGTAATGAATGGTTTTGTATCAATAGTTGCATTTAACCTTTTCTTTAGTATACCAAAGCCCATCACTTGGAAAGATAATATTAGGGTATTACCAATTTCAAAAGTTCAGATTTACATAGGGATGAGAAAATCGCAAGAATAGCTCAGTTCTTTTAGGTGCCAATAACAGTGGTAATGAATGGTTTTGGATCAATAGTTGCATTTAACTTTTTGTTTAGTATACCAAAGCCCATCACTTGGCCAGATAATAATAATAATAATAATATTTTATTCCTTAATCATTAATAACATGATATCGGAAAAGTACAACATATGGATACAAATAGGTAAAATGTAAGATTATACTATACACTACACTAAACTACACAAAGTACACTCGTATAACATAAATTGCTTAAATTCCTTGCAAAAGATTCATTAATTGCTTAGAATGTTGTTTCAAAAAATTCATTTAAAGAATAAAATGCATAATCTAACAAGCAGTTTTTCAAATTGCGTTTAAAAATTTTTAATGATGAAGTGGCCTTTAGTTCAACAGGTAACTTGTTATAGATTTTTGATCCGGTGTAAAATACTGATTTTTTGAATAATTCATTGGTGGGTTTTACTAGTGCCAGATTAGTACAATTTCTAGTAGAATAATTATGAATGTCTTTACGTTGATTAATTAATGGTAATTTCTTAAAGATTAGTACCGATGTTTCAAAAATAAACAAATTCGTAAGAGTGGAAATTTTGCTTTTGATAAAAAGAGGCTTACAGGATTGCCTAGGGTTCGCTTTATTAAGAATTCTTATTGCTTTTTTTTGAATTTTGAAAAGATTATCTAATTCACCGGCATTGGCACTTCCCCAAAATGGTATTCCAAACCTTAAACATGGTTCAAAAACCGCAAAATATACCTGACGGCATATAGATAAATTGACCTCGTTTGACAGGACTTTTAATAGATAACAACTTCTTGCTAGATTTGATCTTAGTATTGCAATGTGTTTGTTCCACTTTAAATTTTTATCAATGGTGATACCTAAGAATTTTGTGCTATCTACATATTTTAAACAAGAGGAATTAATTTTAATTTGAATTGCTGTGTCATTTGACTGCAGAGCATCATTTATTTGAAATTCATTAGATTTGTTTTTTGTGTATTTAAGAATAGTTTATTTTTGGAAAACCAATTTTTGATATTATCTATGTCCTTAGTTACAATTTCATTTAAAATGTTTTGGTTTGTATGGGTCCACGAGATGGTTGTGTCATCAGCGAAGAGAGTAAGCTTTCCTGTTGAATATGATTGAATGTCATTAATATACATTAAAAATAAAAAGGGGCCCAGGACGCTCCCCTGAGGTACACCGCAAAGAACATTTTTAAAGTTAGATTGAACAGCCGTTGTAATATTGTTGTTTGTTTGTTTTATTTCAACTAGTTGTTGACGATTACTAAGATAAGACCGAAACCATTTTTGTGAAACACCTCTAAAGCCATATTTTTCAAGTTTATTTAACAATATTTTGTGGTTAACACAATCAAACGCTTTTGATAGATCACAAAAAAGGTTTAGGTTCATATCACCGTTATTAATACAGGTATAGATGTTGGATAAAAAGTTAAATATTGCGTCGTTTATATTTCTATTTTTAATAAAACCGTATTGACAGTTACTTAATATGTTATTTGAATTAGCAAAGGAAAGTATTCTTTTATACGCAAGACACTCTATTATTTTTGAAAATGAAGATTGAACCGCGATCGGCCTGTAATTTGAAATATCTGTTTCATCACCCCCTTTATACAAAGGACGGATGAGCAACTTCTTTAGAAAATCAGGGTAGATGCCTTTACTGAAAGATAAGTTAATTAATTCCGCTAGTTTTTCTAATAAAAGCGAAGGTAAGTTTTGAATAACCGTGGCTGGTATTCCATCATATCCTGCAGATTTTTTGTTTTTTAGGTCACTAATTACCTGTCTTAGTTCGCATACGTCCGTAGGGTGAAAAAAGAAAGTAGGGTAGCTACTATTATTATTACTTGTATCTCCACTGATTATAGGTTCTGCAGGAGTTTGCATTTTTTCTAATAATGATAAAGTTATTGATTGGAAATAATTGTTAAATGAATCTACGATTGAAGCAGGATTTTGAACAAGAACGTTATTTATTTTAAGGTTAATTTGATTTTCTGATTTTTTGCATCTACCGGTAATTGAATTTACTATTTGCCACGTTTGTTTGCCTTTATTGCGGGAGTTTGCGATTTTTTCAGAGTAAAAACGGTATTTTGCCGTGGTAATCAAGGTTCGGAGAATTTTTTTATATTTATCTATATAATGTAATATACAAAGATCAGTTGTAAATTTTCTTATATAGTTCAAGCATCGCTTATTTCTACATGAAATGCGAATTCCTCTAGTGATCCACCCTTTTTTGGGGTTATTTACTTTTATCTTTTTCAAAGGAAATGCTTTATTAATGTTAAAGGAAATACCTTCAAAAAATTTGACGATACCGTCGTCGTTATCAACATCTATGTTATCCCAATTATAGGACATACAGTTTGCTGTAAATACGGAGACATTTTTTTTATTAAAGACGCGCCTTATAGTATATTTCTGTTCAATAGTGATATCTTGTTCGTAGGTAAAAGTACTTAAAACCGCCTCATGATCTGCTAGACCTGGCATTACTTTAATATCGACATTTTCAATATTTGTACAAACGTAATCAATGGTAGATGGTGCTGTTGAGTATCTAGTAATTTGATTAACTTGCATTGTTACATTATGCATTTGTAAGAGATCTTTTAACCTTCGGGTTTCGTTGGTATTCAAATTGTAGTCAATATTTAGATCTCCTGTTAAAATGATTTTTGACTTATGTGAAAGTTTAATTAGCAAAGAATCCAAACAATTAAAAAACACTTCCATATCACCTAACTTAGATCACATATGACAATAGTATCTAAGTCGGCACAATAGATGCAAGAGAATTCAAATGACATTTCAACTATAAGATTATTATAATCTAGAAGAGGTTTAAAACGAAGTTTATCACAACAATAAATAAGTGTCCCACCATGAATATGTAAATTTCTACAGTAAAAGGACGCAAAGTTATAATTTTGCATTTCAGGGATCAATTGGTTTTCTAAAACCCAGTGTTCGGTGATACAAATTATATGTGGATAACTTAACTCACTTGCAAAAACATTTAACTCACCAATTTTGTTACTTAGTCCTTGCATATTAATTAATACATTGGTATTTCCAATTTCAAAAGTTCAGATTTACACAGGAATAAGAAAATCTCAAGAATAGCTTAGTTCCTTTAGGTGCCAATAACAGTGTTAATGAATGATTTTGGAGCACTAGTTGCATTTAACCTTTTGTTTAGTATTCCAAAGCCCATCACTTGGCCAGATAATGTATGGGGATTCCCAATTTCAAAAGCTCAGACTTACACAGCGATAAGAAAATCTCAAGAATAGCTCAGTTCCTTTAGGAGCCAATAACAGTTGTAATGAATGGTTTTGTATCAATAGTTGCATTTAACTTTTTGTTTAGTATACCGAAGCCCATCACTTGGCCATATAATACATTGGTATTTCCAATTTCAAAAGTTGAGATTTACACAGGAATAAGAAAATCTCAAGAATAGCTTAGTTCCTTTAGGTGCCAATAACAGTGGTAATGAATGATTTTGGAACACTAGTTGCATTTAACTTTTTGTTTAGTATTCCAAAGCCCATCACTTGGCCAGATAATATATGGGGATTTCCAATTTCAAAAGTTCAGATTTACACAGGAATAAGAAAATCTCAAGAATACGTCAGTTCCTTTAGGTGCCAATAACAGTGGTAATGAATGATTTTGGAACACTAGTTGCATTTAACTTTTTCTTTAGTATACCAAAGCACTTGGCCAGATAATATATGGGTATTTCCAATTTCAAAAGTTCAGATTTACACAGGAATAAGAAAATCTCAAGAATACGTCAGTTCCTTTAGGTGCCAATAACAGTGGTAATGAATGATTTTGGAACACTAGTTGCATTTAACTTCTTCTTTAGTATACCAAAGCCCATCACTTGGCCAGATAATATATGGGTATTTCCAATTTCAAAATTTCAGATTTACACAGGAATAAGAAAATCTCAAGAATACGTCAGTTCGTTTACTTGCCAATAAGAGTGGTAATGAATGATTTTGGAACACAAGTTGCATTTAACTTTTTGTTTAGTATACCAAATCCCATCACTTGGCCAGATAATATATGTGTATTTCCAATTTCAAAAGTTCAGATTTACACAGGGATAAGAAACTCTCAAGAGTAGCCCAGTTCCTTTAGTTGCCAATAACAGTGGTAATGAATGATTTTGGAACACTAGTTGCATTTAACTTTTTCATTAGTATACCAAAGCCCATCACTTGGCCAGATAATATATGGGTATTTCCAATTTCACAAGTTCAGATTTACACAGGAATAAGAAAATCTCAAGAATAGCTCAGTTCCTTTACAAGCCAATAACAGTTGTAATGAATGGTTTTGTATCAATAGTTGCTTTTGTTTAGTATACCAAAACCCATCACTTGGCCAGATAATATATGGGGATTTCCAATTTCAAAAGTTCAGATTTACACAGAAATAAGAAAATCTCAAGAATACGTCAGTTCCTTTAGGTGCCAATAACAGTGGTAATGAATGATTTTGGAACACTAGTTGCATTTAAATTTTTCTTTAGTATACCAAAGCCCATCACTTGGCCAGATAATATATGGGTATTTCCAATTTCAAAGGTTCAGATTTACACAGGAATAAGAAAATCTCAAGAATACGTCAGTTCCTTTAGGTGCCAATAACAGTGGTAATGAATGATTTTGGAACACTAGTTGCATTTAACTTTTTCTTTAGTATACCAAAGCCCATCACTTGGCCAGATAATATATGGGTATTTCCAATTTCAAAAGTTCAGATTTACACGGGAATAAAAAAATCTCAAGAATACGTACGTTCGTTTACTTGCCAATAAGAGTGGTAATGAATGACTTTGGAACACAAGTTGCATTTAACTTTTTGTTTAGTATACCAAAGCCCATCACTTGGCCAGATAAAATATGAGGATTTCCAATTTCAAAAGTTCAGATTTACACAGGGATAAGAAAATCTCAATAATAGCTCACTTCCTTTAGGAGCCAATAACAGTTGTAATGAATGGTTTTGGATCACTAGTTGCATTTAACTTTTTGTTTAGTATACCAAAGTCCATCACTTGGCCAGATAATATATGGGGATTTCCAATCTCAAAAGTTCAGATTTACACAGGGATAAGAAAATCTCAAGAATAGTTTAGTTCCTTTAGGTGCCAATAACAGTGGTAATGAATACTTTTGGAACACCAGTTGCATTTAACTTTTTGTTTAGTATACCAAAGCCCATCATTTGGCCAGATAATACATGAGTATTTCCAATTTCAAAAGTTCAGATTTACACAGAAATAAGAAAATCTCAAGAATACGTCAATTCCTTTAGGTGCCAATAACAGTGGCAATGAATAATTTTGGCACACTAGTTGCATTTAACTTTTTGTTTAGTATTCCAAAGCCCATCACTTGACAAGATAATATATGGGGATTCCCATATTTACACAGATTTACACAGGGATAAGAAAATCTCAAGAATAGTTTAGTTCCTTTAGGTGCCAATAACAGTGGTAATGAATACTTTTGGAACACCAGTTGCATTTAACTTATTGTTTAGTATACCAAAGCCCATCACTTGGCCAGTATATATGGGGATTTCCAATTTCAAAAGTTCAGATTTACACAGGGATAAGAAAATCTCAAGAATAGCTTAGTTCCTTTAGGTGCCAATAACAGTGGTAATGAATGGTTTTGTATCAATAGTTGCATTTAACTTTTTGTTTAGTATACCAAAGCCCATCACTTGGCCAGATAATATATGAGGATTTCTAATTTCAAAAGTTCAGATTTACACAGGGATAAGAAAATCTCGAGAATAGCTCAGTTCCTTTAGCTGCCAATAACAGTGGTAATGAAGAATTTTGGAACACTAGTTGCATTTAACTATTTGTTTAGTATACCAAAGCCCATCACTTGGCCAAATAATACATTGGTATTTCCAATTTCAAAAGTTCAGATTTACACAGGAATAAGAAAATCTCAAGAATAGCTTAGTTCCTTTAGGTGCCAATAACAGTGGTAATGAATGATTTTGGAACACTAGTTGCATTTAACCTTTTGTTTAGTATTCGAAAGCCCATCACTTGCCCAGATAATATATGGGGATTCCCAATTTCAAAAGTTCAGATTTACACAGCGATAAGAAAATCTCAAGAATAGCTCAGTTCCTTTAGGAGCCAATAACAGTTGTAATGAATGGTTTTGTATCAATAGTTGCATTTAACTTTTTGTTTAGTATACCAAAGCCCATCACTTGGCCCAGATAATATATGAGGATTTCTAATTTCAAAAGTTCAGATTTACACAGGGATAAGAAAATCTCGAGAATAGCTCAGTTCCTTTAGGTGCCAATAACAGTGGTAATGAAGAATTTTGGAACACTAGTTGCATTTAACTTTTGGTTTAGTATACCAAAGCCCATCACTTGGCCAAATAATACATTGGTATTTCCAATTTCAAAAGTTCAGATTTACACAGGAATAAGAAAATCTCAAGAATAGCTTAGTTCCTTTAGGTGCCAATAACAGTGGTAATGAATGGTTTTGTATCAATAGTTGCATTTAACTTTTTGTTTAGTATACCAAAGCCCATCACTTGGCCAGATAATATATGAGGATTTCTAATTTCAAAAGTTCAGATTTACACAGGGATAAGAAAATCTCGAGAATAGCTCAGTTCCTTTAGCTGCCAATAACAGTGGTAATGAAGAATTTTGGAACACTAGTTGCATTTAACTATTTGTTTAGTATACCAAAGCCCATCACTTGGCCAAATAATACATTGGTATTTCCAATTTCAAAAGTTCAGATTTACACAGGAATAAGAAAATCTCAAGAATAGCTTAGTTCCTTTAGGTGCCAATAACAGTGGTAATGAATGGTTTTGGAACACTAGTTGCATTTAACCTTTTGTTTAGTATTCGAAAGCCCATCACTTGCCCAGATAATATATGGGGATTCCCAATTTCAAAAGTTCAGATTTACACAGCGATAAGAAAATCTCAAGAATAGCTCAGTTCCTTTAGGAGCCAATAACAGTTGTAATGAATGGTTTTGTATCAATAGTTGCATTTAACTTTTTGTTTAGTATACCAAAGCCCATCACTTGGCCCAGATAATATATGAGGATTTCTAATTTCAAAAGTTCAGATTTACACAGGGATAAGAAAATCTCGAGAATAGCTCAGTTCCTTTAGGTGCCAATAACAGTGGTAATGAAGAATTTTGGAACACTAGTTGCATTTAACTTTTGGTTTAGTATACCAAAGCCCATCACTTGGCCAAATAATACATTGGTATTTCCAATTTCAAAAGTTCAGATTTACACAGGAATAAGAAAATCTCAAGAATAGCTTAGTTCCTTTAGGTGCCAATAACAGTGGTAATGAATGATTTTGGAACACTAGTTGCATTTAACTTTTTGTTTAGTATACCAAAGCCCATCACTTAGCCAGATAATATATGAGGATTTCTAATTTCAAAAGTTCAGATTTACACAGGGATAAGAAAATCTCGAGAATAGCTCAGTTCCTTTAGCTGTCAATAACAGTGGTAATGAAGAATTTTGGAACACTAGTTGCATTTAACTATTTGTTTATTATTCCAAAGCCCATCACTTGGCCAGATAATATATGGGGATTTCCAGTTTCAAAAGTTCAGATTTACACAGCGATAAGAAAATCTCAAGAATATGTCAGTTCCTTTAGGTGCCAATATCAGTGGTAATGAATGATTTTGGCAAACTAGTTGCATTTAACTTTTTGTTTAGTATACCAAAGCCCATCACTTGGCCAGATAATATATGGGTATTTCCAATTTCAAAAGTTCAGATTTACACAGGGATAAGAAAATCTCAAGAATAGCTTAGTTCCTTTAGGTGCCAATAACAGTGGTAGTGAATGATTTTGGAACACTAGTTGCATTTAACTTTTTGTTTAGTATACCAAAGTCCATCACTTGGCCAGATAATATATGGGGATTTCCAATCTCAAAAGTTCAGATTTACACAGGGATAAGAAAATCTCAAGAATACGTCAGTTCGTTTACTTGCCAGTAAGAGTGGTAATGAATGATTTTGGAACACAAGTTGCATTTAACTTTTTGTTTAGTATACCAAATCCCATCACTTGGCCAGATAATAATGGGTATTTCCAATTTCAAAAGTTCAGATTTACACAGGGATAAGAAACTCTCAAGAGTAGCCCAGTTCCTTTAGTTGCCAATAACAGTGGTAATGAATGATTTTGGAACACTAGTTGCATTTAACTTTTTCTTTAGTATACCAAAGCCCATCACTTGGCCAGATAATATATGAGGATTTCCAATTTCAAAAGTTCAGATTTACACAGGGATAAGAAAATCTCAAGAATAGCTTAGTTCCTTTAGGTGCCAATAATAGTGGTAATGAATGATTTTGGAACACTAGTTGCATTTAACTTTTTGTTTAGTATACCAAAGTCCAGCACTTGGCCAGATAATATATGGGGATTTCCAATCTCAAAAGTTCAGATTTACACAGGGATAAGAAAATCTCAAGAATAGTTTAGTTCCTTTAGGTGCCAATAACAGTGGTAATGAATACTTTTGGAACACCAGTTGCATTTAACTTTTTGTTTAGTATACCAAAGCCCATCATTTGGCCATATAATACATGGGTATTTCCAATTTCAAAAGTTCAGATTTACACAGAAATAAGAAAAGTTCCTTTAGGTGCCAATAACAGTGGCAATGAATGATTTTGGCACACTAGTTGCATTTAACTTTTTGTTTAGTATTCCAGAGCCCATCACTTGACCAGATAATATATGGGGATTCCCATATTTACACAGATTTACACAGGGATAAGAAAATCTCAAGAATACGTCAGTTCCTTTAGGTGCCAATATCAGTGGTAATGAATGATTTTGGCAAACTAGTTGCATTTAACTTTTTGTTTAGTATACCAAAGCCCATCACTTGGCCAGATAATATATGGGTATTTCCAATTTCAAAAGTTCAGATTTACACAGGGATAAGAAAATCTCAAGAATAGCCCAGTTCCTCTAGGGTACAATAACAGTTGTAATGAATGATTTTGTATCAATCGTTGCATTTAACTTTTTGTTTAGTATACCAAAGCCCATCACTTGGCCAGATAATATATGGGGATTTCCAATTTCAAAAGTTCAGATTTACACAGGGATAAGAAAATCTCAAGAATAGCTCAGTTCCTTTAGGTGCCCATAGTAGTGGTAATGGATGATTTTGGCACACTAGTTGCATTTAACTTTTTGTTTAGTATACCAAAGCCCATCACTTGGCCAGATAATATATAAGGATTTCCAATTTCAAAAGTTCAGATTTACACGGGGATAAGAAAATCTCAAGAATAGCTTAGTTCCTTTAGGTGCCAATAACAGTGGTAATGAATGATTTTGGAACACTAGTTGCATTTAACTTTTTGTTTACTATACCAAAGTCCATCACTTGGCCAGATAATATATGGGGATTTCCAATCTCAAAAGTTCAGATTTACACAGGGATAAGAAAATCTCAAGAATAGTTTAGTTCCTTTAGGTGCCAATAACAGTGGCAATGAATACTTTTGGAACACCAGTTGCATTTAACTTTTTGTTTAGTATACCAAAGCCCATCATTTGGCCAGATAATACATGGGTATTTCCAATTTCAAAAGTTCAGATTTACACAGAAATAAGAAAAGTTCCTTTAGGTGCCAATAACAGTGGCAATGAATGATTTTGGCACACTAGTTGCATTTAACTTTTTGTTTAGTATTCCAGAGCCCATCACTTGACCAGATAATATATGGGAATTCCCATATTTACACAGATTTACACAGGGATAAGGAAATCTCAAGAATAGTTTAGTTCCTTTAGGTGCCAATAACAGTGGTAATGAATACTTTTGGAACACCAGTTGCATTTAACTTATTGTTTAGTATACCAAAGCCCATCACTTGGCCAGTATATATGGGGATTTCCAATTTCAAAAGTTCAGATTTACACAGGGATAAGAAAATCTCAAGAATACGTCAGTTCGTTTACTTGCCAATAAGAGTGGTAATGAATGATTTTGGAACACAAGTTGCATTTAACTTTTTGTTTAGTATACCAAATCCCATCACTTGGCCAGATAATAATGGGTATTTCCAATTTCAAAAGTTCAGATTTACACAGGGATAAGAAACTCTCAAGAGTAGCCCAGTTCCTTTAGTTGCCAATAACAGTGGTAATGAATGATTTTGGAACACTAGTTGCATTTAACTTTTTCTTTAGTATACCAAAGCCCATCACTTGGCCAGATAATATATGAGGATTTCCAATTTCAAAAGTTCAGATTTACACAGGGATAAGAAAATCTCAAGAATAGCTTAGTTCCTTTAGGTGCCAATAATAGTGGTAATGAATGATTTTGGAACACTAGTTGCATTTAACATTTTGTTTAGTATACCAAAGTCCAGCACTTGGCCAGATAATATATGGGGATTTCCAATCTCAAAAGTTCAGATTTACACAGGGATAAGAAAATCTCAAGAATAGTTTAGTTCCTTTAGGTGCCAATAACAGTGGTAATGAATACTTTTGGAACACCAGTTGCATTTAACTTTTTGTTTAGTATACCAAAGCCCATCATTTGGCCATATAATACATGGGTATTTCCAATTTCAAAAGTTCAGATTTACACAGAAATAAGAAAAGTTCCTTTAGGTGCCAATAACAGTGGCAATGAATGATTTTGGCACACTAGTTGCATTTAACTTTTTGTTTAGTATTCCAGAGCCCATCACTTGACCAGATAATATATGGGGATTCCCATATTTACACAGATTTACACAGGGATAAGAAAATCTCAAGAATACGTCAGTTCCTTTAGGTGCCAATATCAGTGGTAATGAATGATTTTGGCAAACTAGTTGCATTTAACTTTTTGTTTAGTATACCAAAGCCCATCACTTGGCCAGATAATATATGGGTATTTCCAATTTCAAAAGTTCAGATTTACACAGGGATAAGAAAATCTCAAGAATAGCCCAGTTCCTTTAGGGTCCAATAACAGTTGTAATGAATGATTTTGTATCAATCGTTGCATTTAACTTTTTGTTTAGTATACCAAAGCCCATCACTTGGCCAGATAATATATGGGGATTTCCAATTTCAAAAGTTCAGATTTACACAGGGATAAGAAAATCTCAAGAATAGCTCAGTTCCTTTAGGTGCCCATAGTAGTGGTAATGGATGATTTTGGCACACTAGTTGCATTTAACTTTTTGTTTAGTATACCAAAGCCCATCACTTGGCCAGATAATATATGAGGATTTCCAATTTCAAAAGTTCAGATTTACACGGGGATAAGAAAATCTCAAGAATAGCTTAGTTCCTTTAGGTGCCAATAACAGTGGTAATGAATGATTTTGGAACACTAGTTGCATTTAACTTTTTGTTTACTATACCAAAGTCCATCACTTGGCCAGATAATATATGGGGATTTCCAATCTCAAAAGTTCAGATTTACACAGGGATAAGAAAATCTCAAGAATAGTTTAGTTCGTTTAGGTGCCAATAACAGTGGCAATGAATACTTTTGGAACACCAGTTGCATTTAACTTTTTGTTTAGTATACCAAAGCCCATCATTTGGCCAGATAATACATGGGTATTTCCAATTTCAAAAGTTCAGATTTACACAGAAATAAGAAAAGTTCCTTTAGGTGCCAATAACAGTGGCAATGAATGATTTTGGCACACTAGTTGCATTTAACTTTTTGTTTAGTATTCCAGAGCCCATCACTTGACCAGATAATATATGGGGATTCCCATATTTACACAGATTTACACAGGGATAAGAAAATCTCAAGAATACGTCAGTTCCTTTAGGTGCCAATATCAGTGGTAATGAATGATTTTGGCAAACTAGTTGCATTTAACTTTTTGTTTAGTATACCAAAGCCCATCACTTGGCCAGATAATATATGGGTATTTCCAATTTCAAAAGTTCAGATTTACACAGGGATAAGAAAATCTCAAGAATAGCCCAGTTCCTTTAGGGTCCAATAACAGTTGTAATGAATGATTTTGTATCAATCGTTGCATTTAACTTTTTGTTTAGTATACCAAAGCCCATCACTTGGCCAGATAATATATGGGGATTTCCAATTTCAAAAGTTCAGATTTACACAGGGATAAGAAAATCTCAAGAATAGCTCAGTTCCTTTAGGTGCCAATAACAGTGGTAATGAATGGTTTTGGATCAATAGTTGCATTTAACTTTTTGTTTAGTATACCAAAGCCCATCACTTGGCCAGATAATACATTGGTATTTCCAATTTCAAAAGTTCAGATTTACACAGGAATAAGAAAATCTCAAGAATAGCTTAGTTCCTTTAGGTGCCAATAACAGTGGTAATGAATGATTTCGGAACACTAGTTGCATTTAACCTTTTGTTTAGTATTCCAAAGCCCATCACTTGGCCAGATAATGTATGGGGATTCCCAATTTCAAAAGTTCAGATTTACACAGCGATAAGAAAATCTCAAGAATAGCTCAGTTCCTTTAGGAGCCAATAACAGTTGTAATGAATGGTTTTGTATCAATAGTTGCATTTAACTTTTTGTTTAGTATACCGAAGCCCATCACTTGCCCAGATAACACATTGGTATTTCCAATTTCAAAAGTTGAGATTTACACAGGAATAAGAAAATCTCAAGAATAGCTTAGTTCCTTTAGGTGCCAATAACAGTGGTAATGAATGATTTTGTAACACTAGTTGCATTTAACTTTTTGTTTAGTATTCCAAAGCCCATCACTTGGCCAGATAATATATGGGGATTTCCAATTTCAAAAGTTCAGATTTACGCAGGAATAAGAAAATCTCAAGAATACGTCAGTTCCTTTAGGTGCCAATAACAGTGGTAATGAATGATTTTGGAACACTAGTTGCATTTAACTTCTTCTTTAGTATACCAAAGCCCATCACTTGGCCAGATAATATATGGGTATTTCCAATTTCAAAATTTCAGATTTACACAGGAATAAGAAAATCTCAAGAATACGTCAGTTCGTTTACTTGCCAATAAGAGTGGTAATGAATGATTTTGGAACACAAGTTGCATTTAACTTTTTGTTTAGTATACCAAATCCCATCACTTGGCCAGATAATATATGTGTATTTCCAATTTCAAAAGTTCAGATTTACACAGGGATAAGAAACTCTCAAGAGTAGCCCAGTTCCTTTAGTTGCCAATAACAGTGGTAATGAATGATTTTGGAACACTAGTTGCATTTAACTTTTTCTTTAGTATACCAAAGCCCATCACTTGGCCAGATAATATATGAGGATTTCCAATTTCAAAAGTTCAGATTTACACAGGGATAAGAAAATCTCAAGAATAGCTTAGTTCCTTTAGGTGCCAATAATAGTGGTAATGAATGATTTTGGAACACTAGTTGCATTTAACTTTTTGTTTAGTATACCAAAGTCCAGCACTTGGCCAGATAATATATGGGGATTTCCAATCTCAAAAGTTCAGATTTACACAGGGATAAGAAAATCTCAAGAATAGTTTAGTTCCTTTAGGTGCCAATAACAGTGGTAATGAATACTTTTGGAACACCAGTTGCATTTAACTTTTTGTTTAGTATACCAAAGCCCATCATTTGGCCATATAATACATGGGTATTTCCAATTTCAAAAGTTCAGATTTACACAGAAATAAGAAAAGTTCCTTTAGGTGCCAATAACAGTGGCAATGAATGATTTTGGCACACTAGCTGCATTTAACTTTTTGTTTAGTATTCCAGAGCCCATCACTTGACCAGATAATATATGGGGATTCCCATATTTACACAGATTTACACAGGGATAAGAAAATCTCAAGAATACGTCAGTTCCTTTAGGTGCCAATATCAGTGGTAATGAATGATTTTGGCAAACTAGTTGCATTTAACTTTTTGTTTAGTATACCAAAGCCCATCACTTGGCCAGATAATATATGGGTATTTCCAATTTCAAAAGTTCAGATTTACACAGGGATAAGAAAATCTCAAGAATAGCCCAGTTCCTTTAGGGTCCAATAACAGTTGTAATGAATGATTTTGTATCAATCGTTGCATTTAACTTTTTGTTTAGTATACCAAAGCCCATCACTTGGCCAGATAATATATGGGGATTTCCAATTTCAAAAGTTCAGATTTACACAGGGATAAGAAAATCTCAAGAATAGCTCAGTTCCTTTAGGTGCCCATAGTAGTGGTAATGGATGATTTTGGCACACTAGTTGCATTTAACTTTTTGTTTAGTATACCAAAGCCCATCACTTGGCCAGATAATATATGAGGATTTCCAATTTCAAAAGTTCAGATTTACACGGGAATAAGAAAATCTCAAGAATAGCTTAGTTCCTTTAGGTGCCAATAACAGTGGTAATGAATGATTTTGGAACACTAGTTGCATTTAACTTTTTGTTTACTATACCAAAGTCCATCACTTGGCCAGATAATATATGGGGATTTCCAATCTCAAAAGTTCAGATTTACACAGGGATAAGAAAATCTCAAGAATAGTTTAGTTCCTTTAGGTGCCAATAACAGTGGCAATGAATACTTTTGGAACACCAGTTGCATTTAACTTTTTGTTTAGTATACCAAAGCCCATCATTTGGCCAGATAATACATGGGTATTTCCAATTTCAAAAGTTCAGATTTACACAGAAATAAGAAAAGTTCCTTTAGGTGCCAATAACAGTGGCAATGAATGATTTTGGCACACTAGTTGCATTTAACTTTTTGTTTAGTATTCCAGAGCCCATCACTTGACCAGATAATATATGGGGATTCCCATATTTACACAGATTTACACAGGGATAAGAAAATCTCAAGAATAGTTTAGTTCCTTTAGGTGCCAATAACAGTGGTAATGAATACTTTTGGAACACCAGTTGCATTTAACTTATTGTTTAGTATACCAAAGCCCATCACTTGGCCAGTATATATGGGGATTTCCAATTTCAAAAGTTCAGATTTACACAGGGATAAGAAAATCTCAAGAATAGCTTAGTTCCTTTAGGTGCCAATAACAGTGGTAATGAATGGTTTTGGATCAATAGTTGCATTTAACTTTTTGTTTAGTATACCAAAGCCCATCACTTGGCCAGATAATACATTGGTATTTCCAATTTCAAAAGTTCAGATTTACACAGGAATAAGAAAATCTCAAGAATAGCTTAGTTCCTTTAGGTGCCAATAACAGTGGTAATGAATGATTTTGGAACACTAGTTGCATTTAACCTTTTGTTTAGTATTCCAAAGCCCATCACTTGGCCAGATAATGTATGGGGATTCCCAATTTCAAAAGTTCAGATTTACACAGCGATAAGAAAATCTCAAGAATAGCTCAGTTCCTTTAGGAGCCAATAACAGTTGTAATGAATGGTTTTGTATCAATAGTTGCATTTAACTTTTTGTTTAGTATACCGAAGCCCATCACTTGCCCAGATAACACATTGGTATTTCCAATTTCAAAAGTTGAGATTTACACAGGAATAAGAAAATCTCAAGAATAGCTTAGTTCCTTTAGGTGCCAATAACAGTGGTAATGAATGATTTTGTAACACTAGTTGCATTTAACTTTTTGTTTAGTATTCCAAAGCCCATCACTTGGCCAGATAATATATGGGGATTTCCAATTTCAAAAGTTCAGATTTACGCAGGAATAAGAAAATCTCAAGAATACGTCAGTTCCTTTAGGTGCCAATAACAGTGGTAATGAATGATTTTGGAACACTAGTTGCATTTAACTTCTTCTTTAGTATACCATAGCCCATCACTTGGCCAGATAATATATGGGTATTTCCAATTTCAAAATTTCAGATTTACACAGGAATAAGAAAATCTCAAGAATACGTCAGTTCGTTTACTTGCCAATAAGAGTGGTAATGAATGATTTTGGAACACAAGTTGCATTTAACTTTTTGTTTAGTATACCAAATCCCATCACTTGGCCAGATAATATATGTGTATTTCCAATTTCAAAAGTTCAGATTTACACAGGGATAAGAAACTCTCAAGAGTAGCCTAGTTCCTTTAGTTGCCAATAACAGTGGTAATGAATGAATTTGGAACACTAGTTGCATTTAACTTTTTCTTTAGTATACCAAAGCCCATCACTTGGCCAGATAATATATGAGGATTTCCAATTTCAAAAGTTCAGATTTACACAGGGATAAGAAAATCTCAAGAATAGCTTAGTTCCTTTAGGTGCCAATAACAGTGGTAATGAACGATTTTGGAACACTAGTTGCATTTAACTTCTTGTTTAGTATACCAAAGTCCATCACTTGGCCAGATAATATATGGGGATTTCCAATCTCAAAAGTTCAGATTTACACAGGGATAAGAAAATCTCAAGAATAGTTTAGTTCCTTTAGGTGCCAATAACAGTGGCAATGAATACTTTTGGAACACCAGTTGCATTTAACTTTTTGTTTAGTATACCAAAGCCCATCATTTGGCCAGATAATACATGGGTATTTCCAATTTCAAAAGTTCAGATTTACACAGAAATAAGAAAAGTTCCTTTAGGTGCCAATAACAGTGGCAATGAATGATTTTGGCACACTAGTTGCATTTAACTTTTTGTTTAGTATTCCAGAGCCCATCACTTGACCAGATAATATATGGGGATTCCCATATTTACACAGATTTACACAGGGATAAGAAAATCTCAAGAATAGTTTAGTTCCTTTGTAACGAGGCGTCTGACCAGTAGCAAATATTTAAGAAGCAGTTTAATGGCTTCTGTATTTGCTGAGGTCAGTCGTCCTCGTTTAACTCCGAATCTCCCCGATACTCCCGCCAGGACCTAGTTTCAATACGCCCAGTTTCGTCCCGAGTGGGGAGCCTAGAGCTCTCCTATAAATTCAGAGCGCAGCTCATTTTAGAGGAGATTACTGTACTTATTTCCGACACTTTTATAGTCAATTATTTTCCGAAATAAATTTGACTTAGTTGCCGAGAATTATTTAGAACTTGTCTAAATAATTTAACTCCGTTCAACCCGTTTTAAAAGTTCGATTCATTCCGAGACCCAGATTAAAAATTGACCTGAATATTTTCAGCTCTTAAAGCAAACCGAGTAGTGGCTAATAATTACAGTGATCTGTGGTGTACAAACGATAGCTGGTATATTTCAATTTTATTTAATTTCCTGACCAATTGATTGTTTAATTATAACCCGCCTTGTCTCTCCGAGAATTTGTAAACGTTGCATGTGTATGATCCTAGGGTCGTAACATAGCACTTTACTTATTCAAACTAATTATCCAGACGTGCATGTGCTAAACGTTGCATTCTGGGATATCATTAGCTTTTTGTATTAGTTTGATGTCAGTAGTAAGATCACGTGCAAACGTAGCTCTGCTTTTGTCATCCTATTACTACTTAAAACTAGTGAATTAAACAATCAATTGTTTTGCTAGTTAATATCCTGTATAAAGTTAATTACATACCAGTGTTTTGTACATCCCTGAGATCACGGGAATTTATCCACTACCAGAATCAATCGTCGAACGACACTCAATTGTTTTATTTGCATAAGCAATTCAATTTTTACAGTAAACTGATTGCTTACCAGATTATTTTGCACATTCCCGACAGAAATTCTTGGTTCTCACTGGAATTAAATTCCGTATTAAAATCATCTTTGATATCACTTACCCGTTATACCAGAAGACTCCTGAAGGGGTCGAAGCCCCCATATCATTTTATTTCACATTTGATTCCACTATACCCGTTTCGCCATTGAAAATCCTTCGTGGCCATTACGCGTCGTTCAACCTGCGCCAATCTCCTTAAGAGCAAGGTGCGCACTGAACTTTATTTTAGTCCCGTTTACACAGACCCCAATTTCAAAGAACCATTCACACCCGGAAATATTAACTTCCTTATATTTAACCTGAATTTTATAATTAAATTATTTATGCTTTATTTTCATGTACATAAATTGTAAATACTTAATATTGTTCCTGAATAAATTGTTCATAAGGTTTATCTCCAGTTATTTATTTAACCCCTTTTATAAAGGACCCTGGATTTTCCCGCTAAGCTACCCTAGTGCAAAAATAAATACTGTACGTTCAAGGGGGAACGTTACATGGCCCCCGAGCAGGTTTGACATTCCCCAATTAAGTACAGGGCGCCCGATACTAGGCATTTTCTTTTGTAAATAATTTTCCGTAGTCCCACAACTGGAGAGAAACCTTTTAAATTAAACCCGTATCAAGCATAATTTTTATTTTTTTACAGAGTTAGACATGTTTAGTTTGTACAGTTTACAATAGCCGACATCATGCCAATGTATTCCAGGTATCCAGATATAATTTCTTCTGTTGTTTACAAACAGGAAGCCGTCGACATGCAGTACTACGATGCTGTGAGGACAGACCCATGGACCGCACCACCCAGAAACCCGCTTGTACCGCTGGTATGTGACGTCGTCCAACAATGGGGTGTCCGATTCAACGGAGAGGGTGATCCTGCCCCCTTCCTGGTAAGACTACAAGAAATTATCCAGCACTACCAGTTCCCACCAGACTCTCTTCTACCCGTCCTGCCGTTACTGTTGGAAGGGAAAGGTTTAGACTGGTACCGTAATAATAAATTCGATTGGAATACCTGGTCCGATTTTGAGAGCTACTTCCGACTGTCCTACATGCCCGTCCGAATCCAAAATGGAACAACAGCCGCCCGTCCTCGACTACTACCTGTCCAGCCGGATAAACCAGTCACCGCCGAGGAAAACCCGAAGTCCAGGTGTGAAGAAGGACCTCAAGTGATGGTTGCCACCACCGAAATTCCCGAGGCTCCATCGCGTTCGATCATCTCCACACCCACGACACCGTTGCCGACTCCAGGTCCCGACCAGAAAATCCGTGCCCCAGATATGACAGCTCCAGGTCCCGACGTAGATCCAGCCATTGAATTGACCTCTCCAGGTAAGGTACTTGCGTTACAGCCGCTGGAGGAAGAAATCTGTCCGGATCCAGGTACATGACAGTCCGAACCGGAACCTGAAAAACCAGAAAATTATGTTCAAAAGTTTTGTCCGCCGAAGAGTACCGAAAATTACCTGTCACCGCCAACCGTAGACCGTGTCCAGGACCTCCGAGAGCCTCCATCGACTTCATATCCTTCAACGTGCATAGCCATGGAGCAGGAAGAATTCCACCTTCCGTTTCCCGTTTCCGAGGAACTTCCTGCTGCCAGCTTCTGTACGTCCGGGATGGAGCCTTTGGAGAGCCCAGCCATAGCTCCTGTGGTGCCAATGCCGATCCAGGATTTTCCGTCCACACCGCCGCTGACAATTCAGGTATCTTTTGTCACAAAATATTTTATAGATTCCCCAGATCGCCGCCGAAGTAGCAAGCCTACCGATCGGGGTAAACTGTCCGACCGCCGAAGCCGCCAGTATAGCCGCCGGAGGAAACAGCCTGTCCGCCGGAGATCACCGCCGCTCCGCCTGAAATACCAGCCAGGACACCAGAAAATCCGGGTTCTCCTGGAACACCAGCCGGTCCGTCGGAGGAACCAGCTTACCAGGTTAAGCCACCAGCCTGTCCGCCCGCCTGATCCTAGCCCAGCCGCCATGGTGATGAGCCTTCCGCCTAGTCGTCATCAGCAGTGCTGAAATTTGTATATATTTATGTTTTATTTCTTTTTATTCACCTGTTTAATTTTACCGTTTACTAACCGTCCCGTTTGTTTTTCATTTTTGTTATTAACCCGTTTATTTTTCTTTCCCCCCGGGAAGGGAGGAATGTAACGAGGCGTCTGACCAGTAGCAAATATTTAAGAAGCAGTTTAATGGCTTCTGTATTTGCTGAGGTCAGTCGTCCTCGTTTAACTCCGAATCTCCCCGATACTCCCGCCAGGACCTAGTTTCAATACGCCCAGTTTCGTCCCGAGTGGGGAGCCTAGAGCTCTCCTATAAATTCAGAGCGCAGCTCATTTTAGAGGAGATTACTGTACTTATTTCCGACACTTTTATAGTCAATTATTTTCCGAAATAAATTTGACTTAGTTGCCGAGAATTATTTAGAACTTGTCTAAATAATTTAACTCCGTTCAACCCGTTTTAAAAGTTCGATTCATTCCGAGACCCAGATTAAAAATTGACCTGAATATTTTCAGCTCTTAAAGCAAACCGAGTAGTGGCTAATAATTACAGTGATCTGTGGTGTACAAACGATAGCTGGTATATTTCAATTTTATTTAATTTCCTGACCAATTGATTGTTTAATTATAACCCGCCTTGACTCTCCGAGAATTTGTAAACGTTGCATGTGTATGATCCTAGGGTCGTAACATAGCACTTTACTTATTCAAACTAATTATCCAGACGTGCATGTGCTAAACGTTGCATTCTGGGATATCATTAGCTTTTTGTATTAGTTTGATGTCAGTAGTAAGATCACGTGCAAACGTAGCTCTGCTTTTGTCATCCTATTACTACTTAAAACTAGTGAATTAAACAATCAATTGTTTTGCTAGTTAATATCCTGTATAAAGTTAATTACATACCAGTGTTTTGTACATCCCTGAGATCACGGGAATTTATCCACTACCAGAATCAATCGTCGAACGACACTCAATTGTTTTATTTGCATAAGCAATTCAATTTTTACAGTAAACTGATTGCTTACCAGATTATTTTGCACATTCCCGACAGAAATTCTTTGTTCTCACTGGAATTAAATTCCGTATTAAAATCATCTTTGATATCACTTACCCGTTATACCAGAAGACTCCTGAAGGGGTCGAAGCCCCCATATCATTTTATTTCACATTTGATTCCACTATACCCGTTTCGCCATTGAAAATCCTTCGTGGCCATTACGCGTCGTTCAACCTGCGCCAATCTCCTTAAGAGCAAGGTGCGCACTGAACTTTATTTTAGTCCCGTTTACACAGACCCCAATTTCAAAGAACCATTCACACCCGGAAATATTAACTTCCTTATATTTAACCTGAATTTTATAATTAAATTATTTATGCTTTATTTTCATGTACATAAATTGTAAATACTTAATATTGTTCCTGAATAAATTGTTCATAAGGTTTATCTCCAGTTATTTATTTAACCCCTTTTATAAAGGACCCTGGATTTTCCCGCTAAGCTACCCTAGTGCAAAAATAAATACTGTACGTTCAAGGGGGAACGTTACACCTTTAGGTGCCAATAACAGTGGTAATGAATACTTTTGGAACACCAGTTGCATTTAACTTATTGTTTAGTATACCAAAGCCCATCACTTGGCCAGTATATATGGGGATTTCCAATTTCAAAAGTTCAGATTTACACAGGGATAAGAAAATCTCAAGAATAGCTTAGTTCCTTTAGGTGCCAATAACAGTGGTAATGAATGGTTTTGGATCAATAGTTGCATTTAACTTTTTGTTTAGTATACCAAAGCCCATCACTTGGCCAGATAATACATTGGTATTTCCAATTTCAAAAGTTCAGATTTACACAGGAATAAGAAAATCTCAAGAATAGCTTAGTTCCTTTAGGTGCCAATAACAGTGGTAATGAATGATTTTGGAACACTAGTTGCATTTAACCTTTTGTTTAGTATTCCAAAGCCCATCACTTGGCCAGATAATGTATGGGGATTCCCAATTTCAAAAGTTCAGATTTACACAGCGATAAGAAAATCTCAAGAATAGCTCAGTTCCTTTAGGAGCCAATAACATTGGTAATGAATGATTTTGGAACACTAGTTGCATTTAACTTTTTCTTTAGTATACCAAAGCCCATCACTTGGACAGATAATATATGGGTATTTCCAATTTCAAAAGTTCAGATTTACACAGGAATAAGAAAATCTCAAGAATAGCTTAGTTCCTTTAGGTGCCAATAACAGTGTTAATGAATGATTTTGGAGCACTAGTTGCATTTAACCTTTTGTTTAGTATTCCAAAGCCCATCACTTGGCCAGATAATATATGGGGATTTCCAATTTCAAAAGTTCAGATTTACGCAGGAATAAGAAAATCTCAAGAATACGTCAGTTCCTTTAGGTGCCAATAACAGTGGTAATGAATGATTTTGGAACACTAGTTGCATTTAACTTCTTCTTTAGTATACCAAAGCCCATCACTTGGCCAGATAATATATGGGTATTTCCAATTTCAAAATTTCAGATTTACACAGGAATAAGAAAATCTCAAGAATACGTCAGTTCGTTTACTTGCCAATAAGAGTGGTAATGAATGATTTTGGAACACAAGTTGCATTTAACTTTTTGTTTAGTATACCAAATCCCATCACTTGGCCAGATAATATATGTGTATTTCCAATTTCAAAAGTTCAGATTTACACAGGGATAAGAAACTCTCAAGAGTAGCCCAGTTCCTTTAGTTGCCAATAACAGTGGTAATGAATGATTTTGGAACACTAGTTGCATTTAACTTTTTCTTTAGTATACCAAAGCCCATCACTTGGCCAGATAATATATGAGGATTTCCAATTTCAAAAGTTCAGATTTACACAGGGATAAGAAAATCTCAAGAATAGCTTAGTTCCTTTAGGTGCCAATAACAGTGGTAATGAACGATTTTGGAACACTAGTTGCATTTAACTTTTTGTTTAGTATACCAAAGTCCATCACTTGGCCAGATAATATATGGGGATTCCCAATTTCAAAAGTTCAGATTTACACAGCGATAAGAAAATCTCAAGAATAGCTCAGTTCCTTTAGGAGCCAATAACAGTTGTAATGAATGGTTTTGTATCAATAGTTGCATTTAACTTTTTGTTTAGTATACCAAAGCCCATCACTTGGCCCAGATAATATATGAGGATTTCTAATTTCAAAAGTTCAGATTTACACAGGGATAAGAAAATCTCGAGAATAGCTCAGTTCCTTTAGGTGCCAATAACAGTGGTAATGAAGAATTTTGGAACACTAGTTGCATTTAACTTTTGGTTTAGTATACCAAAGCCCATCACTTGGCCAAATAATACATTGGTATTTCCAATTTCAAAAGTTCAGATTTACACAGGAATAAGAAAATCTCAAGAATAGCTTAGTTCCTTTAGGTGCCAATAACAGTGGTAATGAATGGTTTTGTATCAATAGTTGCATTTAACTTTTTGTTTAGTATACCAAAGCCCATCACTTGGCCAGATAATATATGAGGATTTCTAATTTCAAAAGTTCAGATTTACACAGGGATAAGAAAATCTCGAGAATAGCTCAGTTCCTTTAGCTGCCAATAACAGTGGTAATGAAGAATTTTGGAACACTAGTTGCATTTAACTATTTGTTTAGTATACCAAAGCCCATCACTTGGCCAAATAATACATTGGTATTTCCAATTTCAAAAGTTCATATTTACACAGGAATAAGAAAATCTCAAGAATAGCTTAGTTCCTTTAGGTGCCAATAACAGTGGTAATGAATGATTTTGGAACACTAGTTGCATTTAACCTTTTGTTTAGTATTCGAAAGCCCATCACTTGCCCAGATAATATATGGGGATTCCCAATTTCAAAAGTTCAGATTTACACAGCGATAAGAAAATCTCAAGAATAGCTCAGTTCCTTTAGGAGCCAATAACAGTTGTAATGAATGGTTTTGTATCAATAGTTGCATTTAACTTTTTGTTTAGTATACCAAAGCCCATCACTTGGCCCAGATAATATATGAGGATTTCTAATTTCAAAAGTTCAGATTTACACAGGGATAAGAAAATCTCGAGAATAGCTCAGTTCCTTTAGGTGCCAATAACAGTGGTAATGAAGAATTTTGGAACACTAGTTGCATTTAACTTTTGGTTTAGTATACCAAAGCCCATCACTTGGCCAAATAATACATTGGTATTTCCAATTTCAAAAGTTCAGATTTACACAGGAATAAGAAAATCTCAAGAATAGCTTAGTTCCTTTAGGTGCCAATAACAGTGGTAATGAATGATTTTGGAACACTAGTTGCATTTAACTTTTTGTTTAGTATACCAAAGCCCATCACTTAGCCAGATAATATATGAGGATTTCTAATTTCAAAAGTTCAGATTTACACAGGGATAAGAAAATCTCGAGAATAGCTCAGTTCCTTTAGCTGCCAATAACAGTGGTAATGAAGAATTTTGGAACACTAGTTGCATTTAACTATTTGTTTATTATTCCAAAGCCCATCACTTGGCCAGATAATATATGGGGATTTCCAGTTTCAAAAGTTCAGATTTACACAGCGATAAGAAAATCTCAAGAATATGTCAGTTCCTTTAGGTGCCAATATCAGTGGTAATGAATGATTTTGGCAAACTAGTTGCATTTAACTTTTTGTTTAGTATACCAAAGCCCATCACTTGGCCAGATAATATATGGGTATTTCCAATTTCAAAAGTTCAGATTTACACAGGGATAAGAAAATCTCAAGAATAGCTTAGTTCCTTTAGGTGCCAATAACAGTGGTAGTGAATGATTTTGGAACACTAGTTGCATTTAACTTTTTGTTTAGTATACCAAAGTCCATCACTTGGCCAGATAATATATGGGGATTTCCAATCTCAAAAGTTCAGATTTACACAGGGATAAGAAAATCTCAAGAATACGTCAGTTCGTTTACTTGCCAATAAGAGTGGTAATGAATGATTTTGGAACACAAGTTGCATTTAACTTTTTGTTTAGTATACCAAATCCCATCACTTGGCCAGATAATAATGGGTATTTCCAATTTCAAAAGTTCAGATTTACACAGGGATAAGAAACTCTCAAGAGTAGCCCAGTTCCTTTAGTTGCCAATAACAGTGGTAATGAATGATTTTGGAACACTAGTTGCATTTAACTTTTTCTTTAGTATACCAAAGCCCATCACTTGGCCAGATAATATATGAGGATTTCCAATTTCAAAAGTTCAGATTTACACAGGGATAAGAAAATCTCAAGAATAGCTTAGTTCCTTTAGGTGCCAATAATAGTGGTAATGAATGATTTTGGAACACTAGTTGCATTTAACTTTTTGTTTAGTATACCAAAGTCCAGCACTTGGCCAGATAATATATGGGGATTTCCAATCTCAAAAGTTCAGATTTACACAGGGATAAGAAAATCTCAAGAATAGTTTAGTTCCTTTAGGTGCCAATAACAGTGGTAATGAATACTTTTGGAACACCAGTTGCATTTAACTTTTTGTTTAGTATACCAAAGCCCATCATTTGGCCATATAATACATGGGTATTTCCAATTTCAAAAGTTCAGATTTACACAGAAATAAGAAAAGTTCCTTTAGGTGCCAATAACAGTGGCAATGAATGATTTTGGCACACTAGTTGCATTTAACTTTTTGTTTAGTATTCCAGAGCCCATCACTTGACCAGATAATATATGGGGATTCCCATATTTACACAGATTTACACAGGGATAAGAAAATCTCAAGAATACGTCAGTTCCTTTAGGTGCCAATATCAGTGGTAATGAATGATTTTGGCAAACTAGTTGCATTTAACTTTTTGTTTAGTATACCAAAGCCCATCACTTGGCCAGATAATATATGGGTATTTCCAATTTCAAAAGTTCAGATTTACACAGGGATAAGAAAATCTCAAGAATAGCCCAGTTCCTTTAGGGTCCAATAACAGTTGTAATGAATGATTTTGTATCAATCGTTGCATTTAACTTTTTGTTTAGTATACCAAAGCCCATCACTTGGCCAGATAATATATGGGGATTTCCAATTTCAAAAGTTCAGATTTACACAGGGATAAGAAAATCTCAAGAATAGCTCAGTTCCTTTAGGTGCCCATAGTAGTGGTAATGGATGATTTTGGCACACTAGTTGCATTTAACTTTTTGTTTAGTATACCAAAGCCCATCACTTGGCCAGATAATATATGAGGATTTCCAATTTCAAAAGTTCAGATTTACACGGGGATAAGAAAATCTCAAGAATAGCTTAGTTCCTTTAGGTGCCAATAACAGTGGTAATGAATGATTTTGGAACACTAGTTGCATTTAACTTTTTGTTTACTATACCAAAGTCCATCACTTGGCCAGATAATATATGGGGATTTCCAATCTCAAAAGTTCAGATTTACACAGGGATAAGAAAATCTCAAGAATAGTTTAGTTCCTTTAGGTGCCAATAACAGTGGCAATGAATACTTTTGGAACACCAGTTGCATTTAACTTTTTGTTTAGTATACCAAAGCCCATCATTTGGCCAGATAATACATGGGTATTTCCAATTTCAAAAGTTCAGATTTACACAGAAATAAGAAAAGTTCCTTTAGGTGCCAATAACAGTGGCAATGAATGATTTTGGCACACTAGTTGCATTTAACTTTTTGTTTAGTATTCCAGAGCCCATCACTTGACCAGATAATATATGGGGATTCCCATATTTACACAGATTTACACAGGGATAAGAAAATCTCAAGAATAGTTTAGTTCCTTTAGGTGCCAATAACAGTGGTAATGAATACTTTTGGAACACCAGTTGCATTTAACTTATTGTTTAGTATACCAAAGCCCATCACTTGGCCAGTATATATGGGGATTTCCAATTTCAAAAGTTCAGATTTACACAGGGATAAGAAAATCTCAAGAATAGCTTAGTTCCTTTAGGTGCCAATAACAGTGGTAATGAATGGTTTTGGATCAATAGTTGCATTTAACTTTTTGTTTAGTATACCAAAGCCCATCACTTGGCCAGATAATACATTGGTATTTCCAATTTCAAAAGTTCAGATTTACACAGGAATAAGAAAATCTCAAGAATAGCTTAGTTCCTTTAGGTGCCAATAACAGTGGTAATGAATGAATTTGGAACACTAGTTGCATTTAACCTTTTGTTTAGTATTCCAAAGCCCATCACTTGGCCAGATAATGTATGGGGATTCCCAATTTCAAAAGTTCAGATTTACACAGCGATAAGAAAATCTCAAGAATAGCTCAGTTCCTTTAGGAGCCAATAACAGTTGTAATGAATGGTTTTGTATCAATAGTTGCATTTAACTTTTTGTTTAGTATACCGAAGCCCATCACTTGCCCAGATAACACATTGGTATTTCCAATTTCAAAAGTTGAGATTTACACAGGAATAAGAAAATCTCAAGAATAGCTTAGTTCCTTTAGGTGCCAATAACAGTGGTAATGAATGATTTTGTAACACTAGTTGCATTTAACTTTTTGTTTAGTATTCCAAAGCCCATCACTTGGCCAGATAATATATGGGGATTTCCAATTTCAAAAGTTCAGATTTACGCAGGAATAAGAAAATCTCAAGAATACGTCAGTTCCTTTAGGTGCCAATAACAGTGGTAATGAATGATTTTGGAACACTAGTTGCATTTAACTTCTTCTTTAGTATACCATAGCCCATCACTTGGCCAGATAATATATGGGTATTTCCAATTTCAAAATTTCAGATTTACACAGGAATAAGAAAATCTCAAGAATACGTCAGTTCGTTTACTTGCCAATAAGAGTGGTAATGAATGATTTTGGAACACAAGTTGCATTTAACTTTTTGTTTAGTATACCAAATCCCATCACTTGGCCAGATAATATATGTGTATTTCCAATTTCAAAAGTTCAGATTTACACAGGGATAAGAAACTCTCAAGAGTAGCCTAGTTCCTTTAGTTGCCAATAACAGTGGTAATGAATGATTTTGGAACACTAGTTGCATTTAACTTTTTCTTTAGTATACCAAAGCCCATCACTTGGCCAGATAATATATGAGGATTTCCAATTTCAAAAGTTCAGATTTACACAGGGATAAGAAAATCTCAAGAATAGCTTAGTTCCTTTAGGTGCCAATAACAGTGGCAATGAATACTTTTGGAACACCAGTTGCATTTAACTTTTTGTTTAGTATACCAAAGCCCATCATTTGGCCAGATAATACATGGGTATTTCCAATTTCAAAAGTTCAGATTTACACAGAAATAAGAAAAGTTCCTTTAGGTGCCAATAACAGTGGCAATGAATGATTTTGGCACACTAGTTGCATTTAACTTTTTGTTTAGTATTCCAGAGCCCATCACTTGACCAGATAATATATGGGGATTCCCATATTTACACAGATTTACACAGGGATAAGAAAATCTCAAGAATAGTTTAGTTCCTTTAGGTGCCAATAACAGTGGTAATGAATACTTTTGGAACACCAGTTGCATTTAACTTATTGTTTAGTATACCAAAGCCCATCACTTGGCCAGTATATATGGGGATTTCCAATTTCAAAAGTTCAGATTTACACAGGGATAAGAAAATCTCAAGAATAGCTTAGTTCCTTTAGGTGCCAATAACAGTGGTAATGAATGGTTTTGGATCAATAGTTGCATTTAACTTTTTGTTTAGTATACCAAAGCCCATCACTTGGCCAGATAATACATTGGTATTTCCAATTTCAAAAGTTCAGATTTACACAGGAATAAGAAAATCTCAAGAATAGCTTAGTTCCTTTAGGTGCCAATAACAGTGGTAATGAATGATTTGGGAACACTAGTTGCATTTAACCTTTTGTTTAGTATTCCAAAGCCCATCACTTGGCCAGATAATGTATGGGGATTCCGAATTTCAAAAGTTCAGATTTACACAGCGATAAGAAAATTTCAAGAATAGCTCAGTTCCTTTAGGAGCCAATAACAGTTGTAATGAATGGTTTTGTATCAATAGTTGCATTTAACTTTTTGTTTAGTATACCGAAGCCCATCACTTGCCCAGATAACACATTGGTATTTCCAATTTCAAAAGTTGAGATTTACACAGGAATAAGAAAATCTCAAGAATAGCTTAGTTCCTTTAGGTGCCAATAACAGTGGTAATGAATGATTTTGTAACACTAGTTGCATTTAACTTTTTGTTTAGTATTCCAAAGCCCATCACTTGGCCAGATAATATATGGGGATTTCCAATTTCAAAAGTTCAGATTTACGCAGGAATAAGAAAATCTCAAGAATACGTCAGTTCCTTTAGGTGCCAATAACAGTGGTAATGAATGATTTTGGAACACTAGTTGCATTTAACTTCTTCTTTAGTATACCAAAGCCCATCACTTGGCCAGATAATATATGGGTATTTCCAATTTCAAAATTTCAGATTTACACAGGAATAAGAAAATCTCAAGAATACGTCAGTTCGTTTACTTGCCAATAAGAGTGGTAATGAATGATTTTGGAACACAAGTTGCATTTAACTTTTTGTTTAGTATACCAAATCCCATCACTTGGCCAGATAATATATGTGTATTTCCAATTTCAAAAGTTCAGATTTACACAGGGATAAGAAACTCTCAAGAGTAGCCCAGTTCCTTTAGTTGCCAATAACAGTGGTAATGAATGATTTTGGAACACTAGTTGCATTTAACTTTTTCTTTAGTATACCAAAGCCCATTACTTGGCCAGATAATATATGTGTATTTCCAATTTCAAAAGTTCAGATTTACACAGGGATAAGAAACTCTCAAGAGTAGCCCAGTTCATTTAGTTGCCAATAACAGTGGTAATGAATGATTTTGGAACACTAGTTGCATTTAACTTTTTCTTTAGTATACCAAAGCCCATCACTTGGCCAGATAATATATGGGGATTTCCAATCTCAAAAGTTCAGATTTACACAGGGATAAGAAAATCTCAAGAATAGTTTAGTTCCTTTAGGTGCCAATAACAGTGGTAATGAATACTTTTGGAACACCAGTTGCATTTAACTTTTTGTTTAGTATACCAAAGCCAATCACTTGGTCAGTATGTATGGGGATTTCCAATTTCAAAAGTTCAGATTTACACAGGGATAACAAAATCTCAAGAATAGCTTAGTTCCTTTAGGTCCCAATAACAGTGGTAATGAATGAATGATTTTGGAACACTAGTTGCATTTAACTTTTTGTTTAGTATACCAAAGCCCATCACTTGGCCAGATAATACATGGGTATTTCCAATTTCAAAAGTTCAGATTTACAGAGGAATAAGAAAATCTCAAGAATACGTCAGTTCCTTTAGGTGCCAATAACAGTGGCAATGAATGATTTTGGCACACTAGTTGCATTTAACTTTTAGTTTAGTATTCCAGAGCCCATCACTTGACCAGATAATATATGGGGATTCCCATATTTACACAGATTTACACAGGGATAAGAAAATCTCAAGAATAGTTTAGTTCCTTTAGGTGCCAATAACAGTGGTAATGAATACTTTTGGAACACCAGTTGCATTTAACTTATTGTTTAGTATACCAAAGCCCATCACTTGGCCAGTATATATGGGGATTTCCAATTTCAAAAGTTCAGATTTACACAGGGATAAGAAAATCTCAAGAATAGCTTAGTTCCTTTAGGTGCCAATAACAGTGGTAATGAATGGTTTTGTATCAATAGTTGCATTTAACTTTTTGTTTAGTATACCAATGCCCATCACTTGGCCAGATAATATATGAGGATTTCTAATTTCAAAAGTTCAGATTTACACAGGGATAATAAAATCTCGAGAATAGCTCAGTTCCTTTAGGTGCCAATAACAGTGGTAATGAAGGATTTTCGAACACTAGTTGCATTTAACTTTTTGTTTAGTATACCAAAGCCCATCACTTGGCCAAATAATACATTGGTATTTCCAATTTCGAAAGTTCAGATTTACACAGGAATAAGAAAATCTCAAGAATAGCTTAGTTCCCTTAGTTGCCAATAACAGTGGTAATGAATGATTTTGGAACACTAGTTGCATTTAACCTTTTGTTTAGTATTCCAAAGACCATCACTTGGCCAGATAATATATGGGGATTTCCAATTTCAAAAGTTCAGATTTACACAGCGATAAGAAAATATCAAGAATAGCTCAGTTCCTTTAAGAGCCAATAACAGTTGTAATGAATGGTTTTGTATCAATAGTTGCATTTAACTTTTTGTTTAGTATACCGAAGCCCATCACTTGGCCAGATAATACATTGGTATTTCCAATTTCAAAAGTTGAGATTTACACAGCGATAAGAAAATCTCAAGAATACGTCAGTTCCTTTAGGTGCCAATATCAGTGGTAATGAATGATTTTGGAACACTAGTTGCATTTAACTTTTTCTTTAGTATACCAAAGCCCATCACTTGGCCAGATAATACATTGGTATTTCCAATTTCAAAAGTTCAGATTTACTCAGGAATAAGAAAATCTCAAGAATACGTCAGTTCCTTTACTTGCCCATAAGAGTGGTAATGAATGATTTTGGAACACTAGTTGCATTTAACTTTTTGTTTAGTATACCAAAGCCCATCACTTGGCCAGATAATATATGGGTATTTCCAATTTCAAAAGTTCAGATTTACACAGGAATAAGAAAATCTCAAGAATACGTCAGTTCCTTTAGGTGCCAATATCAGTGGTAATGAATGATTTTGGAACACTAGTTGCATTTAACTTTTTCTTTAGTATATCAAAGCCCATCACTTGGAAAGATAATATATGGGTATTACCAATTTCAAAAGTTCAGATTTAAACAGGAATAAGAAAATCTCAAGAATACGTCAGTTCCTTTAGGTGCCAATAACAGTGGTAATGAATGATTTTGGAACACTAGTTGCATTTAACTTTTTGTTTAGTATTCCAAAGCCCATCACTTGGCCAGTATATATGGGGATTTCCAATTTCAAAAGTTCAGATTTACACAGGAATAAGAAAATCTCAAGAATACGTCAGTTCGTTTACTTGCCAATAAGAGTGGTAATGAATGATTTTGGAAGACAAGTTGCATTTAACTTTTTGTTTAGTATACCAAATCCCATCACTTGGCCAGATAATATATGGGTATTTCCAATTTCAAAAGTTCAGATTTACACAGGGATAAGAAACTCTCAAGAGTAGCCCAGTTCCTTTAGCTGCCAATAACAGTGGTAATGAATGATTTTGGAACACTAGTTGCATTTAACTTTTTGTTTAGTATACCAAAGCCCATCACTTGCCCAGATAATATATGAGGATTTCTAATTTCAAAAATTCAGATTTACACAGGGATAAGAAAATCTCGAGAATAGCTCAGTTCCTTTAGGTGCCAATAACAGTGGTAATGAAGGATTTTGGAACACTAGTTGCATTTAACTTTTTGTTTAGTATACCAAAGCCCATCACTTGGCCAAATAATACATTGCTATTTCCAATTTCAAAAGTTCAGATTTACACAGGAATAAGAAAATCTCAAGAATAGCTTAGTTCCTTTAGGTGCCAATAACAGTGGTAAAGAATGATTTTGGAACACTAGTTGCATTTAACCTTTTGTTTAGTATTCCAAAGCCCATCACTTGGCCAGATAATATATGGGGATTCCCAATTTCAAAAGTTCAGATTTACACAGCGATAAGAAAATCTCAAGAATAGCTCAGTTCCTTTAGGAGCCAATAACAGTTGTAATGAATGGTTTTGTATCAATAGTTGCATTTAACTTTTTGTTTAGTGTACCAAAGCCCATCACTTGGCCAGATAATACATTGGTATTTCCAATTTCAAAAGTTGAGGTTTACACAGCGATAAGAAAATCTCAAGAATACGTCAGTTCCTTTAGGTGCCAATATCAGTGGTAATGAATGATTTTGGAACACTAGTTGCATTTAACTTTTTGTTTAATATACCAAAGCCCATCACTTGGTAAGATAATACATTGGTATTTCCAATTTCAAAAGTTCAGATTTACACAGGAATGAGAAAATCTCAAGAATACGTCAGTTCCTTTACTTGCCAATAAGAGTGGTAATGTATGATTTTGGAACACTAGTTGCATTTAACCTTTTGTTTAGTATTCCAAAGACCATCACTTGGCCAGATAATATATGGGGATTCCCAATTTCAAAAGTTCAGATTTACACAGCGATAAGAAAATATCAAGAATAGCTCAGTTCCTTTAGGAGCCCATAACAGTTGTAATGAATGGTTTTGTATCAATAGTTGCATTTAACTTTTTGTTTAGTATACCGAAGCCCATCACTTGGCCAGATAATACATTGGTATTTCCAATTTCAAAAGTTGAGATTTACACAGCGATAAGAAAATCTCAAGAATACGTCAGTTCCTTTAGGTGCCAATATCAGTGGTAATGAATGATTTTGGAACACTAGTTGCATTTAACTTTTTCTTTAGTATACCAAAGCCCATCACTTGGCCAGATAATACATTGGTATTTCCAATTTCAAAAGTTCAGATTTACACAGGAATAAGAAAATCTCAAGAATACGTCAGTTCCTTTAGGTGCCAATATCAGTGGTAATGAATGATTTTGGAACACTAGTTGCATTTAACTTTTTCTTTAGTATATCAAAGCCCATCACTTGGAAAGATAATATATGGGTATTACCAATTTCAAAAGTTCAGATTTAAACAGGAATAAGAAAATTTCAAGAATACGTCAGTTCCTTTAGGTGCCAATAACAGTGGTAATGAATGATTTTGGAACACTAGTTGCATTTAACTTTTTCTTTAGTATACCAAAGCCCATCACTTGGCCAGATAATATATGAGGATTTCCAATTTCAAAAGTTCAGATTTACACAGGAATAAGAAAATCTCAAGAATACGTCAGTTCGTTTACTTGCCAATAAGAGTGGTAATGAATGATTTTGGAACACAAGTTGCATTTAACTTTTTGTTTAGTATACCAAATCCCATCACTTGGCCAGATAATATATGGGTATTTCCAATTTCAAAAGTTCAGATTTACACAGGGATAAGAAACTCTCAAGAGTAGCCCAGTTCCTTTAGCTGCCAATAACAGTGGTAATGAATGATTTTGGAACACTAGTTGCATTTAACTTTTTCTTTAGTATACCAAAGCCCATCACTTGGCCAGATAATATATGAGGATTTCCAATTTCAAAAGTTCAGGTTTACACAGAAATAAGAAAATCTCAAGAATACGTCAGTTCCTTTAGGTGCCAATAACAGTGGCAATGAATGATTTTGGCACACTAGTTGCATTTAACTTTTTGTTTAGTATTCCAGAGCCCATCACTTGACCAGATAATATATGGGGATTCCCATATTTACACAGATTTACACAGGGATAAGAAAATCTCAAGAATAGTTTAGTTCCTTTAGGTGCCAATAACAGTGGTAATGAATACTTTTCGAACACCAGTTGCATTTAACTTATTGTTTAGTATACCAAAGCCCATCACTTGGCCAGTATATATGGGGATTTCCAATTTCAAAAGTTCAGATTTACACAGGGATAAGAAAATCTCAAGAATAGCTTAGTTCCTTTAGGTGCCAATAACAGTGGTAATGAATGGTTTTGTATCAATAGTTGCATTTAACTTTTTGTTTAGTATACCAAAGCCCATCACTTGGCCAGATAATATATGAGGATTTCTAATTTCAAAAATTCAGATTTACACAGGGATAAGAAAATCTCGAGAATAGCTCAGTTCCTTTAGGTGCCAATAACAGTGGTAATGAAGGATTTTGGAACACTAGTTGCATTTAACTTTTTGTTTAGTATACCAAAGCCCATCACTTGGCCAAATAATACATTGCTATTTCCAATTTCAAAAGTTCAGATTTACACAGGAATAAGAAAATCTCAAGAATAGCTTAGTTCCTTTAGGTGCCAATAACAGTGGTAATGAATGATTTTGGAACACTAGTTGCATTTAACCTTTTGTTTAGTATTCCAAAGCCCATCACTTGGCCAGATAATATATGGGGATTCCCAATTTCAAAAGTTCAGATTTACACAGCCATAAGAAAATCTCAAGAATAGCTCAGTTCCTTTAGGAGCCAATAACAGTTGTAATGAATGGTTTTGTATCAATAGTTGCATTTAACTTTTTGTTTAGTGTACCAAAGCCCATCACTTGGCCAGATAATACATTGGTATTTCCAATTTCAAAAGTTGAGGTTTACACAGCGATAAGAAAATCTCAAGAATACGTCAGTTCCTTTAGGTGCCAATATCAGTGGTAATGAATACTTTTGGAACACCAGTTGCATTTAACTTATTGTTTAGTATACCAAAGCCCATCACTTGGCCAGTATATATGGGGATTTCCAATTTCAAAAGTTCAGATTTACACAGGGATAAGAAAATCTCAAGAATAGCTTAGTTCCTTTAGGTGCCAATAACAGTGGTAATGAATGGTTTTGGATCAATAGTTGCATTTAACTTTTTGTTTAGTATACCAAAGCCCATCACTTGGCCAGATAATACATTGGTATTTCCAATTTCAAAAGTTCAGATTTACACAGGAATAAGAAAATCTCAAGAATAGCTTAGTTCCTTTAGGTGCCAATAACAGTGGTAATGAATGATTTGGGAACACTAGTTGCATTTAACCTTTTGTTTAGTATTCCAAAGCCCATCACTTGGCCAGATAATGTATGGGGATTCCCAATTTCAAAAGTTCAGATTTACACAGCGATAAGAAAATCTCAAGAATAGCTCAGTTCCTTTAGGAGCCAATAACAGTTGTAATGAATAGTTTTGTATCAATAGTTGCATTTAACTTTTTGTTTAGTATACCGAAGCCCATCACTTGCCCAGATAACACATTGGTATTTCCAATTTCAAAAGTTGAGATTTACACAGGAATAAGAAAATCTCAAGAATAGCTTAGTTCCTTTAGGTGCCAATAACAGTGGTAATGAATGATTTTGTAACACTAGTTGCATTTAACTTTTTGTTTAGTATTCCAAAGCCCATCACTTGGCCAGATAATATATGTTGATTTCCAATTTCAAAAGTTCAGATTTACGCAGGAATAAGAAAATCTCAAGAATACGTCAGTTCCTTTAGGTGCCAATAACAGTGGTAATGAATGATTTTGGAACACTAGTTGCATTTAACTTCTTCTTTAGTATACCAAAGCCCATCACTTGGCCAGATAATATATGGGTATTTCCAATTTCAAAATTTCAGATTTACACAGGAATAAGAAAATCTCAAGAATACGTCAGTTCGTTTACTTGCCAATAAGAGTGGTAATGAATGATTTTGGAACACAAGTTGCATTTAACTTTTTGTTTAGTATACCAAATCCCATCACTTGGCCAGATAATATATGTGTATTTCCAATTTCAAAAGTTCAGATTTACACAGGGATAAGAAACTCTCAAGAGTAGCCCAGTTCCTTTAGTTGCCAATAACAGTGGTAATGAATGATTTTGGAACACTAGTTGCATTTAACTTTTTCTTTAGTATACCAAAGCCCATCACTTGGCCAGATAATATATGAGGATTTCCAATTTCAAAAGTTCAGATTTACACAGGAATAAGAAAATCTCAAGAATAGCTTAGTTCCTTTAGGTGCCAATAACAGTGGTAATGAACGATTTTGGAACACTAGTTGCATTTAACTTTTTGTTTAGTATACCAAATTCCATCACTTGGCCAGATAATATATGGGGATTTCCAATCTCAAAAGTTCAGATTTACACAGGGATAAGAAAATCTCAAGAATAGTTTAGTTCCTTTAGGTGCCAATAACAGTGGTAATGAATACTTTTGGAACACCAGTTGCATTTAACTTTTTGTTTAGTATACCAAAGCCCATCACTTGGTCAGTATGTATGGGGATTTCCAATTTCAAAAGTTCAGATTTACACAGGGATAACAAAATCTCAAGAATAGCTTAGTTCCTTTAGGTCCCAATAACAGTGGTAATGAATGAATGATTTTGGAACACTAGTTGCATTTAACTTTTTGTTTAGTATACCAAAGCCCATCACTTGGCCAGATAATACATGGGTATTTCCAATTTCAAAAGTTCAGATTTACAGAGGAATAAGAAAATCTCAAGAATACGTCAGTTCCTTTAGGTGCCAATAACAGTGGCAATGAATGATTTTGGCACACTAGTTGCATTTAACTTTTAGTTTAGTATTCCAGAGCCCATCACTTGACCAGATAATATATGGGGATTCCCATATTTACACAGATTTACACAGGGATAAGAAAATCTCAAGAATAGTTTAGTTCCTTTAGGTGCCAATAACAGTGGTAATGAATACTTTTGGAACACCAGTTGCATTTAACTTATTGTTTAGTATACCAAAGCCCATCACTTGGCCAGTATATATGGGGATTTCCAATTTCAAAGTTCAGATTTACACAGGGATAAGAAAATCTCAAGAATAGCTTAGTTCCTTTAGGTGCCAATAACAGTGGTAATGAATGGTTTTGTATCAATAGTTGCATTTAACTTTTTGTTTAGTATACCAATGCCCATCACTTGGCCAGATAATATATGAGGATTTCTAATTTCAAAAGTTCAGATTTACACAGGGATAAGAAAATCTCGAGAATAGCTCAGTTCCTTTAGGTGCCAATAACAGTGGTAATGAAGGATTTTCGAACACTAGTAGCATTTAACTTTTTGTTTAGTATACCAAAGCCCATCACTTGGCCAAATAATACATTGGTATTTCCAATTTCGAAAGTTCAGATTTACACAGGAATAAGAAAATCTCAAGAATAGCTTAGTTCCCTTAGTTGCCAATAACAGTGGTAATGAATGATTTTGGAACACTAGTTGCATTTAACCTTTTGTTTAGTATTCCAAAGACCATCACTTGGCCAGATAATATATGGGGATTTCCAATTTCAAAAGTTCAGATTTACACAGCGATAAGAAAATATCAAGAATAGCTCAGTTCCTTTAAGAGCCAATAACAGTTGTAATGAATGGTTTTGTATCAATAGTTGCATTTAACTTTTTGTTTAGTATACCGAAGCCCATCACTTGGCCAGATAATATATTGGTATTTCCAATTTCAAAAGTTGAGATTTACACAGCGATAAGAAAATCTCAAGAATACGTCAGTTCCTTTAGGTGCCAATATCAGTGGTAATGAATGATTTTGGAACACTAGTTGCATTTAACTTTTTCTTTAGTATACCAAAGCCCATCACTTGGCCAGATAATACATTGGTATTTCCAATTTCAAAAGTTCAGATTTACTCAGGAATAAGAAAATCTCAAGAATACGTCAGTTCCTTTACTTGCCCATAAGAGTGGTAATGAATGATTTTGGAACACTAGTTGCATTTAACTTTTTGTTTAGTATACCAAAGCCCATCACTTGGCCAGATAATATATGGGTATTTCCAATTTCAAAAGTTCAGATTTACACAGGAATAAGAAAATCTCAAGAATACGTCAGTTCCTTTAGGTGCCAATATCAGTGGTAATGAATGATTTTGGAACACTAGTTGCATTTAACTTTTTCTTTAGTATATCAAAGCACATCACTTGGAAAGATAATATATGGGTATTACCAATTTCAAAAGTTCAGATTTAAACAGGAATAAGAAAATCTCAAGAATACGTCAGTTCCTTTAGGTGCCAATAACAGTGGTAATGAATGATTTTGGAACACTAGTTGCATTTAACTTTTTGTTTAGTATTCCAAAGCCCATCACTTGGCCAGTATATATGGGGATTTCCAATTTCAAAAGTTCAGATTTACACAGGAATAAGAAAATCTCAAGAATACGTCAGTTCGTTTACTTGCCAATAAGAGTGGTAATGAATGATTTTGGAACACAAGTTGCATTTAACTTTTTGTTTAGTATACCAAATCCCATCACTTGGCCAGATAATATATGGGTATTTCCAATTTCAAAAGTTCAGATTTACACAGGGATAAGAAACTCTCAAGAGTAGCCCAGTTCCTTTAGCTGCCAATAACAGTGGTAATGAATGATTTTGGAACACTAGTTGCATTTAACTTTTTGTTTAGTATACCAAAGCCCATCACTTGGCCAGATAATATATGAGGATTTCTAATTTCAAAAATTCAGATTTACACAGGGATAAGAAAATCTCGAGAATAGCTCAGTTCCTTTAGGTGCCAATAACAGTGGTAATGAAGGATTTTGGAACACTAGTTGCATATAACTTTTTGTTTAGTATACCAAAGCCCATCACTTGGCCAAATAATACATTGCTATTTCCAATTTCAAAAGTTCAGATTTACACAGGAATAAGAAAATCTCAAGAATAGCTTAGTTCCTTTAGGTGCCAATAACAGTGGTAATGAATGATTTTGGAACACTAGTTGCATTTAACCTTTTGTTTAGTATTCCAAAGCCCATCACTTGGCCAGATAACATATGGGGATTCCCAATTTCAAAAGTTCAGATTTACACAGCGATAAGAAAATCTCAAGAATAGCTCAGTTCCTTTAGGAGCCAATAACAGTTGTAATGAATGGTTTTGTATCAATAGTTGCATTTAACTTTTTGTTTAGTGTACCAAAGCCCATCACTTGGCCAGATAATACATTGGTATTTCCAATTTCAAAAGTTGAGGTTTACACAGCGATAAGAAAATCTCAAGAATACGTCAGTTCCTTTAGGTGCCAATATCAGTGGTAATGAATGATTTTGGAACACTAGTTGCATTTAACTTTTTGTTTAATATACCAAAGCCCATCACTTGGTAAGATAATACATTGGTATTTCCAATTTCAAAAGTTCAGATTTACACAGGAATGAGAAAATCTCAAGAATACGTCAGTTCCTTTACTTGCCAATAAGAGTGGTAATGAATGATTTTGGAACACTAGTTGCATTTAACCTTTTGTTTAGTATTCCAAAGACCATCACTTGGCCAGATAATATATGGGGATTCCCAATTTCAAAAGTTCAGATTTACACAGCGATAAGAAAATATCAAGAATAGCTCAGTTCCTTTAGGAGCCCATAACAGTTGTAATGAATGGTTTTGTATCAATAGTTGCATTTAACTTTTTGTTTAGTATACCGAAGCCCATCACTTGGCCAGATAATACATTGGTATTTCCAATTTCAAAAGTTGAGATTTACACAGCGATAAGAAAATCTCAAGAATACGTCAGTTCCTTTAGGTGCCAATATCAGTGGTAATGAATGATTTTGGAACACTAGTTGCATTTAACTTTTTCTTTAGTATACCAAAGCCCATCACTTGGCCAGATAATACATTGGTATTTCCAATTTCAAAAGTTCAGATTTACACAGGAATAAGAAAATCTCAAGAATACGTCAGTTCCTTTAGGTGCCAATATCAGTGGTAATGAATGATTTTGGAACACTAGTTGCATTTAACTTTTTCTTTAGTATATCAAAGCCCATCACTTGGAAAGGTAATATATGGGTATTACCAATTTCAAAAGTTCAGATTTAAACAGGAATAAGAGAATTTCAAGAATACGTCAGTTCCTTTAGGTGCCAATAACAGTGGTAATGAATGATTTTGGAACACTAGTTGCATTTAACTTTTTCTTTAGTATACCAAAGCCCATCACTTGGCCAGATAATATATGGGTATTTCCAATTTCAAAAGTTCAGATTTACACAGGAATAAGAAAATCTCAAGAATACGTCAGTTCGTTTACTTGCCAATAAGAGTGGTAATGAATGATTTTGGAACACAAGTTGCATTTAACTTTTTGTTTAGTATACCAAATCCCATCACTTGGCCAGATAATATATGGGTATTTCCAATTTCAAAAGTTCAGATTTACACAGGGATAAGAAAATCTCAAGAATACGTCAGTTCCTTTAGGTGCCAATAACAGTGGCAATGAATGATTTTGGCACACTAGTTGCATTTAACTTTTTCTTTAGTATACCAAAGCCCATCACTTGGCCAGATAATATATGAGGATTTCCAATTTCAAAAGTTCAGATTTACACAGAAATAAGAAAATCTCAAGAATACGTCAGTTCCTTTAGGTGCCAATAACAGTGGCAATGAATGATTTTGGCACACTAGTTGCATTTAACTTTTTGTTTAGTATTCCAGAGCCCATCACTTGACCAGATAATATATGGGGATTCCCATATTTACACAGATTTACACAGGGATAAGAAAATCTCAAGAATAGTTTAGTTCCTTTAGGTGCCAATAACAGTGGTAATGAATACTTTTCGAACACCAGTTGCATTTAACTTATTGTTTAGTATACCAAAGCCCATCACTTGGCCAGTATATATGGGGATTTCCAATTTCAAAAGTTCAGATTTACACAGGGATAAGAAAATCTCAAGAATAGCTTAGTTCCTTTAGGTGCCAATAACAGTGGTAATGAATGGTTTTGTATCAATAGTTGCATTTAACTTTTTGTTTAGTATACCAAAGCCCATCACTTGGCCAGATAATATATGAGGATTTCTAATTTCAAAAATTCAGATTTACACAGGGATAAGAAAATCTCGAGAATAGCTCAGTTCCTTTAGGTGCCAATAACAGTGGTAATGAAGGATTTTGGAACACTAGTTGCATTTAACTTTTTGTTTAGTATACCAAAGCCCATCACTTGGCCAAATAATACATTGCTATTTCCAATTTCAAAAGTTCAGATTTACACAGGAATAAGAAAATCTCAAGAATAGCTTAGTTCCTTTAGGTGCCAATAACAGTGGTAATGAATGATTTTGGAACACTAGTTGCATTTAACCTTTTGTTTAGTATTCCAAAGCCCATCACTTGGCCAGATAATATATGGGGATTCCCAATTTCAAAAGTTCAGATTTACACAGCCATAAGAAAATCTCAAGAATAGCTCAGTTCCTTTAGGAGCCAATAACAGTTGTAATGAATAGTTTTGTATCAATAGTTGCATTTAACTTTTTGTTTAGTGTACCAAAGCCCATCACTTGGCCAGATAATACATTGGTATTTCCAATTTCAAAAGTTGAGGTTTACACAGCGATAAGAAAATCTCAAGAATACGTCAGTTCCTTTAGGTGCCAATATCAGTGGTAATGAATGATTTTGGAACACTAGTTGCATTTAACTTTTTGTTTAATATACCAAAGCCCATCACTTGGTAAGATAATACATTGGTATTTCCAATTTCAAAAGTTCAGATTTACACAGGAATGAGAAAATCTCAAGAATACGTCAGTTCCTTTACTTGCCAATAAGAGTGGTAATGAATGATTTTGGAACACTAGTTGTATTTAACTTTTTGTTTAGTATACCAAAGCCCATCACTTGGCCAGATAATATATGGGTATTTCCAATTTCAAAAGTTCAGATTTACACAGGAATAAGAAAATCTCAAGAATACGTCAGTTCCTTTAGGTGCCAATATCAGTGGTAATGAATGATTTTGGAACACTAGTTGCATTTAACTTTTTCGTTAGAGTACCAAAGCCCATCACTTGGAAAGATAATATATGGGTATTACCAATTTCAAAAGTTCAGATTTACACAGGGATGAGAAAATCGCAAGAATAGCTCAGTTCTTTTACGTGCCAATAACAGTGGTAATGAATGGTTTTGGATCAATAGTTGCATTTAACTTTTTGTTTAGTGTACCAAAGCCCATCACTTGGCCAGATAATACATTGGTATTTCCAATTTCAAAAGTTCAGATTTACACAGGAATAAGAAAATCTGAAGAATAGCTTAGTTCCTTTAGGTGCCAATAACAGTGGTAATGAATGATTTTGGAACACTAGTTGCATTTAACCTTTTGTTTAGTATTCCAAAGCCCATCACTTGGCCAGATAATGTATGGGGATTCCCAATTTCAAAAGTTTAGATTTACACAGCGATAAGAAAATCTCAAGAATAGCTGAGTTCCTTTAGGATTCAATAACAGTTGTAATGAATGGTTTTGTATCAATAGTTGCATTTAACTTTTTGTTTAGTGTACCAAAGCCCATCACTTGGCCAGATAGTACATTGGTATTTCCAATTTCAAAAGTTGAGATTGACACAGGAATAAGAAAATCTCAAGAATAGCTTAGTTCCTTTAGGTGCCAATAACAGTGGTAATGAATGATTTTGGAACACTAGTTGCATTTAACTTTTTGTTTAGTATTCCAAAGCCCATCACTTGGCCAGATAATATATGGGGAATTCCAATTTCAAAAGTTCAGATTTACACAGCGATAAGAAAATCTCAAGAATAGCTCAGTTCCTTTAGAAGCCAATAACAGTTGTAATGAATGGTTTTGTATCAATAGTTGCATTTAAATTTTTGTTTAGTATACCAAAACCCATCACTTGGCCAGATAATATATGGGGATTTCCAATTTCAAAAGTTCAGATTTACACAGGAATAAGAAAATCTCAAGAATACGTCAGTTCCTTTAGGTGCCAATAACAGTGGTAATGAATGATATTGGAACACTAGTTGCATTTAACTTTTTCTTTAGTATACCAAAGCCCATCACTTGGCCAGATAATATATGAGGATTTAAAATTTCAAAAGTTCAGATTTACACAGGGATAAGAAAATCTCAAGAATAGCTTAGTTCCTTTAGGTGCCAATAACAGTGGTAATGAATGATTTTGGAACACTAGTTGCATTTAACTTTTTGTTTAGTATACCAAAGCCCATCATTTGGCCAGATAATACATGGATATTTCAAATTTCAAAAGTTCAGATTTACACAGGAATAAGAAAATCGCAAGAATAAGTCAGTTCCTTTAGGTGCCAATAACAGTGGTAATGAATGATTTTGGAACACTAGTTGCATTTAACTTTTTCTTTAGTATACCAAAGCCCATCACTTGGCCAGATAATATATGGGTATTTCCAATTTCAAAAGTTCTGATTTACACAGGAATAAGAAAATCGCAAGAATAAGTCAGTTCCTTTAGGTGCCAATAACAGTGGTAATGAATGATTTTGGAACACTAGTTGCATTTAACTTTTTGTTTAGTATACCAAAGCCCATCATTTGGCCAGATAATACATGGATATTTCAAATTTCAAAAGTTCAGATTTACACAGGAATAAGAAAATCGGAAGAATAAGCCAGTTCCTTTAGGTGCCAATAACAGTGGTAATGAATGATTTTGGAACACTAGTTGCATTTAACTTTTTCTTTAGTATACCAAAGCCCATCACTTGGCCAGATAATATATGGGTATTTCCAATTTCAAAAGTTCTGATTTACACAGGAATAAGAAAATCGCAAGAATAAGTCAGTTCCTTTAGGTGCCAATAACAGTGGTAATGAATGATTTTGGAACACTAGTTGCATTTAACTTTTTCTTTAGTATACCAAAGCCCATCACTTGGCCAGATAATATATGGGTATTTCCAATTTCAAAAGTTCAGATTTACACAGGGATAAGAAACTCTCAAGAGTAGCCCAGTTCCTTTAGTTGCCAATAACAGTGGTAATGAATGATTTTGGAACACTAGTTGCATTTAACTTTTTCTTTAGTATACCAAAGCCCATCACCTGGCCAGATAATATATGGGTATTTCCAATTTCAAAAGTTCAGATTTACACAGGGATAAGAAAATCTCAAGAATAGCTTAGTTCCTTTAGGTGCCAATAACAGTGGTAATGAATGATTTTGGAACACTAGTTGCATTTAACTTCTTGTTTAGTATACCAAAGTCCATCACTTGGCCAGATAATATATGGGGATTTCCAATCTAAAAAGTTCAGATTTACACAGGGATAAGAAAATCTCAAGAATAGTTAAGTTCCTTTAGGTGCCAATAACAGTGGTAATGAATACTTTTGGAACACCAGTTGCATTTAACTTTTTGTTTAGTATACCAAAGCCCATCATTTGGCCAGATAATACATGGGTATTTCCAATTTCAAAAGTTCAGATTTACACAGAAATAAGAAAATCTCAAGAATACGTCAGTTCCTTTAGGTGCCAATAACAGTGGCAATGAATGATTTTGGCACACTAGTTGCATTTAACTTTTTGTTTAGTATTCCAGAGCCCATCACTTGACAAGATAATATATGGGGATTCCCATATTTACACAGATTTACACAGGGATAAGAAAATCTCAAGAATAGTTTAGTTCCTTTAGGTGCCAATAACAGTGGTAATGAATACTTTTGGAACACCAGTTCCATTTAACTTATTGTTTAGTATACCAAAGCCCATCACTTGGCCAGTATATATGGGGATTTCCAATTTCAAAAGTTCAGATTTACACAGGGATAAGAAAATCTCAAGAATAGTTTAGTTCCTTTACGTGCCAATAACAGTGGTAATGAATGGTTTTGTATCAATAGTTGCATTTAAATTTTTGTTTAGTATACCAAAGCCCATCACTTGGCCAGATAATATATGAGGATTTCTAATTTCAAAAGTTCAGATTAACACAGGGATAAGAAAATCTCGAGAATAGCTCAGTTCCTTTAGGTGCCAATAACAGTGGTAATGAAGGATTTTCGAACACTAGTTGCATTTAACTTTTTGTTTAGTATACCAAAGCCCATCACTTGGCCAAATAATACATTGGTATTTCCAATTTCAAAAGTTCAGATTTACACAGGAATAAGAAAATCTCAAGAATAGCTTAGTTCCTTTAGGTGCCAATAACAGTGGTAATGAATGATTTTGGAACACTAGTTGCATTTAACCTTTTGTTTAGTATTCCAAAGCCCATCACTTGGCCAAATAATACATTGGTATTTCCAATTTCAAAAGTTCAGATTTACACAGGAATAAGAAAATCTCAAGAATAGCTTAGTTCCTTTAGGTGCCAATAACAGTGGTAATGAATGATTTTGGAACACTAGTTGCATTTAACCTTTTGTTTAGTATTTCAAAGCCCATCACTTGGCCAGATAATACATTGGTATTTCCAATTTCAAAAGTTGAGATTTACACAGCGATAAGAAAATCTCAAGAATACGTCAGTTCCTTTAGGTGCCAATATCAGTGGTAATGAATGATTTTGGAACACTAGTTGCATTTAACTTTTTCTTTAGTATACCAAAGCCCATCACTTGGCCAGATAATACAAAATCTCAAGAATAGCTCAGTTCCTTTAGGGTCCAATAACAGTTGCAATGAATGGTTTTGTATCAATAGTTGCATTTAACTTTTTGTTTAGTATACCAAAGCCCATCACTTGGCCAGGTAATATATGGGTATTTCCAATTTCAAAAGTTCAGATTTACACAGGAATAAGAAAATCTCAAGAACACGTCAGTTCCTTTAGGTGCCAATAACAGTGTTAATGATTGATTTTGGAACACTAGTTGCATTTAACTTTTTGTTTAGTATACCAAAGCCCATCACTTGGACAGATAATATATGGGTATTTCCAATTTCAAAAGTTCAGATTTACACAGGAATAAGAAAATCTCAAGAATACGTCAGTTCCTTTACTTGCCAATAACTGTGGTAATGAATGATTTTGGCAAACTAGTTGCATTTAACTTTTGGTTTAGTATACCAAAGCCCATCACTTGGCCAGATAATATATGGGTATTTCCAATTTCAAAAGTTCAGATTTACACAGGAATAAGAAAATCTCAAGAACACGTCAGTTCCTTTAGGTGCCAATAACAGTGGTAATGAATGATTTTGGAACACAAGTTGCATTTAACTTTTTCTTTAGTATACCAAAGCCCATCACTTGGACAGATAATATATGGGTATTTCCAATTTCAAAAGTTCAGATTTACACAGGAATAAGAAAATCTCAAGAATACGTCAGTTCCTTTACTTGCCAATAAGTGTGGTAATGAATGATTTTTGAACACTAGTTATATTTAACTTTTTGTTTAGTATACCAAAGCCCATCACTTGGCCAGATAATATATAGGTATTTCCAAATTCAAAAGTTCAGATTTACACAGGAATAAGAAAATCTCAAGAATACGTCAGTTCCTTTAGGTGCCAATAACAGTGGAAATGAATGATTTTGGAACACTAGTTGCATTTAACTTTTTCTTTAGTATACCAAAGTCCATCACTTGGCCAGATAATATATGGGTATTTCCAATTTCAAAAGTTCAGATTTACACAGGAATAAGAAAATCTCAAGAATACGTCAGTTCCTTTAGGTGCCAATAGCAGTGGAAATGAATGATTTTGGAACACTAGTTGCATTTAACTTTTTCTTTAGTATACCAAAGCCCATCACTTGGCCAGATAATATATGGGTATTTCCAATTTCAAAAGTTCAGATTTACACAGGAATAAGAAAATCTCAAGAATACGTCAGTTCGTTTACTTGCCAATAAGAGTGGTAATGAATGATTTTGGAACACAAGTTGCATTTAACTTTTTGTTTAGTATACCAAATCCCATCACTTGGCCAGATAATATATGGGTATTTCCAATTACATAAAAGTTCAGATTTACACAGGGATAAGAAACTCTCAAGAGTAGCCCAGTTCCTTTAGGTGCCAATAACAGTGGTAATGAATGATTTTGGAACACTAGTTGCATTTAACTTTTTGTTTAGTATACCAAAGTCCATCACTTGGCCAAATAATATATGGGGATTTCCAATCTCAAAAGTTCCGATTTACACAGGGATAAGAAAATCTCAAGAACACGTCAGTTCCTTTAGGTGCCAATAACAGTGGTAATGAATGATTTTGGAACACTAGTTGCATTTAACTTTTTCTTTAGTATACCAAAGCCCATCACTTGGACAGATAATATATGGGTATTTCCAATTTCAAAAGTTCGGATTTACACAGGAATAAGAAAATCTCAAGAATACGTCAGTTCCTTTACTTGCCAATAAGTGTGGTAATGAATGATTTTTGAACACTAGTTATATTTAACTTTTTGTTTAGTATACCAAAGCCCATCACTTGGCCAGATAATATATAGGTATTTCCAAATTCAAAAATTCAGATTTACACAGGAATAAGAAAATCTCAAGAATACGTCAGTTCCTTTAGGTGCCAATAACAGTGGAAATGAATGATTTTGGAACACTAGTTGCATTTAACTTTTTCTTTAGTATACCAAAGTCCATCACTTGGCCAGATAATATATGGGTATTTCCAATTTCAAAAGTTCAGATTTACACAGGAATAAGAAAATCTCAAGAATACGTCAGTTCCTTTAGGTGCCAATAACAGTGGAAATGAATGATTTTGGAACACTAGTTGCATTTAACTTTTTCTTTAGTATACCAAAGCCCATCACTTGGCCAGATAATATATGGGTATTTCCAATTTCAAAAGTTCAGATTTACACAGGAATAAGAAAATCTCAAGAATACGTCAGTTCGTTTACTTGCCAATAAGAGTGGTAATGAATGATTTTGGAACACAAGTTGCATTTAACTTTTTGTTTAGTATACCAAATCCCATCACTTGGACAGATAATATATGGGTATTTCCAATTACAAAAGTTCAGATTTACACAGGGATAAGAAACTCTCAAGAGTAGCCCAGTTCCTTTAGGTGCCAATAACAGTGGTAATGAATGATTTTGGAACACTAGTTGCATTTAACTTTTTGTTTAGTATACCAAAGTCCATCACTTGGCCAAATAATATATGGGGATTTCCAATCTCAAAAGTTCCGATTTACACAGGGATAAGAAAATCTCAAGAATAGTTTAGTTCCTTTAGGTGCCAATAACAGTGGTAATGAATACTTTTGGAACACCAGTTGCATTTAACTTTTTGTGTAGTATACCAAAGCCCATCATTTGGCCAGATAATACATGGGTATTTCCAATTTCAAAAGTTCAGATTTACACAGAAATAAGAAAATCTCAAGAATACGTCAGTTCCTTTAGGTGCCAATAACAGTGGCAATGAATGATTTTGGCACACTAGTTGCATTTAACTTTTTGTTTAGTATACCAAAGCCCATCACTTGGCCAGATAATATATGGGTATTTTCAATTTCAAAAGTTCAGATTTACACAGGAATAAGAAAATCTCAAGAATACGTCAGTTCCTTTACTTGCCAATAACAGTGGTAATGAATACTTTTGGAACACCAGTTGCATAAAACTTTTTGTTTAGTATACCAAAGTCCATCACTTGGCCAGATAATATATGGGGATTTCCAATCTCAAAAGTTCAGATTTACACAGGGATAAGAAAATCTCAAGAATAGTTTAGTTCCTTTAGGTGCCAATAACAGTGGTAATGAATACTTTTGGAACACCAGTTGCATTTAACTTTTTGTTTAGTATACCAAAGCCCATCACTTGGCCAGTATGTATGGGGATTTCCAATTTCAAAAGTTCAGATTTACACAGGGATAACAAAATCTCAAGAATAGCTTAGTTCCTTTAGGTCCCAATAACAGTGGTAATGAATGAATGATTTTGGAACACTAGTTGCATTTAACTTTTTGTTTAGTATACCAAAGCCCATCACTTGGCCAGATAATACATGGGTATTTCCAATTTCAAAAGTTCAGATTTACACAGGAATAAGAAAATCTCAAGAATACGTCAGTTCCTTTAGGTGCCAATAACAGTGGCAATGAATGATTTTGGCACACTAGTTGCATTTAACTTTTTGTTTAGTATACCAAAGCCCATCACTTCGCCAGACAATATATGAGGAATTCCAATTTCAAAAGTTCAGATTTACACAGGGATAAGAAAATATCAAGAGTAGCCCAGTTCTTTACGTGCCAATAATGGTGGTAATGAATGATTTTGGATTACTAGTTGCATTTAACTTTTTGTTTAGTGTACCAAAGCCCATCACTTGGCCAGATAATATATGAGGATTTGCAATTTCAAAAGTTCAGATTTACACAGGGATAAGAAAATCTCAAGAATACGTCAGTTCCTTTAGGTGCCAATATCAGTGCTAATGAATGATTTTGGCACACTAGTTGCATTTAACTTTTTGTTTAGTATACCATAGCCCATCACCTGGCCAGATAATATATGGGTATTTCCAATTTCAAAAGTTCAGATTTACACAGGGATAAGAAAATCTCAAGAATAGCCCAGTTCCTTTAGGGTCCAATAACAGTTGTAATGATTGGTTTTGTATCAATAGTTGCATTTAACTTTTTGTTTAGTATACCAAAGCCCATCACTTGGCCAGATAATATATGGGGATTTCCAATTTCAAAAGTTCAGATTTACTAAGGGATAAGAAAATCTCAAGAATATCTCAGTTCCTTTAGGTGCCCATAGTAGTGGTAATGGATGATTTTGGCACACTAGTTGCATTTAACTTTTTGTTTAGTATACCAAAGCCCATCACTTGGCCAGATAATATATGGGTATTTCCAATTTCAAAAGTTCAGATTTACACAGGAATAAGAAAATTTCAAGAATACGTCAGTTCCTTTAGGTGCCAATAACAGTGGTAATGATTGATTTTGGAACACTAGTTGCATTTAACTTTTTGTTTAGTATACCAAAGCCCATCACTTGGCCAGATAATACATTGGTATTTCCAATTTCAAAAGTTCAGATTTACACAGGAATAAGAAAATCTCAGGAATAGCTTAGTTCCTTTAGGTGCCAATAACAGTGGTAATGAATGATTTTGGAACACTAGTTGCATTTAACCTGTTGTTTAGTATTCCAAAGCCAATCACTTGGCCAGATAATGTATGGGGATTCCCAATTTCAAAAGTTCAGATTTACACAGCGATAAGAAAATCTCAAGAATAGCTCAGCTCCTGTAAGTGCCAATAACAGTGGTAATGAATGATTTTGGAACACTAGTTGCATTTAACCTTTTGTTTAGTATTCCAAAGCCAATCACTTGGCCAGATAATGTATGGGGATCCCAATTTCAAAAGTTCAGATTTACACAGGAATAAGAAAATCTCAAGAATACGTCAGTTCCTTTAGGTGCCAATAACAGTGGTAATGAATGATTTTGGAACACTAGTTGCATTAAACTTTTTCTTTAGTATACCAAAGCCCATCACTTGGCCAGATAATATATGGGTATTTCCAATTTCAAAAGTTCAGATTTACACAGGAATAAGAAAATCTCAAGAATAGCTCAGTTCCTTTAGGTGCCCATAGTAGTGGTAATGGATGATTTTGGCACACTAGTTGCATTTAACTTTTTGTTTAGTATACCAAAGCCCATCACTTGGCCAGATAATATATGGGTATTTCCAATTTAAAAAGTTCAGATTTACACAGGAATAAAAAAGTCTCAAGAATACGTCAGTTCCTTTACTTGCCAATAAGAGTGGTAATGAATGATTTTGGAACACTAGTTATATTTAACTTTTTGTTTAGTATACCAAAGCCCATCACTTGGCCAGATAATATATAGGTATTTCCAATTTCAAAAGTTCAGATTTACACAGGAATAAGAAAATCTCAAGAATACGTCAGTTCCTTTAGGTGCCAATAACAGTGGTAATGAATGATTTTGGAACACTAGTTGCATTTAACTTTTTCTTTAGTATACCAAAGCCCATCACTTGGCCAGATAATATATAGGTATTTCCAATTTCAAAAGTTCAGATTTACACAGGAATAAGAAAATCTCAAGAATAGCTCAGTTCCTTTAGGTGCCCATAGTAGTGGTAATGGATGATTTTGGCACACTAGTTGCATTTACCTTTTTGTTTAGTATACCAAAGCCCATCACTTGGCCAGATAATATATGGGTATTTCCAATTTCAAAAGTTCAGATTTACACAGGAATAAGAAAATCTCAAGAATACGTCAGTTCCTTTAGGTGCCAATAACAGTGGTAATGATTGATTTTGGAACACTAGTTGCATTTAACTTTTTGTTTAGTATACCAAAGCCCATCACTTGGCCAGATAATATATGGGTATTTCCAATTTCAAAAGTTCAGATTTACACAGGAATAAGAAAATCTCAAGAATACGTCAGTTCCTTTAGGTGCCAATAACAGTGGTAATGAATGATTTTGGAACACTAGTTGCATTTAACTTTTTCTTTAGTATACCAAAGCCCATCACTTGGCCAGATAATATATAGGTATTTCCAATTTCAAAAGTTCAGATTTACACAGGAATAAGAAAATCTCAAGAATAGCTTAGTTCCTTTAGGTGCCAGTAACAGTGGTAATGAATGATTTTGGAACACTAGTTGCATTTAACCTTTTGTTAAGTATTCCAAAGCCCATCACTTGGCCAGATAATGTATGGGGATTGCCAATTTCAAAAGTTCAGATTTACACAGCGATAAGAAAATCTCAAGAATAGCTCAGTTCCTTTAGGAGCCAATAACAGTTGTAATGAATGGTTTTGTATCAATAGTTGCATTTAACTTTTTGTTTAGTATACCAAAGCCCATCACTTGGCCAGATAATATATGGGGATTTCCAATTTCAAAAGTTCAGATTTACACAGGGATAAGAGAATCTCAAGAATAGCTCAGTTCCTTTAGGGTCTAATAACAGTTGTAATGAATGGTTTTGTATCAATAGTTGCATTTAACTTTTTGTTTAGTATACCAAAGCCCATCACTTGGCCAGTTAATATATGGGGATTTCCAATTTCAAAAGTTCAGATTTACACAGGGATAAGAAAATCTCAAGAATAGCTCAGTTCCTTTAGGTGCCCATAGTAGTGGTAATGGATGATTTTGGCCCACTAGTTGCATTTAACTTTTTGTTTAGTATATCAAAGCCCATCACTTGGCCAGGTAATATATGGGTATTTCCAATTCCAAAAGTTCAGATTTACAGAGGAATAAGAAAATCTCAAAAATACGTCAGTTCGTTTACTTGCCAATAAGAGTGGTAATGAATGATTTTGGAACACAAGTTGCATTTAACTTTTTGTTTAGTATACCAAATCCCATCACTTGGCCAGATAATATATGGGTATTTCCAAATTCAAAAGTTCAGATTTACACAGGAATAAGAAAATCTCAAGAATAGCTTAGTTCCTTTAGGTGCCAATAACAGCGGTAATGAATGATTTTGGAACACTAGTTGCATTTAACTTTTTGTTTAGTATACCAAAGTCCATCACTTGGCCAGATAATATATGGGGATTTCCAATCTCAAAAGTTCAGATTTACACAGGGATAAGAAAATCTCAAGAATAGTTTAGTTCCTTTAGGTGCCAATAACAGTTGTAATGAATGGTTTTGTATCAATAGTTGCATTTAACTTTTTGTTTAGTATACCAAAGCCCATCACTTGGCCAGGTAATATATGGGTATTTCCAATTTCAAAAGTTCAGATTTACACAGGAATAAGAAAATCTCAAGAATACGTCAGTTCCTTTAGGTGCCAATAACAGTGGTAATGATTGATTTTGGAACACTAGTTGCATTTAACTTTTTGTTTAGTATACCAAAGCCCATCACTTGGCTAGATAATACATTGGTATTTCCAATTTCAAAAGTTCAGATTTACACAGGAATAAGAAAATCTCAAGAATAGCTTAGTTCCTTTAGGTGCCAATAACAGTGGTAATGAATGATTTTGGAACACTAGTTGCATTTAACCTTTTGTTTAGTATTCCAAAGCCCATCACTTGGCCAGATAATGTATGGGCATTCCCAATTTCAAAAGTTCAGATTTACACAGCGATAAGAAAATCTCAAGAATAGTTCAGTTCCTTTAGGGTCCAATAACAGTTGTAATGAATGGTTTTGTATCAATAGTTGCATTTAACTTTTTGTTTAGTATACCAAAGCCCATCACTTGGCCAGATAATATATGGGGATTTCCAATTTCAAAAGTTCAGATTTACACAGGGATAAGAAAATCTCAAGAATAGCTCAGTTCCTTTAGGGTTCAATAACAGTTGTAATGAATGGTTTCGTATCAATAGTTGCATTTAACTTTTTGTTTAGTATACCAAAGCCCATCACCTGGCCAGTTTATATATGGGGATTTCCAATTTCAAAAGTTCAGATTTACACAGGGATAAGAAAATCTCAAGAATAGCTCAGTTCCTTTAGTTGCCCATAGTAGTGGTAATGGATGATTTTGGCACACTAGTTGCATTTAACTTTTTGTTTAGTATACCAAAGCCCATCACTTGGCCAGGTAATATATGGGTATTTCCAATTTCAAAAGTTCAGATTTACACAGGAATAAGAAAATCTCAAGAATACGTCAGTTCCTTTAGGTGCCAATAACATTGGTAATGAATGATTTTGGAACACTAGTTGCATTTAACTTTTTCTTTAGTATACCAAAGCCCATCACTTGGACAGATAATATATGGGTATTTCCAATTTCAAAAGTTCAGATTTACACAGGAATAAGAAAATCTCAAGAATACGTCAGTTCCTTTACTTGCCAATAACTGTGGTAATGAATGATTTTGGCAAACTAGTTGCATTTAACTTTTTGTTTAGTATACCAAAGCCCATCACTTGGCCAGGTAATATATGGGTATTTCCAATTTCAAAAGTTCAGATTTACACAGGAATAAGAAAATCTCAAGAATACGTCAGTTCCTTTAGGTGCCAATAACAGTGGTAATGAATGATTTTGGAACACTAGTTGCATTTAACTTTTTCTTCAGTATACCAAAGCCCATCACTTGGCCAGATAATATATGGGTATTTCCAATTTCAAAAGTTCAGATTTACACAGGAATAAGAAAATCTCAAGAATAGCTCAGTTCCTTTAGGTGCCCATAGTAGTGGTAATGGATGATTTTGGCACACTAGTTGCATTTAACTTTTTGTTTAGTATTCCAAAGCCCATCACTTGGCCAGATAATATATGGGGATTTCCAATTTCAAAAGTTCAGATTTACACAGCGATAAGAAAATCTCAAGAATAGCTCAGTTCCTTTAGAAGCCAATAACAGTTGTAATGAATGGTTTTGTATCAATAGTTGCATTTAAATTTTTGTTTAGTATACCAAAACCAAACACTTGTCAAGATAATATATGGGGATTTCCAATTTCAAAAGTTCAGATTTACACAGGAATAAGAAAATCTCAAGAATACGTCAGTTCCTTTAGGTGCCAATAACAGTGGTAATGAATGATTTTGGAACACTAGTTGCATTTAACTTTTTCTTTAGAATACCAAAGCCCATCACTTGGCCAGATAATATATGGGTATTTCCAATTTCAAAAGTTCAGATTTACACAGGAATAAGAAAATCTCAAGAATACGTCAGTTCCTTTAGGTGCCAATAACAGTGGTAATGATTGATTTTGGAACACTAGTTGCATTTAACTTTTTCTTTAGTATACCAAAGCCCATCACTTGGCCAGACAATATGGGTATTTCCAATTTCAAAAGTTCAGATTTACACAGGAATAAGAAAATGTCAAGAATACGTCAGTTCGTTTACTTGCCAATAAGAGTGGTAATGAATGATTTTGGAACACAAGTTGCATTTAACTTTTTGTTTAGTATACCAAATCCCATCACTTGGCCAGATAATTTATGGGCATTTCCAATTTCAAAAGTTCAGATTTACACAGGGATAAGAAACTCTCAAGAGTAGCCCAGTTCCTTTAGGTGCCAATAACAGTGGTAATGAATGATTTTGGAACACTAGTTGCATTTAACTTTTTTTTTAGTATACCAAAGCCCATCACTTGGCCAGATAATATATGAGGATTTCCAATTTCAAAAGTTCAGATTTACACAGGGATAAGAAAATCTCAAGAATAGCTTAGTTCCTTTAGGTGCCAATAACAGTGGTAATGAATGATTTTGGAACACTAGTTGCATTTAACTTTTTGTTTAGTATACCAAAGTCCATCACTTGGCCAAATAATATATGAGGATTTCCAATTTCAAAAGTTCAGATTTACACAGGGATAAGAAAATCTCAAGAATAGCTTAGTTCCTTTAGGTGCCAATAACAGTGGTAATGAATGATTTTGGAACACTAGTTGCATTTAACTTTTTGTTTAGTATACCAAAGCCCATCATTTGGCCAGATAATACATGGGTATTTCCAATTTCAAAAGTTCAGATTTACACAGAAATAAGAAAAACACAAGAATACGTCAGTACCTTTAGGTGCCAATAACAGTGGCAATGAATGATTTTGGCACACTAGTTGCATTTAACTTTTTGTTTAGTATTCCAAAGCCCATCACTTGACCAGATAATATATTGGGATTCCCATATTTACACAGATTTACACAGGGATAAGGAAATCTCAAGAATAGTTTAGTTCCTTTAGGTGCCAATAACAGCGGTAATGAATACTTTTGGAACACCAGTTGCATTTAACTTTTTGTTTAGTATACCAAAGCCCATCATTTGGCCAGATAATACATGGGTATTTCCAATTTCAAAAGTTCAGATTTACACAGGGATAAGAAAATCTCAAGAATGCGTCAGTTCCTTTAGGTGCCAATATCAGTGGTAATGAATGATTTTGGCACACTAGTTGCATTTAACTTTTTGTTTAGTATACCAAAGCCCATCACCTGGCCAGATAATATATGGGTATTTCCAATTTCAAAAGTTCAGATTTACACAGGGATAAGAAAATCTCAAGAATAGCCCAGTTCCTTTAGGGTCCAATAACAGTTGTAATGAATGGTTTTGTATCAATAGTTGCATTTAACTTTTTGTTTAGTATACCAAAGCCCATCACTTGGCCAGATAATATATGGGGATTTCCAATTTCAAAAGTTCAGATTTACACAGGGATAAGAAAATCTCAAGAATAGCTCAGTTCCTTTAGGGTCCAATAACAGTTGTAATGAATGGTTTTGTATCAATAGTTGCATTTAACTTTTTGTTTAGTATACCAAAGCCCATCACCTGGCCAGTTTATATATGGGGATTTCCAATTTCAAAAGTTCAGATTTACACAGGGATAAGAAAATCTCAAGAATAGCTCAGTTCCTTTAGTTGCCCATAGTAGTGGTAATGGATGATTTTGGCACACTAGTTGCATTTAACTTTTTGTTTAGTATACCAAAGCCCATCACTTGGCCAGGTAATGTATGGGTATTTCCAATTTCAAAAGTTCAGATTTACACAGGAATAAGAAAATCTCAAGAATACGTCAGTTCCTTTAGGTGCCAATAACAGTGGTAATGAATGATTTTGGAACACTAGTTGCATTTAACTTTTTCTTTAGTATACCAAAGCCCATCACTTGGACAGATAATATATGGGTATTTCCAATTTCAAAAGTTCAGATTTACATAGGAATAAGAAAATCTCAAGAATACGTCAGTTCCTTTACTTGCCAATAACTGTGGTAATGAATGATTTTGGCAAACTAGTTGCATTTAACTTTTTGTTTAGTATACCAAAGCCCATCACTTGGCCAGGTAATATATGGGTATTTCCAATTTCAAAAGTTCAGATTTACACAGGAATAAGAAAATCTCAAGAATACGTCAGTTCCTTTAGGTGCCAATAACAGTGGTAATGAATGATTTTGGAACACTAGTTGCATTTAACTTTTTCTTTAGTATACCAAAGCCCATCACTTGGCCAGATAATATATGGGTATTTCCAATTTCAAAAGTTCAGATTTACACAGGAATAAGAAAATCTCAAGAATAGCTCAGTTCCTTTAGGTGCCCATAGTAGTGGTAATGGATGATTTTGGCACACTAGTTGCATTTAACTTTTTGTTTAGTATACCAAAGCCCAACACTTGGCCAGATAACACATTGGTATTTCCAATTTCAAAAGTTGAGATTTACACAGGAATAAGAAAATCTCAAGAATAGCTCAGTTCCTTTAGGTGCCCATAGTAGTGGTAATGGATGATTTTGGCCCACTAGTTGCATTTAACTTTTTGTTTAGTATATCAAAGCCCATCACTTGGCCAGGTAATATATGGGTATTTCCAATTCCAAAAGTTCAGATTTACAGAGGAATAAGAAAATCTCAAAAATACGTCAGTTCGTTTACTTGCCAATAAGAGTGGTAATGAATGATTTTGGAACACAAGTTGCATTTAACTTTTTGTTTAGTATACCAAATCCCATCACTTGGCCAGATAATATATGGGTATTTCCAAATTCAAAAGTTCAGATTTACACAGGAATAAGAAAATCTCAAGAATAGCTTAGTTCCTTTAGGTGCCAATAACAGCGGTAATGAATGATTTTGTAACACTAGTTGCATTTAACTTTTTGTTTAGTATACCAAAGTCCATCACTTGGCCAGATAATATATGGGGATTTCCAATCTCAAAAGTTCAGATTTACACAGGGATAAGAAAATCTCAAGAATAGTTTAGTTCCTTTAGGTGCCAATAACAGTGGTAATGAATGATTTTGGAACACTAGTTACATTTAACTTTTTGTTTAGTATACCAAAGTCCATCACTTGGCCAGATAATATATGGGGATTTCCAATCTCAAAAGTTCTGATTTACACAGGGATAAGAAAATCTCAAGAATAGCTCAGTTCCTTTAGGGTCTAATAACAGTTGTAATGAATGGTTTTGTATCAATAGTTGCATTTAACTTTTTGTTTAGTATACCAAAGCCCATCACTTGGCCAGGTAATATATGGGTATTTCCAATTTCAAAAGTTCAGATTTACACAGGAATAAGAAAATCTCAAGAATACGTCAGTTCCTTTAGGTGCCAATAACAGTGGTAATGATTGATTTTGGAACACTAGTTGCATTTAACTTTTTGTTTAGTATACCAAAGCCCATCACTTGGCCAGATAATACATTGGTATTTCCAATTTCAAAAGTTCAGATTTACACAGGAATAAGAAAATCTCAAGAATAGCTTAGTTCCTTTAGGTGCCAATAACAGTGGTAATGAATGATTTTGGAACACAAGTTGCATTTAACCTTTTGTTTAGTATTCCAAAGCCCATCACTTGGCCAGATAATGTATCGGCATTCCCAATTTCAAAAGTTCAGATTTACACAGCGATAAGAAAATCTCAAGAATAGTTCAGTTCCTTTAGGGTCCAATAACAGTTGTAATGAATGGTTTTGTATCAATAGTTGCATTTAACTTTTTGTTTAGTATACCAAAGAACATCACTTGGCCAGATAATATATGGGGATTTCCAATTTCAAAAGTTCAGATTTACACAGGGATAAGAAAATCTCAAGAATAGCTCAGTTCCTTTAGGGTCCAATAACAGTTGTAATGAATGGTTTTGTATCAATAGTTGCATTTAACTTTTTGTTTAGTATACCAAAGCCCATCACCTGGCCAGTTTATATATGGGGATTTCCAATTTCAAAAGTTCAGATTTACACAGGGATAAGAAAATCTCAAGAATAGCTCAGTTCCTTTAGTTGCCCATAGTAGTGGTAATGGATGATTTTGGCACACTAGTTGCATTTAACTTTTTGTTTAGTATACGAAAGCCCATCACTTGGCCAGGTAATATATGGGTATTTCCAATTTCAAAAGTTCAGATTTACACAGGAATAAGAAAATCTCAAGAATACGTCAGTTCCTTTAGGTGCCAATAACAGTGGTAATGAATGATTTTGGAACACTAGTTGCATTTAACTTTTTCTTTAGTATACCAAAGCCCATCACTTGGACAGATAATATATGGGTATTTCCAATTTCAAAAGTTCAGATTTACACAGGAATAAGAAAATCTCAAGAATACGTCAGTTCCTTTAGGTGCCAATAACAGTGGTAATGAATCATTTTGGAACACTAGTTGCATTTAACTTTTTCTTTAGAATACCAAAGCCCATCACTTGGCCAGATAATATATGAGGATTTCCAATTTCAAAAGTTCAGATTTACACAGGGATAAGAAAATCACAAGAATAGCTTAGTTCCTTTAGGTGCCAATAACAGTGGTAATGAATGATTTTGGAACACTAGTTGCATTTAACTTTTTGTTTAGTATACCAAAGCCCATCATTTGGCCAGATAATACATGGGTATTTCCAATTTCAAAAGTTCAGATTTACACAGAAATAAGAAAAACTCAAGAATACGTCAGTACCTTTAGGTGCCAATAACAGTGGCAATGAATGATTTTGGCACACTAGTTGCATTTAACTTTTTGTTTAGTATTCCAAAGCCCATCACTTGACCAGATAATATATTGGGATTCCCATATTTACACAGATTTACACAGGGATAAGGAAATCTCAAGAATAGTTTAGTTCCTTTAGGTGCCAATAACAGCGGTAATGAATACTTTTGGAACACCAGTTGCATTTAACTTTTTGTTTAGTATACCAAAGCCCATCATTTGGCCAGATAATACATGGGTATTTCCAATTTCAAAAGTTCAGATTTACACAGCGATAAGAAAATCTCAAGAATACGTCAGTTCCTTTAGGTGCCAATATCAGTGGTAATGAATGATTTTGGCACACTAGTTGCATTTAACTTTTTGTTTAGTATACCAAAGCCCATCACCTGGCCAGATAATATATGGGTATTTCCAATTTCAAAAGTTCAGATTTACACAGGGATAAGAAAATCTCAAGAATAGCCCAGTTCCTTTAGGGTCCAATAACAGTTGTAATGAATGGTTTTGTATCAATAGTTGCATTTAACTTTTTGTTTAGTATACCAAAGCCCATCACTTGGCCAGATAATATATGGGGATTTCCAATTTCAAAAGTTCAGATTTACACAGGGATAAGAAAATCTCAAGAATAGCTCAGTTCCTTTAGGTGTCCATAGTAGTGGTAATGGATGATTTTGGCACACTCTTTGCATTTAACTTTTTGTTTAGTATACCAAAGCCCATCACTTGGCCAGATAATATATGGGTATTTCCAATTTCAAAAGTTCAGATTTACACAGGAATAAGAAAATCTCAGGAACACGTCAGTTCCTTTAGGTGCCAATAACAGTGGTAATGAATGATTTTGGAACACTAGTTGCATTTAACTTTTTCTTTAGTATACCAAAGCCCATCACTTGGACAGATAATATATGGGTATTTCCAATTTCAAAAGTTCAGATTTACACAGGAATAAGAAAATCTCAAGAATACGTCAGTTCTTTTACTTGCCAATAAGAGTGGTAATGAATGATTTTTGAACACTAGTTATATTTAACTTTTTGTTTAGTATACCAAAGCCCATCACTTGGCCAGATAATATATAGGTATTTCCAATTTCAAAAGTTCAGATTTACACAGGAATAAGAAAATCTCAAGAATACGTCAGTTCCTTTAGGTGCCAATAACAGTGGTAATGAATGATTTTGGAACACTAGTTGCATTTAACTTTTTCTTTAGTATACCAAAGCCCATCACTTGGCCAGATAATATATGGGTATTTCCAATTTCAAAAGTTCAGATTTACACAGGAATAAGAAAATCTCAAGAATACGTCAGTTCCTTTACTTGCCAATAACTGTGGTAATGAATGATTTTGGCAAACTAGTTGCATTCAACTTTTGGTTTAGTATACCAAAGCCCATCACTTGGCCAGATAATATATGGGTATTTCCAATTTCAAAAGTTCAGATTTCCACAGGAATAAGAAAATCTCAAGAACACGTCAGTTCCTTTAGGTGCCAATAACAGTGGTAATGAATGATTTTGGAACACTAGTTGCATTTAACTTTTTCTTTAGTATACCAAAGCCCATCACTTGGACAGATAATATATGGGTATTTCCAATTTCAAAAGTTCAGATTTACACAGGGATAAGAAAATCTCAAGAATAGCCCAGTTCCTTTAGGGTCCAATAACAGTTGTAATGAATGGTTTTGTATCAATAGTTGCATTTAACTTTTTGTTTAGTATACCAAAGCCCATCACTTGGTCAGATAATATATGGGGATTTCCAATTTCAAAAGTTCAGATTTACTAAGGGATAAGAAAATCTCAAGAATATCTCAGTTCCTTTAGGTGCCCATAGTAGTGGTAATGGATGATTTTGGCACACTAGTTGCATTTAACTTTTTGTTTAGTATACCAAAGCCCATCACTTGGCCAGATAATATATGGGTATTTCCAATTTCAAAAGTTCAGATTTACACAGGAATAAGAAAATCTCAAGAACACGTCCGTTCCTTTAGGTGCCAATAACAGTGGTAATGATTGATTTTGGAACACTAGTTGCATTTAACTTTTTGTTTAGTATACCAAAGCCCATCACTTGGCCAGATAATACATTGGTATTTCCAATTTCAAAAGTTGAGATTTACACAGGAATAAGAAAATCTCAAGAATAGCTTAGTTCCTTTAGGTGCCAATAACAGTGGTAATGAATGATTTTGGAACACTAGTTGCATTTAACTTTTTGTTTAGTATTCCAATGCCCATCACTTGGCCAGATAATATATGGGGATTTCCAATTTCTAAAGTTCAGATTTACACAGCGATAAGAAAATCTCAAGAATAGCTCTTTAGGAGCCAATAACAGTTGTAATGAATGGTTTTGTATCAATAGTTGCATTTAACTTTTTGTTTAGTATACCAAAGCCCATCACTTGGCCAGATAATATATGGGGATTTCCAATTTCAAAAGTTCAGACTTACACAGGGATAAGAAAGTCTCAAGAATAGCTCAGTTCCTGTAGGGTCTAATAACAGTTGTAATGAATGGTTTTGTATCAATAGTTGCATTTAACTTTTTGTTTAGTATATCAAAGCCCATCACTTGGCCAGGTAATATATGGGTATTTCCAATTTCAAAAGTTCAGATTTACACAGGAATAAGAAAATCTCAAGAATACGTCAGTTCCTTTAGGTGCCAATAACAGTGGTTATGAATGATTTTGGAACACTAGTTGCATTTAACTTTTTGTTTAGTATACCAAAGCCCATCACTTGGCCAGATAATACATTGGTATTTCCAATTTCAAAAGTTCAGATTTACACAGGAATAAGAAAATCTCAAGAATACGTCAGTTCCTTTAGGTGCCAATAACAGTGGTAATGAATGATTTTGGAACACTAGTTGCATTTAACTTTTTCTTTAGTATACCAAAGCCCATCACTTGGCCAGATACTATATGGGTATTTCCAATTTCAAAAGTTCAGATTTACACAGGAATAAGAAAATCTCAAGAATAGCTCAGTTCCTTTAGGTGCCCATAGTAGTGGTAATGGATGATTTTGGCACACTAGTTGCATTTAACTTTTTGTTTAGTATACCAAAGCCCATCACTTGGCCAGATAATATATGGGTATTTCCAATTTCAAAAGTTCAGATTTAAACAGGAATAAGAAAATCTCAAGAATACGTCAGTTCCTTTACTTGCCAATAAGAGTGGTAATGAATGATTTTGGAACACTAGTTATATTTAACTTTTTGTTTAGTATACCAAAGCCCATCACTTGGCCAGATAATATATAGGTATTTCCAATTTCAAAAGTTCAGATTTACACAGGAATAAGAAAATCTCAAGAATACGTCAGTTCCTTTAGGTGCCAATAACAGTGGTAATGAATGATTTTGGAACACTAGTTGCATTTAACTTTTTCTATAGTATACCAAAGCCCATCACTTGGCCAGATAATATATAGGTATTTCCAATTTCAAAAGTTCAGATTTACACAGGAATAAGAAAATCTCAAGAATAGCTCAGTTCCTTTAGATGCCCATAGTAGTGGTAATGGATGATTTTGGCACACTAGTTGCAGTTAACTTTTTGTTTAGTATACCAAAGCCCATCACTTGGCCAGATAATATATGGGTATTTCCAATTTCAAAAGTTCAGATTTACACAGGAATAAGATAATCTCAAGAATACGTCCGTTCCTTTAGGTGCCAATAACAGTGGTAATGATTGATTTTGGAACACTAGTTGCATTTAACTTTTTGTTTAGTATACCAAAGCCCATCACTTGGCCAGATAATACATTGGTATTTCCAATTTCAAAAGTTCAGATTTACACAGGAATAAGAAAATCTCAAGAATAGCTTAGTTCCTTTAGGTGCCAATAACAGTGGTAATGAATGATTTTGGAACACTAGTTGCATTTAACCTTTTGTTTAGTATTCCAAAGCCAATCACTTGGCCAGATAATGTATGGGGATTCCCAATTTCAAAAGTTCAGATTTACACAGCGATAAGAAAATCTCAAGAATAGCTCAGTTCCTTTAGGAGCCAATAACAGTTGTAATGAATGGTTTTGTATCAATAGTTGCATTTAACTTTTTGTTTAGTATACCGAAGCCCATCACTTGGCCAGATAATACATTGGTATTTCAAATTTCAAAAGTTGAGATTTACACAGGAATAAGAAAATCTCAAGAATAGCTTAGTTCCTTTAGGTGCCAATAACAGTGGTAATGAATGATTTTGGAACACTAGTTGCATTTAACTTTTTGTTTAGTATTCCAAAGCCCATCACTTGGCCAGATAATATATGGGGATTTCCAATTTCAAAAGTTCAGATTTACACAGCGATAAGAAAATCTCAAGAATAGCTCTTTAGGAGCCAATAACAGTTGTAATGAATGGTTTTGTATCAATAGTTGCATTTAACTTTTTGTTTAGTATACCAAAGCCCATCACTTGGCCAGATAATATATGGGGATATCCAATTTCAAAAGTTCAGATTTACACAGGGATAAGATAGTCTCAAGAATAGCTCAGTTCCTTTAGGGTCTAATAACAGTTGTAATGAATGGTTTTGTATCAATAGTTGCATTTAACTTTTTGTTTAGTATACCAAAGCCCATCACTTGGCCAGTTAATATATGGGAATTTCCAATTTCAAAAGTTCAGATTTACACAGGGATAAGAAAATCTCAAGAATAGCTCAGTTCCTTTAGGTGCCCATAATAGTGGTAATGGATGATTTTGGCACACTAGTTGCATTTAACTTTTTGTTTAGTATATCAAAGCCCATCACTTGGCCAGGTAATATATGGGTATTTCCAATTTCAAAAGTTCAGATTTACACAGGAATAAGAAAATCTCAAGAATACGTCAGTTCCTTTAGGTGCCAATAACAGTGGTAATGAATGATTTTGGAACACTAGTTGCATTTAACTTTTTCTTTAGTATACCAAAGCCCATCACTTGGACAGATAATATATGGGTATTTCCAATTTCAAAAGTTCAGATTTACACAGGAATAAGAAAATCTCAAGAATACGTCAGTTCCTTTAGATGCCAATAACAGTGGTAATGATTGATTTTGGAACACTAGTTGCATTTAACTTTTTGTTTAGTATACCAAAGCCCATCACTTGGCCAGGATAATACATTGGTATTTCCAATTTCAAAAGTTCAGATTTACACAGGAATAAGAAAATCTCAAGAATACGTCAGTTCCTTTACTTGCCAATAAGAGTGGTAATGAATGATTTTGGAACACTAGTTATATTTAACTTTTTGTTTAGTATACCAAAGCCCATCACTTGGCCAGATAATATATAGGTATTTCCAATTTCAAAAGTTCAGATTTACACAGGAATAAGAAAATCTCAAGAATAGGTCAGTTCCTTTAGGTGCCAATAACAGTGGTAATGAATGATTTTGGAACATTAGTTGCATTTAACTTTTTCTTTAGTATACCAAAGCCCATCACTTGGCCAGATAATATATAGGTATTTCCAATTTCAAAAGTTCAGATTTACACAGGAATAAGAAAATCTCAAGAATAGCTCAGTTCCTTTAGGTGCCCATAGTAGTGGTAATGGATGATTTTGGCACACTAGTTGCATTTAACTTTTTGTTTAGTATACCAAAGCCCATCACTTGGCCAGATAATATATGGGTATTTCCAATTTCAAAAGTTCAGATTTACACAGGAATAAGAAAATCTCAAGAATACGTCAGTTCCTTTAGGTGCCAATAACAGTGGTAATGATTGATTTTGGAACACTAGTTGCATTTAACTTTTTGTTTAGTATACCAAAGCCCATCACTTGGCCAGATAATACATTGGTATTTCCAATTTCAAAAGTTCAGATTTACACAGGAATAAGAAAATCTCAAGAATAGCTTAGTTCCTTTAGGTGCCAATAACAGTGGTAATGAATGATTTTGGAACACTAGTTGCATTTAACCTTTTGTTTAGTATTCCAAAGCCAATCAATTGGCCAGATAATGTATGGGGATTCCCAATTTCAAAAGTTCAGATTTACACAGCGATAAGAAAATCTCAAGAATAGCTCAGTTCCTTTAGGAGCCAATAACAGTTGTAATGAATGGTTTTGTATCAATAGTTGCATTTAACTTTTTGTTTAGTATACCGAAGCCCATCACTTGGCCAGATAATACATTGGTATTTCAAATTTCAAAAGTTGAGATTTACACAGGAATAAGAAAATCTCAAGAATAGCTTAGTTCCTTTAGGTGCCAATAACAGTGGTAATGAATGATTTTGGAACACTAGTTGCATTTAACTTTTTGTTTAGTATTCCAAAGCCCATCACTTGGCCAGATAATATATGGGGATTTCCAATTTCAAAAGTTCAGTTTTACACAGCGATAAGAAAATCTCAAGAATAGCTCTTTAGGAGCCAATAACAGTTGTAATGAATGGTTTTGTATCAATAGTTGCATTTAACTTTTTGTTTAGTATACCAAAGCCCATCACTTGGCCAGATAATATATGGGGATATCCAATTTCAAAAGTTCAGATTTACACAGGGATAAGAAAGTCTCAAGAATAGCTCAGTTCCTTTAGGGTCTAATAACAGTTGTAATGAATGGTTTTGTATCAATAGTTGCATTTAACTTTTTGTTTAGTATACCAAAGCCCATCACTTGGCCAGTTAATATATGGGAATTTCCAATTTCAAAAGTTCAGATTTACACAGGGATAAGAAAATCTCAAGAATAGCTCAGTTCCTTTAGGTGCCCATAGTAGTGGTAATGGATGATTTTGGCACACTAGTTGCATTTAACTTTTTGTTTAGTATATCAAAGCCCATCACTTGGCCAGGTAATATATGGGTATTTCCAATTTCAAAAGTTCAGATTTACACAGGAATAAGAAAATCTCAAGAATACGTCAGTTCCTTTAAATGCCAATAACAGTGGTAATGAATGATTTTGGAACACTAGTTGCATTTAACTTTTTCTTTAGTATACCAAAGCCCATCACTTGGACAGATAATATATGGGTATTTCCAATTTCAAAAGTTCAGATTTACACAGGAATAAGAAAATCTCAAGAATACGTCAGTTCCTTTAGGTGCCAATAACAGTGGTAATTATTGATTTTGGAACACTAGTTGCATTTAACTTTTTGTTTAGTATACCAAAGCCCATCACTTGGCCAGATAATACATTGGTATTTCCAATTTCAAAAGTTCAGATTTACACAGGAATAAGAAAATCTCAAGAATACGTCAGTTCCTTTAGGTGCCAATAACAGTGGTAATGAATGATTTTGGAACACTAGTTGCATTTAACTTTTTCTTTAGTATACCAAAGCCCATCACTTGGCCAGATAATATATGGGTATTTCCAATTTCAAAAGTTCAGATTTACACAGGAATAAGAAAATCTCAAGAATAGCTCAGTTCCTTTAGGAGCCCATAGTAGTGGTAATGGATGATTTTGGCACACTAGTTGCATTTAACTTTTTGTTTAGTATACCAAAGCCCATCACTTGGCCAGATAATATATGGGTATTTCCAATTTCAAAAGTTCAGATTTACACAGGAATAAGAAAATCTCAAGAATACGTCAGTTCCTTTACTTGCCAATAAGAGTGGAAATGAATGATTTTGGAACACTAGTTATATTTAACTTTTTGTTTAGTATACCAAAGCCCATCACTTGGCCAGATAATATATAGGTATTTCCAATTTCAAAAGTTCAGATTTACACAGGAATAAGAAAATCTCAAGAATAGGTCAGTTCCTTTAGGTGCCAATAACAGTGGTAATGAATGATTTTGGAACATTAGTTGCATTTAACTTTTTCTTAAGTATACCAAAGCCCATCACTTGGCCAGATAATATATAGGTATTTCCAATTTCAAAAGTTCAGATTTACACAGGAATAAGAAAATCTCAAGAATAGCTCAGTTCCTTTAGGTGCCCATAGTAGTGGTAATGGATGATTTTGGCACACTAGTTGCATTTAACTTTTTGTTTAGTATACCAAAGCCCATCACTTGGCCAGATAATATATGGGTATTTCCAATTTCAAAAGTTCAGATTTACACAGGAATAAGAAAATCTCAAGAATACGTCAGTTCCTTTAGGTGCCAATAACAGTGGTAATGATTGATTTTGGAACACTAGTTGCATTTAACTTTTTGTTTAGTATACCAAAGCCCATCACTTGGCCAGATAATACATTGGTATTTCCAATTTCAAAAGTTCAGATTTACACAGGAATAAGAAAATCTCAAGAATAGCTTAGTTCCTTTAGGTGCCAGTAACAGTGGTAATGAATGATTTTGGAACACTAGTTGCATTTAACCTTTTGTTTAGTATTCCAAAGCCCATCACTTGGCCAGATAATGTATGGGGATTCCCAATTTCAAAAGTTCAGATTTACACAGCGATAAGAAAATCTCAAGAATAGCTCAATTCCTTTAGGAGCCAATAACAGTTGTAATGAATGGTTTTGTATCAATAGTTGCATTTAACTTTTTGTTTAGTATACCGAAGCCCATCACTTGGCCAGATAATACATTGGTATTTCCAATTTCAAAAGTTGAGATTTACACAGGAATAAGAAAATCTCAAGAATACGTCAGTTCCTTTAGGTGCCAATAACAGTGGTAATGAATGATTTTGGAACACTAGTTGCATTTAACTTTTTCTTTAGTATACCAAAGCCCATCACTTGGACAGATAATATATGGGTATTTCCAATTTCAAAAGTTCAGATTTACACAGGAATAAGAAAATCTCAAGAATACGTCAGTTCCTTTAGATGCCAATAACAGTGGTAATGATTGATTTTGGAACACTAGTTGCATTTAACTTTTTGTTTAGTATACCAAAGCCCATCACTTGGCCAGATAATACATTGGTATTTCCAATTTCAAAAGTTCAGATTTACACAGGAATAAGAAAATCTCAAGAATACGTCAGTTCCTTTACTTGCCAATAAGAGTGGTAATGAATGATTTTGGAACACTAGTTATATTTAACTTTTTGTTTAGTATACCAAAGCCCATCACTTGGCCAGATAATATATAGGTATTTCCAATTTCAAAAGTTCAGATTTACACAGGAATAAGAAAATCTCAAGAATAGGTCAGTTCCTTTAGGTGCCAATAACAGTGGTAATGAATGATTTTGGAACATTAGTTGCATTTAACTTTTTCTTTAGTATACCAAAGCCCATCACTTGGCCAGATAATATATAGGTATTTCCAATTTCAAAAGTTCAGATTTACACAGGAATAAGAAAATCTCAAGAATAGCTCAGTTCCTTTAGGTGCCCATAGTAGTGGTAATGGATGATTTTGGCACACTAGTTGCATTTAACTTTTTGTTTAGTATACCAAAGCCCATCACTTGGCCAGATAATATATGGGTATTTCCAATTTCAAAAGTTCAGATTTACACAGGAATAAGAAAATCTCAAGAATACGTCAGTTCCTTTAGGTGCCAATAACAGTGGTAATGATTGATTTTGGAACACTAGCTGCATTTAACTTTTTGTTTAGTATACCAAAGCCCATCACTTGGCCAGATAATACATTGGTATTTCCAATTTCAAAAGTTCAGATTTACACAGGAATAAGAAAATCTCAAGAATAGCTTAGTTCCTTTAGGTGCCAATAACAGTGGTAATGAATGATTTTGGAACACTAGTTGCATTTAACCTTTTGTTTAGTATTCCAAAGCCAATCAATTGGCCAGATAATGTATGGGGATTCCCAATTTCAAAAGTTCAGATTTACACAGCGATAAGAAAATCTCAAGAATAGCTCAGTTCCTTTAGGAGCCAATAACAGTTGTAATGAATGGTTTTGTATCAATAGTTGCATTTAACTTTTTGTTTAGTATACCGAAGCCCATCACTTGGCCAGATAATACATTGGTATTTCAAATTTCAAAAGTTGAGATTTACACAGGAATAAGAAAATCTCAAGAATAGCTTAGTTCCTTTAGGTGCCAATAACAGTGGTAATGAATGATTTTGGAACACTAGTTGCATTTAACTTTTTGTTTAGTATTCCAAAGCCCATCACTTGGCCAGATAATATATGGGGATTTCCAATTTCAAAAGTTCAGTTTTACACAGCGATAAGAAAATCTCAAGAATAGCTCTTTAGGAGCCAATAACAGTTGTAATGAATGGTTTTGTATCAATAGTTGCATTTAACTTTTTGTTTAGTATACCAAAGCCCATCACTTGGCCAGATAATATATGGGGATATCCAATTTCAAAAGTTCAGATTTACACAGGGATAAGAAAGTCTCAAGAATAGCTCAGTTCCTTTAGGGTCTAATAACAGTTGTAATGAATGGTTTTGTATCAATAGTTGCATTTAACTTTTTGTTTAGTATACCAAAGCCCATCACTTGGCCAGTTAATATATGGGAATTTCCAATTTCAAAAGTTCAGATTTACACAGGGATAAGAAAATCTCAAGAATAGCTCAGTTCCTTTAGGTGCCCATAGTAGTGGTAATGGATGATTTTGGCACACTAGTTGCATTTAACTTTTTGTTTAGTATATCAAAGCCCATCACTTGGCCAGGTAATATATGGGTATTTCCAATTTCAAAAGTTCAGATTTACACAGGAATAAGAAAATCTCAAGAATACGTCAGTTCCTTTAAATGCCAATAACAGTGGTAATGAATGATTTTGGAACACTAGTTGCATTTAACTTTTTCTTTAGTATACCAAAGCCCATCACTTGGACAGATAATATATGGGTATTTCCAATTTCAAAAGTTCAGATTTACACAGGAATAAGAAAATCTCAAGAATACGTCAGTTCCTTTAGGTGCCAATAACAGTGGTAATTATTGATTTTGGAACACTAGTTGCATTTAACTTTTTGTTTAGTATACCAAAGCCCATCACTTGGCCAGATAATACATTGGTATTTCCAATTTCAAAAGTTCAGATTTACACAGGAATAAGAAAATCTCAAGAATACGTCAGTTCCTTTAGGTGCCAATAACAGTGGTAATGAATGATTTTGGAACACTAGTTGCATTTAACTTTTTCTTTAGTATACCAAAGCCCATCACTTGGCCAGATAATATATGGGTATTTCCAATTTCAAAAGTTCAGATTTACACAGGAATAAGAAAATCTCAAGAATAGCTCAGTTCCTTTAGGAGCCCATAGTAGTGGTAATGGATGATTTTGGCACACTAGTTGCATTTAACTTTTTGTTTAGTATACCAAAGCCCATCACTTGGCCAGATAATATATGGGTATTTCCAATTTCAAAAGTTCAGATTTACACAGGAATAAGAAAATCTCAAGAATACGTCAGTTCCTTTACTTGCCAATAAGAGTGGAAATGAATGATTTTGGAACACTAGTTATATTTAACTTTTTGTTTAGTATACCAAAGCCCATCACTTGGCCAGATAATATATAGGTATTTCCAATTTCAAAAGTTCAGATTTACACAGGAATAAGAAAATCTCAAGAATAGGTCAGTTCCTTTAGGTGCCAATAACAGTGGTAATGAATGATTTTGGAACATTAGTTGCATTTAACTTTTTCTTAAGTATACCAAAGCCCATCACTTGGCCAGATAATATATAGGTATTTCCAATTTCAAAAGTTCAGATTTACACAGGAATAAGAAAATCTCAAGAATAGCTCAGTTCCTTTAGGTGCCCATAGTAGTGGTAATGGATGATTTTGGCACACTAGTTGCATTTAACTTTTTGTTTAGTATACCAAAGCCCATCACTTGGCCAGATAATATATGGGTATTTCCAATTTCAAAAGTTCAGATTTACACAGGAATAAGAAAATCTCAAGAATACGTCAGTTCCTTTAGGTGCCAATAACAGTGGTAATGATTGATTTTGGAACACTAGTTGCATTTAACTTTTTGTTTAGTATACCAAAGCCCATCACTTGGCCAGATAATACATTGGTATTTCCAATTTCAAAAGTTCAGATTTACACAGGAATAAGAAAATCTCAAGAATAGCTTAGTTCCTTTAGGTGCCAGTAACAGTGGTAATGAATGATTTTGGAACACTAGTTGCATTTAACCTTTTGTTTAGTATTCCAAAGCCCATCACTTGGCCAGATAATGTATGGGGATTCCCAATTTCAAAAGTTCAGATTTACACAGCGATAAGAAAATCTCAAGAATAGCTCAATTCCTTTAGGAGCCAATAACAGTTGTAATGAATGGTTTTGTATCAATAGTTGCATTTAACTTTTTGTTTAGTATACCGAAGCCCATCACTTGGCCAGATAATACATTGGTATTTCCAATTTCAAAAGTTGAGATTTACACAGGAATAAGAAAATCTCAAGAATAGCTTAGTTCCTTTAGGTGCCAATAACAGTGGTAATGATTGATTTTGGAACACTAGTTGCATTTAACTTTTTGTTTAGTATTCCAAAGCCCATCACTTGGCCAGATAATATATGGGGATTTCCAATTTCCAAAGTTCAGATTTACACAGCGATAAGAAAATCTCAAGAATAGCTCTTAGGAGCCAATAACAGTGGTAATGAATGGTTTTGTATCAATAGTTGCATTTAACTTTTTGTTTAGTATACCAAAGCCCATCACTTGGCCAGATAATATATGGGGATTTCCAATTTCAAAAGTTCAGATTTACACAGCGATAAGAAAATCTCAAGAATAGCTCAGTTCTTTAGGAGCCAATAACAGTTGTAATGAATGGTTTTGTATCAATAGTTGCATTTAACTTTTTGTTTAGTATACCAACGCCCATCACTTGGCCAGATAATATATGGGGATTTCCAATTTCAAAAGTTCAGATTTACACAGGGATAAGAAAATCTCAAGAATAGCTCAGTTCCTTTAGGGTCCAATAACAGTTGTAATGAATGGTTTTGTATCAATAGTTGCATTTAACTTTTTGTTTAGTATACCAAAGCCCATCACTTGGCCAGATAATATATGGGGATTTCCAATTTCAAAAGTTCAGATTTACACAGGGATAAGAAAATCTCAAGAATAGCTCAGTTCCTTTAGGTGCCCATAGTAGTGGTAATGGATGATTTTGGCACACTAGTTGCATTTAACTTTTTGGTTAGTATACCAAAGCCCATCACTTGGCCAGGTAATATATGGGTATTTCCAATTTCAAAAGTTCAGATTTACACAGGAATAAGAAAATCTCAAGAATACGTCAGTTCCTTTAGGTGCCAATAACAGTGGTAATGAATGATTTTGGAACACTAGTTGCATTTAACTTTTTGTTTAGTATACCAAAGCCCATCACTTGGCCAGATAATATATGGGGATTTCCAATTTCAAAAGTTCAGATTTACACAGCGATAAGAAAATCTCAAGAATACGTCAGTTCCTTTAGGTGCCAATATCAGTGGTAATGAATGATTTTGGCACACTAGTTGCATTTAACTTTTTGTTTAGTATACCAAAGGCCATCACCTGGCCAGATAATATATGGGTATTTCCAATTTCAAAAGTTCAGATTTACACAGGGATAAGAAAATCTCAAGAATAGCCCAGTTCCTTTAGGGTCCAATAACAATTGTAATGAATGGTTTTGTATCAATAGTTGCATTTAACTTTTTGTTTAGTATACCAAAGCCCATCACTTGGCCAGATAATATATGGGGATTTCCAATTTCAAAAGTTCAGATTTACTAAGGGATAAGAAAATCTCAAGAATATCTCAGTTCCTTTAGGTGCCCATAGTAGTGGTAATGGATGATTTTGGCACACTAGTTGCATTTAACTTTTTGTTTAGTATACCAAAGCCCATCACTTGGCCAGATAATATATGGGTATTTCCAATTTCAAAAGTTCAGATTTACACAGGAATAAGAAAATCTCAAGAATACGTCAGTTCCTTTAGGTGCCAATAACAGTGGTAATGATTGATTTTGGAACACTAGTTGCATTTAACTTTTTGTTTAGTGTACCAAAGCCCATCACTTGGCCAGATAATAGATTGGTATTTCCAATTTCAAAAGTTCAGATTTACACAGGAATAAGAAAATCTCAAGAATAGCTTAGTTCCTTTAGGTGCCAATAACAGTGGTAATGAATGATTTTGGTACACTAGTTGCATTTAACCTTTTGTTTCGTATTCCAAAGCCAATCACTTGGCCAGATAATGTATGGGTATTCCCAATTTCAAAAGTTCAGATTTACACAGCGATAAGAAAATCTCAAGAATAGCTCAGTTCCGTTAGGAGCCAATAACAGTTGTAATGAATGGTTTTGTATCAATAGTTGCATTTAACTTTTTGTTTAGTATACCGAAGCCCATCACTTGGCCAGATAATACATTGGTATTTCCAATTTCAAAAGTTGAGATTTACACAGGAATAAGAAAATCTCAAGAATAGCTTAGTTCCTTTAGGTGCCAATAACAGTGGTAATGAATGATTTTGGAACACTAGTTGCATTTAACTTTCTGTTTAGTATACCAAAGCCCATCACTTGGCCAGATAATATATGGGGATTTCCAATCTCAAAAGTTCAGATTTACACAGGGATAAGAAAATCTCAAGAATAGCTCAGTTCCTTTAGGTGCCCATAGTAGTGGTAATGGATGATTTTGGCACACTAGTTGCATTTAACTTTTTGTTTAGTATATCAAAGCCCATCACTTGGCCAGGTAATATATGGGTATTTCCAATTTCAAAAGTTCAGATTTACACAGGAATAAGAAAATCTCAAGAATACGTCAGTTCCTTTAGGTGCCAATAACAGTGGTAATGAATGATTTTGGAACACTAGTTGCATTTAACTTTTTCTTTAGTATACCAAAGCCCATCACTTGGACAGATAATATATGGGTATTTCCAATTTCAAAAGTTCAGATTTACACAGGAATAAGAAAATCTCAAGAATACGTCAGTTCCTTTAGGTGCCAATAACAGTGGTAATGAATGATTTTGGAACACTAGTTGCATTTAACTTTTTCTTTAGTATACCAAAGCCCATCACTTGGCCTGATAATATATGGGTATTTCCAATTTCAAAAGTTCAGATTTACACAGGAATAAGAAAATCTCAAGAATAGCTCAGTTCCTTTAGGTGCCCATAGTAGTGGTAATGGATGATTTTGGCACACTAGTTGCATTTAACTTTTTGTTTAGTATACCAAAGCCCATTACTTGGCCAGATAATACATTGGTATTTCCAATTTCAAAAGTTCAGATTTACACAGGAATAAGAAAATCTCAAGAATACGTCAGTTCCTTTACTTGCCAATAAGAGAGGTAATGAATGATTTTGGAACACTAGTTATATTTAACTTTTTGTTTAGTATACCAAAGCCCATCACTTGGCCATATAATATATAGGTATTTCCAATTTCAAAAGTTCAGATTTACACAGGGATAAGAAAATCTCAAGAATAGCTCAGTTCCTTTAGGGTCCAATAACAGTTGTAATGAATGGAACTTTTTGTTTAGTATACCGAAGCCCATCACTTGGCCAGATAATACCTTGGTATTTCCAATTTCAAAAGTTGAGATTTACACAGGAATAAGAAAATCTCAAGAATAGCTTAGTTCCTTTAGGTGCCAATAACAGTGGTAATGAATGATTTTGGAACACTAGTTGCATTTAACTTTTTGTTTGGTATACCAAAGCCCATCACTTGGCCAGATAATATATGGGGATTTCCAATTTCAAAAGTTCAGATTTACACAGCGATAAGAAAATCTCAAGAATACGTCAGTTCCTTTAGGTGCCAATATCAGTGGTAATGAATGATTTTGGCACACTAGTTGCATTTAACTTTTTGTTTAGTATACCAAAGCCCATCACCTGGCCAGATAATATATGGGTATTTCCAATTTCAAAAGTTCAGATTTATACAGGGATAAGAAAATCTCAAGAATAGCCCAGTTCCTTTAGGGTCCAATAACAGTTGTAATGAATGGTTTTGTATCAATAGTTGCATTTAACTTTTTGTTTAGTATACCAAAGCCCATCACTTGGCCAGATAATATATGGGGATTTCCAATTTCAAAAGTTCAGATTTACACAGGGATAAGAAAATCTCAAGAATAGCTCAGTTCCTTTAGGTGCCCATAGTAGTGGTAATGGATGATTTTGGCACACTAGTTGCATTTAACTTTTTGTTTAGTATACCAAAGCCCATCACTTGGCCAGGTAATATATGGGTATTTCCAATTTGAAAAGTTCAGATTTACACAGGAATAAGAAAATCTCAAGAATACGTCAGTTCCTTTAGGTGCCAATAACTGTGGTAATGAATGATTTTGGCAAACTAGTTGCATTTAACTTTTGGTTTAGTATACCAAAGACCATCACTTGGCCAGATAATATATGGGTATTTCCAATTTCAAAAGTTCAGATTTACACAGGAATAAGAAAATCTCAAGAATACGTCAGTTCCTTTAGGTGCCAATAACAGTGGTAATGAATGATTTTGGAACACTAGTTGCATTTAACTTTTTGTTTAGTATTCCAAAGCCCATCACTTGGCCAGATAATATATGGGGATTTCCAATTTCAAAAGTTCAGATTTACACAGCGATAAGAAAATCTCAAGAATAGCTCTTTAGGAGCCAATAACAGTTGTAATGAATGGTTTTGTATCAATAGTTGCATTTAACTTTTTGTTTAGTATACCAAAGCCCATCACTTGGCCAGATAATATATGGGGATTTCCAATTTCAAAAGTTCAGATTTACACAGGGATAAGAAAATCTCAAGAATAGCTCAGTTCCTGTAGGGTCCAATAACAGTTGTAATGAATGGTTTTGGAACACTAGTTGCATTTAACTTTTTGTTTAGTATTCCAAAGCCCATCACTTGGCCAGATAATATATGGGGATTTCCAATTTCAAAAGTTCAGATTTACACAGCGATAAGAAAATCTCAAGAATAGCTCTTTAGGAGCCAATAACAGTTGTAATGAATGGTTTTGTGTCAATAGTTGCATTTAACTTTTTGTTTAGTATACCAAAGCCCATCACTTGGCCAGATAATATATGCGGATTTCCAATTTCAAAAGTTCAGATTTACACAGGAATAAGAAAATCTCAAGAATACGTCAGTTCCTTTAGGTGCCCATAGTAGTGGTAATGGATGATTTTGGCACACTAGTTGCATTTAACTTTTTGTTTAGTATATCAAAGCCCATCACTTGGCCAGGTAATATATGGGTATTTCCAATTTCAAAAGTTCAGATTTACACAGGAATAAGAAAATCTCAAGAATACGTCAGTTCCTTTAGGTGCCAATAACAGTGGTAATGATTGATTTTGGAACACTAGTTGCATTTAACTTTTTGTTTAGTATACCAAAGCCCATCACTTGGCCAGATAATACATTGGTATTTCCAATTTCAAAAGTTCAGATTTACACAGGAATAAGAAAATCTCAAGAATACGTCAGTTCCTTTAGGTGCCAATAACAGTGGTAATGAATGATTTTGGAACACTAGTTGCATTTAACTTTTTCTTTAGTATACCAAAGCCCATCACTTGGCCAGATAATATATGGGTATTTCCAATTTCAAAAGTTCAGATTTACACAGGAATAAGAAAATCTCAAGAATAGCTCAGTTCCTTTAGGTGCCCATAGTAGTGGTAATGGATGATTTTGGCACACTAGTTGCATTTAACTTTTTGTTTAGTATACCAAAGCCCATCACTTGGCCAGATAATATATGGGTATTTCCAATTTCAAAAGTTCAGATTTACACAGGAATAAGAAAATCTCAAGAATACGTCAGTTCCTTTACTTGCCAATAAGAGAGGTAATGAATGATTTTGGAACACTAGTTATATTTAACTTTTTGTTTAGTATACCAAAGCCCATCGCTTGGCCATATAATATATAGGTATTTCCAATTTCAAAAGTTCAGATTTACACAGGGATAAGAAAATCTCAAGAATAGCTCAGTTCCTTTAGGGTCCAATAACAGTTGTAATGAATGGAACTTTTTGTTTAGTATACCGAAGCCCATCACTTGGCCAGATAATACATTGGTATTTCCAATTTCAAAAGTTGAGATTTACACAGGAATAAGAAAATCTCAAGAATAGCTTAGTTCCTTTAGGTGCCAATAACAGTGGTAATGAATGATTTTGGCACACTAGTTGCATTTAACTTTTTGTTTAGTATACCAAAGCCCATCACCTGCCCAGATAATATATGGGTATTTCCAATTTCAAAAGTTCAGATTTACACAAGGATAAGAAAATCTCAAGAATAGCCCAGTTCCTTTAGGGTCCAATAACAGTTGTAATGAATGGTTTTGTATCAATAGTTGCATTTAACTTTTTGTTTAGTATACCAAAGCCCATCACTTGGCCAGATAATATATGGGGATTTCCAATTTCAAAAGTTCAGATTTACACAGGGATAAGAAAATCTCAAGAATAGCTCAGTTCCTTTAGGTGCCCATAGTAGTGGTAATGGATGATTTTGGCACACTAGTTGCATTTAACTTTTTGTTTAGTATACCAAAGCCCATCACTTGGCCAGGTAATATATGGGTATTTCCAATTTGAAAAGTTCAGATTTACACAGGAATAAGAAATCTCAAGAATACGTCAGTTCCTTTAGGTGCCAATAACTGTGGTAATGAATGATTTTGGCAAACTAGTTGCATTTAACTTTTGGTTTAGTATACCAAAGACCATCACTTGGCCAGATAATATATGGGTATTTCCAATTTCAAAAGTTCAGATTTACACAGGAATAAGAAAATCTCAAGAATACGTCAGTTCCTTTAGGTGCCAATAACAGTGGTAATGAATGATTTTGGAACACTAGTTGCATTTAACTTTTTGTTTAGTATTCCAAAGCCCATCACTTGGCCAGATAATATATGGGGATTTCCAATTTCAAAAGTTCAGATTTACACAGCGATAAGAAAATCTCAAGAATAGCTCTTTAGGAGCCAATAACAGTTGTAATGAATGGTTTTGTATCAATAGTTGCATTTAACTTTTTGTTTAGTATACCAAAGCCCATCACTTGGCCAGATAATATATGGAGATTTCCAATTTCAAAAGTTCAGATTTACACAGGGATAAGAAAATCTCAAGAATAGCTCAGTTCCTGTAGGGTCCAATAACAGTTGTAATGAATGGTTTTGGAACACTAGTTGCATTTAACTTTTTGTTTAGTATTCCAAAGCCCATCACTTGGCCAGATAATATATGGGGATTTCCAATTTCAAAAGTTCAGATTTACACAGCGATAAGAAAATCTCAAGAATAGCTCTTTAGGAGCCAATAACAGTTGTAATGAATGGTTTTGTATCAATAGTTGCATTTAACTTTTTGTTTAGTATACCAAAGCCCATCACTTGGCCAGATAATATATGCGGATTTCCAATTTCAAAAGTTCAGATTTACACAGGGATAAGAAAATCTCAAGAATAGCTCAGTTCCTTTAGGGTCCAATAACAGTTGTAATGAATGGTTTTGTATCAATAGTTGCATTTAACTTTTTGTTTAGTATACCAAAGCCCATCACATGGCCAGGTAATATATGGGTATTTCCAATTTCAAAAGTTCAGATTTACACAGGAATAATAAAATCTCAAGAATACGTCAGTTCCTTTAGGTGCCAATAACAGTGGTAATGAATGATTTTGGAACACTGGTTGCATTTAACTTTTTCTTTAGTATACCAAAGCCCATCACTTGGCCAGATAATATATGGGTATTTCCAATTTCAAAAGTTCAGATTTACACAGGAATAAGAAAATCTCAAGAATAGCTCAGTTCCTTTAGGTGCCCATAGTAGTGGTAATGGATGATTTTGGCACACTAGTTGCATTTAACTTTTTTTTTAGTATCCCAAAGCCCATCACTTGGCCAGATAATATATGGGTATTTCCAATTTCAAAAGTTCAGATTTACACAGGAATAAGAAAATCTCAAGAATACGTCAGTTCCTTTACTTGCCAATAAGAGTGGTAATGAATGATTTTGGAACACTAGTTATATTTAACTTTTTGTTTAGTATACCAAAGCCCATCACTTGGCCAGATAATATATAGGTATTTCCAATTTCAAAAGTTCAGATTTACACAGGAATAAGAAAATCTCAAGAATACGTCAGTTCCTTTAGGTGCCAATAACAGTGGTAATGAATGATTTTGGCACACTAGTTGCATTTAACTTTTTGTTTAGTATACCAAAGCCCATCACTTGGCCAGATAATATATGGGTATTTCCAATTTCAAAAGTTCAGATTTACACAGCGATAAGAAAATCTCAAGAATAGCTCTTTAGGAGCCAAAAACAGTTGTAATGAATGGTTTTGTATCAACAGTTGCATTTAACCTTTTGTTTAGTATACCGAAGCCCATCACTTGGCCAGATAATATATGGGGATTTCCAATTTCAAAAGTTCAGATTTACACAGGGATAAGAAAATCTCAAGAATAGCTCAGTTCCTTTAGGGTCCAATAACAGTTGTAATGAATGGTTTTGTATCAATAGTTGCATTTAACTTTTTGTTTAGTATACCAAAGCCCATCACTTGGCCAGATAATATATGGGGATTTCCAATTTCAAAAGTTCAGATTTACACAGGGATAAGAAAATCTCAAGAATAGCTCAGTTCCTTTAGGTGCCCATAGTAGTGGTAATGGATGATTTTGGCACACTAGTTGCATTTAACTTTTTGTTTAGTATACCAAAGCCCATCACTTGGCCAGGTAATATATGGGTATTTCCAATTTCAAAAGTTCAGATTTACACAGGAATAAGAAAATCTCAAGAATACGTCAGTTCCTTTAGGTGCCAATAACAGTTTTAATGAATGATTTTGGAACACTAGTTGCATTTAACTTTTTCTTTAGTATACCAAAGCCCATCACTTGGACAGATAATATATGGGTATTTCCAATTTCAAAAGTTCAGATTTACACAGGAATAAGAAAATCTCAAGAATACGTCAGTTCCTTTACTTGCCAATAAGAGTGGTAATGAATGATTCTGGAACACTAGTTATATTTAACTTTTTGTTTAGTATACCAAAGCCCATCACTTGGACAGATAATATATGGGTATTTCCAATTTCAAAAGTTCAGATTTACACAGGAGTAAGAAAATCTCAAGAATACGTCAGTTCCTTTACTTGCCAATAAGAGTGGTAATGAATGATTTTGGCAAACTAGTTGCATTTAACTTTTGGTTTAGTATACCAAAGCCCATCACTTGGCCAGATAATATATGGGTATTTCCAATTTCAAAAGTTCAGATTTACACAGGAATAAGAAAATCTCAAGAATACGTCAGTTCCTTTAGGTGCCAATAACAGTGGTAATGAATGATTTTGGAACACTAGTTGCATTTAACTTTTTCTTTAGTATGCCAAAGCCCATCACTTGGCCAGATAATATATGGGTATTTTCAATTTCAAAAGTTCAGATTTACACAGGGATAAGAAAATCTCAAGAATACGTCAGTTCCTTTACTTGCCAATAAGAGTGGTAATGAATGATTTTTGAACACTAGTTATATTTAACTTTTTGTTTAGTATACCAAAGCCCATCACTTGGCCAGATAATATATAGGTATTTCCAATTTCAAAAGTTCAGATTTACACAGGAATAAGAAAATCTCAAGAATACGTCAGTTCGTTTACTTGCCAATAAGAGTGGTAATGAATGATTTTGGAACACAAGTTGCATTTAACTGTTTGTTTAGTATACCAAATCCCATCACTTGGCCAGATAATATATGGGTATTTCCAATTTCAAAAGTTCAGATTTACACAGGGATAAGAAACTCTCAAGAGTAGCCCAGTTCCTTTAGGTGCCAATAACAGTGGTAATGAATAATTTTGGAACACTAGTT